>CM067328.1:102202500-103402500 GCA_034376525.1 Nicotiana benthamiana | reverse complement strand
TGCAAAAAATGAAAGGAGGCCCGGTAAAATTAGATACGAGCCTTACATGGGTCCTGCGGGAAAAGACTCACGGTCAAGGCCAAATAATCAAAGGTACGATCACAAATCTAGAAATAATGAGTCAAGTTCCTCATCAAGATTTAGGAACGAGGGAAACAAACATGAGTCACGAGATGATGACGAAAGTTTAATGGCAAGATTCGGTGGTTATAGTTTCAACATCAACACCGCTAAGCTCGTAGCTGTTTTGTAAAGTATAGAAGATAAGGTCCGATGGCCAAAAGAGATGAGGTCAAATCCAAACCGGCGTAACCCTGATCATTGGTGCGAGTATCATAATGATCACGACATAAAACCTCTGATTGCGGATTTTCACAAAGTGAAGTTGATCATTTGTTGAAACAAGGGTATCTTACTGAGTTATTCAGTGAGAAAGGCAAGGCAGATGCCCCCAAAACCACCATCACAAAAGAAACATCAACGTCATAAGCGGGGGAGAAGATATCAACGGTGTAACATACACAACATCCAATAAAGTTTCTAATGTCACTATCACCCACGGGAAGCGGGTACGGCAAGTCTTGGAGGAAGAAAATATAACCTTCAATGATGCAGATGCATATGGAGTATTATTTCCACATAATGACACATTGGTAATATCTCTACTTGTATATGATACTAATGTTAAACGAGTTTTGATTGATCTAGGAAGTTTTGAAAATATTATCCTACTGAGGGTGTTACGCGAAATGCAAGCTGAAGAAAAATTGATACCAAAGGCGCATACCTTGTCTAGATTCGATAACTCAAGTGTAGTAACAAAAGGAGAGGTAATACTAACGAATTTTGCAGAAAGTGTTGTTAAAGAAACTAAATTTCAAGTGGTAGATATGGAAATGTCTTATAATATGATCCTGGAGATACCTTGGATCCATGAAATAGGTGCTGTCCCATCAACTTTGCACCAAGTTATTAAATTGCCATCACCTTGGGGAATTTTCCAAATTCGTGGAGATCAACATGTAGCTAGGAGTATTAATTCTGTGATAGATGTGAGCCCCATGAACAAAGAGAAATAGCAATCACAGAAAGCAGTTGAGGATATCACAGTTCAAACCTCAACTGAGCAAGAACGGACATATATAGACTCGAGAGCTGACACAATTCAAGAGCTAGAAGAAAATAAAAATATTAAAACAACAACTGAAGAATTGGAAGCTGTAATATATTTTGAAAAATGGCCAGAGCAGAAAGTTTATGTTGGAGAAAATCTGAACCCAGATATGAGAGGTATGATAATCGAATTTTTAAAAGCTAAGTGGTCTATTTTTCTTGGTCCCATGCTGATATGACAGGTATACCACCGGAGGTAATGACCCACAAGTTAAATGAAGACCCATCATTCACACCAATCAAACAAAAGAAAAGAAAGCAAGGAGCTTTCAAAAATCAAGTGATTCAAGATGAGGTTCATAAGTTATTTAAAATTGAGTCTATCCGTGAGGTAAAATATCCTAACTGGTTAGCTAATTCCGTTGTGGTGCCTAAAAAGAATGGTAAGTGGCGAGTCTGTGTAGATTATATAGACCTTAATAAAGCTTGTCCAAAAGACTACTGCATATAGATCAACTAATTGATTCTATTGCATGGCATGAGCTACTAAGTTTTTTAAATGTATATTCAGGTTATAATCAAATCAAAATGGACCCTGAAGATGAGGAGAAAACTTCTTTTATTAGAGACAGGGGGAATTACTGTTATAAAGTAATACCCTTTGATCTCAAGAATGCTGGAGCAACCTATTAAAGGCTAGTCACCAATGTGTTCCAAGAACAGTTGGGAAAAATCATGGAGGTATATATAGATGATATGCTCATAAAAACTCAGCGTTCTAAGGATCAATATATCTCATTTATCTAATACATTTCAAATTCTTCGAAAATTTAACATGAAGCTTAACCCCGAAAAATGAGCGTTTGGAGTTGCATCAAGTAAGTTTTTGGGTTTTCTTGTTTATAACCGAGGAATTGAAGTAAATCCCGTGCAGATTAAAGCAATAGAGGAAATCCCTGACGTGCTGACAAGAAAAAAGAAGTCCAAAGACTAACGAGAAGAATTGCAGCCTTGGAAAGGTTCATGTCCAAATCATCAGAGAAGTGCTTCAAATTATTCTCAGCTCTTAAGAAGCAAGATCATTTTGAGTGGAGTGAAGAATGCCTTCCGTTACTTGCAAACCAAAGACAGGAGAAAGGTTGCTTATTTAGCTCGTTGTTTCAGAAGTCGCGGTAAGTGTTGTTTTGGTCCGAGAAGACCAACGTAAAAACTCCCATATATATTATGTTAGTAAATATTTTCTAGATGCAGAGATACGATATCTGCAGTTAGAAAAACTAGCACTTGCTTTAATCATGGCATCTAAAAAGTTAAGACCATATTTTAAATGTCATCCAATTGCTGTAGTAACTTCTTACCCATTGTCTAATATATTGCATAAGCATGAATTACCAGGGAGGTTAGCTAAATGGGCTCTTGAATTGAGTGAATAAGAAATCACTTACCAACATAGAACCTCTATAAAATCTCAAGTATTAGCTGATTTCGTAGCTGAGTTTAGCCAAGGGATGCAATTAGAAGCGGAAAAAAAGTTACAAGTTTTCAATGGTGCAACCCAGGGACTTCGATTTTATTTGCTGACGATTCGTCCAATGTAAAAGATGCAGGTTTAGGAATTTTTCTTTTACCACCTATGGGAGAAACCATTAGGCAAACTATTAAATGTCATTCGATAACTAACAATGAAACAGAGTATGAAGTTGTGATTGCAGGTTTAGAATAGGCACGAGAACTCGGCATAACCCAAATTATAATCAAAAGTGATTCACAACTCATGGTTAATCAAATGCTGGGGACTTACATAGCCAAGCAAGCAAGGATGCAGCAGTACTTAGAAAAAGTACGAGAATTGATAAAGCAATTTCAAACTTGGAAGGTTGTGCAAATACCAAGAGATGACAATGTTGAAGCAGATGCTTTAGCCGATCTCGCATCTGCAGCTGAAGTGGCAAATAATGCAAATGCTTCAGTTATACATTTATTTCATTCCGTTCTCGAACATGATAAGAATGAGGTAAATTTTAATAACTTAAATTGGTATTGGAGAAACAAAATTGTTGCTTTTTTGCAGTATGGTATCGTTCCTGAGAATAAAATAAAAGCACACGAACTTCGAAAAAAGGATGCTCGGTACTGTTAAAATAAGGGAATCTTTACCGTAAAATGTTCGGTGGTACCTTAGCAAGATACCTCGGACCTTCTCAAACAGAGTACGTAATGAGAGAGATACATGAGGGATATTGCGGAAATCACGCAGGAGGAAGGTCACTGGTAAGAACTTTAATTAGGCCAGGTTATTACTGGCCTAAAATGGAAGAGGAAGCAGAAAGTTTCGTGGCTAAATGTGACAAATGCCAAAGGTATGGTAAAACATGCATAGACCAGCAGATTTATTGCATCTAGTCATAGAACATGGCCATTCATGAAATGGGGAATGGATATCGTGGGTTCATTACCACAAGCTAAAGGACATGTAAAATTTCTGCTTGTACTTGCTGATTATTTCACTAAATGGGTGGAGGCATGAGCATTTAAACAGGTACAAGAGAAAGAAGTTAAGGACTTCATTTGGAGGAACATAATATGCCGATTTGGAGTACCGAAAGAGATCGTGTGTGATAATGGTCCACAATTTATAAGAGCCCAAATCATAGAATGTTATCAAAGTTGGAAAATAAAAAGGATAACGTCTACACCATACCATCCAGTAGGTAATGGGCAAGCGAAATCCACAAATAAGGTAATCATTAATAATTTGAAGCAGCGGTTACAAGAATCAAAAGGTAACTGGCCTGAGGTATTACCTAGGGTTTTATGGGCTTATCATACAACAACAAAAACGAGCATAGGAGAAACACCAATTTCATTTGTTTATGATGCTGAGGCTCTGATTCCAATCGTTAAAGGAGAATCGAGCATGAGGTTTGCACAAGCAACGAAAGAATCCAATAATGAAGAGATGCGGTTCAATCTTGATTTACTCGAGGGAAGACGCAAAGCTGCACTAATACGAATGGCAGCATAAAAACAAGTTATAGAATGATATTACAACTGAAGAGCACGCCTCAAATTCTTCAAATTTGGGCACTTCATGCTTAAAAAGGTTTTTCAATCTACAAAGGCTGCAAATTCGGGAAAACTAAGCCCAAAATGGGAAGGACCCTACAGGGTTCATGATATTGCAGGAAAATGAGCATATGAATTGGAGACAATGGATGGAAAAATTCTACCTTCACACTGGAATGCTGTTCATTTGAGGAGATACTACTTCTAAGAAAATACCCACGGCGAGGTATCGCCATGTTAAATTTTATTTTTGAATTGTTAAAGTTTTACTAATGATTTTAGATGCTAGGCAAAATGCTAACCTGTACTAAATAAGCAGTCATGACCTGTAAGGAAAAATGGAATACACTAAAATTTCTGGCCTAGGGTTACAATTATTCTGATAGAAATATAAACAGGTTAAGCAGTCTACATTTATAATTGCATCCCCGAGTCCCTTATTTTTTTTCCTTTACAGGAAAAGGACCAAGTGAAAGAAATTAGCAACTGCTCAAGTTTTCATACTTCAACACTCAAACATTTGGGGGACTAAATAATATACACAGGCACGTGTATGAAAAAGTAAAAAGGAATTATTCAAATCTAAGCCTAAAAGAAGCAAGTGCAAGATAAAAGCTATTAAGACATGACATTCATCATAGTGTTCTTTTCCATCAAACACTCATCATAGTGTTCTGTCCCATGAGAACAATGGAGTCACTTCTCAAACCCTTCCTAATGTTTTGAAGCTAAAAGGATCCAATGTACCTTCAAAATAGTTAAGGTTAAGACTATGTATTAAAACGGGTTATAAGGAAAAACCTTGTTTCTATTGTTCTTCTTTTGTAAAAATTTGTTACAAGAAAAACAGTTATGAGAAAGCTATAGAATAATTCAAATACATGTAAAGTGTTATACAAAACTTGTCAAAGTTATTTCAAAATAGACATGTGTGTTCTTATTTCTTTCATCGTATAATAACACCATTATGAAGTTGAGACGTCTTCTTCTTTAAGTGCAAAATATAAAAGGGCCTCTTTTATAAAACTCATTGTTAAACTATCTAGTCATGATATTAACTGAAGCATTTTTAAAGAACAAAGATGCAGACTATTCTATAAGTCCTTAAAAATAAAAGGGCAAGAATAGAACAAACGAAAGTTTAACAAAAACTTCTTAAACATTTAAAGCTAATACTAAGTATAAAACTTAGTCATTCCGCAGTTCATACATGAAAATTGCCCCATAACAAGACTTGGGGACTTGAACTTCTAAAGTCAGACCTTAAATGAAACAAAGGTCTGATCTCCAATTTTCCAAAAGTAAAAAGAAAAATACAAAAAATGAATTCATTTCAAATGAATGTTCACTGAGAAGTTTGAGGAAGAGAAACAGGAGCATCAACGACTAGTTTTTCTTCGAGAAGCTCATAATCTCTTTCCCAAATAGCAAGTTCAGTCTTGAGCTCTTCATTTTCAGCCAAGGTTGAATCGTAAGAAGCTTGAAGGGAGGCATGAGAACTCTTTAAAGCACAAACCTTATAAGTGGAAGCTCTCAAATCCACTTGTGTCTAAGTCCGACTCTGCACCAATTCTCCCGCATAAACTTCTTTTTGGCTCAGAAGTGCTTTTAGCTCTCTAATCTCTTCACTGGCCTTGAAAAATTGCTCCAAAAAAGAACATTCAAGATGTTGTTTGTCCTTCTCTACTTCTCTTGAAGAAGCTTTAACCACTGCCAACTCAGATGTCAATGCTCGAACCCGCTGCTCTAGGTTATTCCTATTTTCTTGCAAATCCTTTATAGCAATTTGAGCACTCTCAAACTGTCCTTTCCAATTAGCCGCCTCTAATTGGGATTCACGAGCTGCTTTCTCAGCGTCTATAATGGCCTTTTCAGAGTCACATGTCACTTTCTCTAAAAGAGAAATTCTGCCCATCAGCTTCTTACCAATAAGATTGGCCTGTAAATAAAAGCGAGGAAAATAAGAATCCTAGAAAGGAAAATTTTTACATACCTTCAAAGTGGAGTGAACTATATCATTTATCAAGGTCAGGAAGTTGTGGCTATTCATCTTTCCTTTCTCAATTGGGTCAATCAAATGCTCGAGCCAAACATCTGCCTGCCCAGACTTTCTTAAAAGGTTGCTATTGGAAGTGACTTCGATAGTCACGCTCCTCATAGCAATAGTTCTGCTCGTAGAACCCACCTCTGTGTGAGGGACAATAGAAGGGAAACTATTGAGGAAGGAGCAATAGAAGAAGTGAAAACATCAAAAGAGTGGATAGGATCAGTTGTCGCAAGCAAAGGAATATAAGGAAAAGCAGTAGGTAAGGGAGAAATTTCACGCAAAGAAGGAGGATGAATTGATGTAATAGGAGTTGAAAAAGAATAAAGGGGAAGTTCATCCAACACGGGCCCTAACTTACCACTCTCAAAATCACAAACAAAAAGTCGGTTGATAGACTAACGAGTATCTTGAGGAGTAATATCGTCATCAGGGACAAGATGGACAGGCTCGGTAGGAGAGGCACGGGGAGAACCTTCAATCTTTTATCAGATATAATACGTCTCCTAACTCTTGGCCTTGTCACTAAAGAGCCGCCTTCATCTTCTTCTTCCTCCTCGAAGTCATTTTCCATGGTTTTTCTCTTCACCAGTATATCTCGAGCTCTTCCTGATGTAATTTGAGTTCCCGAAGAGGCTCGAGAGGCCGCAACTGCTTCAGCAGAAACACCTGGCATTGCAAGTCTTGAAAAAAAGAAGGGTGAAAAATTAAGGCAATAAAAGGAAGATTTTACATATGGAAAGATATAAAAAACTCTTACAAAAAGTTTTCACTTTCCAACCGTACTGGTTGGAAATAAATTTCCAAGACCTAGCCTTCATAGGCGCGGTCTCCAACAATTTATCTACCCAAGCACGAAAATTAGGGATGTTATCCACAACTCCCATGGTTTCTACACAAGAGAAGGTACTGAAATTAGAAAAGATGTTAAATTTAAAGAAAAAATGTACGAGAAAGATAGAATACTTACGTGCAAAGTTCCACTTCTCAAGGAAGAGAATGTTTTCTTTACCCACAAAATCAACTGTGGGGACTGCAACAAAACGAGCGTACAACCACGATCCTTATCATCTTCAGGGCTTACCAAAATCCTTTTGCTCCTAGCTACTAAGGTAAAAGAATTATTGCGAAAAAGCCTAAGGGAGTAGAGATGAATAAGGTGGGGGAAATAAAAATCAACACCAGCCTTGTTAGAAAAATGTCTTAAACAAGCTACCGCTCTCCAAACGAGAGGTCCAATCAGTGTTAAACAAACTTTAAAGAAACGAAAAAAATCTAGAATAACTGGGTCTATGGCTGGTTTAAATCCAAGAGTAAAAGGATAAGTATAAACAAAGGAAAATCCAGTTTTGTAAGAGGAAATTCTTTGATTAGGATTGAGAATTGTGATGGGAAAATTATTTCTCCAATAGCAATCTTTGCGAACCATGGAAGATAAAACCTCTGTAATCATGGTGGGGCAAATATCAGCATGATATAAGCCATAAATTTTGAGTTGAAGAGATTGTCTGTCTTGGTGGAAAGATAAGTCATTATGGACTATCTCTTCTACCAAAGGTTCTTGTAGTGGTTCAGAAGGTTACTTGACCTTAGAAGACGATCTTTGAGTAAAAGACCCTCTAGTTCTAGAAACAAGACCAAAACTAGAGGAAGGCGCAGAAGAACCAGAACTACCACGGGTGGACCCTAACTGCGAAGTCTACTACCCCTACCCCTTCTATGTCTAACATGGGCAATGGGGAAGCTATCTAAAATAGGAGCTTTCCTAGGGTTAGGGTTTGAAAAAGACATGATGAAGAAGTAAACAATATTGGGAAAAATAAAGTGTTCAATTAAATTTTATATGAAAGAAGACAAGAACGGAAGTTATATTTATATTAGAGAACAACCGTCAAAGGAAAAGACGTAATGATGGCAAGCCCATAATAAAGGTAACTGGCACTCATGAACAATGAAGCCGTAAAAAAGCCTTGAAAAGGGCTGCAAAATTAAAGAGTCAATGAGGGAATGACACGTGCACGGTGCATTAAACGAATAATACAATTGAAGCATCAATCTTGTGATAACATTAATAATGATAAAAATTCCCCTTTTAATGAGAATTCACTTCCCAAATATTCAATTAATGAATAATTGGAAAGTGGGGGGACTATCTGTATTGGAAAAATCGAGTTTAATATTGAAGATGACATGTCATGACACGTGGATCAATCAAATAGTCAACGAATTAAAGTTAGTCAAGAGATACGAGCAACAACAGATGCGAGCACAGATAATAAAAGAGGCACATGCAATTACTTAAGTGAAGCAGAGCCCACAGTTATTCAAGACATTTAAAGCCCGAATATCAATGGAAATTAAGGGAATGAGTCTGGTAGCCTGTGAAAGACTAGATACAATATTTAATGAGTATTAAATACTAAAAACGTTGGAGAATATTTTTTTAATGTGATGATTGTGTAACGTTTCATTTAATATTGTTAGTCGCTCATAATAGCCTTATTATACTAAGGGTAAGGCACATATCTCCAAAATTACTATAAAAAGGAAGATGTTGGACACTTGTAAGACACAAAATATTACTGAAATACATTTAAATTTAGTTGCTTTCTGATCATCTTGTCCTCAAAGTTCTTTTTTTATATTCTCTTTTGATTATTAGTAACCCATGTTCTTCTAAATTTCTAGCTTTGACTAAAAACCTATTTTTTGGTTAAACAACGTGTTTCTTAATCTGTGTGAAAATAACTAAAAAAATTACTTATTTTGCACCAGAGGGACTAATCTCTTTTCATCTAATACTTACTATAGTTAAGGTAGTTGATACAATCATTTTTAAAAATCAGGACATATAATTTGAGACGGAGAGAGTGTAATTTTGGTGTAATTAATAGTGTTTGATTTCAATATTGAAATCAGCGTAAACTTGCGGATTTATAGTTAATACAAACAATCAAATATTGTATTACTAATCCGATATGACTTAGACGGCATATGTGGATTAGTGGATTACATTATATGAGATAAAATGAGGAATAAAAATGGGTGGTGGATAGAAGTATTTAAAGACAACAATGTCCTTAAATTAGACAATCACCACCTTACAATCCACATGTTATTATTCAGCGTATAATAATAAATGTGTTATAAAATATTCTATTTAAGGTGAATGTCCATATTTAGAGAGATCCTAGGGTTTACTACTTGGTGGCTAAGTCACCACCTCCCTATATATAAAGGGGTTCTCTCCCATTGTAAATTATCCCAAAGTATCAATAAGAATACTCCTCTCTCTACTTTTCTCTATATTGTTCTTGTTCTTGTATTATTTTTCTTGTTCTTATATTATTTCATAACACGTTATCAGCACGAGTCTCTAACCAATTGAATTTAATATTCAGCAATTATCGCTCTCAGAATCTCGAGTTGCAATCAGATTCATCCACTCAAATTCGTGTTCCGTCGTTTGGATTTTTCTATTTGAGTGAAACGAGATTTGTGATATTTTGGTTTCTGAAATTCTTCAATTTTTTTTTCTTTCTCGTTGTTTACTTTTGTTTTCTTTTGAAGGTGAATTTCCAAGCAAAAGAGTGTAATAACGATTGCTACTGCTCCATATGAGAATTTATATACGGAAAAATAGAAGAGATGGTATCATCATAAAATAATGCAACGGGATGGAAACTCAAGAGGTATATTTGATATCACAACATTTATTGGTATACCTTAATGGTAAGTAATTTACTTTTCCCTTTCAAATTCTTGAAATTCTACGATTTGATTTCATATACAAACATAGACAACAAAGTTTGATTATAACTCTAATGGAGTTTGTAAGAAATTATAAACACGTGAAGTGGTAAAAGTTCTATGTCTTGCCATAATTAAATTCATGTATGATTGTGGGCAAAAAATTGAAAATCCGTCCCATTGAATTTGCTTCATTCTCATTCCCTTTAGAGAATGTGATAGCAGTATGTGATAAGTCTGAAATAAGACAAAATTATTACCGTGAAGGTATCAATGGATGTGGACGTGGCAATAGACGGAATTATAATCGTCATCATTGTGATAATGAGAATAATAAAGATTCTCAAAATAATCTTTCACTTTATGAAAGTAATATTTGACATGAGATTGTATATAGCACATACAGATGATTATGATCCATTCCCTGAAGTGAATGTGATAATTGTAATAAAGCCCGTAAGTATGGACACGCTCTTGATGTAATTTTGTTTTATGTCTGACATTATGAAAAGAAAGTTCGTTGCCCTTGAAATTTCGGGCAAGAACTATATGACATGGGTGTTGGATGCTGAAATCCATTTGGATGCAATGGGTCTTGGAGACGCCATTAAAGACAGAAATAATGCATCCACCCAAGACTATGCTAAGGCCTTGATTTTCTTGCGCCATCACCTTGATGAAGGTTTGAAAATTGAATATATCACAGTCAAAGATCCACCTATCTTGTGGAATGGCTTAAAGGAGAGATATGACAACCTGAAGTTGGTCACTCTGCCAAAAGCACGATGCAATGAGAATCCAAAAGCAAATAGTTCATAAACTATATATTATCGTTGCGGTGGAAAAGGGCACTGGGCGAAAATTTGCCGTGTACCAAGACATTTGGTTGGGCTTTGTCAAGCATCTCTAAAAGGTAAATGCCCTGAAACCAATTCTGTCTCTGACGACAATTTTGACATCACCCACTTGGATGTGGCAGACTTCTTTGAGCACCCTGAGGGGAAAATAGACCACTTAATTGGTGATGGATCTGTGATGAAGGAAGATGGAATTGTTTGATCTTATTTTACTTATTTGTATTAGTTAGTGAATAAACTAATAGTCATTAGTATCAGCTCGTATTAGTTAGCTTATGATATAATGTAAGAATTAGTTCTTTAGAATGTTTCAATATGCTTAAATTTCAAAGATATTTTTATTTTCCAGTAGAGTTAATCGACTAACCTAACAGTTAGTCGGTTATCTAATATTTTGCATTAAAACTGGATTTTTCCGCAAGCTAAGTTAGTCGACTATCTGATTTAGATAGTCGACTAACCTGATGACTGTTTGCTAAGTTAGTCGACTATCAACTTAGTTAGTTGACTAACTATTATTTCGCATTAAAACTGGACTTTTCCGCAAGGCAAGATAGTCGACTATCTGATTTAGTTAGTCGACTAACCTAATGACTGCTTCCCAAGTTAGTCGACTATTAACTAAGTTAATCGACTAACCTCAGCAGATTTTGAAAATATTATTTAATTATGAAGCAACAGATTAAATTTGTTTATTCTCATGTTCGTATATCTCTTTTGATTAATTGATTCATGTACCACACATACGATATTCAAAGAGAAGAAATATTACTCTCATTTAAGTATGTGTAAGGCAGATGTTACTACAATTTCTGGTAGTAGTAAATTGATTAAAGGCTCCGGAAGAGCAACTACAACTCTGCCTAAAGGAACAACATTTTAGAGAATGCAATGTTCTCCTCCAAGTCTAAAAGGAACTTGTTGAGTTTTAAAGATATCATTCAAAATGGATATCATATTGAGACAATAGATGAGAATAATCTTGAATTCCTCACTTACTCATGAAAACGAGGCTGCCCACTTCGGTTTGGGGTCACGCCATTTTGCATGCAGCAATGCTAGTTCGTCTCAGAACGACGAATTATCACAAATATTCCCCGTTGCAATGAGTTTTGGGTCATGAACCTAATATATCCCACTTAAGAATTTTTGGATGTGCAGTATATGTGCCTGTAGCACCGCCATATTGCACCAAAATGGGTCTGCAAAGAAGGTTAGGAATATATGTTGAGTTTGAATCGCCCTCCATTATTCGCTACCTCGAAACATTGACAGGGGATTTGTTCACTGCACGATTTGCCGACTGTCAATTCGATGAGACACTTTTTCCAAAATTAGGGGGAGAAGTTGGTGAAACCAAACGGGAAATTTTGTGGAAAATCATTATCTCATCTTGATCCCCATACCTCTATTTGTGAAAAAGAGGTGCAAAATATTATCCATTTGCAAAGAATAGCAAATCGAATGCCAGACGCATTTACAGATTTGAAAAGGATAACAAAATCACATATCCCCGCAGTGAATGTGACAACATCTGATTCATGAATACATATTCATTATTGGAAGAATATGAACATGAAATTGGTATTGAATATACCACACTCACCCCTAGAAGGAGGTTTGAGATGATATATGAAAATAATGTCATTGTTATGGCATGAATAGTCATTGGTCACGTACCTATTGTACGCCAAAATAATTTGTCAATGTGATTATCAAAGGACGATAATAATGCAAGAAACATATCTTGCATATAATTTTGACATGACCATAATGGTATAACTTTCTCTTTAAAAGAGATATTCACCACATGGATGTTGATGAATTTGTGGTAGTACAAAATTAATTGAGAGCTCTAGAAGAGCCAATTATTACTATGTTGGAGAACACAATTGATTACCAATAAGGTATTGTGTTGTAGTAAGTCTCAAAGAAACTTATTCAGTTTCCAAAGTATATGCGAAAGCGAATGATTATATTGAGACTATAAATAAAGGAAAGATTTGATATCTTCTATTACTACAACTTGTAGCGGGATAATCTGTATGTGAAAAACTACTCGCTTTATTCTCCAGTTTGTACTACACAAGAATACCACAATAAAGTGGACGTTTATTAATATAAAAACCCATATCATAATAAACTTGAAGTTTATTGATAATTGCACATGTCATGGTGTAAATTTGAAGTTTATCAATATTGATAATTTATTCAGTTGGCATTCGGGTTAGCCATATCATTTTAAGTATGATGTGCAGTAATAGAGAATTCACATGGGTAAATATTAAAGAACTAGAAAGTTCTTTACGAATTCTCTTGTATTACTTGTTCTCATTAATTAATTGACCAACTAAAGAGTTCGGGTTGAATCCCATAAATTCTGGAAATATCAAAGGTGAATATGGGCCCATTCACCTGCCATGTATACCACATATGATGCATCTATGATATGGTTACATGTGCGATTGTTATTAACCCGCAGCCTGACCGGTGCTTGCGAGGTAAATTGCTCAGTAATATAACTTCGAGCATAATTTCCAGATTTTCTATTCAAGATAGTTCATCTTGATAAGTTGGTTTATATCATAGTTGGTTTAGCAAGATAATTATTGAGTGCCTCCACTTAATAGCTAAACTGTTTCTTATGAGAACAAAGTTATATATATCAGTTTGATATACGTTGTATACGAGAGTATATTATATTCTCCCCTCACAAGTGGTTCAGGGTCAGGAACCAAATAATTTCATCTTATTATTATTGATGTGCGGTGGATATTTTCATTAACACCATAATGCACAAAGATGGACTCTCAAAGTTGAGGAAACAAGTTAGCTTTTCTAACATGAGGGGGAGACATGATAAACACTTGAGAAAAGGTTACATGGGATGAATTATCATTTGTATATATAGATCCTCGAATATCATAATATGAACCTGAAGTTCATAAAAGGATAATTCAATTGCAACATATTGCAAAGCATGCTATACGCATTTGCTGACCCAAAGAAAGTAACTATATTCTCACTGCAAATGCTCATATTAAGTCCCAGAAGGACAAAGTCTTTGATACGCTTAAAGCGTATAGACAAATCGGTCTCAAAATAACTTCTTAATAAAGAAGATGAGCAAATGATCCAAGTGATCATAATGGGGAGGCAAGTGATCTAGAAGATCACATGACATAACACTTCATAAAATCTCATGAGAGATTCAGGTACCTGAATATATGAATAAAGAGATCTCCATGTTATGTCTTTATGAAAATTTACTGGAACCGATATAAAATGTTCGTCGACGACATCTATGATAGCGCTAAATATCGATGAGGATCTTATGTTTGTCGAATACAAACAAAAATATTGGCTAAATGGAAGAGATACAATTCAAGCAAATTGATTCCATATGAAAGACATGTAGTTTTGGACATGTAGTTCAAATACTTGAAAGTATAAAGTCAATTGTATGTGTAATCAGTTTTCGATATCTTATTTGTTTAGCATGACATGAAAACTTGATATGCATCTAAAGTCTATTTTATGGCTTATATGACTTAACTTATATGTCAATCCATGAAAGATTGAAGTTGCTTGAAGCATATACAATTCAGGGTCCTGAAGTACCACATCCTAAGTGCAACTTGTGTAGATATGTATCTTGCTATAACTATAAGTATGATGGCATCGAGAATACCTCTATGGAGATATTGAAGAGTCATTCCACGACATTATATGAAGATGTTCATATCTATCAAGAATGATAATTTCAAGGTGCGGAATATTTATTCAAATCAATATGGCTGATTTATTTATCAAATCTATACAAAAGATCGTTTTGAAGATGGTGCACAAGATTGGAATGCAAATGCTCAAGGATGTGAATTGATGCTCTTTTCAGGGGGAGTTAATGCGCGTTGCACTCTTTTTCTCTTACAAGGTTTTGTCCCACTGGGTTTTCCTTGCAAGGTTTTTAACGAGGCAACCAATAGGCGCATATTCAAACATGTGTACTCTTTTTCCTTTTCTATAATTTTTCCCATTGGGTTTTGTTTTAGTTAAGGTTTTAACGAGGCACATTATTGAATAGACATTCAAGGGGGAGTGTTATAGAATATTCTATTTAAGGTGAATGTCCATATTTAGAGAGATCCTAGGGTTTACTACTTGGTGGCTAAGTCACCACCTCCCTATAAATAAAGGGGTTCTCTCCTATTGTAAATTATCCCAAAGTATCAATAAGAATACTCCTCTCTCTACTTTTCTCTATATTGTTTTTGTTCTTGTATTATTGTTCTTGTTCTTATATT
Organism: Nicotiana benthamiana; assembly: GCA_034376525.1. Lineage (NCBI taxonomy): Eukaryota > Viridiplantae > Streptophyta > Magnoliopsida > Solanales > Solanaceae > Nicotiana > Nicotiana benthamiana. Next base: position 103,387,366 of record CM067328.1, on the reverse strand, counting down.
ATTTCATAACAAAATGTTTAATTATCCACCGCATCATAATTCTTGTATACTATCCAATCACATAAGCAATTTATGTTGTACGTAGTCCCTGCATAACTATATATGTCCTAAACCAAATGTCCCTTAGAGTTAGAGTTTAAGTTATATGATAGGGTAAAAAATACTTACACAATTATATACTTTTAAGATAATTATAGGTAAATATTATTCGCCTTTAGTTAAAAGTTTTGGGTTCATGTCTTGAGAATAAAGTCATCACTCGGAGGGAGTACTGTACCCAAAATCGGATTTTTTAGTACGAATATTAATTAGTCGGACCTCAAAATAAGTACCGGACAACACGTGAGGAAAAAAGAAAAAATTATTATGGGGAAACTATATATATGGCCATAGGAGCAACCATGCAGGCATGTATTGCGGCTCATTTTCCTCCCATTTTGGGGTTGCCCAAAACTCATTCCTAATTCATCATTATGATAGTTATACTAAGAATCTTCCCAATTTACTCCTCTTCTTGGCCCCCATCAAATCAAAAAAAGAAAAAAAAAACCATCCATTCCGTTGTGTTGGTCCAAGAACCAAATTTTTGTACAAGTTTCTTGGACCAATTTTGTTACCACTTGCAAATATATTGAACAAGGTTTGACAAATTAAAAAAGAGATCAAAAGGGAGGCATACCTGTTATCATTTCTGAAATTTATGGTCAGCCTTCCAATCAATTGCAAGTTGATTTGGATCTTTATGTTCAATTTGAATGGTACTTGATTCCTTCCTCAATTTTAATCTTGTGGCTTTTCCTTATCATTGTTTTGATGTTAAGGTCTCTATTTGGTTCAAAAATCCATGTTGAAATAGAATCAAGATTGTCTTGAATTTGCTAACATGGTTTTGGGATTTCATGTTATGTGCATGGACAAGGATGGTTAGTAAAACCTTTGCTTTATGCCCCTAAATATTGGGGCTCAAAAAATATTTTTAGTTATGAATTCTTATTTTCGCTTGGACGTTATTGGAGTTTATATATAAAAATGAAAAAAGTAGCTATTTATTTTTTAACAATTGAAATATTTTAGAACTTTGAATTAAGCTACTCAAATCTTTATATCGATAAATTATATATTTTTTTACCATAAGATCCAAGGAGGTAGCACATTATAAATATGTGGCTAACATCTTATTAACTTAAATTTTTTTACCGATATAAATATAAATGCCCTGTATTATGTTTTGTAAGATAACTACACTACAGACAAAAAGAAAGAAAAATGAATAATAGTATTATTTTTTGTAAGATAACTACACTATAAACAAAAAGAAAGGCCCCTTATTAAAATTTGGCTTTCGGCCAAGCTGGCACGAACACTACAACAACAACAATTTTATATGTGCAGAAGTGCGAGGGAATAGATTTGTTTTTTTATTTTATTTTTTTGATAAGCCACGTATCTTCCATACTTATTCAAGGAGGAAGAAGCAAAGAAATGTAGGAGACAATGATTTGTTTCTCAAATCTCTGGAGCATTCAGAAATGGAAAATTGATATGGTTACTAGAAGTTATATGTGTTTATCCTAATTTGGTTATGGAGTAGTTATCTTTTATATGCAATCGACTGTCTGTGAGATACGAGATGCTTGTGTCTCTCTATTATCAATAATACCAGTGTATTTTCTATCTCTTTTTCCATTATTAAATCTCTGTTACTATCATTTTCCGTTAGCAAGTTCATGCTGGAACACTACCACAATTATAATTTATCGTGGACAAGCAACATCTATGGCGTGAATGAAAGAAATGAATTTTTGAGTGGATGATTGATATGTTTATTTCCTTTGTCAAATTGTATTCTCTCCCATGTTTGATGATTTGTAACAAGTAGAAAGAGATTTATTTAGTCATATGTTCTGCTTTTGTTTTTTTTTTTTAATTCCATAAACCTTCGAATTAGAGTTAATCAAGTTGTTTGAATTTCTGTAACTTGTAGCTTAATGAGTAAAATTACTAATGGACTCAGTTCTGCTTTTTACCTTTGAAATAAAGTATAATTATAACTTGATAATTCTTATAAGCGAGGGGTTATTGCTTCATGGTGAAGCCACATATTTGAGTACACTTCAATGACGCCCAAATTGATCCCAACGAGACATGGTCCATAATTTGAATCTTACCCATGAGGAGTTGGATTAATATCCTCAATTTTGTATATTGGACGTTAAAATTAGAAGTGTGAACTTCATTTCTAGCTTTTCTCTTCAAGCCTCATGGAACTTGCCGCTTTTTGCGCTTTTAAAAACATTGTATAATTCCATGTCTCAATCAATGAAAGGTATCTAAAACGATGATCCAGAATTTAAACTCTATGAGTTCAACATTTAATGTTTTTAGCATTTCAACCCACAATACCTTTAAATTTATGGCTTCAGACCTATCATTTGTGGCAATTTTAGTGTTTTCAAACATAAGTTTATGCTCCGCCTTGAAAATACTGGATTCAGAAGAACCCGGCGTTGATGCTCTATATTTACCCCTACTTAAACCGAATGGTTTACATCTTATGCAGGTATTGCGTTGGGATTAATTATTAGAACAAAGAAATGGGGCCAAGATTGTCCAAACAGAACCCTGTTAATCTGAGTATCACGGATCTCCACCATAATCTGATAAACTATCTGTCAAGAAGTTTGTACATACGTAACTTGGTGTCGAAACAAAGAAGGCGAATGCTTGTTGGCGGGTATGATCTTGACATGACTTATATATCAGATCGAATTTTAGCGATGTCATTTCCTGCAGAACACGTGCGAGCAGTGTTTCGCAACCCTTTGTGGCAGGTTAAGTCTGTACTGGATATGAGACATGCAGGACATTATAAGGTTAGTACATAGCTCAACAACAACAACCCAGTATAATCCCACTTAGTGGGGTCTGAGGAGGGTAGTGTGTACGCAGACCTTACCCCTACCCTTGGGTAGAGAGGCTGTTTCCAAATAGACATCAGACATCCTTCCCTCCAAGAACTTCCCACCTTGCTCTTGGGGATACTCGAACTCACAACCTCTTGGTTGGAAGTGGGGGTTGCTTACCATCAGAGCAACCCCTCTTGTCTTTAGTACATAGCTCACTTTACCATTAAACCTACTTTCTTTCCTTTTTGTGCTTAGCATTATTAAAAGTCATAGTTTCATCGCTTAAAGTGATTGAGTGATGCAAACCGAGGGGTTATTCCTTCATCAGCAAAGATATGCGCTTTAGAGAAGTGTGCGCGCTTCAAACAATAATGCGCAAAGTGATCCAAACAAGAAGTGGTTTGGTTCTTTGAATCTCAATTTTGAGGATTTGGATTAATATCCACGTTGTTTTATATTGGATGCTGAAATTAGTTATGTCAATTGCCATACAAATACTCTAGTATTAAATTCATATTTTTTTTGAAGTTTCCATAGACAATGTGCACATTAATGATGCATGAGTTTCACGCCATGCTTTATGCTTCAAGCCAACGAACCTTGCCTTTTGCTCTTAAAAACACTGATACTGCATCTATCTGTCATCTTAATTGTTTTCTAAACTCTAATCACCCAAGCAATTTTTATTTGGAACGTAAATAGTTTACTGAATAGCTGCATTGAATAGAACATATCAGACAGCAAGATTAACAGGCGACAACTTGAGTTTAGATTACATGTTTACCTTGCACAACAAGACCTAAATGTGAATGTCATATTTTCAGAAATGTAAACATTGATAGTAGCTTGTTTATTAACTTATGCACTAAACACATTTGCTCTCTCAGTCACATGTTGTTGCTTGTAGGTCTATAACTTATGTGTAGAGCAAGCTTATGATGCCTCACATTTTCATGGCCGTGTGGAGAGGTATCCGATGGATGACAATCATGTCCCTCCTCTCCAAATGATCAAAGAATTCTGCGAAGATGTGTACTCATGGCTGTCAAACGACCCCGAGAATATTGCTGTTATACATTGCATGGTATGCCTAACATCCTTTTCATTACTTTTCTTTTCCGGTACCTAATGAAGTATCCAAATATTGCTATGTTGAGAGGTTTCTCATAGAAATTCAACTGGAATCATATCAGACATTTCAATTAAGATTTATCTTTTTTCTGCTTGAAAACAAACTGCACTATAAAGGAAAATGGACTACAGAAAAAAGCCCCAAGTACTATTTAAATGAAGTGATTGTATGCCTTTTAACCTATGTTGCTCGGGCTCTCCAAAAATATGGCCACACCCATGTTGGATCCTAAAAAAATATACTATTTTTGGAGGATCCGACATACCTCCAATGGTATTTAAAGAGTCCGAGCAATATAACTTTTAACATTGTGGATATAGATCACGGTGTTGTGAATTTCAGAATATTTTTGACATTTAAGTGGATCTGCTATTTTCTTTTTAATAGAAGATGTGAAGATAGAATTAAATTTATCCTGATAGGACCGCGTGTACCCTCACTCCAACCCCGCATTAGTATGATATTGTCCGCTCTGGGCCAAGCCCTCACGGATTTATTTTTGGGCATCTCCCAAAAGGCCTCATACTAATGGGGTTGGGTAACCATATATATTTGGGTCTATGTTCTCTTTACCAAACGGTGTGGGACGGATGTTTGATCCCCAACAAAACTCCCCTCAAACTCGGACCACACAATCCCGTGACCTCCCCTCTAGCGAATATCCATTTCCGATCTGCCACCTATCTTGCACCGCCGCAACTACCGCGGGACCCGCCGCCCGACCATCTGTTTCCGTCGGGAAGACTTTCGACACAAGGCATTTCCGCAGACACCTTACCCCGCTAGCCCGGAGATCACCTTTGGTCCAGTTTGGCACACCGTCGACTTCGCACGTGTCGGTCCGCTACTCCGCCCTCCGAACCTGGGCTCTGATACCACTTGATAGGACCGCGTGTACCCTCACTCCAACCCCGCATTAGTATGATATTGTCCGCTCTGGGCCAAGCCCTCACGGATTTTTGGGCATCTCCCAAAAGGCCTCATACTAATGGGGTTGGGTAACCATATATATTTGGGGGTCTATATTCTCTTTACCAAACGGGGGGGGGGGGGGAGGGGGGGGGCGGGATGTTTGATCCCCAACATATCCTATATTGAAATTTAGTGTAATTAACATTTCTTTTTTGACATCTGTAGGCAGGTAAAGGCCGAACTGGTTTAATGGTTTGTTCATACCTAGTTTACACTAGTATGTCAGCTGAGGAGGCTCTTCGGGTGTATGCTGAGAAACGAACAACCAATAATGAAGGAGTAAGTTATATCAATCCTCTAATTAGAACTGTTTACAATGCAATGGAGGGAGCCTGAAATATATAACATAGAGACTTTCATTCGAAATGGACTACCCGATTCATATCCATATTTCAACAAGACTGATTCCCATTATGTAATTAGGCAGATACTTGGTCAAACAAATTTACCTAATAAAAGATGTGAAAGGACTATATGTCAGATATTGACACACAGGGAAGAAATGCACTGTATGGTTGTTTAGAAATTCTACTGAAATTCTGCGAGACAATGTGCAATTCATTTTGCTTTACTTAGGATTTTGAAATCTGAAGTATGTAAAAGGAACAGAAAATCATCTGTCATGAAGTGTGTTGTTAGTGCTAACATTCAAATACAGAAGAATAGGCAATAAAACACACCGAGGCATGTCTGTTTTAACTCATGAAACGAGGAGAGGTTAAATAAGATGTTAGTCTATTACTTGAGTTCTGAAGGGAGACTTACTTCACGTATAGTAAGAATAGTATCAGTTCCTTTTCACTGCAACTCTTCAATTTATTCTTTAAGTGATGGTTACAAATTTGAGATCGTTTCCATTTACAGGTATCAATTCCTAGCCAACGTAGGTATGTCAGATATTGGGAGCACGTACTTTCCTTCTCAAAGGGTGTTCCTCGTGGTCCTCCAACTGTCAAATTGCCCAAGTCATGTAAGAGAGAGCTGCGTCGCATTAGATTATATGACACTGTAAACGTTGAATCCATCTTCTTCGTGGTATCCGAATTGCAAAGAGTAAGCCATCTTACTCATATAAGATTCTTTTGCAGCATCAGTGATGTCACAAAATTGCAAAATGCTGAATGGATAAGATGCCTATGCATACTTGGTTATATAAAATTACGCTAAGATGACTACTGATCAGTTTGTATGACCATCTCGTCTAAAAGCTTAAACTGTTAGAAAGAGCACACTTTTATTTACTTTAGTTATGTGGTTTACATGCCCTTCATGTGCAGACTTAATCCCTTTTCATGGCCAAGCGCATAGAAATTTATATTGATAAGTTGACAGAGGAAAGAATAAAGTTGAAAGAAAACTCAAATCACAAGATTTCTGAACTTTTTCCAGTTGTGTTGATCTTCATTTTGGTTCCATTATCCGCTTCTTCATTGCAATAGGTAAATTTTCACTGTGCAATTCAAACAGGTTCCAGGAGAGAAGTATTGTCCACCTGCAGAAGTCTCAAAAAGCTGGTGCAGACGAATTAAGAATGGTATTCAGCGAACTTATAGTCCTCGATATTTTTATTCCTTTGTTGAGGAAAATGAAGATGAGTTGAAACAAGAAAAGAAGGAACCTCGCTTGGTTGTCCAAATGGATACTGAAAGTTCAATGCTCTATCAGAAAACCTGTCTGGATCATTTCTACGACAAACCAGTGCAAGTACGAATCTTTAGCCTGTTCTATAAAATTATGATATGATGTTTTCTCTATCTAAACTAACTAGCTTTTGATCGTCACGTTAATATTTTCTTCCACCATCACTAGTATAGCAATATATACATCAAATTAACCCTTTAGATTTCATTTTGAGGTAACACTATCACATAAAATGGGACGCAGGGAGTATTTTCTTCCTTTGCTCTTTATTAATTATAAGTTGGATTATTTCTTAACAGGTCAGTGGAGATGTACGTATCATATTCTACGAAAAGCTCATAGGAGGACGTCTCTTCTATGCTTGCTTCAATACTGCTTTTATTAAGAATGATCTACTGCAGGTATTTTTCGATACTTCAAACCTTATAACTGAAAAATATTGTTGTATATGTTATTAAACTGTAAAAGTAAAGTGCATAAACACATCTGTAATTGCACAATTCATGTATCATGGATGCTGATCAAATGCTTCAAAAACTATTGATTATAAATGAGCGTTTTAACATTTGACTACGTGCCATTGAAGGATCTTGTCCGCTCCCAAATAAAGCCATAAAAGAAAAACAGAAACATAGTATGATCTAGATAAAGCGTTCGTGTTAGAGCCAACTCATTGCATTACTATTTGTGCAGTATATGTCAAATTTGTATACTGATGCGCTACTAATTCTGTTTTAAATTCTGAAAATTTGCAGTTTTCGTTACGAGAGCTAGATAAAGTTGGAAAAAAGGGTAGGTCCATGACTGGTTCTTCATTCTGCTTGGAGTTGTTCTTTGGTCCAGCAAATGGAAATTGTTTGCCAACACCTCCTTTACATGAAGATGATCTTAGTGATTGTTAAACTACTCCAAATATTATCAACCCCTTAAATATAGTACACTTTACAATTTATAGTGTTGTACATTTTACATTTCAATTGTCTTGCCATCTATTTTTTAGGGGATGGAAAACTAGGAAGATTTCAATAGTTTTGTAAGTAGAACTTGAGGGAGTAGTTATAAGAACAAATGTTTCATCTTGTAACATGCATGCCTATCCTAGAATCTAGTGGAAACAAAATTCTTAGAATTTGAAAAGGATCTAGGTTTTTTGGTTGCATTTAGTACTAGAATTTGAGGGCCAAATTGTATTCTCTGTATGGTCCTTACAATAAACTTCAATATTATAGTTGAGTCTGCTGGGAATAAATCCCCACAGTAATAATATTCACGGTAATAAAAGCGTAATAATAATATAGCAGTGAGATACAGTAATAAACAAGAATAAAACAAAGAGTGACAATGACACCAAGATTTTTACTTGGAAAACCCTTCTGAATAAGGGAAAAAATCACGACCCCGAAAGGAGCAACTGATATCAGTATAGTAAGAAATTTTACACTTTGTAGGCCCGAGTAAAATACTACAAAGACCACTACAACACTCAAAAGAAATAACCCTCTTTTGATATTCCACCTCACTATAATATCGGTCACACTCCCTATTTTTCTCACAGACTATTTTCATATATCCTGTCTGTGATGACTCACTCTTTTTTCTTTTTTTATTGGTGTGATGAAAGAAGTGAAAGATTTCTCCTTTTATAGGAGAAAATATGTAGCCTCCAAGAATGCTACAGGAGGAGTTCCAATTCTCCTCCAGTCATTTCCAAACTTGGGGCCAAAGTAATCATAGGCACATGCCTATTACAAATGGGATGGACCACAATCTCCCCCTCCAGTCTCATTCACCTGAAGGAGGTAACACCGGGGTTTCTAATTTGAGTGCATGCCGGAGTTTATAGTTTGAGTGCATGCTGACAAGTTCATTGCATAGCTTGAACTTGTCTCTTGGTACCACCTTGGTCAGCATATCCAAAGGATTCTTACTTGTATGGATCTTCTTAACCTACATAGATCCATTTTCTATATTTTCTCGAATCCAATGATATCTCACGTTGATATGCTTCGTCCTTGCATGATATATGTTATTTTTGCTCAAGTTTATTGTACTTTGGCTGACGCAATAGACTATATATTCCTTCTGGGGCAATCCAGGTTCTTGAAGAAACCGTTTCAGTCATATCATCTCCTTGCTAGCTTTAGTAGCGGCAATATACTATGTTTCAGTTGTAGAGAGTGCGACACACTTTTGCAACTTCGACTGCTTTGATATAGCTCCCTCTGAAAATGTGAACAAGTATCGGGTAGTAGATTTACGATTAGCAAGATCATCTGCCATATCAACATCCGTGTAGCTCTTCAAGATGGGATCAGATCCTCCAAAACACGAGCAATCTCTTATAGTGACTCTTAGGTACTTGAGTATCCACTTAACTGCTTCCCAATATTCTTTTTCAGGATTTTCAAGGAACCTGCTAACAACAACACCAACTACAGGAGCAATATCAGGTATGGTACATACCATTGCATACATCAAGCTTCCGACTGCTGAAGAATAAGGAACTCTAGCTATGTTCCATTTCTCTTCCATTGTTATAAGACATATCTTCTTGCTCAACTTCGAATGGCTAGCAAGAGGTGCACTGACTGGCTTAGCATTCTTCATGTTGAAGTGTTCTAGTACACGTTCAATGTACTTCTCTTGAGATAGCCACAACTTTCTATTTGTTCGCTCTCGAACAATCTCTATTCCCAGAATTTATTGTGCTGGGCCTAAGTCCTTATGTCCAAGGACTTAGATAAGTGTCCCTTCAACTTTACAATTAGCTCTTTATCTTGTCATATAATCAACATGTCATCCATATACAACAATAATATAATAAAGTTGTTATCAGAAAATCTTTTGAAGTATACACATGGATCAGAATATGTGTTTATGTAAGTTTGACTTTTCATGAATGAGTCAAACTTCTTGTACCACTGCCTTGGTGTCTGCTTCAACCCATAAAGACTCTTATTCAGTTTTCACTCTATGTGTTTCCTTTTAGCTTCTTCAAATCCTTCTAGCTGCTCCATATAGATCTCCTCTTCCAAATTTTCGCAAAAAAATGCAGTTTTCACATCCAATTGCTCCACTTCAAGATCTAGGCTAGTTGCTAAGATCAAGATTGTACGAATAGAAGTCATTTTGACAACATGTGAGAAAAATTCATCAAAATCGATACCTTTCTTCTGTTTAAAGCCTTTAACCACCAATCGAGCTTTGTATCTAACCAGCTTGCCATTTCCATCTTTCTTGAATTTAAAGACCCATTTACATTTGGGTGGTCTTTTACCCTTTGGAAGTTCAACCAGCTTGTACGTGTCATTTTCTGTTGAGATTCCATCTCTTCTTGCATAGCTTTCATCCACTGGTTCTTTTCTGGATGGGGCAACACCTCCTTAAGACTTTCTTCCCCCATCACTGATAAGGACATACTTCGTGCAAGGGTACCTGTATGACTCTACCCTTGGCCTCTCTGATATCCTTAGAGGTTGTGATTGTTCTTCTTCTTGAGTGGGATACTCCACTTGCTCTACATCATCATCAAGTTGCTTCCCCTGCTCAGTATTCTCACCAGGTTGCTCTCCCTGCTCGGCAACCTCGTGGGTCGTACTTTCTGCACTTGTGGGATAGTTAGAAGAATAAGGAATGGTAACAAGGTTAGGGATTATACCATTCTTTGTCTTCTCTGACTGATCATCTACAGCTCGAACTTCACTTTCTAGGAAGATTACGTCTCTGCTTCTAAGGATAAATGTGTTAGGATTTATGCCCGTCACTAGAGGGGGGTGAATAGTGCGGCACGAGAATATTGATAAATATTGCGGAATTAAAATTGCAGGAGTAAAGTAAATGCAGTAATTAAAAGACTAAGGAAAGGACACACCGAATTTATACTGGTTCACCACAACGTGTGGTTAGTCCAGTCCCCGAGAGACTCTCTCGAGTTTCCACTAACTCCGTTAAGCTTACGGGTGCCTAACAAACCGTTACACTTGCTCGTAGATGTACACTCTACAAGACTTCAACTTGCTCGAGGATACCTCACCTCAAGACTTCACCTTGCTCGTGGATACCGCACCACAAGACTTCACACACTAAGATTGAGGGTACTTAGCAAACCCGACAATCAATGAGAAGATATGGTCTTCTCAAACACCTTTCTCTTTTACAACAAAAACTCTCTAAAAAGAGTAGATAAAGAGATACAATATTAGCTCTATGAACAACTCAAAGTTGTCTCTCAATTGGCTCAACAAAAGCTCTAAAATGATGCACAAATAATATCAATATGTATATGAATAATGAGAGGTGTTGTGTGTCTCAAATCAGCTCAAAAGACCTCTATTTATAGGTGGTAGAAGTAGTATGTCCGTTGCTTAATTGCCAATCACTAATTGCTGATTTTCAGCTAGAATAATCGATTATTCAATTTGCATAATCGATTACCTGATAACCTTAAAAAATCAGACGCTGATTTTCAGCTAGCATAATCAATTATTGCCTTGTGCATAATCGATTATCTTTCAGCGTTTAAAAAAAACTTTGGCAACGGTCAGTGAATAATCGATTATGCTATATAGGATAATCGATTATTGACCTGTGCAGAATTTCTAATTTAATCTGAATAAAAAGGATAATCGTGTTGGAAACACGTTCTCAAGGCTTTATACTAAAACGTGTGTTCTTATGTGTAGGTTTTGATGAATGACAAACGAAGCGCAAATTGATATATGACGAAGTTCAAGTACAAATGCATAATTGATGCATAACGAGATTCAGGCACAAGACAAAGTTTTATAGTTTAAATGAGTCGTTCTTAATTGTGTTCTTGATTCTACAACTTGACTCATGATATGGCTTCTCTCGTAAAACTATTTTTTCCAAAATCATGCATATTTAATTTAATGCTAAATGATTTTAAATCATGCATATTTACTTTAGTCAAAATTATTTTTAAACATGCCTCTAAGATCTGGACTAAGATAATCGATTATGCACTTTTGATAATCGATTATGTTAAGCCAAGACTGCATGACAATCGATTGTGAACTAATGACAATCGATTGTATCAAGGCAGTGAGCATCAGGTTTTTCAAACCTGCATGACAATCGATTGTGAACCCTATGACAATCGATTGTGATGAGGCAGTGTACATCAAAGTTTTTCAAAACTCAGAATAATCGATTTTGAAGCTAATGACAATCGATTGTGAAGAGACAGTGTCCTTCAGATTTTTCAAAGTCACAAAATAATCGATTGTGAACATATGATAATCGATTGTTTTGAGACAGTGTCTTCCAGACTTTTTCAAAATTATTAAATAATCGATTGTGAGTATAAAACAATCGATTGGCAAGAGGCAGTGTCTAAAATGATTTTCAAAGTCTGATAAATAATCGATTGTTAACATTGCACAATCGATTGTGAAGCTGACCGTTGTCGTAAAGTTTTCAAATACCGTCAGGTAATCGATTGTTGATTTTGGACAATCGATTGTTGATATTAAAATCTGGAAAAGATTTTTTGAACGTTGCTGAATAATCGATTGTTGATTTTGTACAATCGATTGTTGAAATTAAAATCTGGAAAGGATTTTTTGAACGTTGCTGAATAATCGATTATTGATTTGGTATAATCGATTGTTTTACGTAAAATCTGGAAATGATTTTTTGAATGTTACCAATAATCGATTGTTGATCTTGGACAATCGATTGTTAAGCGTAAAATCTGGGATTGATTTCTGGAACGATTGGCAAACAATCGATTGTGGCTTCTTGACAATCGATTGTCACTCAGTAAAATCAGCAACTCTTAATTGACAATTAGGCAACGGTAATGCCAAGTTTTCAACTATATATACAGCTTCATTTCAGTGTTTTAAACACAACAACACACAGCAACTGATCATACAATTGCTATAAGCTTGCATTCTCTATTGCTTATCATTTTATATTCATTACATAAATTTTGAGAGCCATATTATTGTTCAAAGTTGTTGTGATCTTGAGCTTACTTCTTTTACTCATATCTACTCATAAAGGAGTGTATTGTTTGAGTGTTTAGTGTTTTGTACACTTGAAGAGAATTGTGATTCTCTTGTTGTAAGGAACTTGTGTTTCCTTGGTCGAAGTCTTGGAGTGTTGTATCTCCGAGCAAGATTGTTGAGGCTTGTGTCCTCAGATTGTAAAGGTTGGTTAGGCACCCGTAAGCTTAACAGTGAAGTCTTGGAGTGTTGTATCTCCGAGCAAAGGTGTTAAGGCTTGTGTCCTTAAGCTGTAAAGGTTGGTTAGGCACTCGTAAGCTTAACAGTGAAGTCTTGGAGTGTTGTATCTCCGAGCAAAGGTGTTAAGGCTTGTGTCCTTAAGTTGTAAAGGTTTGTTGAGCACCCGTAAGCTTGACAAGTTAGTGGAAAATCTCGAGAGAGTCTCTCGGGGACTGGACTAGCCACTTGTTGTGGTGAACTAGAATACATCGGTGCGTTTGTTCTTTATTGCATTTAATTTCCGCATTTATTTTTCCTGCAAGTTTTTAAATTCCGCAAGTTTACGCTAATTTTTATTATAACGCTATTCACCCCCCTCTAGCGTTAAGCATATTATCTAACAATTGGTATCAGAGCCCAACTCTCTGAAGACTTAACAGTTTGAGAGAACCATCCATGGCTTCTACTCGTGACTCTTTTGAAGGAATAGGTGAAGGTGATTTTAACATGTTGCCCCCAATATTTGATGGAAATAATTACTTATATTGGAAAGATCGGATGAGAATTTTCATCACAGCCAACAACTTTTATCTATGGCAAATCATCAAGCATGGTGATCAAATGACAACAAAAGTTGGGAAAGCCAAGGTAAGTGAATACAACACTAATGCAATAAATATGTTGTATAGCGCCTTGAATCAGGAAGACTATCAGAAAATTTCCCACTACAAAACCGCCAAAGAGATGTGAGATAAGCTGGAGGAAATGTATGAAAGCATGCCTCAAAAAGCGGACAGCTCATATGATGAATCAACTGGCCAATGTCTCATGGCAAACGAAGAAGAAGAGGTAAGTACGTCCAACTCTCACTTGCTTGAAGAAATGCAAAATGCTTATAATAAATTACATAGTGAGTTTGTTGATGCTTCTAAGACTATCAAAGATTTGCAGAAAACTCTGTCGTTGCAAGAAAAAGATTTTCAAAAACAACTCTCTCTAAAAGAAAAAGATTTTGAAAAACTGGTTTTAGAAAATGAGAAGTTGAAAGAGGAAAACAAGTTTTTTGGAAAAAGAAGCGCCGATAAGCCCGAAAGCTCTATTAGAAAATGTACTTCTTGCTTGCATCTCAAAAATGAAGTAGAAAGGCTTAAAGGCACATTAGATAAGTTTAATTCTTCGCACAAAAGTTTGAATGATGTTCTTGATAATTTGAAGTCAACCAAGCATGGCATAGGGTTTACGAATGAGCCTAAAGAAAAGGTTGAAGCTAAACCCCAACAACCTAAGGCTCAACCTAGGACTAATAATAAAAATGCTTATCCTAGAAATAGCAATCCTAGAACAAATATGCATGCTAGACTAAATGTTGAACATTTTAGAAGACCTAGCAATGACTTACCACCTAGAAATAACTACCCAAGAAATGATGCATATTATAGGCCAAATACTAGAAGGATTTTTGAACCCTTTAGAGCACCTAGAAATGATTTCATACGTAGAAATAATTATTCTAGAAATGCTACTCATAGTAGGAGAAATGATGTTCATAAAGCGCGCAATAGTCATAATGCTGAAAATAGAGTAAACCATTTTCGTCCGTCAAGCTACTATGAACCTAGAAGGATGCATAACCCCAACGTGACTTGTCATTATTGTAGATGTATTGGTCATATTGCTCCTGCATGTTTTACACGACATAGACATATCACTCAATCACATCATTATGATATGCCTAACCCCCAAGGACCCAAAATGGCATGGGTACCAAAAGATCATTAATCTTTTTTGCAGGTGTGCTTGAAAGGCTACAGTATTGTAGTAGATGCACCGAGCACGACACCTCATTGCATCAAGAGGAAATTTCGGTTAGTTATCCTTTTTGACAAAAACCGAATTGTTGATATGTGCTAGCAACCAATATTAACTTATTTGTTATTAATTTGGTTCCCTTATTGTTGAATCTTTGATAAGCTTAGTCGTAATAGTTGATGTGCGTTAACAATTGAGATATCCTTGTGAACAATCAATATCAATTAGCTTTGTTGATTCATATGTTGAAAACGTGTTGTTAAATGACAATTGGTGTCAATTAGTTTACTTATTAGTTATCTGCTTTTAAAAGATCAAAACTGTTGATATGTATTAACAGTTAGCTTGATAAAATCATTTCATTCATGATTTGATAATTGCTATCTGTGGTTTAAATAACTGTTAGTATACTGTGTGGTGTGTATCATCTATTAGCATATCCTTCAAAAAGTCTTCACTCACGTTTTTGATGAATGCTATCCTCAGCTTTGAAAAATAATTGAGATGTCTCATGTTTCTAACAATTGACAAAAATCCTTCTGTTAAAAATCGTCTCTTGATGAACACATCCTTTGGTCTGGATAATGGTTGGTATGTTCTTCAAAATTTGATGTATGGTTGATCTGTTAACAGTCAACACTCGTTTGTAATATGCTTTACTAAAAATAACAATTTGTATCACTGTTAATAAAATAACTTTTGGTACACTTGTTATGTCATCCAACAAATGGGTTTATCATTGTTTTATAACAATTGGTATATCTATGTCTTGTTGGTATGTCTTTATAAATTTCTGATTAAGGGGAAGTAGATTGCATGAAGTTTACTATCTTTTTGATGACAGAATTTCAAAACAACTCTCTATATTGGCAATGTTATTTTCTTTAAACTCTCATGCCATTAATATCTTGCATTCCAAATCTTGTGGAAAATGATATCTTAGAAAATATTTGTATTACTTTGGAGCAACTAATAAGTGTCATGCAAGGAATCTGTAAATCGCATTTGAGATATCATTGATAGACAAGCTTTATTTCTTCTTGGAGCTGCAAATTAAGCAAATAAAAGAGGAAACTTTCATTTGTCCATCTAAATGTCGTAAGAAGTTGCCAAATCAATTCGAAAAGAGCAACACCAAACCAATGGTCACTTCAATGAATTTAGATGACCATCTTGACAGAAATGTGAAAGGTAAGACGAGCAATACCAAGAACTACACAGGTATGATCGTTCCTCACTTTACCTTATTGCTAGTAGACTTGATAAAATATTTAGCGTTTAATGTTGTGCTAAATATAAATCATGTCCAAATGATGTATTGAATGCGGGTAAACGTTGATCTAAATGCATGCATTTTAGGTTGCATTTATATTTTAATTACTGACTTGAGCGTCGGAGACATTTAATTCTATTTTGCAGGTATCACCCTAAAGGTAGGGGGAGTTATTAAGTTTTGGCACAGAACAATCGATTGTTCCAAGCAAATAATCGATTATCTTACTGTGCAGAAAATCGATTAGCAGTATCACTAATCGATTGTTTATGGTTTATGTTTATTATGCAGTTTTGTTAAATAATTGATTCTTTAACTGCAAAATCGATTTCCGTCTCAGCCATTCAGCAATGCTTTTCCAAAACAATCGATTTGTTTCAAAATATAATCGATTATTCTCAAAATCAGAAAATTTCTGTGCTCACTGTAACATAACAATCGATTACCATATTTTGACAATCGATTATTTCATGTCAGTAATTCAAATTTTTTTACTGTTTGGTTCTGCAATCGATTTGTGTCAGTTCCGAGATTCAGTCAAATCTTAATGACAATCGATTGTCTCATTCACAATCGATTGTCTAACGGTCAGTAAGATTTATTTTTTATCGTTTCTGACTGTTTCAGCTTTCAATTTTCTGCAGATTTCTTCCATTAATGAAATGCCTTTCTCCCCTCTATAAATGGGCTCCATATATGTGCATTTTTATTCACTCAAGCATCAACTTTAGCTCTCAAACTATCAAAATTCTTTCAAGTCTCTTGCAAATTCCAGCAATACTCAGTGAAAATGTCAGGCCATCACTCCAAACGTTCCCGTTCTGCTAGGCATGGTGCATCCTTCTCTGCTGCTCCAAACTATCCTTGTCAAGATGGTTCCGTTCTATATTTTAATTCTGACATCGAGTTTACTCGATTTTTAACAAAATTTGAAAAGCGCGACATTCTTCCTCCCCGCTTTTCAACCAACAAGTATCTTGAATCTTATGGCCCTGCTGCAAATATGCTCAAAATTGTCAACTTCTTGACTTCTTACTTCTTACCCATCCTTACATCAATACTACATTGATTCAAGCATTTTACTCCAACCTTCATGAGGATGATGACGGTGAGCTTGTGACAAATATAAATGGTGTTCAAACTCTTCTTTCCGATGAAAACCTTCATACCATTGCTCGTCTTCCTCATAATGGTGAAGACATTTTTCGGTACATCGGAGAGGCCGGAGCCCTTTTTGATGAAACAGTCCTCCTACATCAAACCGAACTTACTTCTTATGATCCAAATCTTTCTTCCCGTCGTCCTGCAATTACGGGAATGGATCCAAATTATCGGTTGATTTTCTATTTCATCACCCGAGTCCTCAAGCCTCGCAAGCATAACCATACCACCATTTCCCAAGAGGACACCAAGCTCATGCATGCCATAATAACCGGAGCTAACATCAATTGGTGTCGGTTCGTCTCGGAGATAATAGGCCTCTTCCTTATGCTCTCCTCATCATGAATTTTCTTGAAGCCTCTGGATTCATCACTTCCGACGGTCCTCTCAAAAAGAGTACCAAGAAGTGGGAAATTTCAGAATCCTCCTTTCATCATGACGGTGATCATGCAGCGCCTGCTCCTCCTCCAACCCGTCGAACTCGTCCGCCTCAAGAGCCCACTCTCCAATCCATTTCTGACCAAATTGCTTCCTTGACACCCTCTGCTGGTCAATTGACTCATGAGATCCATGGATATTTTGACCATGTTCAGTATCCATATGCGGGTCTTGTTCCCTTCGAAGCAGTGCCGGATGATGAGGCGGGAAATGATGATGAATGATTTCTTTGTTTTTTTTGGTTCTATTGTGATATGTTTTATTGTTCTCTCTTTAAGTAATCACGTTTTCTCTTTCGAATAAATAAACAAGTTTTATTTACATCTTTGGCATCTTCTTATATTATTTTTGCTAATGGCAAAAGGGGGAAGATAACGAGTATGCACTCTCAATATTTATAAGCTTAAATTGAGGGGGAATTCATATATTGAGGGGGAACAAATTGCATACTTGTTGATGCATATATATACTTGTCTTGAATCGTCATTATAAATTGTTTAATTTGCATAACCCGCTTAAAGTTTGCCATTATCAAAAAGGGGGAAATTATTGGAAACACGTTCTCAAGGCTTTATACTAAAACGTGTGTTCTTATGTGTAGGTTTTGATGAATGACAAACGAAGCGCAAATTGATATATGACGAAGTTCAAGTACAAACGCATAATTGATGCATAACGAGATTCAGGCACAAGACAAAGTTTTATAGTTTAAATGAGTCGTTCTTAATTGTGTTCTTGATTCTACAACTTGACTCATGATATGACTTCTCTCGTAAAACTATTTTTTCCAAAATCATGCATATTTAATTTAGTGCTAAATGATTTTAAATCATGCATATTTACTTTAGTCAAAATGATTTTTAAACATGCCTCTAAGATCTGGACTAAGATAATCGATTTTGCACTTATGATAATCGATTATGTTAAGCCAAGACTGCATGACAATCGATTGTGAACTAATGACAATCGATTGTGTCAAGGCAGTGAGCATCAGGTTTTTCAAACCTGCATGACAATCGATTGTGAACCCTATGACAATTGATTGTGATGAGGCAGTGTACATCAAAGTTTTTCAAAACTCAGAATAATCGATTGTGACGCTAATGACAATCGATTGTGAAGAGACAGTGTCCTTCAGATTTTTCAAAGTCACAAAATAATCGATTGTGAACATATGATAATCGATTGTTTTGAGACAGTGTCTTCCAGACTTTTTCAAAATTATTAAATAATCGATTGTGAGTATAAAACAATCGATTGGCAAGAGGCAGTGTCTAAAATGATTTTCAAAGTCTGATAAATAATCGATTGTTAACATTGCACAATCGATTGTGAAGCTGACCGTTGTTGTAAAGTTTTCAAATACCGTCAGGTAATCGATTGTTGATTTTGGACAATCGATTGTTGATATTAAAATCTAGAAAAGATTTTTTGAACGTTGCTGAATAATCGATTGTTGATTTTGTACAATCGATTGTTGAAATTAAAATCTGGAAAGGATTTTTTGAACGTTGCTGAATAATCGATTATTGATTTGGTATAATCGATTGTTTTACGTAAAATCTGGAAATGATTTTTTGAACGTTGCCAATAATCGATTGTTGATCTTGGACAATCGATTGTTAAGCGTAAAATCTGGGATTGATTTCTGGAACGATTGGCAAACAATCGATTGTGGCTTCTTGACAATCGATTGTCACTCAGTAAAATCAGCAACTCTTAATTGACAATTAGACAACGGTAATGCCAAGTTTTTCAACTATAAATACAGCTTCATTTCAGTGTTTTAAACACAACAACACACAGCAACTGATCATACAATTGCTATAAGCTTGCATTCTCTATTGCTTATCATTTTATATTCATTACATAAATTTTGAGAGCCATATTATTGTTCAAAGTTGTTGTGATCTTGAGCTTACTTCTTTTACTCATATCTACTCATAAAGTAGTGTATTGTTTGAGTGTTTAGTGTTTTGTACACTTGAAGAAAATTGTGATTCTCTTGTTGTAAGGAACTTGTGTTTCCTTGGTCGAAGTCTTGGAGTGTTGTATCTCCGAGCAAGATTTTTGAGGCTTGTGTCCTCAGATTGTAAAGGTTGGTTAGGCACCCGTAAGCTTAACAGTGAAGTCTTGGAGTGTTGTATCTCCGAGCAAAGGTGTTAAGGTTTGTGTCCTTAAGCTGTAAAGGTTGGTTAGGCACCCGTAAGCTTAACAGTGAAGTCTTGGAGTGTTGTATCTCCGAGCAAAGGTGTTAAGGCTTGTGTCCTTAAGTTGTAAAGGTTTGTTGAGCACCCGTAAGCTTGACAAGTTAGTGGAAAATCTCGAGAGAGTCTCTCGGGGACTGGACTAGCCACTTGTTGTGGTGGACCAGAATACATCGGTGCGTTTGTTCTTTATTGCATTTAATTCCGCATTTATTTTTCCTGCAAGTTTTTAAATTCCGCAAGTTTACGCTAATTTTTATTATAACGCTATTTACCCCCCCTCTAGCGTTAAGCGTATTATCTAACAAATCGATTATCATATTACATAATCGATTATTTTGTTGTTTTGTAATTTCCGGTTTTAGCAGACTTAACATAATCAATTATCAAATCACATAATCGATTATCTGGCAGTTCTGTCCAGATTTGGAAGACTTGTTTAAAAATCATTTTGGCTAAAATGAAAATGTTTGAAAATCATTTTGTTTTAAGTATTTGAAATATGTTTATGATAAATATGATTTGATAAAAATATTTTATGCATATTTATGATGACCTATGTTGAGCCAAAAGACGAGATAACTTAAACGTTGCTCTTACATTGGTTCTACCTAACGACCTACGCCTTGGGTCTTCGGTCTTGAACTTTTGAGCTCGTCTTTGGCTTTTCCATGCAATCCATTCATCAATATGCTTCTTGGCATTCAATCTTGATTGTTTGTCATATAATAACGTTGTTTGACACTTGACTTCATTGTTTGTCATTCATCAAAACCTATACCTGAAAATCATGCTAATACAACCAAAGCACACATATCATGGATAGAATGATTTTCTTCAATTTCTCCCTTTTTGATAATGACAAACAACAGGAGATATGCATATCGGATTCCCCCTAAATTCATGCTATATCTCAACATACAATTCATGCAAACGATTCCCCTTAATGATAATTCCCCCTCAAATAAGGCATACTATAACGTAGATACATTCCCCCTTATTTGATGCATATCGCCTAAACTCTTCCCCCTTTTGGCATTAGCAAAAAGAGAGTATGCAAAGGCTACTTTCCCCTTTCGACACTTCCTCCTTTTGGGTATATCAATTGTTAGTGTCAAGAATAAAATAGGAAATACAATGAGGAATATACATTGACGATATTTAAACAATCATACCAACATAAAATAATATCAAATGTTAGTAAAAACATAACAACCATAATAACGGTTATTTTTCGCAAATCATATTGCTTAAGAACATATCAACAGTTGATTTTTAACAAACCAATAGTTGTATTAAAAACACGAATCATTTGTTTTTCAAGAATATATCAACTGTTATTCAAACCAAAAATAATATTCATCAAAACATGAATCAATTATTATTTTTAACAAAAATAATTGATACCAATTGTTATTCAATATAGAAGTTATCAAAACATGAATCAACAAAAATAATTAATATATATTGTTAACAAAGATATATTAATTGTTAACACATATCAACTATTACGTTTTTATCAAAAATATGATAACTAACCGACATTCCCCCTCGATGCAATAAGGTTTCGTGCTTGGTGCATCTACTACGATATTGTAGTCTTCAAGCACACCTGCAAACGTACTTAAAAGTAGGTTTTAGGTACCCAAGCGCTTTTGGGTTCTTGGGGGTTAGGCAAATAATAATCATAGCTCAAAGATAAATCCCTATATTTTGCAAAGCATACGGGTGCTATGTGTCCTACCCGGTTGCAATAATGACATATAACATTCGGGTTGTGCATATGTCTTGGTTGAGCCAAAAACGTTCTAGGTGATCTAAAGTCGTTATTCCTAGACGTATTGCGATTCCTAGAGTTATTTCTAGGTTATCTAAAATGATTCATTTTAGACTCATTACAAAAATTCCTAGAGTTGTTTCTAGGTGGTCTAACTTCATTTCTATCATCCTTTCTAATATTCTTCTTAATTTCTTCAATTGTTTTAGGATCATCAACACTACGTTTTTCTAGTGTGTTCCTAAGTTCTATGTTCTCTATTTTCAAAGAACTACAAGAAGAACAATTGGAACTTTGATCAATTGAAGAGGCTTCATTCATCTCCTTAATTTTATTTCTAAGATCAATATTGTCATTTTCCAAAAATTTATTTTTCTCTTTTAAAACTTTAATTTTAGCCTTGGCCTCTTTGGAGATTTTTGAAGACTTTTTCAAGTCATCATATAATTCCTGAAAAGCTTCTTGTAATTTTTCATAAGAGTAAGAGTTAGGAGTACTTACCTCTTCTTCCTCGTTGGCCATGAGGCATTGTGCGGCAGTTTCATCGCCCGAGCTGTCCGTATCCCATGTCACACGCCTTTGGTGTTTGTTCTTCTTCTTGTCCTTGGATTTTGGACAATGTGATTTGGTGTGGCCAAGTTTTCCACAATTTTGGCATGAAGGACTTGGTTCTTCCTTCTTTATTTCCTTTTTCATAAACTTATAAAACTTTTTGATCAAGACATTGGAAATATTATCATCATCTCTATCCGAATCACTTACCTCTTCTCTTTTAGAGGATGAGGCTTTGAAGGCAATACCTGGACCTTTATTTCCAAGATAAGGATTAAGAATAGTGCTTTCATAAGTTTTGAGGTTACCTCTTAGTCCATTAATTGTGACGTCCGTGATTCCTATCGACTCTTGGATGGCATTGGCTTTGGATCGCCATTCGGGAGTGAGGCAAGATTTTTCGAACTAGATCTTTGTTCGAGTATACTTTTCCGAGAGAATGGAGATCGTTGATGATCGTTGAGAACCGTTCGAACATAATATCGATGCTTTCATTCTCCCTCATTCTAAAGAGTTCATATTCATGTGTTAGAAACTCAACTTTAGATTCTCGGACTTGAGGCGTACCTTCATAAGTGATCTCGAGTTTCTCCCACATCTCCTTGGCGGTTGTGCAACAAGAAATCTTCCGATTGTCATCCGGATTCACCGCACAATATAACAAGTTGACAGCCTTTGCGTTATTTTCAACTTTCTTGACGTCATCGGCATCATATTCATCTTCCTCCTTTGGAACCGTGGTTTCCCCAACTTTCTTTGTTGGCATTTGTTCACCGTTCTTGATGATTTTCCACAAGCGAAAGTTATTTGATTGGATGAAGATTCTCATCCGTTCTTTCCAATATGTGTAATTTGTTCCGTCAAATAGTGGAGGACTATTGGTGGAGTGTCCTTCGCTCATCATTCCTGCGTTCATATTCTCAACAACAATATATATTGTTCTCTCAACCGGTTAAGGCTTTCAGAGAGTTAGGCTCTGATACCATGTGTTAGGATTTATGCCCGTCACTAGAGGGGGGGGGTGAATAGTGCGGCACGAGAATATTGATAAATATTGCGGAATTAAAATTGCAGGAGTAAAGTAAATGCAGTAATTAAAAGATTAAGGAAAGGACACACCGAATTTATACTGGTTCACCACAACGTGCGGTTAGTCCAGTCCCCGAGAGACTCTCTCGAGTTTCCACTAACTCCGTTAAGCTTACGGGTGCCTAACAAACCGTTACACTTGCTCGTAGATGTACACTCTACAAGACTTCAACTTGCTCGAGGATACCTCACCTCAAGACTTCACCTTGCTCGTGGATACCGCACCACAAGACTTCACACACTAAGATTGAGGGTACTAAGCAAACCCGACAATCAATGAGAAGATATGGTCTTCTCAAACACCTTTCTCTTTTACAACAAGAACTCTCTAAAAAGAGTAGATAAAGAGATACAATATTAGCTTTATGAACAACTCAAAGTTGTCTCTCAATTGGCTCAACAAAAGCTCTAAAATGATGCACAAATAATATCAATATGTATATGAATAATGAGAGGTGTTGTGTGTCTCAAATCAGCTCAAAAGACCTCTATTTATAGGTGGTAGAAGTAGTATGTCCGTTGCTTAATTGCCAATCACTAATTGCTGATTTTCAGCTAGAATAATTGATTATTCAATTTGCATAATCGATTACCTGATAATGTTCAAAAATCAGACGTTGATTTTCAGCTAGCATAATCGATTATTGCCTTGTGCATAATCGATTATCTTTCAGCGTTTAAAAAAAACTTTGGCAACGGTCAGTGAATAATCGATTATTCTATATAGGATAATCGATTATTGACCTCTGTGGAATTTCTAATTTAATCTGAATAAAAAGGATAATCGATTATCATATTACATAATCGATTATTTTGTTGTTTTGTAAATTCCGGTTTTAGCAGACTTAACATAATCGATTATCAAATCACATAATCGATTATCTGGCAGTTCTGTCCAGATTTGAAAGACTTGTTTAAAAATCATTTTGGCTAAAATGAAAATGTTTGAAAATCATTTTGTTTTAAGTATTTGAAATATGTTTATGATAAATATGATTTGATAAAAATATTTTATGCATATTTATGATGACCTACGTTGAGCCAAAAGACGAGATAACTTAAACGTTGCTCTTACATTGAATCTACCTAACGACCTACGCCTTGGGTCTTCGGTCTTGAACTTTTGAGCTCGTCTTTGGCTTTTCCATGCAATCCATTCATCATATGCTTTTCGGCATTCTATCTTGATTGTTTGTCATATAATAACGTTGTTTGACACTTGACTTCATTGTTTGTCATTCATCAAAACCTATACCTGAAAATCATGCTAATACAACCAAAGCACACATATCATGGATAGAATGATTTTCTACAAAATGACCTTCTTCTTTACAGGATCCCACAATCTGTACCCAAACTCTTCATCTTCGTATCCGATGAATATGCAGGGAACGAATCTATCATCCAACTTTGTTCTCTGCTCTTTTGGTACATGTGCAAAAGCTCTACTACCAAACACCTTTAGATGTGCGTAAGACACCTATTTGTTAGTCCAAACTCTCTATGGGATGTCAAACTCCAAAGAAACTAATGGACTCCTATTGATAAGGTAACAAACTGTTTGAATAGCTTCACCCCAGAATGACTTAGGCAGTTTATCCATTTTGAGCATGCTTCTCACCTTCTCAACAATGGTGCGGTTCATCCTCTCGGCGACACCCTTGTGCTGTGGGGGTTCTAGGAACTGTCTTTTCATGTCTAATCCTATGACTTGAATAGTACCCTTCGATTTCCCTTGAAGTGTACTCACCTCCATTGTCACTTCGGAGACGCTTTAGCTTTTGACCCGACTCTCTTTCCACCAGAGCATGAAAATTCTGGAAATCTTGGAACACCTGATCTTTAGTTTTCAAGATATAAACCCAAAATTTACGTGAAGCCATCAATAAAAGTAACAAAATATTTGTTACCGCCCATCGATTCAATTTCCATTAGACCACAAACATCAGAATATATTAAATCAAGCATATTCAATTTTCTTTCGGAAAATGTCTAAAGTGAGACTCTATGTTGCTTACCAAATAAACAGTAGTCACAATGTTTTACTATTGTACCTTTGGAAAAAGAGATGGCAGGAATCTGCAATCCCTTTTCGCTCATATGACATATTATTTTGTGCCACAAATTTGTAGAAATCTCATCGTGTGCCACATTTAATTCATCTCGGCATATTTTTGCATTTGTCTTGTACAACGTGCCACGAGAAACTCCCTTTGCAATCAACAATGATCCCTCGGAAAGTCTCCACTTTTGATTTGAAAAATAGTTCTCGTACCCATCTTGGTCCAAAGCAATTCCCAAGATCAAGTTCATCCGCAAATTAGGTACATGCACGTCCTTTAGAACCAATGTGCATCTGACATTTGTCTTGATAAAAATGTCATCAATCATGCAATCTTTGAGTAACTTGTGTTACCCATTCTCACAGTGCCGAAATTACCTGCTACATATCTACAAAAAAGATCTCTTAGCGGTGTGGCATGGTAAGATACCGCTGTGTCAACCACCCATTCCGACTTTGGACTTGCCAAGTGTATGCATTCCTCTTCGTCATTTACGAAGAGAAAAACATTATCATTGTTTTGCATGATTGTGTTATCTTCATTCTTCTGGCCACTGCTTTCACCTTTACCCTTCCTTATTTTTGACCTGGTTGATCACAATTGTAGCAATTTCTGGCTTTTGACTTGGACCGGTTCATGAACTTCCCACGAGCTCTAGATTTACCATGATTGCTTGAACTCCTTTGATAACTCATGCTTCTACCTTCTGTGATGAGGGCCTGTCCTTGCTTGTCAGGCTTCTTTCTCATCTTCTCATTGAGTAGAAGAGCCGATGTGTTGTCTTTCAACTCAATAGTAGTCTTACCGTGCAGGATGATTGTTGCCAAATTACCGTACGAAGATGGCAACGAGTTCAACAACAAGATGGCTATATCTTCTTCCTCGATTTTCACTCTGAGGTTGGCAAGCTGTGTGATTAGTCTGTTAAACACATTTAATTGTGAAAACAATTTGTACCTTTACTCATGGGTAGGGCGTATAAGTGCTTCTTCAAGTATTATTTATTTGTCAGAATTTTGGACATGTATAGGCCTTCCAACCTTGTCCAAATACCACATGTGGTGTCTTCATCAATGATGTTATTTGCCACATCATCTGATAAGTGCAACTTGATTGCACTAATAGCCTTTTCATCCAAGTCAGCCCAATCCTCAGCTTTTATGGTATCAGGTTTTTTGGCATCATCATCTAGTACCTTGTGTAATCCTTGTTGAATGAGCAGATCTCTCATCCTTCTTTGCCACGTTGAGAAACCGCTATCTCCATTGAATTTTTTTACCTCGTACTTTACTCTGGATATTTTTTTCACTGAGTATAGTACTATCGATACTGAATAGTATTTCTGTGAACGAGCAGAACCAGTGCTCTGATACCAGTTGTTGAGAATAAATCTCCACAGTAATAATATTCACGATAATAAAAGCGGAATAATAATATAGTAGTGAGATATGGTAATCAACAAGAATAAAGGAGTGATAATGACACCAAGATTTTTATGCAAAACACCCTTCTGAATAAGAAAATAAATCATGACCCCGAGAGCAACGACTAATATCACTATAATAAGAAATTTTACACTTTGTAGGCCCGAGTAAAATACTACAAAGATCACTACAACACTCAAAATAAATAACCCTCTTTTGATGTTTCACCTCACTACAATATCGCTCATACTCTCTATTTTTCTCACAGATTATTTTCTTATACCCTGTCTGTTATGTCTCACTCTTTCTTTCTCTCTTTGTTGGTATGTTGAAAGAAGTGAAAGATCTCTCCTTTTATAGGAGAAAATACATAGCCTCCAAGAATGCTACACGAGGAGCTTCAATTCTACTCCATTAATTTTCAAACTTGGGGCCAAAGCAATCATAGGCACACACCTATTAGAATTGGCATGGACCCCATAGAGTTCTAATTCCTCTGTTCCCAAATCCCAAAGAATTTAACTTATATGCAAGGACAATATAGAAAAAATTTACACAATCATTATATTTTAACATGTTATAGCAGGTAGTTTCCTTATTTTCCAAGTTTTTAATTAATCCCACTTCTTATAGTTATATTCAAGTAATTTGATAATGTAAATTATTTTTACATCGTTAGCATATCGAATTTAAAGTCAATGCCAAATCCTTATTCTCTTAGGGAGCAGTTGTCTTTTAAGATCACTTAGATATCAGGATTATTTATTTTTTAGCATCTGAATGTTTATAATTTTTTTTCATTAAAAATTAATAATATAAATTTCAAATTAGCTGATTTAATTTTATATCCACAAATATAATATGTTACAAGGTGATGATTGCTTGTGGCTGGTGGTGGTGTTTGGATTTAAGGTTTTATGATAGAGAGTTCTTGGAATAGAGCATTCTTGAGAAGATTGTGTAAAGATCGCAGTTTAAAGTAGAGCAATTAAGCTCAGCCATGTCTGCCATGGCAGATGTGGAAGCTTCTAGAACTGAATGAGAGAGTGAAGAAGAAGAGAAACAGAGAAAAGGATGAAGATAAGCTCAAAGCTCTTTTCTGATACCTCATAGAGTATATATACACGTGCAATTGTACAGCTGACAACTAATAACTCCAACAACTAACTAACTCTAACTAATTATTTGAACAATCTGATAAATATCGTAATACCCCCTCTCAAGTCGGAGGTGGTGAAAGCACTGCCAATTTGACCAAAACACCTGAATGTTTAACGCCTATTAAAGCCTTGGTAAGAATGCTGCAAGTTTTTTGATCATTTGCAACTGTTTCCTCACAAAATAGCAGTCAACCTCAATATGTTTGGCGCGTTCATGGAACATAGGATTTCTTGCTATGCGTAGGGATGACAGGCTATCACAAAATACTGGAATAGGGTGTATAGTGGAAACTCTAAGTTTAGCCAGAAGTCTTCTTAGCCACAATAGTTCACCAATTACATTTCTAAGTGACCTGTACTATGCCTCTACTGAAGATAAGAAAACAACTTCCTAGTTCCTACTCCTTGGTCTTCCAGCTGACTGAACTGTTTCCAAACAAAACAATGTACCCACTTACAAATCTTCTTATGTCTGGACAGGAGGCCCAATCCGAGTCACAGAAGCATCTAACAGTCCAATCATCAGATTTGGACATTAGGACTCCTAAAGTAGGATCACCCTTGAGATATCTCAACAGATGATAAGCAACCTTCAAGTGAGGCTTTCTAGGATCTTGCATGAATTGGCTTAAATGTTGAACCCCAAAAGCTATGTTAGAAAATTTAGCTTCCCTATTAGCTTCATATAAAAGGTTGGATCATCCAAAGTCTTACCCTCTTTGGCTTTAAGTTTTTCATTAAGATCAAGTGGAGAATTGAAGGTAGTATATTCCAAACAATTGTGCTCTTTCAATAGGTCCAGAAAAAATTTCCTTTGAGATATGATCACACCATCAGCCTTGTATAACACTTCTAGGACTAATAAGTAGAGAAAATTACCTATTTCCTTTATCTTGAACTTGTCATGAAGAAAGGTTTTCAATTGCAGTATTTCCTCCAGGTCTATTCTTGTGACCAAGATGTCATCTATATAAACTGCCAAGTAAACCATTGAATCTCCATGTTTTTTGTGGAATAATGAATAGTTATTTAATGAGTGACTCAAACCTTTAGAGCATAAAGCCTTAGTTAGTTTCTCATACATTGTCTACTAGCTTGTTTGAGCCCATACAAAGACTTACTTAACTTGAAAACCAGTGCTTATTTTCCACCATGAGGCCTAGTGGAATATGCATATATACATCTTCATGTAAATCCCCATGGAAGAAAGCATTGTTGGCATCCAATTGGAACATTGCCCAATTATGCTTTACTGCTACTGCAATCAAAGTTCTCACTGTGGTCATCTTCACCACAAGAGAAAATGTTTCTGTGAAATCCACACCTTCCTGTTGAGTATAACCTTTTACACTTGCATGCCTTATACCTCTTTATTGTGCCATCACACTTGTGTTTTATTTTGTATACCCATCTACAACCTATTGCTCTCTTTTTATATGGAGAGGTACTAGATTCCAGGTATTGTTAGCATATAGAGCCTCAAACTCTTGAATCACGGTTTCTTGCCAAGCAGGGCTGACAGCAGCTTCCTCGAAAGAAGATGGCTCACTAACATTACAAACTCTATTTACCAAAGCCTGACTATTAGGATTCATTGATTCATGGGGTATGTGGTGACATTTAGAGAACAAAGTGTTGAGAGAAAAAGAATGTTTATTAGTATTACTGATTTTGGGGACATAATCCTTCAGATAGTCATGAGTTTTATGTTCCCTCTATGATCTTCTCACGAGATGATGTACCGGTAAAGAATTAATGAGTGAAGGTGAATGTGTTGAAGACAATGCAGAGGTTCTAGGAAGGGAAGTTGGAGCTATATAAGTAGAATGTAAAAGAGGTGGAGTAGATACTGGATCATTTGAACTAGGTGAATTCATGTGTGTGACATCAAATGAGGAATCATCAGTGTGCATTTTCTGCAATGTCATTGTGATTAGTAGGTTCATTAGAAGGAGCAACATCAAAGTATGTGGGAAGTGACCCAGATTTGGACTTGAAATGAATTCCAAAAGGAAAGATGGACTCATGAAAGACAACATCTCCGGTGATATGTATTTTCTTTGTTGATAGGTTCAGAACTTTATAACCTTTGACACCAAAAGAATAGCCTAGAAAAACATGTGGGACAGGTGGTTCAAACTTATTTAGGTGGACCTTGGATATTGTAGGGAAACACATGCAACCAAAACTTCTCAACTGTGTGTAATCTAGTTGTTTACCATAAAATACTTCAAATGATGATTTTTTTAGAGATATGTAGTGGGCAGTCTATTTATAATGTGAGTTGCTGTCGCCTGTCAGGACACACTCCCCCAGTACTTTAAAGGTAATTTGGATTGAAAAAGTAAGGCTCTAGCTGTCTCAAGAAGATATCTGTATTTCCTCTCTAGCACTCCAT
Organism: Nicotiana benthamiana; assembly: GCA_034376525.1. NCBI lineage: Eukaryota > Viridiplantae > Streptophyta > Magnoliopsida > Solanales > Solanaceae > Nicotiana > Nicotiana benthamiana. The sequence goes on along the minus strand of CM067328.1, from coordinate 103,357,173 downwards.
TTTGATGTGGTGTATACATGTTTTTTAGTGTACATTTTCTTTTGACTGGAAGAAAGTATTGGTTTCTTGGTTGTTGAGTTCTAGTCCATATATCATATCTAATGGGTTGGACTTTGGTTTGGAACTGGTTTTCAATTAGGGAAATAAATGCCTTGATTGTCTGTAAAGCATTACTCTTACAGGCTAGTAGTTGAGTCCACGTAGTTCTACTGTGATCATCCATTATAGTGATGAAATAGCTGTATTTTGTCATGAGTATGTTCATGATAGTGTCCCTATAGGTCCACATGAAGCAGTTCAAAGGTCTTGGAAGAAGTAGTGACTTTTTGAGGGAAGGGAAGTCTTATTTGTCTGGCCATGGAGCAAATTGTACATATGAATGATTCTTTTTGAGAAAAATCAACAGGTATGATGGAGAAATTTCCAAATGGTACATGTCCAAGTCTATTATGCCACAATACGTTTACTTTGTTAGAAAAATATAAAACAGATTCAGACAAGTCATTATTCAAAGTGGAAGTACAAGAAGTAGGATGTTCTACATTTGATTAAGAGATGACTTATTTACAAATGAAAGTAGATGGCACTACATATTATTCAAGGAAGGACTATTTACATTGTCGACGCCCCCATTTTTTCTAAATGCAAAAGGCGGGTTCCTATGTTATGGATGAAATGACTCTTTTATCCCCTTTCGGGAAATTTAGGTTACGAATTATTGGAGAGTCGACACCTAATGATTATAGTGCATTAAGACACTTTTAAAGAAAAGAAGAAGATTTTGAAATAAAATCAGAGTTCGGGTAAGGGCTTGAGACTTTCTCGAGGGAAAGGTGTTAGGAACCCTTAAGATCCACTAGTGTGGTTCCCGACTGTGCTTAATTGTGACTTCAAAAAGAGTAGGAGTAAACAAGCAAAGTTTGAACATTGGAAATATAAACAAGTTAAAAATTATGAAAAGAAGAAGACACTAGCTATTTTGAAAAGAGGAATTTTGTTGAAGACATTAATCAAAACATCAATAAATAAGAAGGATGAAACGGGGTCCTAGGGTTAAATGTAATATGGATCACTTGGTGCAATACCCAGCAATCATTCTCACACACTATATTAACACACCAGTCATGATATCCATATTCTACTCTTCCTACTCTGTTAAGGTTTTTAAACGCGATTAGTCTCATTTTTACTTATTGCATGCTAGTACCCGTCCTAACCTATCAGTCCTGAGGTATTAGGATTTCTAATCTTAAAAGGGGATGAAAGGGATGGGGGCTTTTCATGGAGTTTCAAAGGATAAAGGTCGAATTCGTCATTCAAAAACAGATACCAAGCAGGGGAAAGAACAAGAAGACAAACCAAGGCTCAAAGAAACCCCTTTAAGCAAACAACATATAGTTTAGCATGTCTTGCATATACTGGTTTGGTCTTAAATTAAAATTAAGCGGCGGACGGATCAATTTAATAAATAGAATTATATAAAAGGTATATATTAGGAAACTTGCATTCAATTATTAGGATCTCGAGTATTTTTACCGGATTTTAATTAAGGACTAACACAGACAAGTTTTGAAAGAGGCAGAAGTCTATAGAAGTTCAGAAAGGTTTTGGAAAATCGTTGGAAATGTACAACAAAGTAAAGTTCTTATAAAATGAGGCGAGAGTTTGGAAGTTATTTTTTTTGAAAGTAACTTCAAGAATAGAAAATTCAAACAGAGAATTAATAAAAATAATTTTAGGAATGCGTGTTTATTAAGTTGCAGACAGGTCTGGACGAGTCCATTGAAAAACGTTGAAATAGTTTCCAGACTACAACTTAAGCGAACTTGAGATCCTAAAGGCAGGATATCTACTTTGATTTTCATTTACTCATTGCTATTTTAAACGTTTAAGGCATGCGAGAGTTGTATTACCCTATTGTTTGCCTATCTTTTATGCAATTATATAGGCATGATTTCTATATGCTGGAGTGAAGAAGAATGGAAGCCTGTAGACATGATCTCTAGGTGATTCAAGGTGATGAAACCTTATAGGCATGATACCAAAGTAATAAAATCCTATAGGCATGATTTCTACGTGATTCAAAATATTAAATCCTATAGACATGATATCTGGGCGATTCAAAATATTAAATCCTATTGGCATGATATCTAGGCAATTCAAAGTATTAAATCCAATAGGCATGATATCTAGGCGATTCAAAGTATTAAATCCTATAGGCATGATTTCCAGGCGTTTCAAAATATTAAATCCTATAGGCATGATTTTTACCCTTTGACATGCAAACAATTAAAAACCCCTCTCATAACCGTTACTACTATACTCTCAAGTTTTATTACAGAGTTATTATTACAGAGCCAAAAGTAAAATAAAATACATCATAGACCACAGCAAGATCCAAACTGCCTAATGCAATCTTGCTATCCAATATATGTGTTTTACCAAATTCGGGTTCCAGATTCCAAGGCCTTCTCTTAGAATGTTTCAAAGTTACAAGGAGTTTCAAAAGCCCAGGCAATGCTTACACCCTAAAGAGTGAATGTTGTAACACAGTGGTGCAATGTGTGAAATTACCAACCCTTACGCATCCAAATTCAGAGGGAGCTCTTGGGTCCCTAAGCATGGCTTACCTAAAAAGGGTAGAACTTAAGATCTAGGAGTAAGTGCAAAGTAAGGGAGGAAACTTATCAGGAGATGGTCATACCCAACCATGGCATAAACTGGCACACCCCTGACCTCTTGCTCAGAATCAAACAAATAAGAGCAGACTCTTATAGAGTCAAACTCAGGTATGAATGGTGATTAAGATACAAACAGACCCAAATTAGAGCTAAGCATATTGAGGGGAAAGGGAATGGGAAAGCAATATAGTAAAGACTCATAAGAGTCTATTTCTGGATCACAGACAACAATTCATGGTGCTGCTATGACTCAGGACAATACTCACATACAAAGGGAATAGAGGGAAAGAGATTAAAACATAACATAAAGAGACATAACATGCTTGAAGGTAATTACATAGTGTAGGAAAGCATAAATAAATACACCAAGAAAGTAGGGGTAGAAGCAGAGAAGTTGAACATATAACAATGATGCTATTTAATATAGAAGAACATACCAGTTGCAAATTCCAGAATGGCAGAATAGCAACAGCAAACAAACTGCCAGGAACAACAGGAATAAACTCAAGCAGCTCCCACAAGTACTTTCAAACAGCAGGAAGTAAAGAGGCAGAATGCTCAGTTGTAGTGCAGAAAAATAGAGAGTAGTAATGGTAGTAGTAAAGATTTTTCAAGACAGAGAGGTGAATTCTGATTTTATTCTGCAGTCAGAATTCGACGATGGAGTGAAGAGAAGAGCATGCATTTATTATTGAAATCACATGCAAGAAAGGAAAGAAAAATAATCGAGTATCAATCAAGATCAATCAATTAACAGAGGTTCCTTTAATTAATGCATCCCAATTTGATCAGTAAAGGACATGAGATATTTAAGGAAAGGGAATCAAATAAACAATATTGTGCATAATATGCAAATAGGGGTAAATACATAAAAGTTATTTAAGGACAAGTTTTTGAAATACATGGTTTGTGCAAATAAGGTAAGATGACCAATTAACAAACAGTAAATCAAAAGGTCTGAGATTTTTATATGAATGAATCAAGTCTGAAAAAAAAAAGAGAAGGGCTTTACTTAGGTTGAGTCATGGGCAAAAATGGAAAGAAATCAATCAAGCTATATTCAGAAAAGTTTTTGAACTAATTGTAAATTTGAAAAACCATTATAGGGGGGAATTCATAGTATATAAGGAGCATACGGACACGTCAAACATGAAGGAAGACTGTACTATCATGGTAAAGAATCGGTAGGAAAATCTAATGTAGAAGAGATCTTGGCAAAAATGTCAGAACCATATGAAAATACATTGATGACTTTCAGAAATTGAAATCAAACTAGTTCAGAGGTGAGAAATATTTAAGTCACATATAAGTTGTTCGAAAACCCCCAAATTCTAGGGATTTCGTCATTAATCCAGTGTAGGGACGAAAATGAACAAATCAAACAAGGGCAAAATCAGAAAAACCTAAAGGAACTTAATCATTCCGTGAAAACATGCTGAGGGAAAACACAGTAAAGAAAATACAAGGAAACATTGGGGGGAAACATAGTAGAAGAGAACACACATGAGTCAAAGTAAAAACAAACAGGAATCACAGTAGGATAAATAAAGTAATAACACTATATAAAATCACAGTAGAACAAGTAAAATCAAAGAAACCCTAGATCGGAACTTTTGAAAGAGTTTTAAGAAATCTCTTTAAAACTTTAAACAAGCATGGATATAGAGTGGATCTAGAGAAATATAGGAAAACCTTGAAGGTCTAGGGTTTCATAAGAACCCTAGAAGTGAGAGAGGCCTGGAAAAAGGGGTCTTCTCCGAGTCGAACGAGTCAGAGATGGACTCATAGGGCTAAGAGATGTCGGAGTTGAGCTAGAGATGGCCGTAATACTCGAATAAACGGAGCTCTGAGCGAAGAATTTCAAGCTCAAACCTTGAATCTTCAAGTAACAAGGGTATGAGGGTACGTGGGGGTGAGTATAGGCTACCCAGGGATTGGAAAGCCATTGATTCCAATAGAATAAGGTGAAAAACAACGGAGTGGGTGTAGGGTTTCTGTGAGAGGTTAGAGAGAGTTTGAGACGAAGGGATTCTAGGGGCGGTGGATTTGAGTAAATGAAGTATTGTTTTGGGGTGTTGTGTAATTTAAATGGAATGGTGAATCATTGTCGTTGATCAAAATGATCAACGGCCTGGATTAAAAAAATGGTCGGGTGGGTTTGGAAATGGTTCGGGTAATTGGATCGTTTAATTGGATTAATTGGGGTCAAAAGTTGGGGACTGAATTGGGCTATAATTGAAAGCAGTTGAGGCTAAAATTGAAATAGTCATATTTCGCTTTTGAATTTATAAAAATAGCAAAAGATATTAAAAATCAAATTAAAAGTACTTAATTAGTAAACAATATGTAAGTATTAATTTAAAAATATTGAGATTGACTTTGTAATTAAAATTGCAATCAAATCCGGAAATGGGCTAAAATTGCAATTTCATGTAATTTAGTTTTAAAAATACTGAATGGGCTTGTAAAGTTATGCAAAAATCATGTAAATTAAATTTTTATGTAAATGTCAGAATACAATAAATTATTCTCCAAAGTGGCAAGTTTTGTGAATAATTATTGGGCTTTATGGTGTAAAATAGGTCATAAATTAGTTTAAAAATCTTTTTAAAATGCCAAAATCTTTTGGGGTGCTATATATATATATATATATATATATATATGTGTGTGTGTGTGTGTGTGTGTGTGTGTGTGTGTGTGTGTGTGTGTGTGTGTGTTATTTTGAGAGTATTTTGAATATAAAAATATGGAAAAAATTGGGTATCAACATACATCACATGAATGCTTAAAGGTCACAGAAGACTCACTGTCTCTCAAACACTTGGAGCAAAGCAGATACACGCCATTCCTCATTTTACCAATATCCAGAGGCCTCTTCACTGAAGAGGCCTGCAGAAGACAATTATTGTAAGTGAATGATGCCATTACTTTGAGATGTTTGGTTAACCAATAGACAAATACCTGGTTGAACTTAAACGAGGGAAAAGGAGAACGTTCTGTAATACTATTTTGGATGTAAGAACAACATTATCAATTTCAGACACTTTAACTTTGTATCCATTGGGTAAGACTACTAAAAGGGAATAAGGTATGAATTGAAAGTTAGACAATAGAGATTTAATAAATGTCATGTGATTGGAATCCCCTGAATCCAGTATCCATGTGTCAGTTTTGGACTCAAAGAATTTGCATGAAAGTTTACCAAAATCAATGGAAGAAGTGCACGCTATCTTACCTGCAAAATTAGCATAATTGGCACTAGATGAGTAAAAGCTTCTTGATGATTTCCCAGCATATCCATTCCTCTCATGCAGTTGCTGAAGCAGGCTTTCTAGCTTCCCATATTGTTCTTCACTGAGGCTCATATTCCTGCAATCATCTTGTGCATTGTTTTTAGTTTCCCTCCTAGCTGTATTTTCATTAGCAACTCCTTGCACACTTGCGACTACTCTCTTTCCTCTGTTGTTGTATCTAGGACCTTGACCTTGATCATATCTGCGGTTATTAGAGAATTGTCACGGGGTAGATTTCTGAGTAGAATTGTTCTGTGGATAATCATATAGCTTGTAGCACCTGTCCTTACTATGTCATGGTCTTTTGCAATAGTCATATATGAGTGTGCCTCTAGAAATTCCACGATGCCTGTTATTTGTTGGAAATTTTTTCTTAACAGAACTTTGTCCTGAAGCTCTCAAATTTAGTGAAGTTGAGTCAATAGTTAAATGGTTAGTTGGCCTGATCTTTGTTTTTCATCATGAACTAGTAGTGAAAAAGCTTGTGCTCAATTTGGTAATGGATTCATTATAAATATACTTCCTCGAACTACTGTGTATATTTTATTCAATCCCATAAGAAATTGTATTAGCTTCTTTTGCCCCATAATAACAAACAAAATTCCTATGATTCTTCTTATTCAAAGTGGCAAGTATCCCCCAGAGTTTCTTCAAATTAGTGTAATAGGTAGTAATGTCTAGAGTCCTTAGGAAATGTCATTGATCTCTTTCTGAATTTGATACAGCCTAGCTCCATTAGTTTGTTAATAACGATCCTCCAATTCCTTCCAAAGCTCAACAACATCATTTGCATACTCTACACTATCTGCGATTTTCTTAGAGAGTAAGATTAGGATCCAGGATGTCACCATATTGTCACAACGTTTCCATTGTCGAAATTGTGGTGATGAAGGATCTTGTTGTTTACACTCTCCACTTATGAAACCTAACTTGTTCTTCACAGATAAACCTCTAAACACACTCCTCCTCCAAGATCTGTACCCCATTCCATCAAACGCAGTTGAAACTAGCATAGCTCCTGGGTTATTAGACAGGTGAAGGTAAAGAGGATGACTAGGATCAGATCTTGTGCCCGCCAGAGTTGACAGTTGGAGTAGTTTCTACTCAGGTCGAATCGCCTTGATCAGTGACAGTCATAACAAAGACAATTGAAAGAGAAAACGGAAGGATTTTTAATTCTTAGCTATTAATGATCTCGACAAAAAACAGAAGAGATGAAAAATCAAAATTAGGTCTAAATTAAAAAATCTGGCGAAATAAAAAACAGAGCAAATGAACGAGAGGGTAGAAATAAAATCTATCTACGAGATTAACCTCGCTCTGATACCATGTAAAGATTGCAGTTGAAAGTAGAGCAATTGAGCTCAGCCATGTCTTCCGTGGCAGATGTGGAAGCTTCTAGAACTGAATGAGAGAGTGAAGAAGAAGAGAAAAAGAGAAAATGATGAAGAGAACTAACTCTAATAAAGAATTAACTAACTCTAACAACTAACTAACTCCAACTAATTACTTGAACAACCTGATAAATATCATAATAGATTGTATAGAAATGCCACTCCTTTTGTTCTCATTCTTTGGAAAGACACTGTAAGAGGTCTACTCCTTGAATTCACTTCTCAGAAGAAAAGATATACTCGGGGTCGTTTGGTATGCAGACTACATTATCTATAGTCACAGGATTATAATTTTTGAATTAATTTATTCCACCAAGGAGGTGAGATAAAATAATTCTATGTTTGAAAGGATAAATTGAGATATTCTGGAGTATTTAGGATTATGTATGGGATTAAATTTATTGTATTCGATTGACAATATAAAGTTATCCTTCGTCAATCAAACACAATATAAATTTAATCTCAAATCTTACTGCATCTTATCCCACCTTATCTCGCATACCAAACGACCCCTAACTGTGTAGTATTGGTAAGGTGGAAATAACACAATATCATCTCGCCCACTCCTCTTGTGTCAATACTGATAGCGGATAACCTTCGTTTAGTTGCCTTGAGATCGATAGGAAGAATTATAATCTTTATGACCAAAGAATCAATTAATAAATTATAATATATAGTTCCATATCCTGACTAGCTACTTCTTGAAAGTATGTATGGGCATCACATTTTACTCAACCCGACTAGTAAAAGGGCTTTGAAATTTAGAGGGGTTTTTGGGAGAGAAAAAGTTTGCCCGTTGAACATGTAATATTAGATGAATGGAGCGCTGGATATGGATTTGGTGATGGCAGTCTTATTATCATAATGGAAGTAACTCCGAAAATAATGAGAGTATTATGACAACTCAATCATTTATTGTTCATTGTAACTTATTATGCTAAATTTAAGATAACCTAGAGGGGTCTTTTTCACTCATGGCAAAAAGTTCGAATAACAATCTTACTACGGCTGCTTCCTCGTCCCAATTTATGTATCGCGTTCATTTTTTTGAATTAAAAAAGTTTTTCTTCGACTACATTTTTCAGATTCTCTTAAAAAATTTGAATTAGTAATTATTGTGTTTTATAGTGCTTTTTTTATATAGTTTTCAAATATATAATTTTTATTCCATAAAACTTAAGAGTATATATCTCAAGTCATAACGAAAATTAATTTATTTGACTCTCAAAATCCGCAATCATCACATAAATTGAAACCGAAACGGATGGACCACTATTTGTGCACATAAAGTATTTATTTCAAACAAAATATTCATTGGAGTAAAAAAAATGATGTCAGTTGCTATATTATTTAATAATTAAACTTGGACCTCAATGAAAACAACAGGGTTCTATGGTGTAGTGGTTAGCACTCTGGACTTTGAATCCAGCGACCTGGGTTCGACTCCCGGTAGGACCTTTTTTGCATCAATTAATCATAATGGAATTTTGAGATTTTCAATTGGAAAGTGGACGTATTTTCAGGTGAGTTCTTTTTTAGCGTAGCTGTAATTCATCTGATCAAGAGAATGATTTCCATTTTGACTTTCTTTGTGACAATAAAGATGATATCTTTACCATATTTGAAATGCAAAATGGTGTTTGCTAACGCCAATTTTTTTTTTTAATTAGATGAATTTTAAGATCTTAGATTTAGAATGAGAGATTTCTTGATAATAAGCATTTTACCTCGTTAGTGGATCTACCTAAAACTAATTTGAATTTGTTGAGCCAATGAAAATTTCAAAAATGGATATTCTTTAACCTTAATATGAGCTCTAGAGTCTGAGATCTTGAAAAATATCTTTAATGAATGTACATAGCACTGAATTCAGATTTGTTAGTAGGGGTGTGCATTCGAATCGGTTTATCGATAAATCAAATCGATTTTTGTTATCGAAATCGAAAAAATCGAAATCTAATAAATTGAAATCTTATTAAAATGATAACGATAAGCATATGTACAAATCAATAATCGATAAGTAATTATCGATAAGGGTCAAAATCGAATCGATAAATCGAATGCACACCCCTAGACTGTAGACACTTGTAAAATGAGTAATTACCTATTTGTGTAGATTAATATAACATACATAATATATATATATATATATATATATATATATATATATATATATATATATATATATATATATATATATATATATATATATATATATATATATATATATATATATTCCGCTACTATTTTGAAAGCGGCTATACAATGTCATTTTCCCTAATCCATACCCTTTCCTTTACCCGACGTCCCTTAACATATTATTTCCTCTAGCACATTTAAGGGATGATTATATTTAATGATCAAGAGAATGAAGTTCAAATTAATGGAAAACAAAATTAGCCGTGATGATGTATTTTATTTTATTTTGTTTTTTTATACTGTTGGAGTGTTGTTGGCATACATTTGATCCCTTACTTTAGTTTTGTTGCATGTGCTTGTTGATACAATTTTTATGTTATAAATGGTGTTCATCTTATTTTAGCTTTTTTTGTCCATATTAGTTAGGCGCGTTTATAGCGATATACTTTTCATGACATCCCGCAAATTTTCTTATTGGTGTAGTCGAACCGAATCGATAAGCCCCAAAATTGATAAATTAAAATCGAAAAAATCGAAATCTTATTGAAACGATAATGATAAGCATATGTACAAATCGATAATCGATAAGGGTCAAAATCGAATCGATAAATCGAATACATACCCCTATTTGTCAATGAAAGTGTTTGATACCATATGTATAAAGCAAATTGGCCAAAATTAATAAATGATTATCCAAGTTGGCAAGTTGGCTTCATTATATATAGAAAAGCAAACACATTGTTCTTGCATTTATAAGTAGAACAAAGACCTCTGTCATATTGAAAGGGAAACAAGAAAAAAAATACTGCCTTTTTTTTAAAATAAAAAAATAAAAAAAATTGAAACACCAAAACATGATAGTATGCACTTGAGTCAACTTGGAACTTTTAAAAAGTTCCTACTCTCACTGTTTATTTAATGCATTCGCAGTTTCGTACTGATTTTTCTTTTTTCATTTCCTTTCTTTTTGGGTGGTTGGGTTTGGAGTGGACTTGGAAGGTGGAAATTCAATGCATTTGATTAATCACTTCATAGGGAGAATGCTATCCTACTCAACAAAGTCTATCCTATATCTTTATAAAAATAGTATGGTATAGTCAATTTTTAAATTGGTCATTTAAAAATAACTAGTATTTATCAAGTTAATAAAAAATAGTTACTATTTTGATGTAACAGAGACCGATCCAGCATAATATACTGGGATTCGGTACATCTGTATATGAACTCCAGCATATTATGCTGGATCCAGAGGCGGAGCCATGATTTCAAGCTTATGGGTTCATAATTCTAATCGCTTTAAGTTACTGAGTTCTAAATTAATAATTAATACATATTCAATGTATTTTTTAAGACAAATATAGGGTTCGAACTAAAGCTACTAGGTTCAGCCGAACCCACTAGCTACACTCTAGCTCTGCCCCTGGCTAGATCGACATACTTTGCTGGCTCCAGTATAATGTACTGAAGATAGTTAAAAGAAGACTGATGCTAAAATTATCATTTACACTATAAGCAATTATGAGAAATCCTCTTAACTAATATTAGACCTTTTTAGATCACGAGCCCCACAAGCTAATTCAATTATTGAGAATTGATTGACAACGGGAGAAGGAGGCATAATGCTAAACTAATCTAACCATCTAATAATCTCGTAAGTCAATGTGTTGAATTGATAAGTTTAAATTTAATAATTATCTACCTAATCATCATATACCATACTATCATAATACTATGTTATAAGTGGGAAATTAGAAGTGCAAGATTAAATTACCGAAATATCCATTAAAACTAAAAGATCATTATATCATTCATTTAAACACTACCCCTACAATATTTTAATACCAAAAAAGAGAACTTACAAAAAAAATTTGAGTTGAAAGTGTTTCTTTAACGTACAATGCAATGATATACATGCTAAATGAAAACGTTTGCAAATGAGAAGCTTTATTAGAGACCAGAGACAGAAACTAAGATTTCATATATATGAGTTTTAAATTTTAGGATAGGACCGTGACCTAAAATTAATATACAATAACAAGCAGATTAAAGAACGAGCACCGATGTTTAATACATATTTAAAAGGTAACGAACTAGACAAACATAATTCGTCTTCATAAACTACGTGTACGCTATCAAAAGAGAAAACATGAGAAAACACTACTCCTATAATATACTAGGAGCCCCTAACCTACAACCTTGATACTAGACCTACAGACTCTCCTATTAAGGGTCATGTCCTTGGAAATCTGCATTCTAGTCATGTCCTGCCTGATCACCTCTCCCCAATACCTCATGGGTCTCCCTCTACCTCGACTCGCGCCAACCACGGCCAGCCGCTCACAACTCCTCACTGGGGCATCGGGACATCTCCTCCGCACATGCCTGAACCACCTGAGCCTCGCTTCCCGCATCTTCTCATCCACCGGGGCTACCCCCACCTTTTCCTATATAACCTCATTATTAATCTTATCTAACCTGGTGAGCCCCCACATCCACCTGAGCATCCTTATCTCTGCGACGTTCATTCTCCGAACATGAGAATTTTTCACCGGCCAACACTCTGCCCCATACAACATGGCAGGTCTAACCACAACTCTATAAAACTTCCCCTTGAGTTTCTGTGGAACTTTTTTGTCACACAAGACTCCTGATGCAAGCCTCTATTTCGACCACCCCACCTCTATACGGTGGGTGACATCCCCGTCGATCTCTCTGTCCCCCTTAATTACCGACCCAAGATATCTGAAGCTGTCCCTCTTGGCGATGACCTGAGATCCAAGCATTACGACCCTACCTACTTCGCTCGACTCGGCATTAAACTTGCACTCCAGGTATTCTGTCTTAGAGCTGCTTAGTTTGAAACCCTTACACTCAAGTGTCTGTCTCCTGACTCAAACCTCTCGTTAACACCGACCCTCATCTCGTTAATCAAGACTGTCATACGCAAATAGCATACACCATGGTACATCCCCTTGAATATGGTGAGTTAGTGCATCCATCACTAAAGCAAATAAAAGAGGGCAAAACGCAGATCCTTGATGAAGCCCCATAACCACCGGGAAATGATCTGAGTCACCACCCACCGTCCTAACCCTAGTCTTAGTACCATCGTATATGTCCTTGATCACTTTGATATAGGCTTCCGATACACTCTTCGCTTCTAGGCACCTCCATAGCACCTCCATTGGGGCCTTGTCGTACGCCTTCTCCAAGTCGATAAACACCATATGCAGGTCCCTCTTCTTATCCCTAAACTGTTCTACCAATCTCCTGACAAGGTGGATAGCTTCTGTAGTAGAGCGGCCCGACATGAAACCGAACTGGTTTATGGATATCGACGTCATCTCCCTTACCCTCACCTCAACCACCTGCTCCTAAAGCTTCATGGTGTGGCTTAGTAATTTGATACCCCTATAGTTGTTACAACACTGGATATCCCCTTTGTTCTTATACAAAGGCACACCTGTACTCCACCTCCACTCTTCCGGCATCCTCTTAGTTCTGAAGATCACATTGAACAACCTGGATAGCCATTCCACTCCGGTCCTCCCCATGTATTTCCAGAACTCCACCGGGATTTCGTATGGCCTGGTCGCTCGACCCATACTCATCCTACACAAAGCCCTCATGACCTCCTCCACCCTAATGCGCCTGCAATACCCAAGGTCCCTATGATACTCCGAATTCCCCAGCTCCCCTAGCTCTATGTCACGTACAGTCACATCGGCTATATCGGGTGTGCCCAGATTGAGTGGCGGAATATGACTAATTATGTTCCCACTAGAGTGATCTCATTCTTGAAGGCCCAACATATGGTTAGGAAGGGTTGTCTTTCGTATCTATCCTTTGTGAGGGATGTTGATGCAGAGACTCCCAATATTGATTATCTTCTAGTTGTGAGAGATTTTCCTGATGTGTTCCCTGCAGACCTGCCGGGCATGCCACCGAATAGGGATATTGATTTTGGTATTGAACTGGTATTGGTCACTCAATCCATTTTCATTATTCCGTTTCATATGGCACCAACAGAGTTTAATGAGCTAAAGGAGCATCTTTAGGAGCTTCTTTATAAGGGGTTCATTTGGCCTAGTGTGTCACATTGGGGTGCGCTGGTTCTATTTGTGAAGCAGAAGGATGGAACTATGAGGATATGCATTGATTATAGGCAATTGAACAAAGTAACTTTCAAGAGGAAGTATCCCTTGCCTCGCATTGATGATTTATTCGACCAACTTCAGGGAGTGAAAGTGTTCTCCAAGATTGATCTCCTTCCGGATTATCACTAGTTGAAGATCAGGGAATCAGATATTCTTAAGACAACTTTCAGGAACCGATATGGTCATTATGAGTTCTTGGTGATGTCTTTTAGGCTGACCAATGCCCTAGCAACATTCATACATTTGATGAACAATGTGTTCCGAACTTATCTCGACTCGTTTTCATAGTCTTCATTGATGATATTCTGGTGTGACGTAATCAGGAGAAGCACACAGAGCATTTGAGGGTTGTGTTGCTGAGATTGAGGGAGGAGAAGCTTTATGCAAAATTCTCCAAGTGTGAGTTTCAACTTAGTTCAGTGGCTTTCTTGGGGCACGTGGTGTCCAGAGAGGGTATTCAGGTTGATCCGAGGAAGATAGAGGTGGTTTAGAGTTGGTCCAGACCGTCCTCAGCCACAGAGATTTGCAGCTTTCTTGGTTTGGCAGGCTATTATCGCTGATTTTTTAAGGGTTATCATCTGTCACATCACCCTTAACCAAGTTAAATCAGAAGGGTTCTTCATTTGTATGGTCGGGCGAGTGTGAGCTTTCAGAAGCTTAAGACAGCTTTGACCACAACTCTAGTGTTAGTTTTGCCATCAGCTTCAGGTTTAGATAACGTGTATTCTGATGCTTTGAGAGTTGGTATTGGGTGTGTATTGATATAGGAGGGTAGAGTTATTGCTTATGCCTCTCGTCAATTGAATCCTCATGAGAAGAACTACCCTGTTCATGATTTGGAATTGGTTGTCATTGTGCTCGCGTTGAAGATTTGGATGTATTACTTGTATGGTGTGTCTTGTGAGGTGTTTACTGATCATCGTAGTCTCTATCTCTTGTTCAAATAGAAGGATCTTAATTCGATGTAGCGGAGGTGGTTGGAGTTGCTGAAGGATTATAATATTACTATATTTTAGCACCCTATGATGGCCAATGTGGTGGTCAATGCTTTGAGCCGAAAGGTGGTAAGTATGGAGAGTTTGGCATATATTCTATTAGGGGAGATACCTCTTGTAGTTGGTGTTCAGTACTTGGTCAATCCGTTCATAAGGTTAGATATTTCGGAGCATAGTCGGGTATTGGCTTGTGTGGTTTCTCGGTCTTCCTTATATGATCGCATCAGAGAGTGCCAATATGGTGATCCGCATTTGCTTGTCCTTAAGGACAGAGTTCAGCACGATAATGCCAGATATTTGACTATTGGTGATGCCGGGGTGTTGAGGATGCATGGCCGGATATATGTGCCCATCATAAATGAGCTTCGGGAGATATTCTGGAAGAGGCCCATAGCTTGCGGTATTCCATTCATCCGGGTGCCGCGATGATGTATCAAGATTTGAGGCAACATTATTGGTGGACAAGAATAAAGAAAGACAATGTGGGATTTGTAGCTCGGTGCCTCAATTGTCAGCATGTGAAATATGCGCATCAGAGACGGGGTTGTTCGCTTAAGTGGGTGGATATTCCAGAGTGGAAGTGGGAGTGGATCACTGTGGAATTTGTAGTTGTACTTCCATGTACTTTGAAGAAGTTCGATGCTATTTGGGTGATTGTGGATCGAATGACCAAGTCCACGCATTTTATTCCTGTATGTTCTACCTATTCTTTAGAGCGGTTGGCAGTAATCTATATCCGGGAGATTGTTCGTTTGCACGGTGTCCCAGTTATTATCATTTCAGATAGGGGCACTCAGTTAACTTTGCAATTTTCCTGTTCCATGAGAGTTGGGTAGTCAGGTTGAGTCAAACACAACTTTTCACCCTCAGACGGATGGCAGTCCGATCGCACTATTTCATATATTAGAGGATTGTGTGCTTATGTCATTGATTTCGGAGGGTCATGGGATCAGTTTCTACTGCTTGTAGATTTTTCTTATAAGAACAACTACTAGCCCAGTATTTAGATGACTCCATATGTATGAGGGGCGGTTTTGATCTCCAGTTGGTTAGTTTGAGTTGGGTGAGGCTACGCTATTGGGGACAGACTTGGTGCAGGATGATTTAGAAAAGGTGAATGTGATTCAGGAGAGACTTCGTACAATGCAGTCGAGACAAAAGAGTTATGCTGACAAGAAGGTTCGAGATTTGTCCTACATGGTTGGTGAGAAGGTTCTGCTGAAGGTTTCGCCAATAAACGGTGCTATGAGGTTTGGAAAGAAGGGTTAATTAAGTCCTCGGTTCATTGGGCCTTTTGAGGTGCTTCGGAGGATTGGGGAGGTGGCTTATGAGCTTGCTTTGCCACCTTGCTTGTTGAGTGTGCATATGGTATTTCATGTTTTGATGCTCCGAAAGTATATTGGGAGTCCATCTTATGTATGATTATTTGACTTATGGTGTGGAGCATTATCTATTTTGGGTTTTTAGATTCGAAAGTTGAGGTAAAAGGAAATAGCTTCAATAAAAATCCAGTGGAGAGGTCGGCCATAGAGGAGGCTAACCGGGTGACCAAGCGGGATATGCGAAGCAGATATCTTCACATGTTTGAGGCTTCAGGTATGTTTCTTGACTCGTTCGAGAATGAACGTTTGTTTAAGCTGGAGAGGACGTGATGACCCGCCTAGTCATCTTATGATTTACCATTCTGTTTCCCCTACTTTTGATTCTTATTGCTTTGTCTATCGGTTCTATATCTGATCGGGTTGGTTAGCTCGGGTTCGAAAAGGATTTGGTAAGGTTGAGACACTTAGTCTCTTTTGAGGAAGCTTAAGTTAGAAAAGTCAACCAGATGTTGACTTATATGTTAGAGTGCCCGGATGTGTGTTCCGATGGTTTGGACAACTTTGGGAGGTTTGGGACTTAGGAGCATGATCGGAATGTGTTTTGGAGGTCCAGAGTGGATTTAGGCTTGAATTGGCGAATTTGGATTTTTGGCGTTTTCCGGTTGATAGGTGAGATTTTGATATGGGGGTCGGAATGAAATTACGAGAGTTGTAGCAGTCCCGCTGTGTCATTTGGGAGTGTGTGCCAAATTTTAGGTAATTCGGATGTGGTTTGGTTGGGTTTTTGATCAAAAGTGTAATTTAGAAGATTTTGGAAACTTAGGCTTGAATCCGATTTGTTTTGGTTAAGGTGCTTTGACTATTGATGTAATTTTGAATATGGTTATGAGATATGTTTGTATTTTTGGTTGAGGTCCCGGAGGCCTCAGGGTAATTTTTGATGGTTGTCGGAGAGTTTGGGAAATTGGAGAAGCTGCAGATTTTTCTGCTTCTGTTGTTTCCGCACATGCGGATTGGGGATTGCATATGCAATTCCATAGATGCAATGAAAGGGGCTGCGGAAGCGGAGAGGATCTAGGCAGGCTGTGAGCGTATAAGCGATTGGTGAACAGCAGCTGCGATGACGCAAGTGCAGCTTGTGCATCACAGATACGATTTGGTTGGTGAACAACACCTACGATGGCGCAGGTGCAGCTTGTGCATCGCAGATACAATTTTGGCCGTTTAAGTGATAACCACAGAAGTTGTTGGTTGACCACAAACGAGGTACTGCAGAAGCGGAAAATTAGCTGCATATACCAAATCCCTGGTCCAAAAGGTATAAACTATTTCCTTCGCGATTTTTGAGCTATTCCATCATTTCTAAGTCGACTTTGGAGCTTTTTGGACGATTTTGAAGAACGATTTCAAGGGGACTTCATTGAGGCAAGGAATTTTGACTTAAAACTCGTTCCAATGGTATTATTTTATAGAGTAGAGCTATAATTAATGGAATTTAAGGGTTAAAATTTGGGAAACTAGGGCTTGGTATTGGAGACCTTGGCTTGAGGATTTGAGGGGCCATTGATTGTCGGATTTTGGTACTTTTTATATCTATGAACTCGTGGGGAAATGAGGAATTTATTAATGTGAATTTTGTCAAATTTCGAGGCGTGGGCTCGGAGGTCGGGTTTTGGTAATTGCGGGATTTAAGTTGTAAATTAATTATTTTCGCTTGGGCTTCATTTCTTTAGCATATTTTGACGCCGTGATTTTGATCTTGGATATATTCGACGCGAGTGGATGCCAATTCGAGGGCAAAAGGCAACTCAGGCTAGAGTTTGGACCAGATTGAGGTGAGTAATGACTGTAAATGATGTCCTGAGGGCATGAAACATCGGATTGCATACCGTTGTGCTGAGGCACAGTCTTGATGACGAGCGTGGGGTCGTGAATTGTTGGGATTGTGACTTAGTCCATCCCGAATGACTATTTTACCATGTATTTGACTGAAATCTATTTGTGAATATCATGTTTTGGGTTAAACGACATATTTGGGCCCCACTATTTGAACTCTTAGGGGATTTTTATTGATATTTTCTTACTATTTTAACTTTATACCTGAACTCAATTATGCTATATTCCACTGTTTTCATAACTCAACCATGTTTACTCTGTTTTAACACTTAAATGATCATTTAAATGATATTTTGAGCTGACAATCATGTTTTACTACTGCCCGAGTAGCTTGTGAGTATTTTGACT
The DNA here is from genome assembly GCA_034376525.1 of Nicotiana benthamiana. Lineage (NCBI taxonomy): Eukaryota > Viridiplantae > Streptophyta > Magnoliopsida > Solanales > Solanaceae > Nicotiana > Nicotiana benthamiana. The sequence continues at coordinate 103,338,948 of CM067328.1, read as the reverse complement.
TAGTAAGGTCGATGGCCTATAAGGAAACAGAGATTATGATTATGAGGCAGAGGGACTAAGATTTGTACGCCACGAGGTGGCTTGTTGATATGAGGCCGAGAGCCTAGTGATGATGCCAAGAGATGGCTTGATATTGCACTTGGGCCATAAGGGGCCCCTCCAAGAGTATGCACACTCCTATTGAGCGCGGGTACCCCTTGTGATGTGAGATATAGCCCGAGTGGATGATATTGTTCTAAGATACTGCCTGAGGGGCAGATTTGTTGACATTGTGCCCTAGGGATGAATATTTATGTGTTTATCTTTCTTATTTACATGTCATTTACCTGCTTAATTGTTGAAAAGACATTTCATGAAGTTTAATTTGAACTAAAATTATTTTTACATACCTTTGCTGATTCACTGTTTAACTGGCTTTTACTACTTCATTATAGCCTATAATGTGCCCTATGTGATTTTATATTTCTCAGTCTTTATTTATGATTATTACTCACTGAGTTGGAGTACTCACTTTATTCCGTGTACCCCGTATGCAGATTCAGGCGTTGTGATCCTCCTAGTGAGAGTTGAGAGCTCCCAGTAGACTTCACAGTTCACGAGGCAGCAGCTTGGCGTTCGCACTCCCGTGTTTCTCTCCCTTTATCTCATTTCTATATCTTTATCAGTTATTCTGTAATGGTTTTGTGGGCATTTCAGACTTGTAGCATATTGATAGATGCTCATGACTAGTGACACACCGGTATCAAGCTATGTTGGTTTTATTTTCCGCAAACTGTAATGTTCACTATTTACTTTTGGCTTATTTATTACATTTTAGACTTAATTCTTATTGTTTAATTGCTTAAAATTGAAATGGATAAGTGTCGGTTGATCTTGTCTTCATGAGATGCACCATCACGACTGGTCTAGGTTTAGGGTCGTGACAAGAAAACTCTCCTGAATTGTCTAGTCAGGGTCTGAAACGATTTTGAGGTCTATTTGCATGCCCGACCTAGTGCATACAATCATGCCGATATTTTCTTCTATGACTTCTTCTGGTGCACCCCTACTCTTATCATACTTTCCCTCTTAATCTAGCTTTTTAGGACACCTACTTTAAAATCAAAGTAAGTATCCGACTCCTCTCTAGGTGCCACTGTTACTTCCTTCATCTTAAACACCACTCTTTCTTCCTCATATATTAAAATGATCTGCCTTTCTTGAATGTTTAGTTTGGCTCTGCCAGTAGCCAAAATGTATCTCCCTAAAATAAAAGTGACCTCCTTATTCTCCTCCATATTCACCATAATAAAGTCCACAAAAAATGCAAATTTATCCACCTGAACTAGTACATATTTCACGGTTTCTTATACTATTATGGTCCGATCTTCCAGCTGCAAGGACACATGTATAGATCTGATATTTCTCAATCAAGATTCCTGAAAATAGATAAAGAATTTTCGAATTTAGTACATCCTAGCGAACAAGGTATAGTGAAACACCCTGGATCTCCACACTTTTGAGGGAGCTTATAGTGCGGAATAGCACTGCAATGCTCTGTGAGCTTGACAACTGATGTTTCTTTCACTTTTCGCTTGTAGGACAATATCTCATTCAGGAACTTAACATATGCTGCCATTTGTGAGAGTTCCTCTGTGAAAGGTAGATTAATATGCAACTGCTTGAGCATTTCAAGAAAACATTCAAATTGTTTATCCAACTTCTCTCTTTTCTACTTCTGCGGAAAACATAGAGCATGCATACATTAGCTTCCCTCGGTCTCCTCATTTATTTAATTTTCCTTCTTCTTCCTTGTCAAAGATCCAATCTATCTCTTCTTCTTTAGACCGTTCTTTGGGTGTACCCTTACTTCACCTTCTTATTTTTTTTTATTTGTTTTCTCCTCTATAGTCCCCAGTTGTCTTTTAATAAACTCACCTTTTTTTTGCATTAGAGTCTTTAAATACATCTCCACTCCTCATAAATACTGCAATAATTGTTTCTTTTGTATTCTTCTTGGTGTCAGTTGAAGCGTTCCTTGAGCCCTCTCAAACAACAAACTAGAAGTTTGTCCCACTTGCCTTTCTATGTTTCGAATGACTGTAAGTTTCAAGTCTCTCATTTGTCTTAATAATGAAAGCCTTCATTAGATTTTCTGTATTAGACTGATTGTATAGTTGAGGCTGGTGTAGCTGTCTTTGGTGATCTTAAGAACGTAGAGCTACTTATCTTTGGGGTCTCGAATTATTCTGCTACCATGAGTTCAGACTACACTTGGTGAACTCCACCCAAAACCTAGGTACCATGCCCTATGGGGTTAAAATTATAACCACCTTGATAGTTACCTTTGTCAAAACTTCCCACAGCTTTTACCACTTCATCTGTCACTGAACTCGACATTCATATGTTGGATGGCCCATTCTATAAAGTTTGCAAATTTATCGTGGATGGCTCTAGACTTTTGCGTATCATTCTGCTAGAAGTAATGGATCTCCGTTCGAAATTTTTCTGTTTTTTGCAGCAACAACATATTATTCAAGGAACTTCTTTGTTATATCTTCCCAATTTTGAATTGACCAGTTAGAAACTCCACAACCAGTACTTAGCATCATCTTTCAGTGAAAAAGAAAATTTCCTTAAGTAAATAGCATCAATTGATATGCCATTATATTAGAAGGTACTCGTAATCTCATCAAAATCCATCAAGTGAGTATTTGGACCTTCGATGGGTTTGCCTCGGAAGAAATAATTGTTCTGAATATTTTGAAGTAGCCCTTGCTTGATCTAAAAAATTTTGGCTACAATTGGAGGAGGTCTCAAACTAGATAATCCTTGGCTGTAGAGTGTAGACAGGCCTGGCGTAGTCTCCTAGTGATCGTCCAGGCCTCAAGATATTATTCTCAAATTCATCTTCAACCAGAGGTCAGTTCAAGTTGAATCTTTGTCCTCCGTTCCTGTCAACTATTTCATCAGCTCTTAAAGTTGCTTTAGCAACTGCCCGAATGGCTACTTCCTGTTGGGCTGCTACCCCTACACCCAAATCAAATACATCATAACCGTTGTTTGCTATATTTTATTGGGTTGAATGCTGACCCAAGATTTTGTGGTTAGTCTTTCTTTTTCCTAAACTATCGTAGGAGGTTTTCTAACTCTGGATGTATGGAATCACTTGATCTAGTCATGCACCAGATGAACCTGTTACCTGCATACTAGTGAGAAATCATAAGTACAAGGAAAATAAAAAAGGTTTCTGAATACCCGACAATAATGCCAAAATTTGATGAGCGCAAAACACAATCAGAAAACTAATACTAGCTAGCCAAAGACTATATAGTTTAATTATTGTCTCCATATGGATTGGATTTATATAGTGTTCAAGTAATTTCTAGTTAAACTCTCTCCAAGATGATTTAATACCTTGATTTGGAATAATTATGAACTAAATTAACTATTAAAAGTAAAGCACATAATGATTGATCACGGAGAACTAAAGATTTGCAAAATCAGTTTCTTATCGGTATGAGAAATAAAGGCCATGGCATGATATGTGCAAGATTGTTATCCTAGAATTGACACTATTAAATTCACTCTTAGTGTTCGATTGATTCTCATGAATTAAACAAGTTATTATCCTATTATAATTTTGTAGGTTCCTCTCTCGATTAAACCTAAACCATACAAATATGCTAATATGAAGTGCGGTGAAACTTGCAAGAATCTATTGATAGGAATGATCTAAGAAAAACTTCTCGCGAATATTTCTCACTCTTAATTCAAATGGTGAATCATACAGCTCTTTCGATTACTTTAAACATGCACTGAAATAAATTAATGTTATGGTTGCAACAATATTCAATATGTTCCTCTTCTAATTAAACACGATAATGAATAAAATCACAACTAGAGTTAAAGCTCCTTCAACAAATTCAAGCAATCAAATCCATAGATCACAATCGAGTCACCAAATCATGCCAAACCCTAAGGTAAATTACGTCATAACCATGGAGAAAGTTATCACAATTAGAGTTAAAGAATAAGAATCATCAATTCAATGTTACAATCTAAAATCCCGTATTGATTTGGCGGAAAGATGATAAAATCTTGTGTATTAAAGCCTCCAATGAGCTCCCAAAGCTCCCTAGGTGAAAATTTCCCTAAGAAAAAATATCTTTTTGGTATATTTATACCACGTAGGAATAAATCTGGAAAAAATTATCCTTTCCAAGCCGAAGTGAAAAAATTGGACGACGAAAATACACAAGCGCGGCACGCCATGTGCTGCCCCATGTGCCACACATGTGGGATTTATCAGAGAGCTAATTCTTTTACTCTGCATGAATTCTGCACTAACATGGCGTGCCGTGGTTTCTCAGAGTAGGAATTTTTCTTCAATTTTTGATGTTCATGCTTGTCTTCGAATCCTGAACATGATCCCGAATTACTTCCTTGGGATTCTACTCAGAATTCAAATCTCTAATTCATCCGTTTTAGCTTAAACTTGCTTCTTAACTCAAAATTACATTCTACATAGTATAACACATGTAATAATTATAAAGTATTGATAATTAAGCTCAAATACGAATAAATTAGTAGTTAGGGTGCAAAATGTAGCTAAAACATGGGCTCATAGCCTACCATACAATTCATATGCCAATAACAATAACAACCGGACGGGCAACTCATGTCCTGCATAGACAACTCAGTGCCATAATCATAACAATCACAAGGACGACTCACACGCGATCAAACATATACAAGAATACATGTATATGCACAATGGATATCACATCACATACTCATGGACTATGGCTAATAACATGTTAAGGTTTATGCATGTGCAAAGTGTACAACCACAACTCCAATTAGGCGGGTACACCATCCAATAACAAGTTTAATGCTCAACCAGGATATGAAATGGTCTCTAACATGATTCAAGGAGTTCACGCAGTCACATAAATGAAAAAAACATGAATCATAGGAAGTACGTAATCAAACCAAGGTATAATAGAAGCCTCAGTATATTCCGGTCAATCACACATGATACCCGTATGTACGCTCATATCATCGCTTTTCACACATTTCAATTAGCCAATTAAGTCACATCCTAAGGGGCATTTTTCCATGATCAGATTAGGCAAGATACTTACCTAAAAAAGCTAAATCAATACTCCAAGAATGCCTTTTACCTTAAAAATACCTCCCACTAGATCGAATCTAGCAAAAAATAACTCTATGACTTCGAATAAAACTATAGGAATCAACTCCAAGATGTAAAGATTCATTCCTTATTCAATTTCAAAAAGGTCAACAAAAATCAGCCCGAGTCCACATATTCAAAACCCGAGTCAATGGGTAGATCCCGATTATCCATAATCCACAAGTCCAAATATGCGATTAGATTCCAATCAAGTCCAAATCTCTTAAGTTGTAGGAAAAAAAATACTAAATTTCCCTCAAAATTCCATTTTTTAGGTATAGAAATCTATGTAGATTCTTGAGATAATACCAAAAGTAGATAGAAGTCACTTACCCCATAGTATTGTATGAAAATCTCAAAGCAAAATCGTTCCTCTCAAAGTCTAGGGATCAAAAGTGTGAGAGAATGAGCTAAAATCTTGAAATAAAACACTTAAATGTTCAGCCCAAGACACGTTCGTGATGCACAAAAGCTTCTGCCTAGAAAATAACACTATGCGCTCGCAGAATAACCATAACAAATATAATGACTAGGTCTTCCCCCCTCTACCTGAATGCGATCAAGCCTTCCCGAATGCGAAGGCCTAACCTCCAACTCCCAGCTCTCATATGTGAAAGTGGCCATCTTAGAGCTAACGTGCAGAGCAAGTCCCCCTACCATCGCAAAAGCAACCTCCCACATGTGAATGCGAAGAACTATCTCCCCCCAGCTCTAAAATGCATTGTGCGCTCACGATACTTGCTTCTCAATCGCGATGAAGGACCTATCATCAGTAAAAATGTGCAACACCAAGAATGCCCTGGAGTTCTAAAACTCACCCGAGCCATCAGAGACCTCATTCAGTCACACCAAAAAGTCCATAAACCCTCGCGAACGTGATGATCAAGTCTTCCCCCCTCTAATCAAACCCGATCAATCCTTCACGAATGCTAAGGCCCGACCTCCAACTCCCAGCTCACATATGCGAACATGATCATCCTGGTGTAAATGCGAAGAGCAACCACCCCTACCATCACAAACGCGGCCCACCAGTTGAGAATGTAAAGAACAATCTCCCCTAGCTCTAAAATAAATTTCGTGCTCGTTATTCTCCATGCGTTCGCGATGAAGGATGTGCCATTAGCAAAAATCTGAAATACCAATAATGTCGGGTGTTACAAAACTCACCCGAGCCACCCGTGAACACATTCAATCACACCAACAAGTCTATAAATACTATTCAAACCAATCCAAATCCCCAAAACACATAAAATAACATCACATGACGTATCAAAGATCAATGCACAAGTTTAACTTCTATTAAGTTCAAGAACTTCCAAACTTCCAATTAAGCATCTGAATCAAGCCTAACCAGTCCGGATTACATCTAAACTTTGCACACAAGTTACAAATAGAAAAATGAACATATTCCAAGTTTTGAAATAATATCAGAATCCAATATCATCAAAGTAAACTCCCGATCAAACTTAAGAACTCTCCAAACCTTCAAATTCCCAATTTTTGATATATAGAGCCAAAACATCCTAAAAGGTTTATATGAAACTATTAGAACCATTAAATCACCCATCTAAGGTTATATATACCATGGTCAATTCTTACAACTTAAGTTTCCAAAATGAGAATAAGTATATCAATTCATCCTTGAACCTTCCCGAAGACAAACCAACCAACCTCGCAAGTCTCAAAACAGTAAAAACATACGGGAAGCATCAAACTGGGGCACATAGCTCAAATATACAAAATATCAGTCGACTCTTTACATTATCCCCCTCTTAAAGAAACGTGTGTCCTCGAACATGTTTTGAGTCATACCTAAAATGCCAAAAAGGTAAGGATATCTAGTTTCTATGTCGCTTACTCAACTGATTGACCTCTCTACTAAACCTTTATTAACGCGATTCCTATACATAATCTTCTAAACCTGCCTATCTAAAATGGTCATTGGTTTTTCCTTATAAGCTAGATTTTCATCTAGTTGCAGTGTGCTGAAGTCCAAAACATGTGACTTATCTTCATGATACGTCCAAAGAATAAAAACATGAACACCGAATGAACTCTCAAATGAGTAGGAGGCGAAGTAAGTCTTATAGAAACCTCTCCAACACTTCAAATGAACCAATTAACCTCGGGATCAACTTTCCCTTCTTTTCGAAACTCACCACGCCCTTTATAATGAAACTCTAAGAAGAACCTTCTGAACTCCATGAATTTGCCTAGACTGTATTGTACGGAGTCGCTCCTAAATCAACTTTACCTTCTCTAAAGCATCACGAACCAAATTTGTACCCAACAACCTAGCCTCACTAGGCCTAAACTAACCAACCAGAGAACAACAACTCCTCCCATATAAGGTTTCATAAGGGTTTATCTATAAACTAGAATGATCGCTACTATTGTAGGAAAACTCTACTAAAGTAAAAAGCTGATCCCACTAACCCCGAAAATCAATAATGTAGGCCCTCAACATATCCTCCAAAATCTACATGGTTCGCTCAGATTGCCAATCCATCTGAGGGTGAAATGCAATACTCAAATCCACTTGTGTGCCCAACTAATGCTGAACAGATCTCCAGAAGTGTGAAGTAAACTAAGTGTTGTGATCCAAGATGATAGTAAGAAGTAAACCACACAAGCAAACAATATCTTTGTAGATGTGAGAAAACTTCATTAAAGTATTGAAAGCCATAACCAGAATGAAATGTGTTGACTTGTCAACCGATAAACAATGACTAAATGGCATTAAACGTTTTCAAAGTCCTTTGTAAACCTACCACAAAGTCTATAATAATGCACTCCCACTTTCGCTATATTATATTCATCTTCTGAAGCAAACCCCATAGTTTCTATTGTTCACACTTGACCTATTGACAGTTCAAACACCATAAAACATGCCTAACAATGTCCTTATTCATCCTTCTCCACTAATACTGTTGCTTCAAATTATGATACATATTCGTATCACCTGGTGAATAGAATACCACGAACTATGAGTCTCCTTAAGAATGAACTCCCTCAAACTATCCACATTAGGAAATGAAACCCCATACTTGCAACAACCCATCATCACCAATAGTCAATCTCCTTAACACCACCTCGCTGCACCTTGTCTTAAGGACAAGCAAATGGGTATCAACGTATTGAAGAGCCTTGATACGCTCAAACAAAGATGACTGCACAAAAACACAAGCAAAAACTTTGTTGTGCTCAGAAATATCTAATATCACAAATTTGTTGGCAAACACCCCCATATCCATGGCTAAAGGACTCTCTACAGCTGGAATGAACGCCAAACTCCTCATTCTCTCTGCCTTTCTACATAAGGCATATGCTACCACATTAGCCTTCCCCGTATGATAAAAAAATAGATATATCATAGTCCTTCAACAACTCCAACCATCTCCGCTACCTCAAACTCAAATCCCTTTGTTTATATGAATACAGAAGACTTAATGATTAGTATATACCTCACGAGATAGACCATACAAGTAATGCTTCTAAATCTTGAGCGGGTGCACAATAGATTCTAACTCCAAATCATGCACCGATTAATTCTTCTCAATAGGATTCAACTGGTGCAATGCATAGACAATTACCCTATCATCTTGCAATAACACACAAACTAAGACCAACACGTGGAGCATTGTCACAGATAGTATACAATCCCAATCCTGAGGGCAATGCCAAAACTAGAACCATAGTTAAAGCAGTCTTGAGTTTCTAAAATCTCTCCTCACACTCACTTGACCATCTGTATAAGGTACCCTTCTGAGAAATCAATGAAGCTAGTATAGATAAAAACCATTCTACAAAGCGAAGATAGTAACTACCAAAATCTAAGAAACTCATGATCTTTATAGTGGCCGAAGGTCTGGGCCAATTCTGAACTACCTCAGTTTTCTTTGGATCCACCTTAATCCCATTACTGGACATTATGTGGCCCAAGAATTCCACTCAGTCCAAACATACACTTGGAGAACTTAGCATATAACTTCTCCACCCTTAGAATTTAGAGCACAATCCTCAAATGATGCTCGTGCTCCTCCCTACTACGGGAATACACCAAGATATCATCAATGAACATAATTACAAAGAAATCCAAATAAGACTAGAACACACTATTTATTAAATACATAAACATACACAACTATAATGACAAATTCAGATTCGCGCCTCTATTTAAATATACAAGGGCAAATAGGATTATTTTTATACTTTTCATTAGCAAATACTCGCTAAGACGATTGTACTACATATTCCCTACTTGCTTCAAGTTGTATCAGGATTTTTTAAGATTTATTGAATATTTTTTCCTGGAAATTTTTCATGTTTCTGGAACTTTAAATCCTTTAGGGATTTTCATGAAAATTTTGTTATCCAATGAGCCATATAAATAGGTAGTGACAATGTCCATCAACGACATTACAAGCTTTTGATGAATTGCCAGATTTATCATATACCTGAAGGTAATTATATCCACCACGAGAGAATATGTCTCCATATAATCAACGTTAGGCCTTTGCAAAAACTTTTGTGCTACAAGTCGTGTTTTATATCTTATGACTTCTTTTTTCTCATTTCGTTTTTGCACATAAACCCATTTTTACCCCACTAGCTTGACACCTTCAGATGTTCGAACTACTGGTCCAAAAAATTCATGTTTTCCAAGTGAAGCCAATTCCTCTTAAATCGCGGTTTTCCATTTTGGCGAATCATTTCTCTATCTAATTCATCAAAATATTTTGGATCAATATACTCATCTTGTTGTATTGTTTCAACTGCCATGTTATATGCAAAGTTGTTATCAACAACAATATTATTTTGGTTCCACATTTTCCTTGGAGATATATATTATTGGGATCTCTTCATTTTATCATTTTCAGGTACCTGGACCTCGCATAAGATCTTATCAATTGTTATATCTTGATGCTCTTCTTGAGAAATTTCCACCACATTATGATCAATTTGATCTTTTCTCATTTTCTTTTCAAGGATTCTTATCTATTAAACCGATTGAACCGATTGGTCTACCACGTTTAAAGTATGTCTTAGACTCATTTTTCATTATCATATAGTCCAACTAGGACATCAACTTGAATTGGAGCATTTTTAGCGGGAATATGCGATTTGGTAACTTTAAGAGGTTAGTAAATGTATCTAGCAGTTGATTTATAATATTTTGTAAGTAAAATCTTTTGAACCTCTTATTCACATTGATTTGTACGAGGATCCGAATGAGATGGAGATATTGGTTCCCATTCTATCTCTTTTTCTAACCTTTTATTTTCTCCCCATATGTTGGAAAAATCAGTAAATTTGGTTGTAAATAAATCTTCTGTCATAGGCTCCATATACTTAATAATAGAAGGAGAAACCTTTTTTAAAGGCCCATATCTGTGTATTATGATGGAGCAATTTGGAACATATTCCGCATATCCAATAATTCTAAGATGGGAATATTTTACTCCTGGACAAAAAACCAATTGCGATGGGGAGACATCATTTTACTAGTTGTCCTTATGAGCACAAATGCCGGTGCATGCAAAATAGCGTGCCCCCACACTGATAGGGGAAGATTTTTCCTCATTAGCAATGGTCTAGTGTAACGATACGAACGAACATTTTGAGCTTTCGCACTTCATTCACATTTGATATTTTGAGTATATTCATATTATGCATTAAAATTTGCATGTATGGTTGATTATAATTTAAGAGAGGTTCAGAGTTACTTTGGAGGAATAATTCTCAATTCGAAAAGTTTAAGTTGGAAGAGTTGATCAAGATTTGACTTTTGAGTAACAACCCATGAATCGATATTTTATGATTTTAATAGGTTCGTATGGTAGTTTTAGATTAGGGGCATGTGTTCAAAATCCTAGAATATTTGGCTCTATTTGTAGGAAGTTGACTTTGGTATTATCGGGCCTTGATTGGTATTTCGGGACATTGGATAGGTTCAATAGGTTGTTTTGAAACATGTGTGCAAAGTTTGGTTATAATCCAGGTGGCTATGCGGGAATCAAATGCTTGGTTGCAAGTTGGAAGTTATTGAAGTAAAGAGAACGATCTTTATCTTCGATTATTGGTTTTGATGTTATTTGTGGAGTTTTGAGCATTTGGATAAGTTTTTATAATGTATTTGAACTTGTTAATATGATTGGATAGGGTACTATGGGGCTCGGGTGTAAATCGGAGTGGTCTTAGACTATATTGGTTGCGTTGCATTGCTGATTTGTGGTGCTCTTCTGATAAGAATTGTGGTTGCGGTAGGAGATTCACAATCACGAAGCTTCTTTTGGGGTCCCTATTGATTTATTTATTGCATTCACGATGAAGTGGTTGTGTTCGTTGAGCTTTATTATCAGGCAAGGTTTTGGCCATTGTGTTCACGTGGTTAGCATCGCGTTTTCATAGGCCTGGCGGGTTAGACCTTCATGTTCCCATAGAAGGCTTCGCGTTTGCGAAGCATAGATGGATCTAGAGGTAGTTTGAACTTCGCGATAGCGAGGGTAATACCGCGATCATGTAAGATATTGTTGAAAAGTGTATTTAAGTTATTATTTTTGGCACCTTGCCCGTTATTTTATATTTTATGCCCTATATTTCAAGAAGAAGAAATTTTTGAAGAGTAATTTTACCACTACATTGAAGAGAATTTTCACTTAGATTTAATTTTATATAGTCATTACCCATGAATTTCTACACTTAAAATGTGAAATTTTGAAAGAAAATTTGGAGCTTTTGTCTACACTTTAAGAGAGTGTATTTAGGGAATTGAGAACCGATTTAGACTTATTTTTAAAAACTAATTACATATGTGGATTTATTCAGTTATGGGTCATCGTATTTTAGTAATGGTTTCAGATTTTGGGCATGTAGGCCCGGATTGACTTTTATGGGTCTTTTTAACAATCAAAGCTTTATGGATTGGGATCCTTCCTATGGATTTTTTGACTTTCTTGGATGATGTTTGGGTTGGATTTATGTGATTCAAGGGCTAGATCGAGGTTGTGATGGATTCGACGCTGAAGACTAGTACGAATGATGTAAGTATATTGCCTAAGCTTGATTTGATGGTAATTTTCCCATTGCCTGAGATGTTTTTTATATGTTGGAGGTGACGTATATTCGAGGTGATGAACGTATATGTATGCATCATGGTCATTCATGATCTGGGTAGATCTTAGGCAATTATATGTCTTGTTTTACTATTATGCTTCTTTAAAATTATATTTTATCCATTTGTATGGCTATGTAAGTTATTATTCATACTAGGAATCATGTCTAGGCTATTTGCTTATTTATTTGAGATATGAAAGGGCTATTTATATATGTTTAGCTATTTGTCTTAGCCGCAATCATATTATTCAGTCATGATATTATATTCACATATTTTTTTTCTTTGCACTTTTTATATGTTATCTCACTTGTTTGTTTCCTTGTATATCACACGAGTTTAAACTAAATTGTGGCACGTTGGTATATTCCGTGTGGTTTATTGAAATATGTTTATTTGACATGTTGACATATGGAGACTAGGGCAGATTGATAACTGATCTTGGCCACAAAGTCGATTTGATATTGATAGTGAGGTGACGTGTGCGCCATGCCCCATGTTGGGCTGAGTGGTGTTGATATTGAGGTGACACATGCGCCAGACCCCATATTGGGCTAATTAATTTTAATTATTAACTTAGATCCAATCAGTGCTTGGGCAAAGACCCGCCCCTCCGAAGTCAGGTATTAACCGTGGGCTCAGGCACATGGTCATATATGTGCTTGGTGAGGGACTTTTTCAGGCAGGTGTGTGTGTGAGTGATGGTACATGGGCTTTGATCCAGGCACTATGAGCATTCTTAGAGTACGATTAAGGGATATTTTGTGCTGGACACCATATATATGCTGAGATTATTTATACTTGATATTAAAACTGCGATTCTTTATTGATTTTGCATGTATAGCTGACATGCAAGTATATTGTTGTATTATTCCTCATGCTAATTGGTATTTGATGACTTTGCTTGATAGTTAGAGCTTGATATTACAATTTTATCTTATTAAATACATGGCTAAGTGAATTATGTAAAAGTTGATGCCTTGACTGTATATATGAAAAACATGTCTATTTCTTTTCCTAATGTGTTAAGTTGAACCTATTATTATTTGAGTTGTTTTTATTCACATCTTATTATTCTGCGTACTACTTATTGAGTACATAAGGTCAATTATACTAATACTACATTATGCAGTTCGTGTATAAATCCTGATATTGCTAATCATGGTAGTGCCCGTGAGCCGGATCCAGATTAGTTGGGAGATTTTGAGGTAGCACTATTGATCCATTCTCAGGCCTTGAAGTCCCCTCTATTATCTTATGTTCTTACTATTTAGTCTTCTAGACAATATTGTATTTTGTTCAAACTTTGCATTTTGTATTCCATAGAGCTCATGCACTCGGTGACATCATATTTTGGGATGGATTCATTTGTATGAACATTTTAACTTCAGATATTTGTATCATTATACTTTTTGAGAATATTCCTTGTTATTATTGAAATTTATTTTCACATATTTGTTGTTGCTTTCCTAACAAGCTGTGTTAGGCACCATTACAATTCCGGAGGAATTTTTTGGTTGTGACATCAAGCTTTTAATTGGAGACGTTTAATCAACATTCTGTTAGACCATTTTAACTTTTATTCTAGTGGCTATACAATAAACATTAAAGGCCTGAGAAGTAAACTCACCAGCATTATCAAGGCGAATTATGTTAATTGGTGTTAGGAACCACCACGACTCCGGAGGGATTTTTGGGTCGTGACATCTAGCTTTTAATGGAGACGTTTAATCAACATTTTGCTATACCATTTTAACCTTTATTCTAGTGTCTATACAACAAATATTAAAGGCCTAAGAAGGAAACTCCAACATTATCAAGGCGAATTGTGTTAATTGCATAATTTGGAACTTCTGCTTTTAACCTTACTATTAAGGCCACCAATCTTGCAAATGCATTTCATGAGTTGACAATAAGCACGGATGTGATCATCTTGTAGTTGCATCTATCATGATCATAAAATACTTGAATATTCCACATGGAGGGTGCATATGCCTATATATATATATATATATATATATATATATATATCACTTTGTATACGTTCTAGAAATGCATGGCATTTAATTATAACCTGTAACGACTCAATAGGCCGTTTTGAGTGCTAATTTTTGTTTTGTGTTACGAGACTTCTTATAACTCAATTTAATGATTTGTGACTTGCGTGTGTAATCGTTGTCAATTTTTGGAAAGTTTATACAGTAAAACTTCTCTATAACAACCTCGTTTATTCTAAATTTTTTTGGATGTTATTGCGAAGTGCTGCTACAGAAAACATATATTATAACATAACATGAAAATTAGTTCCGAAAAAGCTTGATTATTATAGTGAAGTGTTGATATACGGATGCTGTTTAGAGAGGTCTGACTGTATATGAAGTTTTGTTAAAAAAAAGTGATTTTTGACTTTTAAAATGACTAAAGTTGACCACGCTCCACGCATTTTGTAAACGACCTCGGATCGGTATTTTGCCGATTTTGGTGTGTCCGTACGATAGCTTTGGACTTGTGCACATGTTCGGTTGGGGTCTCGGGTGACCCGAGGCCGTTTTGGCTCATTATGTGATAAGTTAGATGAGTTTTGAACTTGAATATCTTGAGTTTTAATGATCGATTCTTGATTTTAGATGTTATTTTGGTGATTTGATCTTGCGAGCAAGTTTGTATGGTCCCGAGTGACCTGGGGTTTTTTATTTTTATTTTGTTAGTTTTTTCTAATTCTGAAAATATTATATCTATATACGTTGGGCCCAAAGTGTAATAAGTGAGACATTAAAGACCCGTTTGGGCATAGATTTTTTCCAAAATAAACTTAGATTTTATTTGGCAAACACATGTTTGACCATAGATTTTTGCCTATATTTCGGCAAAATTCCAAATCCCAAAACCAGCTCAATAAGTGGTTTTGGGCCAAAATATTTACAAACACTAATAATATCTTGTTTTTCCAAAATAAATTTGGAAAATATGTTTTGAAAACGTATGTCTAAACACATTTTCATCTTCAAACTTAATTTCACCAAAATCAGATTTTTCAAAACAAATTTGAGAATTTATGGCCAAACACTAGCTAAAGATGAAGCCTCAACTTCCCTTCACTTTATAATTAACCCAAATCCTATTTAAGCACTAATTAAGCAAGAAGGTCAATCTTATAATAATTAAAACTTGAAGATTAATTTGTAATTCTAAGTTTAAAAATGGGTTAGGTGGCCAAGAAGCCCAGTAACTACATCTTAATCTTGAAGTAATTGGTGTCGAGGATATATTAGATTATACTAATAATATAATAATATTTCACACCATAAATTCAATCGTAAATCAGCTTCTAAACTTAGCAGCCCCTGCACGTAAGTGATCATGTTTTTTAAACAATTCATTTGTCCAATAATAATGACCTAAAGTTGTAGGCAACTTTAGGTCGACATGCAAACAACAAAGAAGAGCAAAGCCAGACAAAGTAAAGCTGTAACCAATAACCAAATCCCAAATTTCATTAAGCAAATATACCCCACAAGTCAATGACTCTACATTCTCAGACATATCTATAAACATCCAAAGAATCAACAAATTGTTCAACTGAACAGTAACATTTCATCAACAGCAAACAATAAACTGTTGATTCTTTTTGTCTTTTTTCCCCTTAACTTTGTCTTCGCTCATATCTTTATCTGGGTGAACAAACAAGAAAACTTCTTGTAATTTTGCCATCAAAAATGGGGGAAAAATTCAAAGCTTCAGCAGTTTCAGAGCTAACAATCCCACCTCGAGCCCCTAATTTTGAAGCATTTTTTGGCGGTGGAAATATGCCCTATTTTAGCCCAGGTCCAATGACACTTGTCTCCAGCTTCTTCTCGGAATCTGAATACCCGTCTTTCTCCCAGCTTCTTGCTGGAGCTATGGCTTCTCCACTAGCAAAACCACCGACTCTTTTACCTGAAAATTCATCAGGAGAAGAGAATTGTAAAGAGGGGAATCAGAAGAATTTAGGGTATAAGCAGAATCGACCCATGGGTTTAATGGTGGCTCAAGATTCTCCTTTGTTTATGATTCCAACTGGTCTTAGTCCTTCTGGATTACTCAATTCACCTGGATTTCTTTCTCCTCTTCAGGTAATTGACTTTACTGTTCATTTTCCAGAAGATAATCAAATATACTTTTTTTTAGTTCTGGAAAAAGCTTTAAAGTATGATTTTGGGGTTCTTGAAATTAGTGATTTTGTAACTTAATTAATTCAACTACATAATAAGTATCTGCTTCTGGAAAAGTGATGCTAGCTTTTAGTCAAAGGTGTAGTTTCGCAAGATTCTTATATGTGAACTAAAAAAAGGACAGCTCGGTCCACTAAGCCTCCCACCTACGGAAAAGGACCGGGCCACAAGGGTATTGTACGTAGTCTTACTCTATATTTCTGCAAGAGTCTGTTTCTACGGCTCGAACCCGTGACCTTCTGGTCACATGACGGCAATTTTACCAGTTACGCCAAAGCTTCCCTTCAACTCTTATATGTGAACTACGAGATAGAAATCACATGTCGAAGCTTTTCTTTTTTGCACAAAGTTTGGGATTTGACCTTTAGTACAACAAAAGCTTCTATTTTGCAGGATTAATTTTAGTAAATACAAACAAACAACAAACAACAACCCAGTATATTCCCATTTAGTGGCATCTGGGGAGGGTAGTGTGTACGCATACCTTACCCCTACCCTTGGATAGAGAGGCTGTTTCCAAATAGACCCCCGACATCCTTCCCTCCATGAACTTCCCACCTTGCTCTTGGGGAGACTCGAACTCACAACCTCTCGGTTGGAAGTGGGGGTTGCTTACCATCAGAGCAACTTCTCTTGTCCAATTTTAGTATATACCTGAAGGGGAATAACATATTTATGAAAACATCCAACTAATTTCGTTTTTTTATTAGGAATGACTATTCCTACATAGGTGAACATGAGATTAGAGTAAACTGGTCAATGAGGATTCATATAACCGACCCCAACTTATTTGGGATTGAGGGCTAGTTGATGTTTTTGTTGTTATTCCTGCATAAGTGACAAAGAGTTTGTCAAAGGGACAGATTGAGCTTTTTAGTTTGTGGGTGCGGAGTACCACTAATAGGTGATGATGGGTGCTGACTTGGTATATATGTTATAAAAACTTTTCAACTTATATATAGTTTGAGCCGGATAATGCCCGCACCAATGATGATGAATTCATGACTGTTTGTAATTGTTAAGTGTCCCACATTATTTGAGGGAATAAATTGTTATTTCCTTATATGGTCTTGGATAATTTTCACCTCATAAGTTAAATTTTTGTGGTTGAATTAGGCCGAAGATCCATTTGTTATTAGAGTCAGACTCATCCTCTTTCTTGGTTTCCCTATGTCGGATCTCCATAATATATTCTCCATGCATAAGATGTCTAGCCGGGCAGTGTTATGTGTCCCATATTGGTTAAGGGAATGAGTCGTTGTCTCCTTGAATGTGTTTGAACAATTCTCACTTCATGAGTTATATTTTGGATTGAGTTAGACCCTTGATCCATATTCTTAACAATAATAGTTAAACGAAGTTGTGGATCATAGTGGCATCATGCCGTTACTCATAAGACTTATTCTACTTTCCCTTGTAGAGTCCTTTTGGAATGTCACACCAGCAGGCCCTAGCACACGTCACAGCGCAGGCAGCATTATCCCAGTCTTACTTACAAACCCAAGCTGAGTATCATTTCTCCTCGCAAGGGACATCAGCTCAAGTATTAGGAAATGAAACGTTGACCGAACCAACAGAATCTTCTTTACAACCTCAATTAGATGCTATGCCGTCAGACCAGCAGAACAACAAAATTGAACTGCCACTGGTTTCTCAATCTGAGGACAAGCCATCTTTTGCTTCTGTAGATAGACCAGCTTGTGATGGTTACAACTGGAGGAAGTATGGACAAAAGATGGTTAAAGCAAGTGAATGTCCTCGGAGCTACTATAAATGCACACATCTCAAGTGTCCTGTCAAGAAGAAGGTTGAGCTATCCATTGATGGTCATATAACTGAGATCACGTATAAAGGCCATCACAACCATGAACTTCCTCAACCAAGCAGACGCAGAAGAGATAGTTGTGCTCAGGATGGTTCAGATTGCTCCAAAGCTAAACCTGAAAGCAAAATGCAGAGTGGGACTGAAGTCAACGGCTTAAATGGTGCTCTCCCTGCTTGTTCTGGACAAGTGTCTAGTGAAATGGCATCTAGACTTCTTTCTAATGAATGTGATGAAATTGAGGACACTGCTACAGCAGCAGAAGAGGGACATGATGATGAACCAAATGTGAAGAGAATGTAAGCTCTTTTGTCACAAGGAACCTCTTTTTTGAAAATGAACAAAGGAAAATGTAACTGAAACTAATATGCATCTGATCAAGTAACCATGATGCAGGAAGACAGCTGTTGAGGCTCCTAATCTTGTGTCATCACATAAAGCAGTATCAGAATCCAAGATTGTTGTGCAGACAAGGAGTGAAGTAGACATTTTGGATGACGGGTTTAAGTGGCGAAAATATGGGCAGAAAGTGGTGAAGGGGAATCATCATCCGAGGTACTTTTACTTGCTCTATGTATCTTAACTGTGACCTTTTGAATACATTAGTTGTTCTGCTGCATGCAGCTTTGCTTGGACTACCCTTTTGTTGTCTAAAAGAGTGGTGTTTACTTGTGTCCTGCTTTTTGTCCTATGTCCAGGATATTCCACTTGCATAAATCCCTAGGTATTTGGTGAATGCAGAACAAATAATTCAGAAATCTACCAAGTCCAAGTCATTTTCTTGAATGATGTAGTATTAAGCACCACTAAATTTTCTTGCTCCGTACTCTGGCTAGTGCCTTGTGATTTTGCATTGAGTGATGGGTATCTTTGTTCAGGATAACTTCTCTTGGACATTGTTCCTGCAGTTTCAAGCCGTAAGGAATCTTGCTTTTCAATAAAAACATGTAAATTAATTGAATAGGAAATAGGGTATTATTATTATGGAAGTTGTAGGAACAACTCTTTCATCTTGGATTCTATTTTGGTATATTTGACACGTCATCTTTCATTATGTCTGAGCAAAATATTCTCATCCTCCTAAAGTGTTGCTTTGGACATTAACATGAGAGAGAGGCTTGAATTGGGCCCTGTTCTCCTTCTGACAGTGGGATGATAGACGACGAAAGAGGGATGTTCCAAATTAACTTCTCTCTTCTTTTGTGGCTGCACCTTATTGTTGTTTTGTTTGTCTCAATGAATCCAGTTGGCATCAAGAGAGCCCTCCTAAAGTTATGGTTTGGACTTCAACGAGAAAAAGGTAAAAGAAAAGAAAAAAAGAGAGAAAGAAAAGGAAGAAGGTCCGCAATGGAACCTGGTCTCCTTCTATTACCAG
This sequence comes from Nicotiana benthamiana, assembly GCA_034376525.1. Lineage (NCBI taxonomy): Eukaryota > Viridiplantae > Streptophyta > Magnoliopsida > Solanales > Solanaceae > Nicotiana > Nicotiana benthamiana. The sequence continues at coordinate 103,319,250 of CM067328.1, read as the reverse complement.
GATCTTCACATCTCATTATCTGACACTGGGATGATAGATGACAAAAGAGGGTTGTCCACTTTAGGTTCACTTTTCTTTTGCCAGTGTCACTTTATTATTGTTTTGTTTGTCCCAAGTTGCTCTTAGAAACTTTCTTCAATGAATCCAGTTGGGATCAAGTGATTTTAACGAGAAAATAATTAGAATCCCGTCTGGACATTTGCTTGTTCTTAGATCTTTTTGAGTATGATTCTTATGTTGACAGCTGAAATGTCTTCTCCCTGTGCTGGTCATTACTTTTAATTCCTTCTCTTAAGTTGCATGAGCATCTGTAAGGCATTCAGTCTTGGATCTGCATGCAGGAGTTATTATCGTTGCACATATCCTGGATGCAATGTCCGCAAACATGTCGAAAGGGCTTCAGCAGATCCAAAAGCTGTCATAACAACATATGAAGGCAAACACAATCATAATATTCCTATTGCTAGAAACAGAAGTCATGGCACAGCCCAAGATAGTACTCGCCAGTTGAACGAGCAAGATGTTGCTACTTGGAGGCCTTCACTTCATGAAAATGTTGCTTTTCATAACAACAATGAAATACCAGTGTGTAGGCAGCTGAAAGAGGAACAGATTGCAGCATAAGTTGCATTACTACAAGGGAAAGGGTGAAACAAGTATGCATTTACTGCTGCCATCAAGATTAAATCTTTATTTAAAACATCATACTGATGCTATGTATAATGTTTGTAAATCTTATGGCTACTTGCTCAAGATGTCAATATGTTGTGTAACAGTAAAAGGTACTCAAATAAAGGAGGACTTTTGATATAGTTATAATTAACGAAATGCACCTACAAATTTACTTTTATCATTAAAAATTAAATGAAAGGGGATAAGAGTTTCACATGCCACTTCCCATTTTTTCATCCTTATAACAAAACAGTTTTTATAGGGAAAAAATAAAAAATGATAAGATTTACAACTGATAATTGAATAATAATCACACTTTCGAAAGTAATCGAAATTTTGTCATGATTAAATGTGAACAAAACCACCCTTAAAATTAGCATGAGGAGGAATAACAAACTTTAACGGCTACATGTCACCTATGGCGCCAATCCATTCTCTCTCTCCCACTCCATGTAATGAATCAAATTTCTGGCAATAATCAATGTTTTAAAAAGAAAAAAAGATGACAAATGTTGAACCCATAAACACAACCAAAAAATAACCCTCTTCTTTTTTCCTCCACATACCTCGCTGTTTCTTAGAGGGTCATCAAATCTTTGACCCTCCCAAAATGTGTTGCTTCCCTAAAAATAGCTCAAATTTTTTTTTTCGTTTTTTGAACAACAATCTTTTACAACCAAGATTCAATAATGAGCTAATGTAGGGACTTCAATTTTGATCCTTATTTTTCTCTCTTCCCTCCTCCCCCTGTGTCTGATCCTTTTTTCCCATCAGAGTTTTTATTCCTTTGATGGGGGGACATGGGTTGTGTCAGCTCCAAGCAAGCCACGGCCCATTCCCCGCCACACCACAATTACAATTCCTCCTCTATAAAAACTGCTGTTATTAGCAGAAATGGAGAAGTTATTAAAGATCCCAATTTACAGCACGTTAACAAGAGTGGATTTGGCCCTCTGGAAAAGATTAAAGAGGAACCCGAAAAGGAGAAGAAGACGGAATCTTTAATTCGAAGGAATTCCTCGAATTCTAGGGGTTCCAAGAAAGGGAGCAATGAAAAAAAGGCTAATTTTAGTATCAAATTTGGAAGGTTAACAGAAGGAGAACATTTGGCTGCTGGTTGGCCCGCGTGGCTCACTGCCGTCGCGTCTGACGCTATTGAGGGGTGGCTTCCCCTTAGATCAGACGCGTTCGAGAGGTTAGAAAAGGTAATTAATGTCCCGTTCAATCAGAGGCAGATCCAGAATTTAAATTTGATGGGATTCAATCTTTAGATTCAAACTTATATGGGTTAATAATTTAATATTTGTTGAAGTTTTAGTGATTTTCATGTATATATCTTCACTTCGTGTCTAAAATAATGAGTTCCCTTGAACCATGCATTATATTCTCCATCCGCCTCCGTGGCCTCGATTAGATGGAATATGGCTTTGTTGGTTCTATGAAAAACACAACTGGAAATGGAATGACTGAAATGGAACAAATGATATTGAAGAATTATGTAGTTGATTCCAACTAGTTTGGATTGAGGTGTAGACTGTAGTAATGATGTTGATTATTGTAATGAAAACACAGTTTCTTGTGGAGAAAAACCTTGCATTATCCATGGTACAATTTTTCTGATCCTCAAAATGGATACCATGTTTTGACAATTGGTGTATCTTTCTAATGTCATTCCATACCATGATACCAACAGGATGAGCTGCATATAATTGACTTTCTAATATTTTAATCTCGAGCTGACCATGTTTTTGGTTGGTTTATTTCTCTCCACATTCTTATGGCTATTTCTTTTATTATCTTGTTAATGCCCTACTTATCCATATTTTCAAATTTGACTACATATTTAGGCCTTGATACCCTAATGCATTGAGACACCGACATTAGGACAGGCTATTTCAGTTGTATATCATCATTTAATGAATGCAAAATGCTTTTCTTCTTACAAACTCTTTGTTTTGCCTTCTACATCTGTAGATTGGACAAGGTACATACAGCAGTGTTTATCGTGCACGTGACATCGAGACTGGTAAAATGGTTGCCCTGAAGAAGGTGAAATTTGACAATTTCCAGCCAGATAGTGTCAGATTTATGGCCAGAGAAATAACAATTCTTCGCAAACTTGACCATCCAAATATCATGAAGCTGATCGGAATAATCACTTCTCGGTTATCATGCTGCATATACCTTGTTTTTGAATACATGGAACATGACCTCTCTGGACTGTTGTCGTGTCCAGACATCAAGTTCACTGATTCACAGGTTTGTTAATATTGAAGCTATGACTCTCTAGTCTCCACCATTAAATTTGGTGTTAAGGTCACTGTTTGAATTTCTTGACTTGCAAAAAGGAAAAGATCATCTCAAAATTTTTTTTTTTTGGATGGAAGTAGATCAAATGCTATATGCGGCAGCTGCTGAGTGGACTAGAGCACTGTCATTCCCGAGGTATAATGCACCGAGATATTAAAACATCCAACGTTTTGATAAACAATGAAGGAATTCTAAAGATAGCAGATTTTGGTCTTGCAAATTTCCTTAGTGCTAGGCACAAGCAACCACTAACCAGCCGCGTAGTTACATTATGGTATCGACCTCCTGAACTTCTGCTGGGATCCACAAATTATGGGCTAGCGGTGGATTTGTGGAGTGCTGGTTGTGTTTTTGCAGAACTATTTTTCGGGAGGCCTTTCCTGAAAGGGAGGACTGAGGTATAAGGTTTAAGAAGTTTAGTATTGCGTTTGACAACATTTCCTACATAATTCACGTAGCAGCTTTGCACAAATGGGACACGATAACCTACATTACTAGAAGATCAATGAATAAAGTTTTGAAAATGATGGTCTGGTTGTATGTTTCTCTACTTTTTGCAGGTTGAACAATTGCACAAAATCTTCAAACTCTGTGGCTCTCCATCTGACGAATACTGGAGAAAGTCTAAACTTCCACTTGCAACAATTTTTAAACCCCAACATCCTTATGAGAGTACACTTCGAGATAGATGTAAAGAATTACCAAAAACCGCTGTCAACCTTATAGAAAAACTTCTTTCAATTGACCCTCACAGACGTGGAACTGCTTCATCTGCTATTGATTCTGAGGTAAGTCTTCGTTCAGATAGCAGTGCATGAATCTTTTTCTCATTGAAAATTTTCATTTTTACTCAAAAATCTTCTTCTTTGGTTTTTTCCCTTGGCACTACTGAAGACTGAGTGTCCTCGAGCTATCTCAGTTTTTATGGATGTCCTGTTTCCAAATTCAACACAATTCTCCCAACATGCTAATATTTTGGTTCAACATTTGTCGTATACCTTTCTGCAGTATTTCAATACAAAACCTTACGCTTGTGACCCATCAAGCTTGCCTAAGTACCCACCAAACAAGGAAATTGATGCAAAGTTCCGAGAAGAAGCACGGAGGTGAATTCCTTTCTTCTTTGTCCTTCAGAAAGCATTTTCTGCTTGTAGTTCCTCAAATTGACGGGTTGTCATCTGGATGGTACAAATATACTAATGTAGCAAAAGCCAACAAACTTAATCTGCATGCATTTGTATGCACAAAAAGAAAGATGATTCTTCGCTGTTCCTTCACTGGTTCGAGTACTAGTTCAATGTTATAGCTTAAACATATCTATTTCATCCATCTCCAACTGCTTAATTTGGAGAAATTCCACTCCTATGATTTTGCACTTATCTTCCCCTCAGTTTAGAAGCTTAATCTGATCTGCAACCTCTTACATTTTCAGAAAGAAGGCCAGTTCCACAATGAAAGTATCTGGAGCTTCAAGAGATTCAAGAAAGGTGCAAAAAGCTCTTCAAAAGTCAAGCAACTTCGGCATAGTGGTCTCGACTGAGGTCTTTGTCCAGTCTCTCATACGGATACATTCCATATTGATGGTATATTGACACGCTTCCTTTTTATTTATGAAGGAATCTGAAGCCAATATCCACAGTAGTCGTAGAAACAATTGTGGTAGTGGCCATATTTCTAAGGGAAAAGGAGCTACCGTGGCACGTATATCAATGAAACCATCTTATGATACAGTGTCAGAGGCATCTCAGACGACCGAAGAATCTCAAGGAGAAAGCATTCGATCTGTCCCTGCTCAAATGACAGCGTCAAGTGGGGTTACCTGGGCGAAAAAGAGAAAGCAAGATTCTGCAGTTACAAGGCCACATCCACAGGCTAATTCAAGAAGTCCAAAGTTGATTGCCTTTGACCTTTCCAATGTACTGCATGCTGCAGATGCCTCGGATTTAAACATGCAAGGTAGCTATGACTTTTCGAGCAGGATCAACACCGAAGACAGAGGCCACAACAATGACGCCACGCATTCTATTGGCAGGCAATATACTCATGAGTCTCAAGAATTGTCAGAGGTTAGTATCCTTGATCTATAATAATATAAAAACAACAATGACTACGCCTTAGTTCCAAACAATTTAGGGTCGGTATGTGTATCCTTAAAGATGTTATTGCATTTCAAAAGGCAAGTCTTTATTAGCAACAGAAGTCAGTCTGTGATATCCTCTGGTTGAGGGCCTTCTGAAACAGGAGGATTGGAATGACGATGAACCTTTCCTTCTAACTGGAGTAACTTAAATATCATGTAATGCAATAAAAGTTTAATTTTTTTGCTACTGCAGCCATGTTACTTGTAAAACCTGGTATTCGTAAAGGCCCACAAGTAGCAATATTACAGAATATCTGTGTTGGAGATAAAGCTGTATATCTTTCCAAATGAAACAGGACTACAATGACAAACAAAGAAAGGTTGGGTTCTCAGGACCATCAATACAACAGAGGAGTGATGCAAAGCACGATAATCAAACTCGCCAAGATGGTCGCAGATCCCGGTTTTATAGAGGTAAAGACATTCTATATCTGGTGGTTTCTCTTTCTCACTGCAGAAAATCCATAAAGAACCATTGCTATTTTATAGAAACCTCAGCCAAATTTGGTTTGTTCTGTAGATTTATAATGAGAATGAGCTAGAAGTGTGCATCCTGCATCCCTTAGCCAGTGAAGTGACTCGGGAGAATCTTTTTTGATCGAGAAATGAAAATCAAAGTCTGTTAAGCTATGTGGCCATTTCATTTCATTTTTGCCCTCTCCACTCTATTTATGAAGGGATTGGCGTCGTGGTAAACTCTGACCCTAGCAACTATATTTTTTCTGGCAAATCATTTGGGAAATTAGTAAACAGATCGTGTAAACAAAGACATTTACTGGTGAAAGACATAGTTTTTATACCAAATATGATGGAAACACCAGAATCTTTGTGCTGTAATCCTGAAAGTGGTTGGCAGAATTGGAATATGAAGGCATGCTGGACCGCAACTTGTATCCCGCATTTTTTTCCTTCCATTTCTTGATTAGTGTCTAGGCTTCCCTCATTGTAACTGGAAAATATGTATACACACACATACACACACACCCCATTAGTTCACATGTTTATATATACTACAAATTCCAGTATTCCACCATCCTTTGTGTCTTTGATAATTTATGTATATATATCTATTCGGATACAATTGATTATACGGAAGAATATCGATAGAGGATGGGGCAGAAAGAGATAACATCAGTCATCACAAACCAAATGAGCTACTTTGATCTACAAAGGTTCCAACCTGGCAGAAGAATTTGCCATTGAAATACACCTTTATGCCTTAAAGAAGGCTCGTGATAATGCCATAGATGTCGAGTATTTTGACTTGAAAGTTGTTATACTCATGTATGTACATACAAGTGACATCACATGTTAATGATTTACATATAATCTATTGTAAACCTTTTTTTACACTATCGGGCCATTTAAAAGGCAATTCAATTAATCATAACAAGTGGAATTAATTAGTAACTTAAAAAAAGAAGAAGATAAGTTGGCCTTCTATTCTATAGAAGGTTAAATTACACGGATACTATAAAAATATCATTAACTATTTAGGGTGTGTTTGGTATAACGGAAAATATTTTCCGTGAAAAATGTTTTTCAAGAAAATATTTTCTTGGAAAACAAGTAGTAATCTTATTCATTTTCCGATGTTTGGTACACATATTAAGGAAAATGATATCTCAAGAGTATTCATAAATAATTTAGCTAACATGAAGCCATAAATTTTCAGACCAATAACCTTCCGGACCCACAAATTTCATAAACTTTCAAAACCACGGAATTTTGAACCCTTAAACTTAATAATTTCTAAACCCGTAACTTCCAAAAACATAAACTTTCGAACTCATAATTTTGGAACTTATAAAATTTTGAGCCTTTAAACCGATAAATAATAAAATTAAAACTGATAAATATATTTTAAAAAAAATTTTAAGGGAGGGGGGGTGGCAGGGGCTGGGGTGCAGTAAAACGAAAAAAGAGAAATTTAAATTACTAAAAAAGTAAAAAAACAATTTTTTTGTCGGGAGGGGGGGGGGGGGGAAGGGAGGCAGGTTGGGGGATTGGGGTGGGTGATGCAGAAAAATGAAAAAATAGAAATTTGAAATTACAAAAAAAAAGTTTAAGGTAAAAAAAAGATTTTTTTCAGGGGGAGGGGGGAGGGGATGGAGAGGTAGTAGGGTGCGTGGTAACGAAAAAATTTAAATTTGAAAGAAAAAAAACTTTTTTTTTGGAGAGGGGTGGAGTGGGTTGGTGAGCGCGCGGAGTGTTGAGAAGGAGCTTTGAAAAATATTTTACCTTCTCTTAATAAGGAAAATATTTTACTCCAATTGAAGAAAAATATTTTTCAAAATATTTAAGCCAACCAAACATGGAAAAATTCTTAGTACCAAACACACCCTTAGAGGAATTAAGTCCCTACGTATAGCAAAGAGAGTAGAACTTTGAGTGGTGTTTATTCCTACATTTAAATGTGTGAAAACATGGTCTATCGACAAGGGTTGAGTTTGCTAATGAGGATAATTAACTGAGAATTCCTCTCCCAGCAAATCCAAGAACCAGCGAAAGATTTAGTTAACTATTAGCAGATATTCTCTCCTATTTTGAATTAACTTTGTATTTTGAATTACTGTTATGATTTGTTGTATATCTTCAAATTAAAATCTAGAGAGATTATAGGACTTGTGTAACTGAATTTTTGTACATAAGAAATATTTAAAGGACTCTTCCTCTGGGCAGTAAAACTAACCGAGAGTCTGCACATTGGACTTTCTTTCACCTTTCATCTCTTTACTCTCTTATATGGTATCAGATACATCGATCCGACATGTCCGCTTTCGCAAGTTTAACCAATAGTCTCACTCTCAATCAAGGATCATCTTCTGATAAAACTACATATCATTTACCAAATCTCTCTCCAAAGCTTGATCGCAGTAACTTTCAGATTTGGAAGAGTAATGTTATGAATGCTCTCCAAACTTTTTGTCTTCATTCTTTTGTTCTATCCTACAACCCACCACCTTCTACTACAACAACTCAAAGTGATCCAACTGAACAACCTGTTACTGTTCCAAATCCGAAATATGAAGATTGGCACCAACGTGATCTCTACGTCCTTCTCTGGCTCAAACAAATAATTGCAGATCCCCTGCTTCCTCATATAATTACTGCCAAATCCTGTTATGAAACATGGAATACAATTCAACGCCTTTTCCAGACCCAAGCAAAATCCCGGGTGCAACAACTTAAATGGAAACTTCATTCTCTTCAAAAAGGATCTCTCTCTATCCTTGAATACTTTGAAAAGAAACGTGCTTTAGCAGATGCTTTAGGCGAAAGCTCTCAAATTGTTTCGGATGATGATTTTGTCTCATATATTCTCTATGGCCTGGACTCGTCTTATGGTTCTTTTCGTGCAGCTCTTAACTTGCGAGTTGAACCTATTACTCCCATAGACCTGTTCGGACTTCTTCTTCAAGAAGAAGAACGAATAAATGAAGAAGCTTAACTTCTTTCAGATTCTTTTATGCCCACTGCCAACTTAGCCAAAACCTCTCGGGCACCTGTTCTTACACAAAAGCAGTCTAGTTATTCAAATTCATGCCTAAATCATCGTCGCTCCCAATGCCAAATATGCGGCAAACCTGGACATGAAGTGCGTAACAACTATCAACGCCTTGACATTACTGCCTACCCTCCCACACGCACCAATACTCAGTCCATAATAGCTTCTTCAAATCCTTCTGCCATGTCTAATATATGTGGATCCCTCTCCAAACCGCAGGCCAACTATGCTTATCCATCAACAATTGTTGATCCAGCATGGTACTTCGACTCGGGTGCCTCTCACCATGTCACTCCAGATCTAGCTAACTGATCCATCAACTCGGAGTATAATGGAGATGATCAACTTATGGTCGGCAATGATATGTCACTAAATATTTCGCATATTGGCTCTAAAGTTATGTCTGCTAGTCCTAAAAGTGTCAAACTCTCTAATATTCATGTTCTTCCTAAGCTGACAAAAAGTCTCTTAAGTATTTCCAAACTCACTCGTGATAACAATGTCTTTGTTGAGTTTCATGCTAATGAGTGCTTTGTCAAGAATTTGCAGGGCAAAACAATACTTCAGGGATTCATTGACAATGACTTGAATTGCCTCACTCCACCACTACATCAACCTTCACAAAATCACCACCTATGGCCTTTATTGTGAATGCACTACCCTTGTTGGATGGCACCGCAGATTGGCTCATCCCAACGAAGCCACACTGCGTCGTCTTGCCTCTACATATAATCTTCCTATTTCAAATTTTAGTTTTCCTAATATTTGTTCGCCATGTCAAATGGGCAAGAGTCATCGTCTTCCATTAGTTCATCGTCATGAATCTAGTATGTGTCCTTTTGATCTTGTGTATTGAGATGTTTGGGGCCCGGCTCCTATAAATTCTATTAATGGGACTCGGTATTTTATTTTATTTTTGGATGATTGTACCAAGTTTATTTGGATTTACTTTATCCATAAAAAATCGGATGTGCTTACTATTTTTAAACAATTCAATACTATGGTTGAAACCCAATTCAATGTCTAAATAGAATGTCTACAAACTGATTGGGGAGGTGAATTTCGTAATGTTTCCTCTCATCTTCAAACTCTAGGAATTCAACATCGAGTTTAATGTCCGCATACACAAGAAAAGAATGGTGCTCCATAGCGACGCAATCGCATTATTGTCGAAAAATGATTATCTCTTCTTGCCCATGCTTGTCTCCCATTGTCCTTTTGGGAACCAGCATTTCATACGGCAGTCTACCTCTCTAACCGTACCATCAACCCATCCTAAACCACTCTTCACCTTACCGATGCCTATATGGTCGCCCACCAGATTATGGTTTTCTAAAAACTTTTGGTTGTCTTTGTTTCCTTTTCTTCGTCCTTATTATAAACACAAGCTTGAATTTCGTTCTCAGCCATGTATATTTATAGGTTATAGCTCCAAACACAAGGGTTGTATGTGTCTTCATATGCTAACCGGGTTTACATTGCTCACCATATTGCCTTCGATGAGGAATGTTTCCCTTATCAAGACCACCTAAAAGCATCCTCCTCTACGTTATGCTCCTCGTCATCTGCAGTCCCAGCCACATCACTCCAACAAGATGACTCCTTGCTTCCACCTTCGGAAGTTGCAACCCAATTGTCAACGACTACTCAAGATGTTTTTCAGCCTTCGACAAGCACACAGGTAATCACCTCTTATCAATCTTTGCCACCTACTGAATCACCTTCTGCCTTTCCTTCCAACACCTACTCTTCACCCAGTTAACTCTCGGCATCCTTCTCCCACTTACCACTCCACAACTCCTTCATATTTTCGACCACCATACAACTCTCCAAATGATAACCCGTTCCAGAACCAACTCTTTAGCCCCAAAAGCTCTCACCACATCCAAACACTCCCTTCCAGTTGATCCTCTACCTATTGACGAACCCAAAAGTTTTAACCAGGCTTCCAAACTTCCTCAATGGCAACAAGTTATGCAAACAGAATTTTCTGCTCTTACGCGAAATAATACATGGCAACTTATTCCACCGCCTCCTAACTCTAATATTGTTGGTTGTAAGTGGGTTTACAAGATCAAATATAAAGTTGATGGCTCCATTGAGCGTTATAAGGCTCGTTTAGTGGCAAAGGGGTTTCATCGAGAAGAAGGCATTGACTATTTTGATACCTTTAGTCCTGTCATCAAACCAACCACCATTAGGTTAGTTCTCTCTCTTGCTCTCACTAAAGGTTGGCCCTTGCATCAACTTGATATTAATAATGCATTCTTAAATGGTGACCTTAATGAACAGGTATTTATGGAACAACCAAAGGGATTCGTTCATCCCCAGTACCCCAACCATGTGTGCCTACTCAAAAAGGCCCTTTATGGCCTAAAACAGGCTCTTCGAGCATGGTTTACCAAGCTCAAAAATTTTCTCCTATCTCATGATTTTAAATCATGCTTATCAGATTGCTCTCTATTTGTTAGAAAATCACCCAATGATATTACTTATATACTAGTGTATGTTGATGACCTTATTGTTACGGGAAGTAATCCTCGGTTCATTACTCAATTTACTAAAACACTTCATGCTGCCTTCTCTTTAAAGGACCTTGGCGATCTTCATTTTTTCCATGGCATTGAAGTTACCAGAAATAAGGATACCATTTTTTTCACCCAACAAAAATACATCAGAGATGTCCTTGTACGTGCCAAGATGGATGATGCCAAACCGATCTCCACTCCATCAACACCCGGGTCTCGTCTTGTCCATGACGACGATCCTCTCCCTGATCCTCACCTATATCGTCGCATTGTTGGGGCTCTTCAATATGCCACCATTACCCGCCCCGAAATTTGTTATGCTGTCAATCGGGTGTGTCAATTTATGCATCACCCATCCACTACCCATTGGGCTGCCGTTAAGCGTATTTTTCGATACCTTAAAGGCACCCTTCACCATGGTCTTTACTTTCACTCATCCATAGACTCCGGCTTAGTTGCTTTCTCTGATGCTGGATGGATTTCTGACCCAGATGATAGTCCTTCTCAACATGATTTTGCTCTTTACTATGGTGGTAATTTAGTAAGCTGGTGCTCTAAGAAGCAAAAGGCTGTCGCTCGCTCTAGTACCGAGGCTGAATATCAAGGTCGTGCATTTGCTATTACTGAAATTATTTGGGTCCAGCAACTCTTACATGAGTTGCATGCTCCTCTTAATCAACCTCCGATTCTACTCTGCGACAACTTAAGTGCTACCTTTATCTCTGCCAATCCTGTCATTCATCAGCGGTCGAAGCACATTAAACTTGATTATCATTTCGTACGGGAGAAAGTTGAGGATAATTCACTTGTTGTTTGCTTTGTTAGTTCTCAAAATCAAATAGCAGGTATCTTTACAAAAGCTCTCAAAACAGCTAGATTCAATTTGCTAAAATCCAAGCTACTTGTTCGACCCTCACCATCCGCTTGCCGGGGGGTATTGACTGAGAATTCCTCTCCTAGCAAATCCAAGAACCAGCGACAGATTTAGTTAACTACTAGCAGATATTCTCTCCTATTTTGAATCAACTTTGTATTCTGAATTACTGTTATGATTTGTTGTATATATTCAAATCAAAATCTAGAGAGCTTATAGGACTTGTGTAACTGAATCTTTGTACATAAGAAATATTTAATCGACTCTTCCTCTAGGCAGTAAAGCTAATCGAGAGTCTGCATATTGGACTTTCTTTCACCTTTCATCTCTTTATTCTCTTACAAGCGTGAAGTTATGAAATAGTCAATCATAATTTTGAAGATTAGAATTTAATTTCTTACTTTTTTTCTTTTCATTTTAGAGTATACACTATATGGATTAAGAAGCTGAATGAATTTGATTTCAATTACTCTTCATGTTTCACTTGTTACCATAAGGTGATTTATTTAGTATAAGCTATAAGTAATCTCATTTTTATATGATGCTTAGATACTGACTATTAGTTACCTTTTGGGCTTTCCGTCACTATTTTAATATATGAGGTATTACTTCCTCCCAAAAGTAAGTTGCTAGCTCTCCCACCTCTATGCCATGGCGTAGGCGTACAAAGGATTTTGCGCAAGGATTTGGAATTGCAGAATTTTTAAGGCTTTACTTTTTATACCAAATTGTTCCTATTTATTATTTTCAAGTTATTTCTCCTTATTGAGTTATTGTATGTATACATAATATTAGTTTGACAAAGGTATCATTTACGCATATATTTAATGAATTTTCTAACGGAATGGTGTCTGATGTCATTTCTAGTAGCAAGGTGCTCCGCCACTGCCTGTGTGTAGGTGACTTCAAGCAATCATTTTACTCAAGAGTGAGGCAAATTCCAAGAATCATTAGAACTTTTTGATATAGGTTTACACTTTACACGCACTAGAATAAGTTCGTTTAACTTCTATCCAATGGCGGAGCTAGAACTCATGCAAGGAGATTTCAAAATACTACTAGCATGTCACACCTGGGATCTCTCCTGAGTCCTGCTTCCATCGTATGTGATACATACATTAAGTAACTCTAAGGGTGTGTTTTGTATAAAGGTTTTAGAAAATAAGTAATAATCTTATTTATTTTCCGATGTTTGGTATGCAAATTAAGGAAAATGACTTCTCAAGAGTATTCATAATAATTTAGATATAATAAATATGAAGCCATAAACTTTCTAAGTAACAACCTTTTAGACCCACAAATTTCATAAACTTTCGAACCGCTAAACATTCAAAATCGCGAAATTTCGAACACGTAAACTTTATAATTTCTAAACATGTAAACTTTCAAACACATAAATCTCTAAACTCATAATTTTGGAACTTGTAAAATTTTGAGCATTTAAACCGATAAATAATTAAACTAAAACTGAAAAAATAAATTTAAAATTTTTTTCGGGGGTGGGGGGTGGGGGGGCTGGGTGGGTGGGGACAGGGCTGGGGCTAAGGGGGCAGTAAAATAAAAGAAAAAACGAAAAATTAAATTACAAAAAAAAGTAAAATTTTTTTTCTAGGAGGGGGGGGGGGTGCGGGGGAGGGGGTTTGGGGGTAGGACGGTGCAAAAATTGAAAAAAACAGAAATTTAAAATTGCAAAAAAAAAAAAAAACCAAAAATTTAAGGTAAAAAATATTTTTGGGGGGTGGGAGGAGTGGGGTGGAGGGGGAGTAGGGTGGGTAGTATCGAAAAAACTGAAATTTAAAAAAAAATTTCTTTTTTTGGAGAGGGGATGTGGTGGATTAGTGAGGGTGGGAAAGGTTGAGAAGGAGGTTTGGACAATGTTTTCCCTTCTCTTGATAAGGAAAATATTTTCCTCAAATTGGAGGAAAATAAATTGAGAAGGAAAATATTTTCCAAAACATTTAATCCAACCAAACATGGGAAAATTGGAAAATATTTTTTGAAAAATGTTTTCCTTCATACCAAACACACACCCTAAGTGTTGTCTTCATTTCTTTCTTGGACACAGATTGTAACGATCCAGCAGGTCATTTTGAGTATTTGCAATCCGTGCAGCTGTTTGTAGTCTTGGGTAGTTTCATTTCATATGATGTATTTCAGATGAACTTTCTCGTGAATGTTGTGGAGTAGCTGTGGGTGTGTGATGTGATGGAGTTCCGCCTTGTTGATTCACCTGATCAATTTCATTAGCAATAGACATATTTTGTTGTTAAAAAATAAAATTTGAAAAGTGAACCGGCTATCATATTTCTGGTAACAGAATCAATTTGTTTAACCCAAAAATAATTTTTATGGTCAAAGTTAATATTAAGAAAAATTAGGTTGCTGATAACAAAAATTATTTCACTTTTTTGGTAATGCAAAAATAAAATAAATAGTTGACATAATAAGTAAAGAAAGACAGATTATTGTTGATTGCTAATTTATTCCGAAATTTCGGATTGGAATCTTGAACCAAATAAAATAAAAAACCAATTGCATATATTTAGAGATATTCATATGATTGTACAAAATGAGGTATGATCCTTGTATGATAAACAGTTGTAACAGTATTCCTACTTAATTCTGACTCGTTAACAATATTAATTGCCTTGATTGCCCGTTATAAAATGTAATTATAACAATTGCAGTAATAATAGATGATCACCTGTAATCAAAGCTAATATTGATCCCCCTTCCATTTTTATAATAGATTCATGAATCTTCCTCTTTTACACTCTTCAATCATTTCGTGCGCATTTTGTCTTTTTCAGCTATTAGATATGGTACCTCCTCTAACAAAATTTGTGGGTGTTTTATCCGTCCTTTCTGTTTTTCTTTATTGATCCAATTATAAATGTCAGTTGTTACCTCGTTGTTGGTCCACGTGTCATGCGTCTTTTTCTTCCATCAATACATTAGTTATGTTGGGATTATTATACAATTAAAAATAGAGGAATTGTTATACCGTGATTAAAAACGAACGAATTGTTATATATGAATTACTTACTATAAAATAGTATTTTTGTATAAATAATTTAATCTCGTATTGCTAATGCATGTATTATTATTCTATCTTCTATTTTATATAAAATAATACATAGATTTTCATATAACTTAAAATATGGGTACTATTTAACATCATCAACCAAACAACGCTAGTTGTGAGGCGATTATTTTTTCTTATGAGATCAACCAAACACAATACTTATTTTATGAGAGATTTTATGGTGGGATTAATACTCCAACACCAAAACCAAACGCCATGATTTATCAAGACAAATGAAGGATCTCAAGGAGCAAACTAGCACTAAAGCATATGGAAGGCAGAATGCATGACAAGCAAGGAGAAACAATATATAAGACCTTTTCACATTTCATGAGCAAAACTTTTTTGGGTGTTACCAAATTGTTATATTAACATGATGATATAGTAGTATTTCGCATATTACATAAAATAATTTTCGACTCTTATAAAATTCTTTAATGTCATATATAGAAAGCTTGAAATGCTTAATTACAAGGGGACAATTTGAAGACTCCTCCATACCAGATGCAGGTGCTAGTAATATCAATCTGAACATGAATCTTCAACATACATAAGTGTTGGTATTTGTCCATTATCAACAAAGTCCATCTTGTTCAATCTCAAACAACCAAGCACTTTCTCTGGTAGCTCTTCTTGCTTCTGTGCCTGTACGATTCAAGAAAAAGTTTAAGTTTCATTTATTGACTGTATGAAAAATATTACTCCCGTTCTAATTTATGTGAACCTATTTCCTTTTTGGTCCGTTCCAAAAAAATGACCCTTTTTAAATTTGGAAATAATTTAGCTTATGCTTACAATTCTACCATTAATGATAAACTTTTATAACCATGCAAATATTTTGGGCCTCTTTTAGACTTGTTTAGGACCACAAATTCCAAAAGTCTTAATTTTTTCTTAAATTTTGTATCAAGTCAAACATGTTCACATAAATTGGAACGAAGGAGTATCACAATCAAGTTACTTAAAAGATAACTGCAGATGATTGACTAGATTTAAGTATGGATTGGTACAACCTAAAAATAGTAAGTGACGTACATTGCTAGCATAAAAAATTTGTCAAGCCAAAAGCTAAGGCAACTTTCTTATTCCTACAGAATTCAATTCTTTCTGTAATATAGTAAGTAAAAACTGATGTGAAACCTGAATTGTTAGACCAAGATCCAGTATTCCAAATCCTAAACGCTCCGTAAAAGAGTCGAGTCCTTTTCTAGCAATGTAGCTGAAGCGATGAATGTCAAGATCAATTTCGAAGTAATTTGGACCCTGAAATAAACAGAAAATGAACGCAGCATTAACGTTCATGTCCCATTACAATAAAGATTTTACTACGCTCAACGTCAGTGCATAAAACTTAAACTCTAAATCTAGATAATAGAGGATCCACCTGATAAAAGCTGTGTTGAGGGCGCGAAAGCACAGGCTTCTCGTTGTACGCATTTAAAAGCTTACTTCCAGTAGAATTTGAAACAAGCTCATCTGGATTAACCACCCCAACCATAATCTTCAACCTCTCTCTAAAAGGAACAGATGATTCTCTTGCAAATCCTTTTACCTTTTCCATATCATCCTCAACTAATCTCTGTCATACCAATCAACAGCACATATAAATTAAACTTAAATATGGAAAAAGACTGAGGCGTAGTAGTTGTTGTATGGAAGAGAAAATGGAGACATTGTGTTCATGAATCACAAAATCGTTCTGACAGAAGAGTTCAGTCTATCTTCTAACTTCGGCATATTCTCATAAAGTTGCTGCCATGTGAACAAGAGGTTACGGGTTCGAACCGTGAAAATAGCCTCTTGCAGAAATGAAGGGTAATACAGCATGCAATAGACCCTTATGGTCTGTCCCTTCCTCGGACCCCGCGCAGAGCGGGTGCTTAATGCACTGGGCTGCGCTTTTTGACAATCATATCTTTCGAGTAAGACAGCGAAAACCATAACGCGATGTGTATTTTTCTTCCAAGACTAGCATAGATGAAATCCTCTACGTGTCAGAAGGAAACTCATGAAGTTGACATGAAATTACCTTGATGCTGTCCTGAAACTGAGGAGAAATGTCTTTGTCAAAAGTTTCAGAAATTTTGAAATATAATACAAGGCTTAAGCCTTCACCATCAGCATCACCGACGAACATTGGAGCAGGATAAGTAGGCAACTGAAACAAAACATCAACAATATTTCATTAGAATAGGATGTTAGATCCAATGTACACTCATCTGAGAAGGCGCGGACGGGGCAGAGAATACTCTTATACCTGAATATTAACAATTAGTAATGGAGGAAATTTCCCATCTCCTTTTACAGAGGGAAGCACAAGGTGTTGTGCAATGTGGTTGATCTTTTTAGGACACACAAATAAATCAACACCAATTGGAGTATAAGGAGACACATTTGGTGCTGGTGATTTTTTCTTGTCCCTGCAGTTCAAAGGAAAAATCAAGAAATATATGTATAATGACTAAATCATTACAACTTATTAATTGAAAAAGGAGAAGAATCCACTTAAATGTGTACCTGAAATAACTATCACTACGGAGCTTAAAGTTCGAGGGATCAATCTTTGACCAACTTTCTGCTGTTAGCTTTTCTTCTGTACTTTTACAAGGAATTTGGAGCCCAGCCTTGGGACGATAAAGATATTTTTTCGATGAACCTACAAGATTATGAGTATGTTCAATACACGTCCTCAACAATAGGTTTGTTCACCTATGTTTTTACATTCCAGAGCAGAAAATTTAATTTTGTCACGACCCAAGCCAATGCGACACATTGTCCACTTTTTGCCTAGACCCGCACGGATTTGTCTTTCAACTACGCCACATCGAGCCTCAAAAATGCGCATATTATGCCAACTTGTGCCTTATAAGCAGCCCGTCAGTCCTGCAAGACCCCCCTCCCCCGACCCCGAGCCTCAAAAGCACGCGTAACACTTCAACTTGTGCCTTATAAAGCAGCCCGTCAACCCTGCATGACCCGCCCTCCTTCATGGGCATCACATTCACCCCCCCCCCCCAGCCGTAGCATCCTCGCTGAGGTTTGCCCCACCACCTTCTCAAAGACTTGGGGTTTGCCTGATACCATATTTCTCACGATTCAAGCCCATGGCACGTATTATCCGCGTTGGGCCTACGCCCGCATGGATTTGTCTTTTGGGCTATGCCATATCGAGCCGGAAAAGCGCGTGTACCATGTGAACTTGTGTCATGCCTTATAAAGCTCTTCAATTTTCTCTCCCATTCCGATGTGGGATTTGCCTGCGGTGACATGTGCACCCTTTCTTCAAAAGCTTGCCAACCTAGAATTATGCCAATCCTGCCTGACCCGCCCTCATCATCCCGCCCTCTGTCATGGGTGTTTTTAGAATAGTCATGTAAATAGGAATCCTAATCCAATATGTATTAGGAGTAAGATGTGTTGTATGTGTATATATAGGGCTCATTGTAGCATTTGTCAATTAGTCAATAATATATTTTCTCCAGTGCGTTCTCACATGGTATCCGAGTATTGGTGAGATAATTGTCGTTGTGCGTCATTCCAACGACATCCGGGAAGAAATCACTCCGTCACCGTGCAATTTTCCGGTGACCTAAGTGACTAATTAATTGAAAGTCACTAATTATCAGTGTTGTGCAAAAACCAACACCACTACGAAGTAGATCGGCCTTCGGCGACCAACCCTCTAAAATATCTCCGGCATACAAGCTACCACGCGCCCACACGCACCGACAGAAGGAATTTTTCGGCGAGCGCGTGACACCCACGCGCCGGCGCGTGAACTCTTTTCCGGCCATTTTTTGGCTGAGCTTCTTCAGGACAGCCTGGTCGCACAACTTTTCCGAGCCTACCCATTCAATTTAAATCACAGTCCAACAACTTTTATATTTTTCCGGCGTGAACGGTATTTTTGAGGCGTGAACAGTGATTCCCGGTATTTTTTTGCTTTTTCCGGTACAATATTATAATGGAATTCGTACCTGAAGCCTTCAATTCACATCGTTGGATTAAATGCAATAAATACAATGCAGATGGTTTCTTTACTGGATTTTATTGAGTTCCTTCAGTACAAAACATGTAAACACACACCTTCAGGATTAACCGCCGTTGTTTCAACAAACAGTAACATGACTGGTGTCTCCCAATCTTCACCTTCTGAGTCTTGGGTCATTGATTCAGATTCGTCTAATCATATTTCTGGTAATAATTCTCTTTTCACTAGTATATCATATTCTCAATCTCTTCCAGCGGTCACAATGGCCAATGGGTCACAAGCCATGGCAACTGCAATAGGTCAAGCAAGTCCACTTCCTTCCTTACCTTTAGACTCAGTTCTTTATGTTCCCGGTAGTCCTTTCAATCTAATAGCAGTTAGTCGCTTAGCTAAATCACGTAAATCTGCTGTTTTATTTCTTAATAACCTTGTTTTTATACAATAACGCAGTACATGCCGGATCATTGGTATCGGATGTGAATCAGATGGACTTTATTACCTTATCCTTGCAAAATCACATGGACTCGCATCTTGTCTTCCTCCAATAACTTCTCCCGTTACTAATTCACCAGATTTATTACATAAACGGTTAGGACATCCCAGTTTGTCAAAATTTCAGAAAATTGTACCTGGCTTATCTCACTTTTCCACTCTAGAGTGTGAGTCGTGTTAGCTCGGTAAGCATACCCGCTCTCATTTTTCATGGCGTCTTGACAATCGAGCAGACTCACCTTTTACTTTAGTCCATTGAGATGTTTGGGGTCCTAGTCGGGTTAGTTCTACCTTAGGATTCCAGTACTTTGTTAGTTTCATTGATGATTATTCTAGGTGCACTTGGATATTTTTGTTGAAAAATCAATCTGAGTTGTTTTCTATTTTCCAGACCTTCCATGCTGAAATTCAAAATCAATTTGGGGTTTCTATCTCCACATTCGTAGTGATAATGCCCTAGAGTATTTTTCTTCCCCATTTCAGAAGTTTATGAACTCCCATGGGATTATTCATCAAACATCTTGTCAGTACACATTCCAACAAAATGGGGTAGCTGAAAGAAAGAATAGACATCTTATTGAAACTACTCGTACCCTACTCATACAATCTCATGTTCCGCTGCATTTTTGGGGGGGATGCAGTTCTTACATCTTGTTATCTTATTAATCGTATGCCGTCTTCAGCTATCCAAAATCAAGTTCCATTCTCTGTCCTATTTCCCCACTTACCCTTTTTCTCCCTTCCATCCAGTGTCTTTGAGAGTACGTGCTTTGTTCATGACCTTACTCAGGGAAACGATAAGTTAGCTCCTCGTGCTCTTAAGTGCATATTTCTGGGTTACTCGAGAACGCAAAAGGGATATCGATATTACTCTCCTGACCTTCAGCGATTTCTTATGACTGATGATGTTACCTTCTTTGAAACTCAATCATGCTTCATAGGTCCAGTTAATCACTTAGATATTTCTGATGTGCTACATGTTCCTTCTTTTGGAGATTCAGTCCCTATCTCCTATTCATCTTCCTCCATAGCTTCACCACCTATAGCTCCAGTGTCACCACCGAGTCTAATTCCACCAACTATGGCTCTAGTGCCACCACCTAGTCTAGTTCCACAAACTATAGCTCAAGTGCCACCACAGACTAGTTCAACCTTCTACAGCCCACTCCTGACTTATCATCATCGTACGCCCCCAGCATCAGGCCTAGCTGATTCATGTCTTGCACCTGACCCTGCTAATACTGCATACTTATCTCATCTTAATAAACCGATTGCACTATAAAAAGGTATACGGTCCACATTTAATCCTAATCCTCATTATATCGGTTTAAGTTACTATCATTTCTCATAATCCCATTGTGCATTTCTATCATCTTTGTCATCTATTTTCATCCCTAAGTCAACAGGTGAAGTACTGTCTCATCCTGGATGGCGACATGCTATGATTGACGAGATGTCTGCTTTACATATGAGTGGTACTTGAGAGCTTGTTCCTCTTCCTTCGAGAAAATCGACTGTTGGTTGTCGTTGGGTATATGAAGTCAAAGTTTGTCTAGATGGCCTGGTTGATCGACTTAAGGCTCGTCTTGTTGCCAAGGGATATACTAAGATATTTGAACTCGATTACAGTGATACTTTCTCTCCCGTGGCTAAAATTGCATCGGTCCGCCTTTTTCTATCCATGGTTGCTGTTCGCCATTGGCCTCTCTATCAGTTGGACATAAAGAATGCTTTTCTTCATGGTGACCTTGAGGATGAGGTTTATATAAAGCAACCACATGGTTCTGGTTTTGTTGCTCAGGGGGAGTCTAGTGGCCTTGTATGTCGGTTGCGCCGGGCCCTCTATGGTCTAAAACAGTCTCCTCGAGCCTGGTTTGGTAAGTTCAGCACAGTTATTCAGGAGTTTGGCATGACTCGTAGTGAAGCTGATCACTCTGTATTTTATCGACATTCTGCTTCAAATCTCTGTATTTATCTAGTCGGCTATGTTGACGATATTGTTATTATCGGTAATGATCAAGATAGTATTAGTAAGTTGAAGCAACATCTCTTTCAGCACTTTCAGACTAAGGATCTAGGCAGATTAAATTATTTTTTGGGTATTGAGGTTGCTCAGTCTAGCTCAGGTATTGTGATCTCACAACGGAAGTATGCTTTAGATATTCTTGAGGAGACATGGATGACAGGTAGACCTATTGAGACTCCGATGGATCCGAATTCTAAACTTCTACCAGGTCAGGGGAGCCTCTTAGCGATCCTGCAAGATATAGGCGGTTGGTTGGTAAATTAAATTACCTCACAGTGACTAGACCTGACATTTCCTTTCATGTGAGTGTTGTGAGTTGGTTTATGGATTCTCCATGTAATAGTCATTGGGATGCAGTTGTCCGCATTCTTCGATATATAAAATCAGCTCCATGCAAAGGCTTATTGTTTGAAGATCGAGGCCATGAGCAGATCGTTGGGTACTCAGATGCTGATTGGGCAGGATCATCTTCTGATAGACGTTCTACGTCTGCATATTGTGTCTTAGCAGGAGGAAATTTGGTGTCTTGGAAGAGCAAGAAACAAAATGTGGTTGCTCGGTCTAGTGCAAAGCAGAATATCGAGCAATAACTATGACCACATGTGAGCTAATAATTTGGATCAAACAGTTGCTCAAGGAGTTACAATTTGGTGAGATTAGTCAGATGAGACTTGTGCGTGATAATCAAGCTGCTCTTCATATTGCATCAAATCCAGTGTTCCACGAGAGAACTAAACACATTGAGATTGACTGTCACTTTGTTAGAGAAAAGATACTCTCCAGATATATTGCTACAAAGTTTGTGAAGTCGAATGATCAGCTTATAGATATTTTCACCAAGTCCCTCACTGATCATCGTATTAACTACATATGTAACAAGCTCGCTACATATGATTTATATGCACTAGCTTGAGGGGGAGTGTTAGAATAGTCATGTAAATAGGGACCATAATCCAATATGT
Organism: Nicotiana benthamiana; assembly: GCA_034376525.1. Lineage (NCBI taxonomy): Eukaryota > Viridiplantae > Streptophyta > Magnoliopsida > Solanales > Solanaceae > Nicotiana > Nicotiana benthamiana. Next base: position 103,296,662 of record CM067328.1, on the reverse strand, counting down.
ATTAGGAGTAGGATGTGTTGTATGTATATATATATGGCTCATTGTAGCATTGTCAATTAATCAATAATATATTTTCTCCCGTGTTTTCTCACAGGTGTCACGCTAACATATCATATAATGATCATTGCATACGCAAAATATCATGGAAGAAATCCATATAATGATTTTTGAAAATTAGACTTGATTAAAAATGACTAATATTGAAATGGAAAGTAGTAAAGTACTTACAGTACTTATTTTCTTCTTTTCCATCCACAGATGTTCTCTTTAGAGAAAGCCTAATAGTGGATTGCTTTACTTGAGAAACTTGGCCTGAATTTGATGAACTAATAATCCTTTCATTGAAACTCAAGGAAGTAACCAGTTTTGGCAATACAGTCTTGAGCACATTCTCTTGAGTTTTATCCTGCACACCAAATTTATCCTCTTTAACACTATTAAAACTTCCATAAGCGCGGTCCAAAAATCTTTTCCTTTGAGCGCCAAGGACTTCATGCGTCCCAAGGGACGGAACTTCATAGCAGTGACCACCTATCAGTGCAAGTCCTTTTGGACTATTAACTCCATCTTTGAGCAACAACTTATCTGTTCTGCTGCCTTCGATCTTGAGATATCGTTCGTGGTACTCCTTGTACTTAAGTTTCCTATCCGTAAAGCACGACGATGTTTCATACTGAAGTACTTGTCCAGGTTTAGGAAAAAGATCTACAAAATTGAAGAGTATAAATAAGCAAATGAGGCATTAGGACATGGACATTGCTCATTTATCGCGAAGAAAGAATTGACATTGCTTATATACTAAAGTAATATGTTGGTCCAGAAAATAGAGGAAAACTATTGAAGGCATTACCTCCGTGGACGCTACTGAAGTCATCGTCATCGTCTGAATCAGACTCAACTATGTATCAAACGATGCTTCTTCTTGGCTAAGAACTGCAAGTTTTAATAACCACACGTACACAATTAGAGCAAAAGTTTCAAAAGTCTTATAGTGATACGATTCAAAAGAAAAACTTACCATTAGCATCTGTTTGAGTATGATGCCACTGCAACTGAGTCTGAGTGAGATGGTATTTGGAACTGGAGACCTCAGACCTTCTAACAAACTCACTAACAGCAATATGTGGTCCTACATCACTCTTTCTTCTCCTGGTTCCTTCTGCAAGAGAAATTAAATTCTTTCCACGGAATGTTCTATGGCGACGACGGTGTCTCTTCTCTACTTTGATTGTATGGCCTGGAGTTGATACACAAGCACCCATTTTTCTAACTCAGCTCACAAATGTAGCTTCCGCTAATTGTTGCTGTCCCATTCCAGTAAGTGGAACAGAAGATAAAATAAGGATACCTGGTAGTTGAGCACAAGTAAATTGAACTGTGTGATTATTGTAGGAGGGGATCCACCCATACACCTAATGTCTTCGTCTCGAACTATAATTGTTTTAAAACGCGCATATATACAAATTCCATACCTATTGTCACAAAGGAAAGGAGTAGTGGATACAACGACACACTTAACTCGTTGGTCTAAAATCTTGAATCCGCCTCTGGATCCAAAAAAAATTGAAAGTTAACATGTGAAAGTAGTTAACTGAAGTCAAACTATATCCATTATGAATTAAATACAATCCCTTACCTTATACTAACATCTTGAACTACCTGTACAGTCTATAGAAGGCCAGTTTCACAAAAGCAAAAAGAAAAGATAGTTTTTTAAATCTACATAAAAGTTCCAAAATTTTACAGCACACGCCAACAGGACCTGCAAAGTAGCATCAAGTATAAATCAACTTGAATTAGTATTGATTTAGTAGTGCCCAAATATTCAACAACATAATGAAATTCATAGAGATAAGATAGGTCATGTCACATATAAGATTAAATCAGCAAACTTCTTACCACCAAAAATAGCAATTGAGGAGCATAAAGAGCCCAGAGGCAGATGCAACTTATATTTAATTATCTACGCGGCATGAATCCAGATATAGTCAGGCTTTAATGCGGGTATCGGACACTGGGTGAGAAACCAAAAAAAAATTTATATTTAATTACTCCCTCCGGTCCAAAATAAGTGATTTTTTGGCTTTTTTTTATGGTCCAAAATAAGTGATTTTTTCCAAATTTCAAGAGAATTAATTATTTTTTTCCTACATTGTCCTTGGAGTAAATAATGTTGGAATATGTGTTAGGAGTGTTTATGTGAGATAATAAAAGTTAATATGGTCAATTCCATTGTTAATTAATGCTAAAAGATGAATTTTTTAATCTGTGCGAAAACATTCAAAAAATCACTTGTTTTGGGCCGGAGGGAGTATTTAAACTAAATATTTTCATGGAATATAAATATATATGTGAAAATACAATAAAATTTTAACAAATATTAGATTTTGCACCCATAATTTGAAAAGTACAATGTATTTAGAGGCAAGAACTTCCATTGATAGTGGCACACATAATATATTTCATAAGCGGTATCAACACATAAAAAAGTGAATAATAACGTATATAAAAAACAAACAATTCAAAAGTAAGAAAAAATATTTTTACTTAAAAAAGTTATAATTATTTTTTGTGCATAAGGAACATATTCTACACCTCAAATTTTGATGCTCCTTATTTGATAGAAAGATGGGGGTTCTAACACTCACAACCTCTCCAAAGAGAGATGAGTCACTTCACCAGCGAGCCAACAAAGTGTTTTGTTATTAGTGGTGTCATTTCTTATATTATACCAAAATTTGGTTTTTCTTCTAATTTATTAGTGCAGATTAAATTTGGTTTTTTAAAAATTAACGAAACAGTGTCCCGTGGCATTGCTTGAGTCACTGTAAATCCAACGTTGCTTCTATCTATATACCTAACCCATTCGTACATGAAATGACGTCCTATTTTTGTCCTTTCCCGTGCTCCTTCTTCCTCCCCTTCTTCAAAATTCGATTCATATTTTTCAAAATAAAAATTTGATCAATGAGAAAAAAAGAGTTGTTCCGGGTCATATTTGAGGAATATTTTCTGTGTTCGGGCTGAAAAAGCAATACCACCTAATCATTAGAGAAATGATTGTAATCTATTTCTGTCCGTGAAGATCACATCAAAGCTGCTGTCTCTGAAGCTTGTGAGCTTTTAAAATATTGAATTGAGACGGTTTTAAATGAAACTACATGAGTTGAAAGAATATGTATACGGCCTAACTTAACGAGCTCGAGATTGAGGCATTATTGTTGTTGTACAAAGAAATAGTAAAAATACTTACTGTACTCGTACTAAATACACTCAATGATCGATCATTTAAATACATACACGTATACATTAATTCTATATAACTAGGTGACGAGTGTAAAACGCAAAGTTATGACCCAAAAATTTACATACACGCATGCATGCAGGGTCTAATGGTAAGCAACCCCCACTTCCAACCGAGAGGTTGTGAGTTCGAGTCTCCCCAAGAGTAAGGTGGGAAGTTCTTGAAGGGAAGGATGTCAGGGGTCTATTTGGAAACAGCCTCTCTACCCAAGGGTAGGGGTAAGGACTTCATACATACTATCCTCCTCAGACCCCACTAAGTGGGATTATACTTGGTTGTTGTTGTTGTTATTGCATACATGCAGGGTCGGAGAACTAGGTGATGTCAAGAGTTTCAATTGAATATATCCCCTGTAGCTAAATATGGCATTGTGCGCAAATAGGGCAAAAACGAAAATTTTCTGATTACGTATAAACTGGTGAATTCTTTTGACATATGAGAAGATTCATGTGTAATGTGGGAAAGGGAATTCAAAAATTGCTTCCATCACATGTTCAAGTAATATGGGTTGAAATTCTTATATGTTTTTCGAATTTTCTTGTATGTATTTCTGGCTTCGCCGCTGCATGCATATGTGTGCGCGTATGCAGGAAATAACAAAAGGAAGCAAAAATGCAAGAGTATGTACCTGTTATATATACATATATGTAACGTAAAGAGGAATATTGATAAAGAAGGAAGAGAATGAAAGAAGCTTGGCTTGGTTTCTCCCTCTCATATATGATTTGTGAAAGAACAAAACAAGAACCAAGAAAGAGAGGGAGAGAGCTAGCACAGCAATTCCAAACTTTCTCTTTTCTCAATCAGCTCTATATATATAATTTGATGAATTTATTTCCCCTGTATTTATTTTCAATGGAATTTGACGGAGTGATTATATAGATCGAAAGAGAAATGTCGAAAAAAGGAAGGAAGAAGAAGAAAAAAAGGAACGTTCTTTTAGCTGCATGTGTGACTGTTTGCTTATTTCGTTACCGGCTAGCTCCACTCCGTCCATTCATTCATGCACTGATGTTTGCACTAAATTAATAATTACTTCATGATAGAAGTATTTTGCATAAAATCTATCCCTTAGTCATGGTTAGGTAACATATTTTTTATCCTCAGCTTATTGTCATTTATCCATTAATAGTACAATTAACTTAATTTCGTGCAAGTACTAACTGCGAATAAGTTTTCTCTTGCTCCTTTTTAATCTCTTACAAAATTAATTAAACTAAAGTGAAAATTACATTATTATATATTAACTACAAAATTAGCATTACAACTGGCCAGGCAGTGAGAATCAGGAACCTATGGGATCCATTTTAATTCTCCGTTTTCCTATGGCCAGGCAGAACTGAGATGTATTTGTAATTACTTGAGAGACTAAAATGTAAATAGGAATGAGGAGTTAGTTGGAGCCGGTTACGTGGTTTATAAAAGGGGATCATTACGTGTAATGAAAACATAAGAAATTCTTCGTCACATTTCTGCATCTCTCTACTTCTTTTCTTCTTTTTCTTCGATACTGTTTTGTTTGCATGCATACTATTCCTGATGAATTAAGCTGAATTTATCATGCTATCAGAGCAAGGATCGTGAATTCACAATAGGAAGAAATTTGTATAATAAAAGCTCATCGGAACTTCGATCTGATCAGCTATGGCATGAAATGAGGTCGTCTCACTAGATCACAATCATCAGCTATTTTTGCAACCCTCAGATAATCCTGGACTTGCCTAATACCATTGAAGCTCACATGGCCGAAAAATTATGCGCTATGGAGCAGGGCGATAAAATTGATACTACGGGAAAAGAGTAAACTAGGATTTGTGGACGGAACTTGTGTGAAGAACACATACAAAGGCGAATTGGCAGAACATTGGAAAAATGTAATGCAACTGTTTTGTCGTGGATAGGAAGCACCGTATCGAGTGACTGATGCCAGGCATTGTCTATGCTTCAAATGCGAGAGAAGTCTAGAGTGATTCCCACGATAGCATTGATAGATCAGATTTGACTAGAATTTATCACCTTTGGACAGCCATAGCAACATTGAGACAAGGTACTGACTCTGTAACTGCTTATTACTCTCAAATAAAGGATTTATGGGATGAACTTGATGTATTAGTATGCTTGTCCTCATGTGATTGTGAGTAGTCTAGACCTTCAGTTGAACATTTAAAATCACAACGTTTGGTGCAGTTTCTTAAGGGATTAAATGAAAGCTATAGTAACATAAGGTGTAATGTGCTAGCAAAGAGAGGCATGTAGTGACTGTTACTGAAGTGTATGCAATAGTCACTCAGGAAAAGAGTCAAAGGTCCTTAGGTATGGTTTAACACATAAGGAAATACTTACCATGCTAGCAGGTAGGGGTAAGGATTTTAAAGGTAAAAGGCCAGGGATTATTTGGGAGCATTGTGGATATAGAGGTCATTTTAAGGAAAATTATTTTAAAATAATTGGCTATCCAGCTGATTTCAAAAGTAAAAGAAAGAATCATACTGGGGGAGGAAAGGTTTACACAAATAATATGAATGATAACAATGAGGAAGGCAAGGCAGCAGATGTGCAAAAGCAAATGACGGGACAATTCTTCACAGAAGAACAACAGAAGCAGCTGTGATGAACCGACCCGTCGTCTTATGAGTTACTACTCCGTTCTTCCCATTTTTTTCTTTTTATGTTTCATTACCGGTATGAGATGCGTTAGAATTGATTTGGAGTGATTTTGATAAGAAATGAGACACTTAGTCTCTTTAAGGAATGATCAATTTGGAAAAAATCAACTAAAAGTTGACTTCTGAGTTAGAGGGCTCAGAATTTATTTCCTATGATTCGGTTAGTTTCAGGGGATGATATAAGGCTTAGGAGAGCAACCATAAGTAATTTTGGAGGTTCAGTGTAGAAGTTAGCCTATTTTGGCGAAGTTAGGATTTTGGCGAAATCCAGTTGGTAGGCGAGATTTTGAGCGGAATGGAATTTTGAGAATTTTTATAGCTTTATTATATGATTTGAGATGTGAGAGAAAAATTTCATGTCATTCGGAGGTGATTTGGTGGGGGGTGTTTGATCATATTGCGTATTTTGGAAGTTTAGAAGAACTTAGGAGAGAATTCGATGTAATTTGATGGTTTTGGTGTTGTTTGAGAGTTTTTTGAATAGAACAAGTTTTAATAATGTTTTAAGATATTTTTTCACTTTTGGTAGAGGTCCCAGGGACCTCATGGTGATTTCGGATGGCTAACGGGAACCTTTGAAGTTAGAAAATTTCATAATCGACGGAATTATAATTGAGTGTGTACAAGACCTCAATTCGGACGATCATATCTCCCTTTATATAAGGAGTTGTATAAGCTACAACCTATCAAATTAAATATCTTTGAGTCTAGTTTCCAACTTAACAAACCTTTTGTCATTTGGAGGTGTATACAAAACGTTATCCCCATTTTACTAGACATGCATCACCAGCGCGCCCTGGAGCGCGGCCGCGAGGTGGACAGCGGGGCATACTGCCCGGAACCGCAGATTGGAACACGAGGAACGCCGTGAACCGTGGGTAAACCTTTAAAATATTTAAAATACCCCCTGGTTTGTGTAAAAAACCGAAGGGGTATCATATTTCCTTCATATTTTGTCATCCAAGATCGGTTTTTGGGGGTTTTCATCACCCTCTCAAGACCCTCCAACCCCTCCCATCTTCAAGGTAAGAAATCTTCACTAAATTGGTGTAAAACTCCATTATTCTTATAATAATATTGATGTAATATTTGCATAAACATATAGATTTCTCAAGAAATTCCTTCAAAATCCCAAATAAGGGTTTTGTAAGATCTTCTTCCAAAAGGTAAATCCTACACCTTAAATTTATATATATGGATATATTATGGGAATATGAGTATGAATCATGCATTAAAACTTATAGTATGGTGGGTAGGAGCCATAAATTCCCAATTAAAATATATGAGCATGGTAGGGACTTAAAGGTATTTATTTGATGGAATTTTTATTGGTTTGGGTGTGAATGGTTGATCACACATGTGATGTTAGGAGTATAAATTGTTAAAGAATAATAGTGGGATGAATTGTTGGTTAATGATGATAGTTGAAGGAACCAATGCTATAGCTATGATGCGTAAATATCTATGCCTACAAAGTGTTTGATAATATACCTAAATGACATAAGTTATGGAATTTATTACTAATATTGGCCCTATTAAATGTTGCATTGTGGATTTAAGTTTATCTAAGAGTAGTGGATCATTGTAGTACCATTAAGAGGCAAGTCCTAGATATATATGGCTAAAACCCCGCCTTTTAGAAATCGAGCTTCATTGATGTTTGTGTGATTTTGGGCAGATTCGTCGCACGAGGAGGCCAATTCGAGAGACAAGGGCATATCGAGATAGACGTTTGGCCGTTTTGAGGTGAGTAATACTTGTAAATAATATCCTGAGGGTTTGAAACCCCGGATTTGCACATCATAGTGCTGTATTGAGGTGACTTGCACACTGGATATGAGCGTGGGATAGAGTACCGTTGGGGATTGTGACTTGGTCCGTCCCGGTTGTTGATTTTACTGCATATTTGACTGAAATTACTTGTTATCTTCATAATTTGGGATGATTTCCATGTTTGGGGCCTTGTGCCGACTTGTAATATCCTTCGAGGATTGATATTACTACTTAGCATGATTTTCATATCATCCAACTTCACTCCAAGGTTTTAAATGCTGTTTTGTGAACCTAACCGTATTTCTAAGTTTTGAAAACTTAAATGACATTTCAAATGCATTTTGGACTGGAAACTTCAATTTTGTAAATGCCCAAGGGGCTTACTATATTATTTTCTGGACTGATAATAAAGTGACTTGAAACAGTGGTAACAATGACACTATAATATATACTTGAAACAGTGGTAACAATGACGCTGTATGTTATACTTGAAACATTGGTAACAATGACACTGTATGTTATACTTGAAATAGTGGTAACAATGACAGTGAAATATATACTTGGAACAGTGGCAACAATGGCACTGTATAATATAAATTGGGGTGGTAACATTGGCTGACCGGTCAGGTAACATTGACTGACCAGTATGCGCTTGGGCTATAGGAGCCCCTCCGGAGTCTGTACACACCCTTAGTGAGCGCCGATGACGATAAATAAATATGGATGGCTCGGGCTACACGGTGCTGTGGGTACTGAAATGTATCATCATATGCATTGCATTGCATTCATATATTTGTGCACTATTTGTTGTTTGTGTCATTTCTTGAGAAATTTATTTGTTGTTCTGGTATTGTCTGATCACTTTCATAGTGGATGAATTTGAGACAGTGGTAACAGTGACAGTGTATGATGTAAATGGGTTAGGTAACAGTGGATGACCAAAGATAAGAATATTCCCTGAAGGGCGAGTTGTGAGCTCAATTATGCATACTTTCTTTTGCCCGAGAGGCTGACTTTTGTGCTAGCTTGCACTACTTGTCCTGCATTTACTTTCTTTGCTGTTGGTAAAGGATATTTCTAATAGTGGTTTTAAACTAAGGCAGATATTTCTGAAGGATTTTCCCGGACTTACTATTTTTCTCAAATGGTTGTGTTGTCCCATATTGCATGGTGGAGTGCTCATACGTGATTTCTTGCCTTCAGTTATTATTTACCCTTATTATCGCTGAGTTGGAAGTACTCACTTTACTCCCTGCACCTTGAGTACAGTTGCAGGTATTGTTCGCCCGATAGCAGGTTAATAGCAGATTGAAGAATTGTTATCGTAGCTGAGCCAGGTGACCGCTAGCGTCCGCGGCACAGGATCTTCTCCCTTATTTTTATGTTGTCCATGTTATTTTTCAGACTTTATTCTCATTTCCGGATTTGTAGTTCTTTAGTGAAAACTGTAGTAGCTCATGACTAGTGACACCCTGATGTCAGGCATTGGCAGGATCGTTCCGTGTTGTTATCACTATTTTCCGCGCTTTAGTTATTCTTAATCATGTTTTAGATTTATAAATGTTAATTAATTGTTAAAAGGAAACGTTTGTTTTGTTGGCTGGCCTTGTTTTCACGAGAGGCGCCATCACAAAAGGGTATGGGTCTTGGGACGTGACAAGTTTGTATCCGAGCCTAGGTTACTAGGTCTTGCGAGTCATGAGCAGGTTTAGTAGAGTCTTGCGGATCGGTACAGAGACGTCTGTATTTATCCTCTAGAGGCTGCAGAACCTTTAGGAAAACTTCACATTCCTGAATTCTTATCGTGCGTCCTTGATTCAGCTTGAAAAGAAAACTCTTGAAATTCCTTCCACGCAATTGTATGCGCACGTGAGCGCTCAGTATCAGATGTGCCTTGACGGCTTGTGATTCCCCAATCGAGGGGCAAGATGTGATTTCTATGGGTTGATGTTGGGCCAGTCTGGAGGGCATGAGGCCGGATCTTTTCCAATGGCTTGAGCACCGAGGTGCTGATTTTGTGAGCAAGTGCTTTGAACTCATATGTTCATTATTGTCCTTATTAGCCGGAATGGCGGTTGGATATCCACGTGATGAGTAATGTGTATGGAAATGGAAGGTATACAAAAATATCAACTAAAGGTAAAGCTAGTGGGTAATTGGCTTATGAGGGGAATCTATTTACATACTAGTGGGAGCTGAGATCGCTTCTGTAAATGTATTATGACGAAATCATTGGGTCAAGGAGACCACCTTGAAGGTCGAAAACATTTAAAGAAAGAATATGTTCTTACTTGGTTGAATAGCCCAATAATGGAGGGTTGAAAGGTATTTTCTATGTGTTATGATTCAAAAGTCCATATATCAATTTTGATAGTATAATACATGTAGTATTGAAATTTATGTAATTGATATGCTATACTTTATCAAGTTGTAGACGTGTTGTTAGGATGGTTTTGGTGATTCTCTGGCAGGTGGATATTCCCAATTAAAAAGGAAACTCTGCCAAAATTTTTAAAAAATTTGGAACTTTGTAAAATTTTGTCGCCTAATAAGTAGGCTTAACTGTTGTATGAGTGAATGCAAAAATTGCAGAAGAGTTAAATTTTTTTATGATTCGTGTTTCCATTAGCTTTGATGGAGGGAGTTTAATCTCACCATGAAATTATGATAGAAATAGAGTATAAGTGCGTTTTGATATATGGCTTTGAGCCAAGTTGGGGAGTTTGCTATTAAATAGGCGACTGCACTATTATATGCTATATTGGTTCGAGTTTGATGCATGCTGGTGAATCAGTTATGGTTATGGAAACTGGGTCGAGAATGGCACGAATGAAGGAAATTTTTTGACAAGATGTCATGAGCTCGGATGAGCAGGAGATGAGTTTCGATGTTTACGGTAAGTTGGAATTGTCTTCAGCGTCACCTAAGATCGATGTTTTGTAAAAAGGGTTTTGCGTAATGGTTAAGATTCTTGATCACTCTTCAGCGTTAGTGCGGCCGGTGATTTGGAGGTACTCTCCAGATATTGTTGTGGTATGTTGTGGGAGTGTGTCTCAGGGGAAGATTATACAAGTGTGGCATGTGATCACTTTATTGGGTAAAGATGTAAACCAAGTATGAAGTTTGTGATGAGGTAGTTAAATTTAAAATTCATGCCTGGAGGGCACTTGGCATATTGGGTTGTGAACTGCGGAGGATTACTCCGATTGTGATGGTTGCTCTTGTGTTTTATGAAGGGAATGGATGTTACTATTGACCTTTGAAAGGTTATCAGACTAGTTCAGTGTGATCAGCATCGGCTTGAAGTCGATGGATAAATTTAATGTGAATAATGGCTCTATATCAGGACAGATGGGTGCATTTTAGTAATACGGTCCTCACGGAGGAGTAGCTAGGTTGATGCCTCATTGTCATCTATCTCGCGTAGTGAAGCATTACGCCGTGTGATTTGTGAAATGGCTCGAGAAATTTTTTATGTGTTGAGAATCCGCGTAGGAATGATGTTACCTTAGCAACTTGGCTCTTGAAATTCAGATTGTATATCACACCTCAGTTGTGCTCGAGTTTTGTAGTTTGTAACGCTAAATATCGCTCAGGGATGATGTTATGCACTTAGCATGCTTATGACCGATATTCGATATTAGGTTATATTGAGCAAATTTGGCTCGATGTGTATCTCCTTATATGAGATCTATGTGTGGATCGGATGGCACGCCGCCATGGGTATGTTATCTAGATAGGGTTGCACGCCTCAATAGTGTGAATCAGGTATAGATTTCTATATGCTATCTTTGTATGCCTTGTTTCCTATTTTCTAAGGAAAGTCCATATTAGTGTGGGATTGATAATTCCTTCTAGCGATCATTTTCTTTTTGTATCGCATTTGAATTGGTAGCCTATTGGCATATTATGGCATCATATGCAGATGTTGATTATATCTGAGGTGGCTTATTACCTGAGCAGTTCGTAACGGGTGAGACAAGATCATTGAATTCGAGATCTGTACAATCTGAGTATATGAAGTAAATTAAGGGGCTAAGACTAATGTCTGGTTCAGAATGAGGTGATAGTTCTTGCCAGAAGTATAGACCCATTGAATTACTGATTCGGCGGTGTTATGAGTTTATACAGTTCTTTTCCTTCATGTTGGTATTGCAAGAATTTTAACAAGATCTATGTGTGCCATGCATATCATGGGATGTGTAATGGGTTTTCTTCTAGAGGGGATCAGTGGAAGTTCTCGACTAGTTGAGTACGTAAACGTTCATGGTTCGGAAGGGAGGTGAATTCCTCTTGTTAGCTTAGGATGATATGGTATATGCGTTATGTAGTGAAGGATTGAGAATTGCGTGTGTAAGGTTATGGTTCAGTTCTAAATGGAAATTCAAAACATTCTTAGGCAGTACGGGTAGCTTTGGGCTATTAGAGAAATGAACTTCAGATGATTAGGGTGAATGATCTTCATATGACTAAGGAAATTTTATTTCTAGTCATAGTGATTTGTAAAGGTTACATGTTTCAGAAAAAGGCCAATGTGATTAAGTTGATGGTACTTCAATAGTATTGGGGTCAGGTATGATGATGCGTGTGCTATATGGAGTTGGAGATTGGGAGTTCTCATGTACATGCTATATTGTGGTTGTGGATCGTGTCCGTCGGTACTATTTTGCGGCTATCAAGATTTGGAGGCTCGAATGGATCTTTATTTGCTGGTATATTAGATTTTGTATGTGATGTCATAATTTAGACTGGTTGTCTTAACATCGTTCAATTCTGAACTATTGTGCCATAGGCTATGCCAGAAATTCCACGGGTTGAGTGGCGGAGTGAGTTGGATTATGTTCTCTCCGGTTTGCGTGGTATGTGCTATTTGTTTGATTTTGGGTGTAATGATTTGCTCTGGCTCCAGCCATCAATTGAGCATGGTTGTTGATTTCAAGCATAGTGACTTGAGGTGTTTCTTGTGGAGTAGTACTTAGACAGGATAGCGCGTTGCAGCAAAGCGGTGTAGAAACATGACCTTGCAAGTCAAATTTGTGTGACCTATTTCTATGATGTGAGACAGGGTCTCAGTCTTGTGTTGTGGTAGTACTAGTGAGTTTGAGGTACAACTTTCTCAGTTGAGTTATTTTCATGATTTGAGTATGTTCGAACCATTTCTTATTGGTGCGCGTATTATGCAAGTTGTGACTTAGGCCTGTACTGGGGTGTTATATCACTAGAGTTGTGTGTTGGATTCGAGGTGATCATTGGGAGCAATGATGAATACGAACAGAATTGATTTCGGCTTTTTATGAGGATAATATCGAGGTTTGGCTCAGAAATCTGTTGCAATATTAGTCAAAGAGGAAATGACTTCATAAATGGTTGAATGGATATGGCTTACTGTGTGTTTTATTTATCACTAGCAGTATATGAAGGCGTTGGGATGATACCTTAGTTAATAAGAGGTTTTCTATCGGTATTCGGTTTTTGCATGTAGTTGTAATGATTAGAAGTTATCTCTGCAAGTGTTTGAGTCATCTGTTATTTAATGTAATTACACCTGAGTTGCAGGTATGGGATAGTTATAACTTGTTGGGCTTTTGGAATAACTCTGCCACGTTCGAGGATAAATATTGTTTAAGTTGGGGAGAATGTAACGACCCGACCCGTTGTCTCATGATTTACTACCCTGCTCTTCTCATTTATGCTTTCTTATGTTTCATTTCCGGTATGAGGTGCGTTAGAATTGATTTGAGTGAGTTTGATAAGAAATGAGACACTTAGTCTCTTTAAGGAAGGATCAATTTGGAAAAAATCAACCGGAAGTTGACTTGTGAGTTAGAGGGATCGGAATTTATTTCCTATGATTCGGTTAGTTTTGGGGGATGATTTAAGGTTTAGGAGAGCAATCGGAAGTAATTTTGGAGGTTCGGAGTAGAAGTTAGCCTATTTTGGCGAAGTTAGGATTTTGGCGAAATCCGGTTGGCAGGAGAGATTTTGATCCGAGGGTCAGAAAGGAATACCGAGAATTTTCGTAGCTTCATTATGTGATTTGAGATGTGTGTGCAAAAGTTCATGTCATTCGGAGGTAATTTGGTCGGGTTTTTAATCATAATGCATATTTTGGAAGTTTGGAAGCACATAGGAGAGAATTCAATATAATTTGATGGTTTTGGTGTTATTTGAGGAGTTTTGTTGAATGGAACAAGTTTTAATAATGTTTTACGATATGTTTGCACTTTTGGTTGAGGTCCCAGGACCTCGGGGTGATTTCGGATGGCTAACGGGAACTTTTGAAGTTAGAAAATTTCATAATAGACTGAATTGTAAATGAGCGCGCACAAGACCTTAATTTGGAGGATCATATATCCCGTTATTTAAGAAGTTGTGTGAGCCACAACTTATAAAACTAAAGCTCTTGTAGTCTAGTTTCCAATGCAAAAAACTGTTTTGTTATTTGGAGGTGTATACAAAAAAATATTCCCATTTTACTAGATCGCATCACCAGCGCGCCCAGGAGCGCGGCCGCAGGGTGGACCGCGGGGCATACTGCTCGAACCGCGGATTGGACCGCGGGGAACGCCGCGGACCGTGGGAAAACCTGTAAAATGTTTAAAATACCCCCTGGTCTGCATCAAAACCGAAGGGTTATCACATTTCCTTAATATTTCCAAGGTCGGTTTTTGGGGGTTTTCATCATACTCTCAAGATCTCCAACCCCTCCCATCTTCAAGGTATGCAATCTTCACTAAATTGGTGTAAAATTCCATTTTTCTTACACTAATATTTATGAAATCTTTGCATAAACCTATTTATTTTTCAAGAAATTCCTTCAAAATCCCAAATAAGGGTTTTGTAAGATTTTCTTCCAAAAGGTAAATCCTACACCTTAAATTTATATATATGGATATATTATGAGAATATGAGTATGAATCATGTATTACAACTTATAGTATGGTGGTTTGAAGCCATAAATTCCCAATTTAAATATATTAACATGGTATAGATTTAAAGGTATTTATTTGATGGAATTTCTATTGGTTTGGGTGTGAATAGTTGATCACAAATGTGATGTTAGGAGTATAATTTGTTAAAGAATAATAGTGGGGTGAATTGTTGGTTAATGGTGATAGTTGGAGGAACCAATGCTATAGTTATGATGTGTAAATATCTATGCCTACAAGGTGTTTGATAATATGCTTAAATGGCATAAGTTATGGAATTTATTACTAATATTGGCCCTATTGAATGTTTTGTTATGGATTTAAGTTTACCTAAGAGTAGTGGATCATTGTAGTACCATTAAAAGGAAAGTCCCGAATATGGATGGTTAAAAACCCGCCTTTTAGAAATTGAGCTTCATCGATGTTTGTGGGATTTTGGGCAGATTTGTCGCACGAGGAGGCGAATTCGAGAGGCAAGGGCATAGCGAGCTAGACTTTTGGCCGTTTTGAGGTGAGTAATACTTGTAAATAATATCATGAGGGTTTGAAACCTCGGATTTGCACATCATAGTGCTGTATTGAGGTGACTTGCACACTGGATATGAGCGTGGGGTAGAGCACCGTTGGGGATTGTGACTTGGTCCGTCCCGGTTGGTTTTTTACTGCGTATTTGACTGAAACTATTTGTTATCATTATAATTTGGGCTGATTTTCATGTTTGAGGCCTTGTGCTGACTTGTAAAATCCTTCGAGGATTGATATTACTACTTAGCATGATTTGCATATCATCTAACGTCAGTCCAAGGTTTTAAATGCTGTTTTGCAAACCCAGCCGTATTTCTATGTTTTGAAAACTTAAACGACATTTGAAATGCATTTCGTACTGAAAACTTCGATTTTTTAAATGCCCAAGGGGCTTACTATATTATTTTCTGGACGGATAATAAAGTGACTTGAAATAGTGGTAGCAATGACACTGTAATATGTACTTGAAAAAGTGGTAACAATGACACTGCATGTTATACTTGAAACAGTGGTAACAACGACACTGTATATTATACTTGAAATAGTGGTAACAATGACACTGAAATATATACTTGGAACAATGGTAACAATGGCACTGTATGATATAAATTGGTCAGGTAACATTGGCTGACCGGTCAGGTAAAATTGATTGACCAGTACATTGCGCTTGGGTTGTAGGAGCCCCTACGGAGTCTGTACACACCCCCAGTGAGCGCCGTCGACGATAAATAAATATGGATGGCTCGGGCTGCACGCCGCAGTGGGTATTGGAATATATCATCATATGCATTGCGTTGCATTCTTACATTTGTGCACTATTTGTTGTTTGTGTCATTTCTTGAGAAATTTATTTGTTGTTCTGGTATTGTCTGATCACTTTCAGAGTTGATGAATTTGAGACAGTAGTAACAGTGAAACTATATGATGTAAATGAGTCAGGTAACAGTGGATGACTAGAGATAAGAATATTGCCTGAAGGGCGAGTTATGAGCTCAAATATGCATATTTGCTTGTGCCCGAGAGGCTAACTTTTGTGCTGACTTGCACTATTTCTCCTGCATTTACTTTCTTAACTGTTGGTAAAGGATATTTCTAAAAGTGGTTTTAAACTGAGGCAGATATTTTCTGAAGGATTTTCCCGGACTTACTGTTTTTCTCAAACGAGCGTGTTATCCCATATTGCATGGTGGAGTGCTCTTACGTGATTTCTTGCCTTCAAATATTATTTGCCCTTATTACCGATGAGTTGGAAGTACTCATTTTACTCCCTGCACCTTGAGTGCAGTTGCAGGTATTGTTCGCCCGATAGCAGGGTAATAGCAGATTGAAGAATTGTTATCGTAGCTGAGCCAGGTGACCTCTAGCGTCTGTAGCACATGATCTTCTCCCTTATTTTTATATTTTCCATGTTATTTTTCAGACTTTATTCTCATTTCCGGATTTGTAGTTTTTTAGTGAACACTGTAGTAGCTCATGACTAGTGACACCCCGATGTCGGGCTGTGGCAGGATAGTTCCGTGTTGTTATCATTATTTTCTGCGTTTTAGTTATTCTTAATCATGTTTTAGCTTTACAAATGTTAATTAATTGTTAAAAGGAAGCGTTTGTTTTGTTGGCTGGCCTTGTCTTCACGAGAGGTGCCATCACGGTCGGGTATGAGTTTTGGGTTATGACAACAGCTAGTCAAGGTTTTGTCAAAACCAGCAGAATTAGAATATTTCACAAACAAGACAGGTATAATCTCCTTGCTTGTAAATGCAGGTATGTGTGATTGAGTGATACACACATGAGCAACACATCATGTCACATATTGTAAGGACATTCGGAGTAGTGTGAGAAGAATTGATGATCACGGAAGAAATGAGTGCCGTTATCTACAGAAAATAAGGCACAAATACACACATAGGAGAAGCATCTATACTAGGGAATAAGACAGTTAAAAATGTCCTATATGTACCAGATTTTAAATTCAATTTGTTGTCAATATCAAAACTCACCAAAAAATCTCAGTTGCTCAGCCACACTCTTTTATGATTTCTGCATGTTTCAGGATCTTTATAGTGGCGGGGTTATGGGGATTGGTAGGAAAACAATGGATTGTATCTGCTAGAGGAGAACATACCTGTAGCTACAACAAGTTTCTTTATGAACAAAGGAGCAGAAAGTGAACTCTGCACTTGAGGTTAGGATATGCATCATGGAAGTCAATGCAGCCTATTCCAAAGTTAAAAAATACGGTGGATATACATGGAAAATTACCATGTTTGTCCATTAGCTAAACATTATAGGTTAAAGTTTCCTTACGTAACACCGACTCTATTAGTTCTTTTCAGCTTGTTCATTTAGATGTTTGGGGACCCCATAGTGTGTGTGTGTGTGTGTGTATATATATATATATATATATAGTGTCTATGTATATATAATAAAAATTATTATTTTTGTCACCATTATGGATGGCTACAGTAGATATATCTGGGTATGCTTGATTCAATAAAAATGTGAAGTGTTATTTGTAATGAAGAACTTTCTTGCTATGATAAAGAATCAATTTGGAATGACTATGAAAGTGTTGAGGTCGGATAATGGTAGTGAGTTCTTTAATTCTCAGTGCAATAATTTATTGACATCTTTGGGAATCATACATCAGAGTAGCTGTCTATATACATCTTCAGTAAAATGGCACAATTGAGAGAAAGCATAGACACATCCTAGAAATTGTAAGGGCACCAGTGTTCCAAAGCTCAATGCTAATGAGATTTTGGGTGACCGTGTAAGATCATCAGCATATTTGATAAATCAGCTGCCGACAAAGGTGATGCAAGGGAAGTATTCTGTATAACAAGCCAACAAAGATAGAACACAAAATGTTGTTTGGTTTGTTTGTGTTTTGCAAGTAACTTGCCTGGAGGTTTTAAATTTGCTCAAAGAAGTAAGTCCTTCCAGAATACTCAAAAATTCAAAATGGGTACGGGTTTTATGATTTAGATAGCAGAAGAGTGTTTATTATTAGAGATGCCTCATGCAGGGAACAAGTTTTTCCTTTCAAGGAAGGAACGCAGATCACTGAAGACCTATATCTATGTGATGAACCTACTGATGTGAACAAAGAAATTATTCCTGAATAGTTTGTGTGGGCTTCTCATGATGAGGAGCAGGAAACCACTAAAGACTGACATTTCCACCACTCCATATGAGCCTTCCCATGATCTTATCTCACCTGAACAAGACATGGAACCAATAGTTGCAGGAAATATTTTTAAGATAAAGTATAAGGTAAATAGGAAAATAGAGAGACATAAGGCTAGGCTGTTAGAAAAGAGTTATACACGTCAAGAAGAGTTGGACTATCATAAGACCTTATCTCTTGTAGATAAAATGGTAACTGTGAGAACAATCATAAGCATAGCAGCCTCTAGAGGACGGAAACTGTTTCAAATAGATGTGAATAATACTTTTTTACGTGGGGATGTTTATGAACATGTTTACATGGATCTGCGTGAAAGTTTCCAGAAACAAGGGGAGTATAAGGTCTGCAAACTACTTAGATCACTATATGGTCTTAAGCATGCCTCAAGGAAATGGAATATCAAATTGACCGAGGCCTTAGTGGAAGCAAGGTATCATCAGAATGCTTATGATCATTCACCCTTCACTAAGAATACAAACTCTAACATTGTTGTTATTATAGTATATATGGATGACTTGCTCATTACTGGAAGCAATGCAGAACTGATATATGAAGCCAAACAGACAGTAAAAATTCCCTTAAAATTAAGGAGTTAGGGGACCAGTTATATTTTCTTGGTATTGAGGTTCTAAGATCAAAGAAAAGGATTCTGCTCACACATAGGAAGTATGCCCTTCAATTGATATCAGAAGTTGGGCTTGCAGGAGCTAAATTAATCTCCACCTCAACAGAGCTTAGCCAGAAGTTAACCACTACTGAATATGTGTGATTACCCAAAAGGGCATCACTTGTGTTAAAATAAAATTCTGTGTTCTGGGACCTTAACCTCTTTTATCATCGCCTCGATTTGCATGCGCAGTCCGGACGCATAGGCGGAAAGCCTCTATGTGAAAATTTGTAAAAATTGATAAATTTGACTATAAAATAAATTAATTTGACTTCGGTCAATATTTTAGATAAACGGACTCGAACCCATAATTTAATGGTCCCGGAGGGTCTGTAGGAAAATATGGGACTTGGGTGTATGCCCGAAATCGAATTCCGAGGCACCAAGTCCAAGAAATGAATTTTTGTAAAGAAAATTATGTTTTGAAATTATTTAAAGGATTTTGAAATGAATTTTGATTTCACACTTGAGGGTATCGGGCCCGTATTTTGGTTCTGGCGCCTAGTACGAGTCTTATATATGATTTAAGATGATTTTGTGGAATTTGGTGGGAAACGAAATCCGTTTGATGTGATTCGGACCTTATATTGCAAAGTTTGATATTTTAAGAAGTTTTAAAATATTTCGTTGATTTTGAAGTTTAATTCATTATTAATGATGTTATTTTTTTATTTGATCGCACGGATAAGTTCGTATGATTTTTTTTGAGTTAATACGTATGTTTGGTTTTCCCCGAGGGCTTGGATGAGTTTCAGATGGGCAACAGGGTGTTTTTTAACTTAGAAATATAGTGTTTATAGTTGTTGCTGGTGCCCGGGAAATTTATTCTATGTGAACGCATCCATGGAGTTGAACGCGAAGGATAGGAAAAGGTAAACTATGCGAACGCACCTAGGTGGTTGCGAACGCATAGCTTTAGAGAGGGGCTGGGGGCTGCGCAGAGTTAAGCTTATGCAAACACATCCTTTTGGATGCGATCATGAAGGGTTAAGGGAGTGGAGCCGCTGCGAATGCACCACTCAGGTCGCGAACGCATAAGCTATTTTTGTCCAGTCAATTTAAAAACAGTATTCATTACGGGACTTTTACCAAACCTTATAACTTCTTCACCTAAACTCCAAATTGGGCGATTTTTGAAAGGGGATTTCACCACCAATTTATAGGTATGTAATATTAGACTCATTGTCTTCAATTTTCATTAGCATCCATTAGATTTATAGGCTTAAATAATGTTCTTAAGGGTAGAAAATTATGGATTTGAATAGAGTTGGGGATTTTTGGTTATTTATGATTTAGATCTCGTTTTGGGGTCGAATTTGAAACTAATTATATATTCAAGCTCGTGGGTGAATGGATGATTGGGTTTTGGTCCGAACCTCGTATTTTGACCAAGCGGGCCTGGGGTTAATTTTGACGTTTTGGGAAGAACGATTAAAAAGCTATAATTATACATTGGGATTGAATTGTTTAGAATTTATTGATGTTATTAAGTCGATTATATCTAGATACAATTGATTTAGAGCCAAATTCAAAAGGAAACATGGTGTTTGAGGCTTGAGGTGGTCATGGAAGTTCAAGGTAAGTATTTGGTTGAGGTCGTGGAAGTTTGAGGGATTAGGAGTTATGTCCTATTTGCTATTTATTTCTTGTTGATTACGACATATATTCATGGTGACGACTATCTTTATGTTGGTGTCGAGCATGACCGTGAGTCTTATATTGTGATTATCATGACTTCGTTGTGTTATTCATGCCTTGGTGAGGATTTCTATTTGATGTGTAAAGTTGTGGAAAGAATTGTGACCTATGAACATTAAGGAGCGTTGGCTCCAATTGTAAAACGTATTTTGAAAGCATAAGTAATACTTTAACCTCTAGAGCAATGGCTCGAGTTGTGCAGTGAATTGTGAAGTAAAAGTGAGAAAGAGAAGAGATGATTATGTTGCCCCCTGCTGGGCTATTGTTGAGTTGTGGTTCCCTTGCATTGTGTTTTTAATTCATATTTCGGATGCATAGGTTTGATGATTCTTTGTGTTGGGTAAGGGTTTTGGTTATTCTCGGGGAATAAGTTTGGTTATAGCTAAGGTAGTTAGATGTTGTAACAAGTTTGGTTATTGCTGAGGTAGTTAGATATTTGAACAAGTTTGGTTATAGCTGAGGTAGTTAGATGTTGTAACAAGTTTAGTTATAGCTGAGGTAGTTAAATGTTGTAACAAGTTTGGTTATAGAATTTTCTCCCTTGTTGGGACGTAATTACTTATGCTGTCGAATCTCTTGTTATAATTGTTGTTGATATTATATGTGGATCGGGATGCACGCCGCAATAATATTATATCTGGATCGGGTTACACACTGCAACAATGATATATGTGGATCGGGTTGCACACCGCAATAATATTATATGTGGATCAGGTTGCATGTCACAACAGTAATATATGTGGATCGGGTTGCACGTCGCAAAAAATGATATATGTGGATCCGGTTTCACTCCGCAATAATGATAAATGATATGGATTGGGTTGCACGCTGCAACAATGTTGTTATATATTGGGATCAGGTTGCACGCCGCAACAATTATTGATACAAGTGTGTTTATTTTGGATAATAGTTTCTTTTGTTTGCTGTGAATTCTAAGCTGTCTCGACGCCCCTTTTTCTTATGGAAACAAATTGGGTTTACGACATTATGGGTGGAATGACTCTTTTATCCTCTTTTGGGGAATTTGGGCTATGGATTTTGGAGAGTCGCCACCTAATGACTATAGTGCATTAGGACACTTTTAGAGAAACGAGGGTGGTTTTGAAAGAAAACCAGAAATCGGGTAAGGGCTTGAGATTATCTCGAGGGGAAGGTGTTATGTACCCCTCAAGATCCACTAGTGTGGTTCCCGACCTTGTTTAGTTGTGACTTTTAAGAAGAGTAGGAGTGGACAAGCAAAGTTTGCATACAAGAAATATTAACAAATTGGCAATTTTTGAAAGAAGAAAGGCACTAGTGAAAAGAGAACTTGGTTTGAAAAAAACATTTAAATAAAGGAAAAGCAAGAGAAGAAGGGGTCCTAGGTTTAATTATAATATGGATCATTCGGTGCAATACCCATTAATCATTCTCACACGAGATATTAGCGCACCGTAATCATCTCCATATTCTACCTTTCCCACCCCGTTAAGGTATTTAAACGTGATTAGTCTCGTTTACTTATTGCATGCTAATACCCATCCCAGCCTATCACTCTCGGGGTATTTGGACTTCTAATACTAGCGGGGAAAAGAGGGATATAGGCATATATGGAGTTTAAAAGGATAAAATACTAAGGCGTCAGTCAAAAGAAATAACAAATAAGTGGGGGTACAAAGCAAACAATCAAAGGCTCATACAAACCTCATAGACACAACATCAATTAGTTTAGCATGACTTGCACTTACTGATTTGGTCTTTAATTAAGGAAAATAAAAGCGGACGAATCAGTTTAACTCATGAAATTGGATAAAAAGTGTCACGCCCCGAATCCGA
Organism: Nicotiana benthamiana; assembly: GCA_034376525.1. NCBI lineage: Eukaryota > Viridiplantae > Streptophyta > Magnoliopsida > Solanales > Solanaceae > Nicotiana > Nicotiana benthamiana. The sequence goes on along the minus strand of CM067328.1, from coordinate 103,274,098 downwards.
GGGACATGACTGGCACTCAATCAGATATCCCCGGTCGAGTGGAGATGGGTGCCTTTCCTATTCCCCACGCGTTACCCCACATTATTCAATATTAATTAGCCAAAGATACCGAATTGCAATTGAAAGCACATATGATTTCTCTTTTATAAACACATTATTATTAACATGGAGCATCTTTTAGAAAGCATACATTATGATTAATAGGGAACGTGCTGTACAAACTTCAGCGCCCAAAACATACACCTAAATACATAAGTTCTAACCCACATACCACTGTCTAGGGAACCTCAAAGAGAATAATAATACAACACTTGACGGCGACAAGGCCCCGCCTATACCTTTACAAAGGGCACAAAACTGCAAAATACAACAACATGGGTGGCATGAGCCACACAAGGCCCGGAAGGAAAGGGGCACACCAACACGAATACCGCCGATCGAGAGGGAGGAGGAGCTACGAACGGTGGACTAGAGTGACTGCCACAGATCCACCTACAATAATAACACGAATGTAGCGCCCCCGGCAAAAGGGACGTCAGTAAATTTTAATTGTATTGGCATGTATGAACAAACTCTGTCCCAAGTAAACTCAAGCCAAATTGCATATACAAGTATAGAACTGAACAAAAATAGTACAAGTAAAACCATGGAGCAACAACCAAACATTTCACAAACAATGATTCAATTAGTTAAACAAAGGGGCAATCAGTGCCCCACAGGTTACAAGCTCTCGTGCTGTCTCCTTTCACAATTCCACGTTTATCATTTCATGATTCATATTCATATCAATAGTGATATTGGATCACATTTTCCAATCTTATTGCCTCGTCCACCCTTATTATCTCGGCCACCTTATCACCCCAACCCGTACCTCATTTCACCGTGTTGCGGCGCGCAACCCGGCCCCGCATGACGGTTTCAATCCACACAACATACAAAACAACAACAAATACAAGAAAGCATCTATGGCACATTATTAAAATAGATCCACAACAAGGATAATGTAATTCCACAACTAGCAACACAATTTCCTCATGTTCATCAAATTGGTACACAATTTGGGTTACCACAACAGTTGTTCACAACTAATCACACACATTGTTCCACATTATTTTCATTTCCATTGTTCCACATTATTTCCATTCCACTATCCCACATTATTTCCATTTCCATACTCATCCAATTACAAGTTCCTTAACATTCACCACAATGTGTTACCATACAAATATACAACACAAAAGCTTCACAATAATTCCCACATGAATATCAACTATCAACAATTTCACAAGGATCAAATTAGCCATACATACCTGGAGTTGATTATCCCCTTTAATCCTTTAGTCCAATTCACCAAGCAATCAATAAGTCAATCTAGTTCATGAGCAACACTTAGGTTTTAGAAATTTAAACTCATAGTTACTACCCAAAGCCCTTTTTACAAGATTTTAGGGTTTTGAAGACATGCATGAAGGTTTTATGAAGAATTTGAAAACAAGTGTATGGGGTTCCCCTCCCAAGTTTGATTTCGAAATTTGGGGGAAGCGGGTTAGGGATTTTACCTGAGAAATCAGTAGAGAAGACAATGTACCAATAATTTTCCGAGCTCCAACGGTTTTGAAAGACTAGATGATGAAGAACATACTTTCTCTATCAAGAACCATCTCTCCCTCTCTCTTATTTTGATTAGAAATATGTTAAAAATGATAGAGAAGGTGTTTTAATAAAAGGTGGGTCGGGTCTAAAATTTTAGAAAAATACTAGGCGAGCTCGATCTGCGACGATCTACGGTCGTAGAACTGACATGCGGTCTGCAGAATGGACCGCAGAAATGGCTCAAGTTTCAAACCTCTCGGGTTGGGAATGCGGTGAATATGCGATTCGCATTTTTGTTCTGTGGTCGCAGAATGCACTGCAGAACTGACCTTCCAATTTCCTATGGGACAATATGCGATCACTCTGCGGTCCGCATATTGGATCGCAGATTTGACCGCATTTTCAACATAAAATGGTTGCTCTCTGATTCACTCTGCGGTTGGAATGCGGTCCGCGTAGCTGATCTGTAACCGCATTCTGAATCGCATTTTGACCATTTTTTGGAAAAAATTTTATTTCACATTTTAAGTTCAAAACAGTAAAAAGAATCCAATCCAAGCAGGTAGACTCGACTCTATGAGTTGCTAACATCTGAGCACTCATTTTCACTGGGCCTTACATCCTCACCAGCTTAAGATCATTCGTCCTCGAATGAGGACTTGGGAACCAAATAAGTTTGAAAACATAATATGCAAGTTTCTACACATTTATTAACTTTCAAGTTTGTTATAGAAAAATTTTGCCAGAGTTTCCTTTTTAATATGGACATAACCACCTGTCAAAGAACCTCCAAAACACATTTTCCAAGCACTATTACACTACTTGCTACTTAATCACAGTTATAAAAATACACGATCCTCATACTTGCACATATTCAATCTCTTGATACACTTTTAACCATTTGGCACACAACATTTAATCAAATTAAGCATTAATCACCTGTACTATTAAAGCTATTTACCTATCTCAAGGGTACGACACAGTTATTCATTTTAATACAATTCCTCCATGCAAAACTAATCATTACACAATTAGAACACTTTGATACACAATCTCCATGCAAAATTAATTATTACTTCCATACATCACCTTACCATGGGAGCACAAAGATTTCATTACCAAAAAGGACTGCACATTGCTCAAATAGTTACAACACATAATTTTTGTTAGCACAACTTGAAGAAACTACAATAGCAAGGCACTTGGGAAGAGAAAGAAGGTTTCTTACACCTAATAGGACACAACACTAATTCTCCTAGGGACAATATTTGCACAATCGTTCCTAGACTTACTCAAATAGATGTGGATATTTTATCTTCATCTCATCTTCCGCTTCCCACCTGGCTTCCTCGACTTGCTGGTTTTGCCATAACACCTTAATTGAAGCAATCTCCTTGTTCCATAACTTTTGAACTTGCCTATCCAGAATAGCAACCGGAATGTCCTCATATGATAACTCTTCTGTAACCTTGATGTCTTCAACTGGCATAATTTTAGACGGATCACTCACAACTTTCCTCAACATGGGTACAGGAAACACCGGGTGCACCAAGGACATTTCAGAGGGCAATTCCAACCTAGACACAACTTGACCGATCCTTTGAGTGACTTGATAAGGTCCGACGTACCTAGGACTTAGTTTTCCCTTCTTCCCAAAGCGCATGACTCCCTTCTTCAATTCTCTTCGACGCACGCCCGCATAGGATTTCTGGCAACTTTTAGCTGTCTTCATTCTCTCCTGAATGACTCTTACCTTCTCCATGACCTGATGCATGAGATCTGGCCCTATTAATTCTTCTTCACCAACCTCGAACCACCCGATCGGGGACCTACACCTTCTTCCATACAATGCTTCGAATGTGGCCATCTGGATGCTAGTATAGAAGCTGTTGTTATAAACAAACTCTATAAGGGGTAGGTGATCATCCCAATTAAATTTGAAATCCAAGATACATGCCCGCAACATATCCTCGAGCGTCTGAATAGTCCGCTCTACTTGGCCATCAGTCTGCGGATGAAAAGCTTTGCTGAGGTTCACTTGAGTACCCAAACCTTGCTGAAATTTCCTCCAGAAGTTAACTGTAAACTGAGCCCCTCGATCGGAAATGATAGAAAGAGGCGTATCATGAAGCCTCACTATCTCCTTGATATACAACCGAGCATATTATTCCGCAGTAAAGGTGGACTTAACTGGCAAAAAGTGAGCTGATTTGTTGAGCCTATCCACAATTACCCAAATTGAGTCGAACTTGTGTTGAGTACAAGGTAGTCCTATCATGAAGTCCATATTAATCACTTGACATTTCCGCCACACTTTTCTTCATGCCACTCCACCAATAAATATCCTTGAGATCATGATACATCTTTGTAGAGCCTGATGTAATGAATACCTGGAATGATGAGCCTCCGCCATTACCCTCTCCCGAAGATTATCCACATCCGGGACACATAACTTATCTTGGCGCCGTAGCTTACTATCATTGCTACCGAGTGAAAATGCTGAAATTTTGTTACTTAGAGCTGCCTCCTTCAATTGTGCCAATACTGGGTCAACAAACTGCTTTTCTTTAATCTCTTCCACGAGTGACGATTCTGCTGTATTATGCACCATAAGTTCCTCCTCATTCGGGGCCGAGATACAAACCCCAAGGCTAGCCAACTAGCGTACCTCCTGAGCTAGGAACCTCTGATCCTCTCCCAAGTGAGCCAAGCTACCCATGGATTTCCGAATGAGGGCATGGGACACCACGTTTGCCTTCCCTGGATGGTACAAGATGTCCATATCACAATCCTTAAGCAATTCTAACCACCGGTGCTGCCTCAAATTGAGCTCCTTCTGCTTGAACAAATATTGAAGACTCTTGTGATCTGAAATCACATCTACATGAACCCCAAAAAGATAATGCTGCCATATTTTCAAGGCCAACACAACTGCTGCAAGCTCCAAATCATGCGTCGTATATTTCTTCTCATAATTCTTGAGTTGTCTGGAAGCATATGCTATGACCTTCCCGTGCTGCATCAGAACACACCCTAAACCAACCCTGGAGGCATCACATTAAACCACAAACCCCTCTGTGCCTTCTGGCAAAGCCAGCACTGGTGCCGAAGTCAACCTTGTCTTCAATTCTTCAAAACTTGGCATACAGTTGGTGCTGGTGTAGAGTCTGCAAAACCGCTCGGAGGTGGCTGGCATGATCGTCCCTACTCCGCGAATATACAAGGATGTCATCAATGAAAACAATCATGAAGGAGTCTGAAAATGACTTGAAGACCCGATTCATAAGATCTATAAAAGCTGCTGGGGTGTTTGTTAGCCCAAATGACATGACCAAGAATTCAAAGTGGACATAACGTGTTCTGAAAGCAGTCTTTGGAATATTCTGGTCCTTGATCTTCAGATGGTGGTACTCGGACAGTAAGTCAAATTTGTACAAGAACCTTGCCCCTTTCAATTGATTGAACAAATTATTTATCCGAGGCAACATGTACTTATTTTTTATGGTGAGTTTATTAAGCTGCTGATAATCCAAACACATCCGAAGCGACCTATCCGTCTTTCTGACAAATAGAACCGGAGCACCCCATGGCGACACACTTGGCTGGATAAACCCCTTCTCATATAGATCCTTCAACTACTCTTTTAAATACCGCAACTCTGCTGGCGCCATTTTGTACGGTGGAATAGATATTGGCTGAGTATCTGGCAATATATTAATCCCGAAATCAATCTCCCTATCTGGCGAAATTCCTGGAAGCTCATCTAGAAATATCTCAAGAAACTCATTCACAACCGGCACAAACTCGGGGGCAGGTACCTTTGGAGTAGTGTCCACCACCCGGACTAAATGGTAGATACACCCCTTCCTAATCATCTTCGCAGCCTTGAGGTAGGAAATAAACCTACCCTTCGGCAGAACACCATTTCCTTTCCATTCAACAACCGGCTCATTACGGACGAGTCTCATGACTCTCGTTCGAAAATCAAGTTTAGCAAAGGACGAATAGAGCCAATCCATCCCCATGATTACATCAAAATCCACCATCCCAAGCTCGATAAGGTCAGTCGTGGTAACTCAACTACCTACCATAACAACACATTCCAATAGACCCGTGCGGCTGTAATAGAATCACCAACCGGAGTCGATACAGAGAACTACTCAAGAAGCTGCTCGGGTTCAATCCCAAAACTCGAAGCAAGAAATGGAGTGACATAGGACAAAGAAGACTCCGGATCAATAAGAGCATAGCAATCAATGGCCTGAACAGATAGGATACCTATGATAACATCTGGGGAAGCCTCAACACTCTGACAGCCACTCAATGCATAAAACCTGCTGGGTCCGCCCCTACCACGAGCTCCACCTCTAGCTGCACCACGATCTGTTGGGGCTGGAGGGCGCACTGATGATGTAGCAACTGATGAACTGGATGGATGAACAAGTACACTACCCGTGCTGTGTTTGGGCGCATGGCAGTCCGGCTGTATGTGACCTCTCACCCCACAATTGTAACACACTGGAGCATCCAAGTAACATGCCTCTGTGTGAAATCTTCCACACTTGGGACGTATACCTCCCTACCGTCGAGGTCTCATTCCCGAATGACTAAACTGGCAGGACCTCCTGCTGTCTTAACCTGGCCCCGAAGGGCTACTCTGCTGGTAAGGGTGCACAGATGGCGGTGCACTAGCTGAGGACTGAGCATAAGACTGAGATGGTCCTGATGACCCTCTCCCTGGAACTGACCTCCCTGAGTGACCCATTGACCGGGCCCTACTGCTACTCTCCCTCTCTGCCCGAATCTCAACTTCCTGGCCTCTGTGGCCTGACCAAAACCCACGATCTTCCCATAGTTCATATCTGAATGCAAAGCCGCTGTAGCATCCTCATTAACCACCAAAGGGCTGAGACCTTGAACGAATCGCCTAACTCTAGCCTCCACAGTCGACAGCAACTGAGGAGCATACTTGGACAACCTCACGAACTTCATATGATATTCCCACACAGTCATTCTACCCTGCTTAAGAACCTGGAACTCAGTGGCACGGGCTGCCATGGCCTCGGCAGGCAAGAAATGGTCCATGAGGCATCTACGAACTTATCCCATCTAGCTGGAGGTCTCCCCTCCTCACGGGAATCCTCCCATATCTCAAACCACATACGCGCAGCTCCCTTCAACTTGAATGAAGCCAATTCTACCCCTTCTATCTCTATAGCCTTCATCACTCGAAGGGTCTTGTACATCTCATCAAGGAATTCTTGCGGACTAGCCTCTGGGTTTGTTCCTGAGAGCTCTGGAGGGGACAATCGCAAAAACTGGTGAACTCTGGAGCTGGAGGAATCTCTCTGTCCGCTGGAGGACACAGGGGCATCATGAGATCTCTGGGCCTGGGCGGCCACTAACTAGGTCAAAATACGGATAGCTCCCATAAGGTCTCCATTAGAAATCCCGGGATGGGAAGCTGGAGCAACATCAGGATTACGAGCATTGGCAGGAGGGATAGTAGCACCCTCGGCCGCTACTGGAACATGATTGCTTGGATCAAGAATGGATGGAGTAGGCAAATTCAGAACTGGGGAATCACTTTCACCCACGTTAGTCGGCCCATGATCCACAGCCGCACTGGAAGTGGCGTTGGACCCTAGGCCGAGTCTAGCTTTATTCTTGGGTGCCATTACTGAAAATTCGAAATAAAGCACGAATTAGACACAACATCACTTCACCGCACGAACTTGGAATAACAAGGAAGAGGGTAGTTTTACCTAAATGCATGTGTAGCCCCCAACTTATAGATGTGGTCGACAACACACTGATAAGAAGAGCTCTACTAGGCACGGCTCCGAGACATCCTAGGACAACCTTAAAACCATAGGATCTGATACCAAGTTTGTCACGCCCAGAATCCGAGGTACATGACCTGCACTCAACCGGGTATCCCCGGTCGAGTGGACCTGGGTGCCTTTCCTATTCCCCACGCGTTACCCCACATTATTCAATGTTAATTAGCCAAACATACCGAATTACAATTGAAAGAACATATGATTTCTCTTTTATAAACACACATTATGATTAACAGGGAACATCGTTTACAAAACATACAATATGATTAATAGGGAACGTGGTGTACAAACATCAGCGCCCAAAACATACACCTATATAGATAAGTTCTAACCCACATACCACTGTCTACGGAGCCTCTAAGAGAAAATCATACAACACTTCCCGGTGACAAGGCCCCAGCTATACCTTTACAAAGGACACAAAACTCCAAAATACAACAACATTGGTGGCATGAGCCACACAAGGCCCCAGAAGGAAAGGGGCTCACCAACACGAATACCGCCGATAGAGAGGGGAGGAGGATCTACGAACAGTGGACTGGTGTGCCTGCCACGGATCCGCCTACAATCATAAAACGAATGTAGCACCCCCGGCAAAAGGGACGTCATTACATTTGAATTGTACTGGCATGTATGAACAAACTCTGTCCCAAGTAAACTCAAGCCAAATTGCATTTACAAGTGTAGAACTACACAACAATAGTACAAGTACAACCATGGAGCAACAACCACACATTTCACAACAAATGATTCAATTAGTAAAACAAAGGGGTAATCAGTACCCCCCAGGTTACAAACTCTCCTACTGTCTCCTTTCAAAATTCCACATTATCATTTCATGATTCATATTCATATCAATAGTGATATTGGATGACATTTTCCACCCTTAGTGCCTCATCCACCCTTATTACCTCGACCACTCTTATCACCCAACCCACACCTTATTTCACCGTGTTGCAGAGCGTAACCCGACACCGCCTGACAGTTTCAATTCACACAGCATACAGCATAACATCAAATATCAGAAAGCATCTATGGCACATTTTTAAAATAGATCCACAACAAGTATAATGTAATTCCACAACTAGCAGCACAATTTCCTCATGTTCATCAAATTGGTACACTATTTGGGTTACTACAACAGTTGTTCACAACTAATCACACACGTTGTTCCATATTATTTCCATTTCCACTATTCCACATTATTTCCATTTCCACCGTCCCACATTATTTCCATTTTCCATACTCTTTCAATTACATGTTCCTCAACTTTCACCACAAGGTGTTACCACTCAAATATACAACATAAAAGCTTCACAATGATTCCCACATGAATATCAACTATCAACAATTTCACAACTATCACAGGGCGATTTCACAAGGATCACAGTTAGCCATACATAGTTGGAGTTGATAATCCCCTTTAAACCTTTAGTCCAATTCGCCAAGCAATGAAGAAGTCAATCTAGTTCATGAGAAACAGTCAGGTTTTAGAAATTTAAACTCATAGTTACTACCCAATTCCCTTTTTACAAGATTTTAGGGTTTTGAAGACATGCATGAAGGTTTTATGATGACTTTCAAAACAAGTGTACGGGGTTCCCCTCCCAAGATTAATTTCAAAATTTTGGGGAAGCGGGTTAGGGATTTTACCCGAGAAATCAGTAGAGAAGACAATGCACCAAGAAATTTCCAAGCTCCAATGGTTTTGAAAGACTAGATGATGAAGAACTTACTTTCTCTCTCAAGAACCCTCTCTCCCTATATGTTATTTTGATCAGAAATATGTTGAAAATGAGGGAGAAGGTGTTTCAATAAAAGGTGGGTCGTGTCTAATATTTTAGAAAAATACCGAGCGAGCACAATCTGCGACGCGATCTGCGGTCGCAGAACTGACATGTGCTCCGCATAATGGACCGCAAAAATGGCTAAAGTTTCAAACCTCTCGGGTTGGGAATGCAGTGAATATGTGGTATGTATTTATGTTCTGCGGTCGCAGAATGCACAACAGAACCGACCTTCATATTTTCTCAGGGATAATATGCGATCACTCTGCGGTCCGCATATTGATTATGCGATCGCAGATTTGACCGCATTTTGGACATAAAAAATTGGTTGAACTTTGATTCACTCTGCGGTTGGAATGTTGTTCGCATAGCTGATATGCAACCGCATTCTGGACCGCATTTTTATCATTTTCTGGAAAGATTTCGATTTCACATTTTAAAGTTCAAAACAATAAAAGGAATCTGATCCACGCAGGTAGACTCGACTCTATGAGCTGCTAACATCTGAGCCCTCATTTTCACGGGGCCTTACAAAAAGTCAGCATCCAGCCCCTCGGGTCTGATTTGTTAGTTATTGAGGTCTTAATGCAGAAGAGTTTGAAAGAAAGTAATATTGTAGTAAATTTGTAAATGGATTTGAAATCAGCAGACCGTTTGAGTAGAAAAATGCAAAAGAGTTAAGAAAGATTTTTTAGAGGCAGGAACGTCTTAAGAAAAGTGTGAGTTACCGGACTATTTAAAGACAATCTCAGGGACTGAGTAAACATTTAGGCAGAATCTTTAAAAGATGCAGATTTTAAGAGTTAAGAAACATATTGGTTTACAAGAGGTTTTATTGAAAACACTATATTAATACATTAGAGGGCCAACTAACGGACTGTTATTGTTTTAAACGAATCAGACAAGTTGAGGCGGAATCCTATAGGTAGGATATTTATACCTGATTTCATCTGATTCGTTACTGCTTTTAGAACATTAAGGAACTTAGTAATTAATTAACATACTGTTTGCCTAGCTTTTTATGTGTTTCCTATAGGCATGATTTCTATGTGCTTACAATGCAAAGTCCCACAGACATGATTTCTAAACGATTTGCAATATCAAAATCCTATAGGAATGGTTTCTAAATGATTTGACATTTTGAAGTTCTATACGCATGGTGTCTAGATGATTTGCAATATTGAAGTCCTACAGGCATGGTTACTAGATGATTGAAACATGCAAGATCCTATAGACATGATTTCTAAATGATATGCAATATCAGAATCTTATAGGCATGGTATCTAGGTGATTAAAGCATAAAGATCCTATAGACGTGATTTCTACCCATTGACTTATGCAAGCAATATAAACCCATCCCACACCCTTTACTAATGTTTTTCCCGATTTTAATTACATAGTTATTACAAAACTGGAAAGAAAAGGACTGAAATAAGTACATCAAAACTAAAGCCAGACCCGAGGAGGCTCAATGCAACCTTCAATATCCAACGCATGTGTTTCACCAAATCCAGATTCCAAGGCCTTATCTTAGAGTGTTTTAATGTTCCAAGGGCTTTCAGGAACCCAGACAATTGCACTATAAGGATTGGATATTGTAACAAAGTACTGCAATGTATGAATTTACCAGCCCTTAGGCATCAAAGTTCAGAGGGAACTCTAAGGTCCCTAAGCATGGATTACCATGGGGTGGGGGGTGCGCAGAACTAAAAGAACTAAGAATAAGTGCAAAGTGAGGGGACTAGGGAAACCAAAGCAAAAGGTGGTCATATCCAGCCATGGGTAAGACTGGCACACTCCTGACCCTCAACTTGGTTTTAAACAAATATGGAGCACATATTAGAAGTCAGACAGGGGCCTGGGTAGTGATTAAGACACCTCCAAACTCTAGTCAAGGCTCAACACATAAAGGGAAGAAGGGAATGGGACTGATTTGAGTAAAGGTCCAAAAAGATCTGGTCCCACATCATGGATAGCAATGTGATGCGACCCTAACCTAGAACAGTACTCACACATAAAAGGGTCAGGGGGAAAGGATTCACATGGAAAAACCTCAAGTAATAGAACTTAGGGATGCAGAAACATGAAGAATGAACATAATAGACTAAAACACTGTTACATAGTGCGAGAAAGCTGATCATATAGTGAGGGACATGTAAAAAAGGAGAATTAAACACATAGTTGTGGAGAGTATTTAACTTAAAGGGGACATACCAGTTGCAACTTTCAAACACCAGAACAAACAAAGCAAGAAAACAACCAGGAAATCCTCAGCAAACACTTGAGGAAAGGAAGAGAGATTCTAAAGTCTAGCCTTGGCTTTCAGCCGGCTAGTCAGAACAATTGCACAAGTAATAGTAAAGAAGAGAGCTTTGAGTGTGTGTGTGTGTTTTTAAACTCAATTGTCCGTCCCCTTTTAAAGAAAAGAGTGAGGTATGTATAGTTGAGAACGGGCAGGTAAACAAGGCAAGAAATAGTTCAGTATCAATCATAATCAATCAGGAGAAGAGAACTCCTTTAAGTAAGGAGTTCAAATCAGAATAGGAGTGGGAAGATTCTTTTTTTATTTAAGGAAAGAAAAACAAGAACACATTGTGTAGTTAAAAGGTAAATACATAAGGGAATTTTAAAAGTACACGGTTTAGATAAATATGATAAGAATAAAATATCTCAATACTGAATTAAGTAAAAAAACTGGTCCAAATTAGACAAGGAAAAATTCAAATAGGCTCAAATAATGGTGGTTTGAAATCAATCCCCAAAAACTAGGGTTATTTTGAGAGGAAAAGGTCTGACTATAAAGTATGCATAAGCTTAAACATGCAGGGGATAAATTAAACACACAGAGTGGTCATGCAATCAAAATAGAAGAACATAGCCTTGCGAGAAATCAGAGGGTCTTGCAAAGCTTAGCAAGAAGCAGAGAAAATGATACGAATTTAGAGATTACCGTTTTTGAAATTAGACAGGAAACAACACAAGAGTCAAAACAATCGTACACAAATGGTCGAAAGCCCCCAAAATTTATATTTTTTCCCCCACAACTTACATGCAAAGACGAAGCATAGAAAATCAGGAAAACTAAACTCAGGAAAAACCAACGAACACAGATATTTCATGGAAGCAAACACAGTAAAAGAAATCACTAGAAACCCTAGGAGGAAAATACAGTAAAGAAAATACACATAAATCTTGGTGAAAATATTTAGCAGTTACAGTAAGGAGAAATAATGTAAGAAATCAAAGTAGAAAAAATAAAAATCAAGGAAAACCTAGGTTCGAGAAGACGAACCGTTTTGAAAGAAAAATCGGAAAAGATGTAAGAACAACATATAAAACCTCAGAAACAACATGGATTTTAGGTAGATCTAGAAAAGAACAAGAAAACCTCGAAAATAGCTTAGGGTTTTAGAGAAACCCTAAAAAATGAGAAAGGCATGGAAGGGATGGTCCGAGTCGGAGATGATCTCGCAAGGCTAGTGAGCTGGAGATGGCCATTGAACCTGAATCAGAGGGATTCTGAGTCAGGTTCTTCAAGGTTGGACCTTTTAACTTCACGTAACAGGAGTGTATGGGCACGTGGGGGTGAGTACATGCCACCCATGGCTTGGGAGGCCATGGTTTCCGGCGAGATAAGGTGGAAACCGGTGGAAAAGGGGCTAGGGTTTCAGCGAAGACTTAAGAGGATTTGGGAACAAAACGGTTTTACGGGTTGCTATTTGTGAGAAGTGATTAGGGTTTGGGGGTTGGGCTGAGTTAAAAGGAAAGAGGAAACGTGGACCGTTGATTAATATAATCTACGGCCACGATTTAAAATGGGGTCCGGGCGGGTTCATTTAATTGGGTATGGATCGGGTAGGAAATGGAATTGGGTCGTTTAATTAGGGGGTAGATTGGGATTGAAATTGGGTTATAATTGAAAGCAAAAGAGGCTATACTTTAAATAGCTAATTTTCCCATTTTGAATTTTTGAAAAATAGTAAAAGCTGTTTAAAATCAAACTAAAAATAGCGATTTAATGAAAAATATATAAGTATTAGTTTAAAAACATTGGGAATGATTTTGTGATTAAAAATGCTATTAAATCGAGAAATAGGCTAAAATTACAATTTCATAGAATTTTAGTTTAAAAATACCAAATGGACTTGTAAAATTATGTAAAAAATAATATGAATTAATTTTGTGTAAATGTATGAATAAAACAAATTATTCACCAAAATGGCAAGTTTTGGGAATAACTATTGGATTTTATAGTACAAAATAGGCCATAAATTAGTTTTAAAAATCTTTAAAAATTTTGGAAAAAATACCAAAATCTTGGGGATGTTTATTTGTGCATATAAATGCTGATTTGAAAGTATTCTGAGTATAAAAATACATTAGGAAAAAATTGGGTATCAACAGCTTCCCCTCTTTACCCGAGGAGGATGAAAGAGTTGTCGGGTAAAGATAAGATGTCCAATTTTGACCGAAGACGGCGATTGCAAAAGGATATTAATCGTGCTCAGGTTTCTAAGTTGCCTACATATCCCTAGTTTTACAGGATTTAGGCCATATGTAGTTCAGGAACCATTGACGACAGACGTGATGGTTAGGTCTGAGAGGGTGCTTGGGATCAGACAGGCTGCGGAGAACTGGAGCGGGATCGCTCCTGCTGAGATGGCTGTGAGCCAATTGGAGTACCTGCAAACGGGTGATGTGCGTATATGTTGCGTAATTTAAACGTGGTGCAACCTCCCGTTGGACCATGAATGTTTGTCTTCAGACGATTAGGATGACGCCCTCAAACTATGATGTCATGGGCCATGAAGAGCATAAAAGTAAGGGTTCGTGGGCCATTAAGAGCATAAAAGTAAGGGTTCGTAGGCCATGAAATGATGTTCTTGGGCTATGGAGATGGTGCCTTCGAACTGTGATGCCTTTGAACGAGTTGGCGATCTTTAGCCCATGAAAAGGTCACAGTATTTCAGCCAAATGAATGCGAAGGGTGGCAATCGTTTAGCGAGAGCGAGAATTTAAAAGCATGTGGCGATATTTCAGCTGGTCAAAAAATAAAACGGCGATATTTCAGTCACGCAGGGCGGAGACAATGCTTAGTCTCGGAAGGCATATAGGTAGCCTTATGCAATGTAGATGGAGACAGAGCTTAGTCTCGAAAGGCAGATAAGTAGCCTTATGCAGGATGGAGGTAAAGCTTAACCTTGAAAGGAAGAGAATAGCCTTATACAGAATGCAGATGGAGATAGAGCTTAGTCTCGAAAGGTAGATAAGTAGCCTTATGCAGGATGAAGGTAAAGGTTAACCTTGAAAGGCAGAGAATCACCTTATGCAAAATGCAGATGGAGACAGAGCTTAGTCTCGATAGGCAGATAAGTAGCCTTATGCAGGAGGGAGGTAAAGCTTAATCTCAAAAGGCAGAGAATAGACTTATGCAGAATGCAGATGGAGACAGAGCTTAGTCTCGAAGGCAGATAAGTAGCCTTATACAATATGGAGGTAGATCTTAACCTCAAAAGGCAGAAGATGGCCTTATGCAAAAATGCAGATGGAGACAGAGCTTAGTCACGAAAGGCAGAAAAAATCCTTATGTAATATGGAGGTAGAGCTTAACCTGGAAAGGCAGAGAGTAGCCTTATGCGATGCAGATGGAAATAGAGCTTAGTCTCAAAAGACAAATAAATGGCCTTATGCAATATGGAGGTAGAGCTTAACCTCGAAAGGCAGAGGATAGCCTTATGTAATTCAGGAATGTAAAAGAACGAATACTAGTAAGTTTTCTTAGCTGATAGACGATTTGTGATACTAGGACTGCTGGGGAATGTTGGATGTGGATAGTGACCCTTTGGAGGATTTCGATTCTGAAGAGTGCATGTACTTTGATTCGTGACCTGAATTCCTGCATCCAAAGAACAATTGTGATTTTTGTAAAGGGGAGGTTAGTTCGTATCCTCTAGCTCTTGGCATTGCGTATCACAGGGGTGATGTTGCTAAACGATGGTGATGCAAATGATATTTATGCAAAAACATATGTATTTAAAAAAATGATTTTTGGGTGAACCAGTGACTGCAATGTGGTTCAAGACGCGGCGACCTTGATTGCTCCAGAATTTTGTGGGTCCCCCTCAAAATTCTGCCCTGTTAGATAATATGCTTAACGCTAGAGGGGGGTGAATAGCGTTATAGTAAAATTTAGCGTAAACTTGCGGAAATTAAAATTTGCAGGAAATAATTAAGTGCGTTAAATAAATAAAAAGGAAAGAACGCACCGATATATTCTGGTTCACCACAACACGTGGCTAGTCCAGTCCCCGAGAGACTCTCTCGAGATTTTCTACTAACTTGTTAAGCTTACGGGTGCTCAACAAACCTTTACAACGTAAGGACACAAGCCTTAACACCTTTGCTCGGAGATACAACACTCCAAGACTTCAACCAAGGAAACACAAGTTCCTTACAACAAGAGAATTACAATTCTCTTACAAGTGTGTAAAACACTTAACACTCAAACAAAATACTCCTTTATGAGTAGGTATGAGTAAAAGAAGTAAGCTCTAGATCACAACAACTTTGGACAAGAATATGGCTCTCAAAAGCTTTATGAAATTGAATATAAAATGATAAACAAAAGTATGCAAGCTTATAGCAATGTAATGATCAGTTGTAGTATATTGTTGTGTTTAAAACACTGAAATGAGGTTGTATTTATAGTTGAAAAACTTGGCATTACCGTTGCCTAATTGCCAATTAAGAGTTGCTGATTTTACTCACTGACAATCGATTGTCAAACCCCAACAATCGATTGTCTGCCAGTCAGATCAAAATTCAATCCCAGATTTTACGCTTGATAATCGATTACTTATAATCCATAATCGATTACTGGCAACGTTCAAAAAATCCTTTCCAAATTTTACCACAAACAATCGATTGTCCAGAATCAACAATCGATTACTCAGCAACGTTCAAAAAATCTTTTCCGGATTTTAATCAAAATAATCGGTTATACCAAATCAATAATCGATTACCCAATAACGTTCAAAAAATCTTTTCCGGATTTTAATCAAAACAATCGATTATACAGAATCAATAATCGATTACTGGATGGTATTTGAAAACTTTACGACAACGGTCAGCTTCACAATCGATTGCACAAAGTCAACAATCGATTACTTATCAGTTTTTGAAAAACATTTTAGACACTGTCTCTTTGACAATCGATTGTCCAATGTAACAATCGATTATTTAATAAATTTGAAAATCACTGGAAGACACTGTCTCAACATAATCGATTACCATTAGTTCATAATCGATTATTCTGAGTTTTGAAAAACTTTGATGGACACTGCCTCAGTCACAATCGATTGTCATTAGTTCACAATCGATTGTCATGCAGGTTTGAAAAACCTGATGCTCACTGTCTTACTCACAATAGATTGTCATTAGTTCACCATCGATTGTCATGCAGTCTTGGCTTAAAACAATCGATTATCATAAGTACATAATCGATTATCTTAGTCCAGATTTTTAAGGCATGTCTAAAAATTATTTTGACTACTGTAAATATGCATGATTTAAAATCATTTGACATTAAATTAAATATGCATGATTTTGGAAAATAGTTTTATGAGAGAAGCCATGTTACGAGTCAAGTTGTAGGATCAAGATCACAAATAAGAATGACTAAACTTATAAAACTTTGTCTTGAGCTTGAATCTCGTTGTATATCAATTGTGCGCTTGTTTCTTGAACTTCGTCATATATCAATTTTCGCTTCGTTTGTCATTCATCAAAACCTACACAAAAGAACACACGTTTTAGTATATTGCATTGAGAGCGTGTTTCCAACAATTTCCCCCTTTTTGATAATGGCAAACATTAAGCGGGATATGCAAGACAAGCAATTTATATTGACGATTCAAGACAAGTATATACATGCAACAAGTATGCAATTTGTTCCCCCTCAATTTTTGAATTCCCCCTCAATTTAAGCTTATGAGTATTGAGAGTGCATCATACCCGTTATCTTCCCCCTTTTGCCATTTGCAAAAATAATAATAAGATGCCAAATATGAAATAAACCTTGTTTATTTATTGGAAAGAAATTACAGCAACAGGGAAGACAATACAAAACAAACTTAAAAAAAACAATTATTCATTCATCATCTTCCGCCTCATCATCCGGCGCTGCTTCATATGGAACAAGACCCACATATGGATAATGAACATGGTCAAAATATCCATGGATCTCGTGAGTTAATTGACCGAAAGAAGAGGTCAATGAAGCAATTTGGTCGGAAATGAATTGGAGGGAAGGCTCTTGAGGCTGAGGAGCACGACGGGTTGGAGGAGGAGCAGGCGCTACATGATCACCGTCATGATGAAAGGAGGATTCCGAAATTTCCCACTTTTTGGTACTCTTTTTGAGAGGACCATTTCCAGTGACGAATCCGGTGGCTTCAAGAAAGTTCATGATGAGGAGAGCATAAGGAAGAGGCCTATCATCTCCGATAGCGTCACGCATGTGAATTTTGATAAGCTGACACCAATTGATGTTAGCTCCGGTAACTATGGCATGCATGAGCTTGGTGTCCTCTTGGGAAATGGTAGTATGGTTATGCTTACGAGGCTTGAGGACTCGGGTGATGAAATAGAAAATCAACCGATAATTGGGATCCATTCCCATAATTGTAGGGCGACGGGAAGAAAGATTTGGATCATAAGAAGTAAGACCGATTTGGTGTAAGAGGGCTGTTTCATCAAAAAGGGCTCCGGCCTCTCCGGTGTACCAAAAAATGTCTTCACCATTATGAGGAAGACGGGCAATGGTATGAAGATTTTCATCGGAAAGAAGAATTTGAACACCATTAATGTTGGTGACAAGCTCACCATCATCATCCTCATGTAGGTTGGAATAAAATGCTTGAACCAATGTAGTATTGATGTAAGGATGGGTAAGGAGTAAAAAGTGAAGAAGTTGAGAATTTTTGAGCATATTTGCAGCAGGCCCAAATGAATCAAGATACTTGTGGGTTGAAAAGCGGGGTGGAAGAATGTCGCGCTTTTCAAATTTGGTTAAGAATCGAGTAAGCTCGATGTCGGAATTAAAATATAGAACGGAACCATCTTGATAGGGATAGTTCGGACGAGGAGGGGCAGTAGAGGCGGATGCGCCGTGCCTAGCAGAACGGGAACGTTTTGAGTGACGGCCCGACATTTTTAATGAAAGCTGCTGGATTTTGCAAAGGATTAGAGAGAATTTGATATTTTGAAAGCTAAAATTGATGCTTGGATATGAACATATATGAAGCCTATTTATAGAGGGGAGAGTGGCTTATCATTTATGGAAGAAATCTGCTGAGAATTTAAAGCAAATCAGTCAGAAACGGTAAAATAAATTCACTGACCGATAGACAATCGATTGTTGAGATGCAATAATCGATTGTTGAAGAGTTATGACCTGACTTGGAACTGACACAAATCGATTGAGGAGCCAAACGGTAACAAGAGTTTAAATTTCTGACATGAAATAATCGATTGTCAAAATATGGTAATCGATTGTTATGTTACAGTGAGCACAGAAATTTTCTGATTTTGAAAATAATCGATTATATTTTGAAACAATCGATTGTTTTGGAAAAGCCTTGCTGAATGATTGAGACGGAAATCGATTTTGCAGTTTAAGGAATCAATTATTTAACGAAACTTCATAATAAACATGAACCATAAACAATCGATTAGTGATACTGCTAATCGATTTTCAGCACAGTAAAATAATCGATTATTTGCTTGGAACAATCGATTGTTCTGTGCCAAAACTTCATAATTCCCCCTATCTTTTAGGGTGATACCTGCAAAATAGAATTAAACGACTTCGACGCTCAAGTCAGTAATTTGTAAAGAAGTAATAACTTAAACTAGTGTTTCCAAGTGAGAATGTGAGCTCTTAAGAAGTGTGTCCTAAAGTGTTCTTAAGAGAGTTTCGGGTACTTACCTTTCCTCCGACGTCTCCAATTACCTGTTCAAGAGGGAGATCTTTGATCGTCCTCCACTCATTTGGCACTTTTGTTTCTTTTTCCAATTGTGGCGCTTTTTCCGTTTGTTGTTCCTTAGTTTCATCTTTATTTTCCTTGAGTGGTTCCTCTTGTATTTTGTCTTTCAAGCTATCTAAGATACCTGCAAGATCAAAACCGGAATCCTTTCTCGCCAAGCGAGCATTATTTTCGGAAAATACAACATGAGGGGATTCCTCCACAATTTGGGTTCTTTTATTAAATACCCTATATGCTTTACTACGTGAGGAATATCCAATGAAAATACCTTCATCCGACTTAGCATCAAATTTACCCAATTGGTCTTTGCCATTGTTATGAACAAAACATTTGCAACCAAAAACTCTAAAATGGGAAATATTTGGTTTTCTACCCTTATAAAGTTCATAGGGTGTTTTCATGAGTATCGACCGAATTACTACTCTATTTAGAACATAGCAAGCGGTACTCACGGCGTCCGCCCAAAAATGTTTGGGTATCTTAGCTTCGTCGAGCATGGTTCTAGCCATCTCTTCGAGACACCTATTTTTCCTTTCCACCACCCCATTATGTTGTCGTGTACGTGGAGCGGAAAAGGTATGCTCGATTCCGAGTTCGTCACAAAAGTCCGCAAAGAGATTGTGATCAAACTCTCCCCCATGATCACTTCTAATTGAAGTGAAGGTTGTTTCTTTCTCATTTTGAACACGCTTAAGAAAATATTTAAAATTTTGAAAAGCATCACTTTTATTGGCAAGAAATAAAGTCCAAGTAAATCTCGAGTAATCATCAACAATCACAAAAGCATATCTATTTCTTCCTAGACTTTCAATGCGAGAAGGACCAAATAAATCCATATGAAGCAATTGCAATGGTCTAGAAGTTGAAACAATGTTTTTAGATTTGAAAGATGCTTTTGTTTGCTTCCCCTTTTGACACGAGTCACAAATAGAGTCATTTTCAAATTTTAAAAAGGGAAGACCAACAACTAAGTTTTGAGAAATCAATTTGTTCAAAAGATGCATATTGATATGTGCTACTCTACGATGCCATAGCCAAGTATCATCCTCTTTACTCATAAGACAATCAACATATTCGGGTGAGGAATTATCAAGATCAACCATATAATATTATCAACTCTAAAACCACGAAGTATGATTTTGAAATCACTACGTCTAAATACTAGGCATTCATCCGAATCAACTAGAGCAAGATTTCCCTTGTCACACAATTGGCTTATGCTCAAGAGATTATGCTTTAATCCTTTGACAAGTAATATATGCTTAATAGAGGAATTTTCATCCTTACCGACCGAGCCGATGCTGATGATCTTTCCTTTATTGTTATCACCGAAGATAACACTTCCTCCTTCTTTGTGCTCTAATTGAAGGAATTTGGATTCATCTCCCGTCATATGCTTGGAGCATCCACTATCAAGGTACCATAGTACACTTGATCCCTTCAAGCACACCTACAAAGCAAATTAATGTTCTTTAGGTACCCATGCCATCTTGGGTCCTTGGGGGTTAGGCATATTATAATGATGCGATTGAGTAATATGTCTATGACGTGTAAAGCATGCAGGAGCAATATGACCAATACGTCTACAATAATGACAAGTCACATTTGGGTTATGCATCCTTCTAGGTTCATAGTAAGTAGACGGATGAAAATTTCTTACTCTATTTTGAACACTATGACTATTTCGAATTTCATGAGAATTATTTCTCCTACTATGAGCTCTAGGATGGGCAGCATTTCTAGAGTGATTGTTTCTCGGTTGAGGGCCATTGTTAGGTCTTCTAAGGGGTTCAAAATTTGGCCTAAAATATACATCATTTCTGGGGTGACTATTTCTAGGTGGTAAGTCATTCCTAGGTCTTCTAAAATGTTCAGCAGTTTGTCTAGCATGCATATTGGCTCTAGAGTTGTTGTTTCTAGGATAAGCATTTCTATTGTTAATCCTAGGTTGAGCTTTAGGTTGTTGGGGTTTAGCGTCAACCTTTTCTTCATTCTTAAAGCCTATTCCATGCTTGGTTGATTTCAAGTTAACAAGAACATCATTCAAGTTTTTGTGCGAAGAATTAAACTTATCTAATGTGCCTTTAAGCCTACTTACTTCATTCTTAAGATGCAAACAACAAGTGCAATTTCTAGTAGAGCTTTCGGGCTTATCGGAACTTCTTTTTCCAAAAAACTTGTTTTCCTCTTTCAGCTTCTCATTTTCTAAAACCAGTTTTTCTAAATCCTTTTCTTTTAAAGAAAGCTGTTTTTGAAAATCTTTTTCTTTTAGAGAAGCATTTTCTTTTATGCTTTTGACTGTTTTTGAAGCTTTAATAAATTCAGTATATAATTCATCAAAAGCAGTTCGCATTTCATCAAGAGTAAAGAAGTTTTGAGACGAAATTTGACATACCCCGTCTTTGTTATCTTCTTGTGCCATGAGGCAAAGATTTGCTGCTTCGTCTTCTTCTCCTTCGCTTGACTCATCTCCGGAGTCACCTCCCCAAGAAATATATGCGCGTTGCTTTTTAAAAGGTTTCTTTTCCTTTTTGAGGTTTGGGCAATTTGACTTGATGTGCCCGGTTTCTCCGCATTCGTAGCATTTGATTTGTTCGCCTTGCTTTTTGCCCTTGCGTTCATACTCCTTGCGCATGAACTTTTGAAATCTTTTGATAACGAGTCCAAACTCGTCGTCTCCTTCCTCATCAATTTGCGGTTGGCTTGTGCTCGCCTTTAGAGCTATTCTTTGCCTCCTTTGATCATCAACAAAAGGGTTAAGAATAGTAGATTCATAGGTCTTAAGGTTACCTCTTAGTGCGTCGATGGTGACGTTTGAAACGCCAATGGATTCTTGAATTGCATCGGCCTTTGATCTCCATGCCGGTGTGAGACTTCTAAGAATTTTTCGAACGAGCTCTCTATCCGTGAATGTTTTCTTGAGAGCATGTAGGTCATTTACGATTATTGAGAATCGCTCAAACATTTCGTCCACCTTTTCACCTTCCTTCATGTGAAATAATTCATAAGAATGGGTTAGGAAATCAATTTTTGCTTCCCTTACCTGGTCCGTACCTTCGTACGTAACTTCTAGCTTGTCCCACATCTCCTTTGCCGTTGTGCAACACGATATTTTCCTGTAATCGTCAGCATTAATAGCACAATATAATAAGTTAATTGCTTTAGCATTATTTTGAACCTTTCGGATGTCATCCGCGTCATACTCATCCTCGGACTTGGGAACCCATTCGTTTTCCACCTTCTTTGTTGGAATTTGGTTTCCCTTCATTATCACTTTCCAAAGGTGAAAGCTGTTGGACTGAACGAAAATCTTCATCCTCTCTTTCCAGTACGTGTAATTTGTACTGTTGAATAGAGGTGGTCGTGTGGAGCACTGTCCTTCATCAATTCCTGCAAAAGAATCAGGAGTAGAAGCCATGGATGGTTCTCTCAAACTGTTAAGTATTCAGAGAGTTGGGCTCTGATACCAATTGTTAGATAATACGCTTAACGCTAGAGGGGGGGTGAATAGCGTTATAGTAAAATTTAGCGTAAACTTGCGAAAATTAAAATTTGCAGGAAATAATTAAGTGCGTTAAATAAATAAAAAGGAAAGAACGCACCGATATATTCTGGTTCACCACAACACGTGGCTAGTCCAGTCCCCGAGAGACTCTCTCGAGATTTTCCACTAACTTGTTAAGCTTACGGGTGCTCAACAAACCTTTACAACGTAAGGACACAAGCCTTAACACCTTTGCTCGGAGATACAACACTCCAAGACTTCAACCAAGGAAACACAAGTTCCTTACAACAAGAGAATCACAATTCTCTTACAAGTGTGTAAAACACTTAACACTCAAACAAAATACTCCTTTATGAGTAGGTATGAGTAAAAGAAGTAAGCTCTAGATCACAACAACTTTGGACAAGAATATGGCTCTCAAAAGCTTTATGAAATTGAATATAAAATGATAAACAAAAGTATGCAAGCTTATAGCAATGTAATGATCAGTTGTAGTATGTTGTTGTGTTTAAAACAATGAAATGAGGCTGTATTTATAGTTGAAAAACTTGGCATTACCGTTGCCTAATTACCAAGTAAGAGTTGTTGATTTTACTCACTGACAATCGATTGTCAAACCCCAACAATAGATTGTCTGCCAGTCAGATCAAAATTCAATCCCAGATTTTACGCTTGATAATCGATTTCTGGCAACGTTCAAAAAATCCTTTCCAGATTTTACCACAAACAATCGATTGTCCAGAATCAACAATCGATTACTCAGCAACGTTCAAAAAATCTTTTCCGGATTTTAATCAAAACAATCGGTTATACCAAATCAATAATCGATTACCCAATAACGTTCAAAAAATCTTTTCCGAATTTTAATCAAAACAATCGATTATACAGAATCAATAATCGATTACCTGACGGTATTTGAAAACTTTACGACAACGGTCAGCTTCACAATCGATTGCACAAAGTCAACAATCGATTACTTATCAGTTTTTGAAAAACATTTTAGACACTGTCTCTTTGACAATCGATTGTCCAATGTAACAATCGATTATTTAATAAATTTGAAAATCACTGGAAGTCACTGTCTCAACATAATCGATTACCATTAGTTCATAATCGATTATTTTGAGTTTTGAAAAACTTTGATGGACACTGCCTCAGTCACAATCGATTGTCATTAGTTCACAATCGATTGTCATGCAGGTTTGAAAAACCTGATGCTCACTGTCTTACTCACAATCGATTGTCATTAGTTCACAATCGATTGTCATGCAGTCTTGGCTTAAAACAATCGATTATCATAAGTACATAATCGATTATCTTAGTCCAGATTTTTAAGGCATGTCTAAAAATTATTTTGACTACTGTAAATATGCATGATTTAAAATCATTTGACATTAAATTAAATATGCATGATTTTGGAAAATAGTTTTATGAGAGAAGCCATGTTACGAGTCAAGTTGTAGGATCAAGATCACAAATAAGAATGACTCAATTAAACTTATAAAACTTTGTCTTGAGCTTGAATCTCGTTGTATATCAATTGTGCGCTTGTTTCTTGAACTTCGTCATATATCAATTTTCGCTTCGTTTGTCATTCATCAAAACCTACACAAAAGAACACACGTTTTAGTATATTGCATTGAGAGCGTGTTTCCAACATGCCCCAGTTTACTGGGCTCGCGCTGCTAGCGGCTGTGTTGGATAACTAAACGTGGAACGATTCCGGAGGACCTCAAAATTCTGTCCCAGTTTACTGGGTTGGTGCTGATGAAAGGACTAAAAACTTACTTCGAATTTGGAGGGTCCTTCTCAAAATCAGCCCCAGTTATAATTGCGGGGGGAAGATGAAATCTTTATTAAAATGTGACCAAACCCATAGGGCTGCCTACGCATCCCCTCTTAAATGGGAATCAGGTGTGCATAGTTCAAATTACATCACGAAAGAAAAATCATATGGTCAAATGTAGTATTTTTTTTACTACGTCTGAGTTGATTGGCTTCAGCCAGACTTCTCCGTCAATTTTTGCGAGAATAAGGGCTCCTCTTGTGAGAACCCGATGAACCATGTATGGACCCTGCCAATTAAGAGAGAATTTCCCTTTGGCTTCATCTTGATACGGAAATATTTTCTTCAATACCAGCTGTCCTGCCATGAACTTTCTTGGTTTGACTCTCTTGTTGAAGGCTCTGGACATTATGTTCTGATATAATTGACTGTGACAGACAACATTCATTCGCTTTCCATCTATGAGGGCTAATTGCTCGTAGCGACTCTTGACCCATTCTGCATCATCTAACTCTGCTTCTTGTATGACCTTCAGGGAGGGAATTTCTACCTCAATGGGGATGACTGCCTCTGTACCATAAACCAGCATGTAGGGAGTGGCGCCAGTTGACGTGCGGACCGTGGTACGATAACCCAGTAAGGCGAACGACAACTTCTCATTCCACTGCTTGTGCTTTTCGATCATCTTCCTTAGTATCTTTTTGATGTTCTTATTGGCTGCTTCTACAACTCCATTCATCTGAGGTCTGTAAGCCATAGAGTTCTTGTGTTTAATCTTGAATGCTTCACACATTGCCTTCATCAGGTCGTTGTTGAGATTGGAACCGTTATTAGTGATGATTGATTCTGGAACCCCGAACTGACAAACCATACCATCTTGGACGAAATTTGCTACAACCTTCTTAGTCACTGCTTTGTAGGATGCTGCTTCAACCCATTTGGTAAAGTAATAATTTGCCACTAGGATAGAACTGTGCCCATTTGATGAGGCTGGTTCAATTGGTCCAATGATATCCATTCCCTAAGCGTGAATGACCATGGTGAGCTTGTTACAGTAAGCTCGTTTTGGAGTTACTTTTATCATATCTGGATTTATCTGACAACGG
The DNA here is from genome assembly GCA_034376525.1 of Nicotiana benthamiana. Taxonomy (NCBI): domain Eukaryota; kingdom Viridiplantae; phylum Streptophyta; class Magnoliopsida; order Solanales; family Solanaceae; genus Nicotiana; species Nicotiana benthamiana. Next base: position 103,248,432 of record CM067328.1, on the reverse strand, counting down.
TGACATTTCCTAAAATACTGGATGCAGTCCGTTTCCATAGTCATCCAAAAATACCCAGCTCGGAGTATCTTTTTTGCCAAAGTGAAACCATTCATATGAGGTCTGTAGGTCCCTGCATGCACTTCCTCCAATAGTCTAGTTGCTTCTTTTGCCTCCACACATCTTAATAATCCCAGATTGGGAGTCCTCTTATACAGGATTCCTCCGCTGTGAAAGAAGTTGGTGGACAACCTCCGGAGCATGCGTTTCTGAGTAGCATTGGCAAGCTCTGGGTAGTCTCCTGTTGTCAAGTATACTCTGATATCATGGAACTAAGGTTTCCCGTTGGCTTCTTCCTCGACATGAGCACAATAAGATGGTTGGTTGTGAATATTGACCTGGATGGGATTAATAAATTTTGTATCCGGATGTTGGATCATTGACGATAAAGTGGCTAAGGCATCGACGAACTCATTCTATATTCTGGGAACATGCTGGAATTCCGTCTTTCAAAATCTTTTCCTCAATTCATGTACATGATGCAGATAGGGGAGTATTTTGGAATTCTTGGTTGCCCAGTCTTCTCGAACCTGATGTATGAGTAGGTCCAAGTCTCCGATCACTAATATTTCCTGAATGTTCATGTCAATTGCAAGTTTGAGCCCTAAGATGCAGGATTTGTACTCGACCATGTTATTGGTGCATGGGAATCTTAGCTTGGCAAATACTAGGTAATGCTGGCTGGTTTTTGATACCAAGACTGCTCCTATACCAACTCCTTTGAAATTTGTGGCTCCCTCGAAAAACATCCTCCAACCATCATAGGATTCTTCAATGTCTTCTCCTATGAAAGTTATCTCTTCATCAGGAAAATACGTCTTTAGAGGTTCGTATTCTCCTCCTACAGGATTCTCGGCGAGGTGATCTGCTAGAGCTTGTCCTTTCACTGCCTTTTGGGTAACATAAACAATGTCGAACTCACTTAAAAGTATTTGCCACTTGGCGAGCTTGCCGGTAGGCATGAGCTTTTGAAAGATGTATTTCAGTGGATCCATCCTGGATATGAGATAACTGGTGTAAGAGAAGAAGTAGTGCCTTTGTTCTTGAGCTACCCAGGTTAGAGCATAACAAGTGCGCTCTAATAAGGAATACTGAGCCTCGTACTGGGTAAACTCCTTGCTGAGGTAGTAGATGTCTTGCTCCTTTCTTCCTGTTTCATCCTGCTGTCCCAAAACACACCCAAATGCTCCATCCAATACTACAAGATAAAGCAGTAGAGGTCTCCTTGGCTCGGGTGGAACCAAGGCTGACAGCGTTGACAAGTATTCCTTGATTCTGTCTAAAGCCTTTTGACAATCGTCAGTCCATTTAGTGGCGGGATCCTTCTTTATCATCTTAAAGATGGGTTCACAAATGTCAGTGGACTGAGCTATGAACCAGCTGATATAGTTGAGTCTTCCCATAAAACTCATTACATACTTCTTGCTCTTTGGTGGTGGCAACTCTCGAATGGCTTTAACCTTTAACGGGTCCACTTCTATCCCTCGGCGACTCACAATGAAACCCAATAACTTTCCGGCTGGGACCCCGAACACACTCGGTGAAATTCAGTTTCAAGTTGTATCTCCTCAGTCTGTTGAACGATTGTTCTCAAATCTTCCATTTGATCTGTAGCTTTCATAGACTTAATGATGACATCGTCCACATACACCTCGATCTCCGTATGTATTATATCATGAAAGACAATGGTCATGGCTCTCATATAGGTAGCACCAACATTCTTTAAACCGAACGGCATCATTCTGTAACAGTACATTCCCCACAGCGTGATGAATGCCGTTTTTTCTGCATCTCCTTTATCAATCCATATCTGGTGGTATCCAGCAAAACAATCGACGAATAACTGTATCTCATGTTTGGTGCAGTTATCAATCAATATGTGTATATTTGGTAAAGTTATATTGTCCTTAGGACTGGCCTAGTTGAGATCCCTGTAGTCGACATAGACTCTAACCTTCCCTTCCTTCTTTGGTACCGGCATGATATTGGCTAACCAACCTATTTATCGATTCACTCAAAGAGGTGAATAGGGTCCCAATGTTGGATATTCAACCACTCTGAGATCCCTGGCTTTTACCTTCTAGGTAACCTCTTCTTTGATTTTCAAAATCATGTCTGGCTTGAACTTTCTGAGTTTCTATTTTACTGGTGGGCATGACGGATCTGTCAGCAGCTTGTGAGCCACAATGGATGTGCTGAGACCGGTCATATCATCATACGACCAAGCGAATATATCCTCATATTCTTTTAAAAACTCTGTGTACTCTTTCTTTTCTGATGGTGACAAGTGTACTATGATATGTGTTTCTTTGACATTTTCTGAGTCTCCCAGATTAACAACCTTAGTTTCATCCAAGTTGGACTTAGGCCTGTTCTCAAAGTTCTTGACCTCTCTAACAACTTCTTCTGGTATTTCATCCTCTTCTGAATCTATGTCAGTTTGTCGTATTGTCTTGTTGCAAGTTACAGTCGTTGGTTCATCATCAAGACATGTAATAGTAATGATGTGTAAAATAAAGTAACTGGTAGAGAAAATGAGAGCGAGATATAAAGATAAACTTGGAAAATGCATTTGATTAAATTCATAATTGTCTGAAACATTAGAGCTCTTTTCAAAAGTAAATACAATGCGGAAAAGTAAAATCAACTAAAAGTAAAATGCGATGCATATGCATCATTTAGCATTGCTACCCCGACGCACTCCACGCACTGGTGGTCCTGACTGACCAATTGGTGAGGTGTTGCCCTCGGTTCACATCTTGAGTGGAAGGGCCTTCCTCCCCTTCCTCCTTGAAGATAACGCATCAATCCAAATCATCCTGCAGAAACAGGTTCTTCATTGTTGCCAGTGTCTCATTTTCCTCTGATCCATAAATGACATCATCTAGCTGAAAGGTATGCCTTAACTAAGGTAGAGGGCGCTTCAGTGGGTAGTAGGGACCATGCCATGGTGGCGACTAGTGGTTGAACTCCTCCCAAGTATACTCATACCCAGGCCAAAAGTGGTACCATGCTTCTTCAACTTGATAGGCTTGGTGATGCCTTGGAGGTTTTTGCAAAGTCCTTTTCCGGGCTCATACCCTCTCCAATTCAGAATGCTCTCTATCCCACCTGTTGTCTTTATCTATGATGTTGACTCGCTCGATGTGATGGTATATTTCTCCACCTATCCTCTTTTATCCTCCGATCATCGGGATGGCCAGGTGACTGTATATGGGGTTGCTACCGTCGCCATGAATGATTACTTCCTGATGATTCCATTCAAACTTTACAGCGTGATGCAAAGTTGATGCTACAGCTCTTAGCGACGTGGATCCAGGGTCGTCCCAGCAACAAATGATAGGATGCTGGCACTTCAATGACTTGGAACTCAACATCAAATCAGGTGGGTCCCATCTATGGTCATAGGCTTATTTCTCCAATGACGGACCTCTGGGATCCATCAAAAGCTTTGACACTGATAGCTCCATCCTTGATCTCGTATAGTCCTTTACCCAATATCCTGAGAGTTATTAATGGACAAATATTGAGGCTGGATCCCCCATCAACTTGAATCCTGGTGATAAAGTATCCTCGCATTGCGCAGTGATGTTCAATACTTTTTTGTGACCAAGCCCTTCTGGTGGTAATTCTTCCTCGTGGAAGGTGATATTGTGGCTTTCCAGTACCTGCCCCACCATGTTTGCCATTTCGCCTCCTGTTATGTTGCTGGAAACATATGTTTCACACAATATTTTCATTAAGGCCTTTATATGTGCCTCAGAACTTTGCAAAAGAGCCAGAATAGATATCTGTGATGGCATTTTGATTAGTTACTCGATAACTGAATAATCATTGGCATGTACCTTCCTCCAAAGGTATTCGGGTCCAGTTTCAACAGCCCAGCCGAAGGCTTGCTTGCTGGAGTCATCCAAGTGCTCCGGGGTGTATACCCTGCCTGTCCTAGTCATGACTTGTGCGGCAATTGCTTCCCCAGTATATGTCTTTCCCTTCCTTCTAGCCTTAGCGGTGCAATCCCAAGGTATAACATTTGTCTTGAACGGTGTCACATCTGTCATGGAAACTGGAATTGGTACCCTGGGAGGTAAAACAATAACTTCAAACGGTGCAAGCGCCCTTGGAACTCCGAACTCAACCTCGATCGGTTTTGGCACCTTTGTAGAAGGTGATGCAAACAAGAGAGGTACAAACACATTTACCACATCGCCCTCAGAGGGCTGAATCTGAACAACAATGGGATTGAGAGTAACTCCTGGTTTCTTAGGCTCTTCTTCTTCAACTATCAAACTGATTGACCCTGTAGGGTCCCTAGCATCTTCAATCTCGATCATATGGATGCTTCCACCTTTGTGGTCAGGCAGAGGGTTGTTGCGGACATCAGGAGCGGGCTCCTTTGCTGTAATGATCTTGTTGTCAATCAGATTCTGAATCTTGTGTTTCAATGAGTGACAGTAGTCGATGGAATGGCCTTTCATCCTGGAATGGTATGGGGAAGTCTTGTTTGGGTTGATCCATTGGGAAGGATTTTCTTGAATTACGACTGGGATAGGGGTAACGTAACCGGCTGCTTTGAGTTTTTCATATAATTGGTCAATTGGCTCGGCAATGGCGGTATATTATCTGTGAGGTTTACGGTCAAAGTTTGGTCTAGGTCGAGGAAAGTTTTGGCGGGTAGGTGGTGATAGGTAGTGAGAAGGTTGGGAGTTATATGCTTTGTATACAGGTGCAGGTTGGGAATATCTGGGTGAGTCAGGTTGATATGTGGGTGGTTGAGATGATTGGTAAGCAGGTGGTGGAATTTGGTAAGTGGGTGATGGTGTTTGGTAGTTTAGGTAGGTTGATATGGGAGTGAGCTGAGGGATAGGTTTGGTATTTCATAGGGGAGTTGTTCCTTTGCGCAGACATCACGGGATTTACATCCTTTTTCTTTGATGAGCCACCAGACTGTAAAGCCTTGTTGGTAGCCTACAATGCCTTGAGGTTAGTAACCATACCGTGTTTTATGCATTCTTTTATCCTTTCTCCCAGCTTGATGATGTCCGAGAATTTTTAACCCTCTATTAGCTACAGCCTTTTGTAGTACTGCGGATCCTGAGCACGGACAAAGAACCTGTTCCTTTGTTCTTTCTCTAAGGCCGGTCTAACCTTAGTAGTTTCTGACCTCCGAGTAACATACTCGCGAAAGGTCTCTGTGGGTTTCTTCTTGAGATTTTGGATATAGAACACATCTGGTGCGTTCTCAGTGTTGAACCTAAACCGATCCATAAAGTCAGACGCCATGTTCATCCAACTAGATTTCTTCACATCCTGACTAATATACCAGGATAAAGCATCACCCTAAAACTCCTCATGAACAGCTTCATGCGAATTTTCTCGTCCCTTCCAACTCCTACCAACTTGTCACAGTACATTCTCAAGTGGACCCTAGGATCACCTGTACCATCGAACATCTCGAACTTGGGAGGTTTGTACCCCTCCGGGAGCTCAACATCTGGCTGAACACAGAGATCTTTGTAATTCAACCCTTCGACACCTTTGTTACCTTCGAAACCTTGAACCCAGCTAGTCAATGTCTTGATCTCAGCGGCAAAATTCTGAATATGGGAGCTCTTGTCATCTGACTCGGTTGCACTGGTGATTGGCTAACTGTAGTGCGACATAGTGTCCACAAAGATTGGAGTGTTATGGTCTTTTGTGGATCAGAAATGAACAGTGGAGTGTTAGGAGTGGGTTGCGTTGGAGGTTGTAGGTGTTTTGTGGAGGTGCGGGGTTCTGGGTGATAACATCAGGAGCGGCAAGAATGATTGACAGGCTTGCAAGGTTTCTAACTTGGTCCAATTCCTCTCGGAATCTTAGCAAAGTTTCTTCAAGTTCCTTTTTAGCGCTTGTATCTCCCATTTTGCCTTTGTTCCTATTTCTAGTAGGATTCAGATGAGGAGGAGGTGGAGGACCCTTGGATCTTGTTGAGTATGTTGATGGTGCCAGAATGCACGAACTAACCTTTGGGGAGGGGAATAAAAAATAAAAGAAAAACAAAAAGGTACAAGTTAGTGTGGATTCTGATAAAAAAATATTGCGATATTTAAACATGTTGTGCAATAGTATAAGTCGTTTCCTAATTTGGGTGCTTCGTTGTGCCCGAGGTAGGCCTAGTGAAAAATTAAAATTTGGTGAAATTATAATGGTAAATGCCTAATTTTATTGATAAAAACAAGACGAGTCTTAAAACAACTGAATGATAAGAGATGTCACTAATGGCCAATGGCCTTATTACAATAAGAAAGGAGAAAAAATCCTAACTACTTGGTCCCAGAAGGACCTTCCCCGGATTCGGTATTCTTGCCTCCCTCGTATAGCTGCATCAACACGCGCATTCCTAATAGCAAATAAGCTCGATCCAGATGTCCGTTTGCACTTCCTTCGGCATTCTTGCAATCCTCAATTCTTTTCAAGAACTTCCCTTCCAACTCTACCATACCTCGCTCCAGATAACCCAAATGGTTGTTGGCATTGATAGCCATATCCTTCCACTCATTAATCAGCTTCTCGTAGGCTTCTAGTATTTCCCGATGTTCATTCTCACATTCTCGCATCCTCTTGCACAACTTATTGTATTTGACTTGCGCTTCAGCTTTCTCGTCAATAATCCTATGACCATGGACGAATCCTGGACGACCCAAACCAATGTGATCATTTTCCAACCAACCTGTTTAGTGCGGCACATACCCGGCATGATACTTGTCTGGTTCAATAGAATGCGTTCCTAAGACTAGCTTGCAATGCCACATATGCTGAGCGTGGCACCTGTGCGGGCTATCATCATCTTGAAGTCAGCCCTGAAATGACTCATCTTCTCTATCCTGGGTATGATTTGTTTCCTTCCAGCTTGCCTCATGACTCGGAGGGGGACACAAGGATGAGTTCCCCTCAGACCAATGAATATGAGGAATGGTGCATCTTGAGAACGGACAATGAACACCCCTGTTGGGAACCACTGGGACATCCACTGAACTTGCTCTTCTTTTAGATTCTCAAACAACTCTACCTATCCTCTGGCGTCCCCTGGCTGACGAACATGTTGGGCATGAATTTCATTCGCTTTGGGTGATGGAAAGCGATATGGTCGTCCCAATACCTACGGATAATTTCCTGTCTATAGTCGCCTTTCTGGAGGTATTCTATGAGCCAACATTGAAGTACTAGATTAAAACCCTCAAAATGTGGGGCCCCTTGCTGACACTTTCCCAAGGCTCGATAGATTTCAGTGATGATCATAGGCACTACACTGAAAGACTGCCCGTCGATTCCTTCAATTAAGGTCTTGGTCACCATGGCTAGTCTGGTGTGGATCCTAGCCTTCTTCATAGGGAAAATTATAATCCCAAGAAGCAAAACATGAACACAAAAACCCTTCTATGTATGTGTCCCAAAGAAGTGAGGGAAAATTCATCCATGTAGGTGCGATAGGACTTGTTGCGGCCATATCTCTCGCACGTGAAGTCGAATGGTATGTAGGAGCCTTCAAGCAAGAAAGGCCAGGATTTTTCTTGAGTCCCATCATCTTAAGAAAGCCTCTACTTTTGTGGTTCTCCCAAGGGATACCAGCTAGGCCTCCTATCTTTTCTAGCAAAGAGTCATCTCCAAGTCTCTGAAATGGAACACAGATCAACCAATATCCCAAAACAAAGTGGAAGCCTCTATGATCTTGTTGTTAGGCTAAATTTCCAGAAGAGAGGGAAAATTCCCTAAGTACTTGCAGACGAGGGTTTGATCGCTGCCATGAAAATCTTCCCACCAGCTTAGCAACCTTGGGTGAATGTTGGATACCATACCGAATCTGGGGACCTCGTGCCTCATTTTATGCAGAACAAAGTGTTAGACCCTTAACCCAACCTGACTCAGCTATTTAAATTAATAATTAGAAAAAGGCATCTAATTCTCCAAAATAAATGCACATTACGTGAAGGCGTCTGTTTGTGTTTCAGGAAACCCGGTTGACTTTGGTTTAGGCTATCTTAATGAGTCATTATGCGGACACCATAACTGAATCGTCTAGGCTTGACCATGATGCATGAACGGTTTAATGGAATGAGGTTTCTACTTTTGAAGTGCTAGACAAGGTACCCTTGAGGGGAATGCAAGAGGAAAACATGCGGAACTGTCGACTACAACGTTGTTCGGCTGGTTTTACCGCAAATATGCATTTGCCCTATTTAGGGGGTTTATAATATTTGACTATAGGATTTATTTTAGCACGGGTGGAATATGATGTTGAGGAATGCAGTTACAATGATGAGGTAAATTACATGTATTTTCACGTTCATAAGATAAATGGTTACAGTGATTGCTCGAAATTAGAACAGTATTGAAATAAAGAAATAAAGAAGCAAATTAAAGGAAAGAAAAGACATGAAGAGCCAAGTTAGTAATTGTAATGAAATAATCAAGTAAAAAAAAATCAATTAAGTAAGTGATAAAGTCACAAAAGCAAGTAACGATAAAAGCCTAAAAGAATCCCCAACAGAGTCGCTATGCTGTCGACGCCCCCTTTTTCTTAAGGAAAGAAATCGGGTTTACGACATTATGGGTGGAATGACTCTTTTATCTTCTCTTGGGGAATTTGGGCTATGGAGTTTGGAGGATCACCACCTAATGATTATAGTGCATTAGGACACGTTTAGAGAAACGATGGTGGGTTTGAAAGAAAATCAGAGTTCGGGTAAGGGCTTGAGATTATCTCAAGGGGAAGGTATTAGGAACCCCTCAAGATCCACCAGTGTGGTTCCCGACCTTGCTTAGTTGTGACTTTTAAGAAGAGTATTAGTGGACAAACAAAGTTTGCACACAATAAATATTAACAAATTGGCAACTTTTGAAAGAAGAAAGGCACAAGTGAAAAGAGACTTGGTTTGAAAAAAACATTTAAATAAAGGAAAAGCAAGAGAATAAGGGGTCCTAGGTTTAATTATAATGTGGATCATTCGGTGCAATACCCAACAATCATTATCACACGAGATATGAATGCACCGTCATCATCTCCATATTCTACCCTTCCCACCTCGTTAAGGTATTTATACGTGATTAGTCTTGTTTACTTATTGCACACTAATACACGTCCCGGCCTATCAGTCCAGGGGTATTTGGACTAGGGGGGAAGAGGGATAGAGGCATATATGGAGTTTAAAAAGATAAAATAATAAGGCGTCAGTCAAAAAAATAACAAATAAGTGGGGGTACAAAGCAAACACTCAATGGCTCATACAAACCCTGTAGACACAACATCAATTAGTTTAGCATGACTTACACGTACTGATTTGGTCTTTAAATAAGGAAATTAAGAGGCGGACGAATCAGTTTAACTCATAAAGTTGGATAAAAAGTCTGCATCGAGCCCCTCGGGTCTGATTTGTTAGTTATTGAGGTCTTAATGAAGAGGAGTTTAAAAGAAAGTAAAACTGCAGTAAATTTGTAAATAGATTTGAAATCAGCAGAGCATTTGAGTAGAAAAATGTAGAAGAGTTATGAATGAATTTTTAGAGGCAGGAACGTCTTAAGAAAAGAGTGAGTTACAGTTTTATTTAAAGACAATCTCAGGGACTGAGTAAAAAATTTAGGCATAATATTTAAAAGATGCAGATTTGAAGAGTTAAAAAAAACATTCTGGTTTACAAGAGTTTTTACTAATGTTTTCCCCGAGTTTTATTACATAGTTATTACAAAACTGGAAACGAAGGGACTGAAATAAGTACATCAAAACCAAAGCCAGACCTGAGGATGCTCAATGCAACCTTCAATATCCAACACATGTGTTTTACCAAATCCCGATTCCAGATTCCAAGGCCTTCTCTTAGAGTGTTTTAAAGTTCCAAGGGCTTTCAGGAACCTAGGCAATGATTGCACTCTAAGGATTGAATGTTGTAACATAGTAGTGCAATATATGGAATTACCAGCCTTTAGACATCAAAGTTCAGAGGGAACTCTAAGGTCCCTAAGCATGGCTTACCATGGGAGGGGGGGCGGGGGGGGGGGGGGGGGCGCAGAACTTAAGCAAAGGGTGGTCATACCCATCCATGGGTAAGACTGGCACACTCCTGACCCTCAACTTGGTTTTAAACAAATAAAGAGCAGATTTTAGAAGTCAGAAAGAGGCTTGGTGGTGATTAGGACACCTCCCAACCCTAGTCAAGGCTCAACACATAAAGGGGAGAAAGGAATGGGACTGATTTGAGTAAAGGTCCAAAAGGACCTGGTCCCACGTCATGGATAACAATGGGATGCTACCCTAACCTAGAACAGTACCCACACATAAAGGGGTTAGGGGAAAGGGTTCACATGGTAATACCTCAAGTAATAGAACTTATGCAGAAACATGAAGAATGAACATAATAGACTAAAACACAGTTAGATAGTGCGAGAAAGCTGATCATATAGTAAGGGACATGTAAAAAAGAAGAATTAAACACATAGTTGCGGAGAGTGTTTAACTTAAAGGGGGCATACCAGTTGCAACTTTCAAATAGCAGAACAAACAAAGCAAGAAAACAGCCAGGAAATCCTCAGCAAACACTTGAGGAAAGCAAGAGAGATTCCAAAGTCTAGCCTTGGCTTTCAGCCGGCTAGTCAGAACAATAGCACAAGTAATAGTAAAGAAGAGAGCTTTGAGTATGTGTGTGTGTTTTTGAACTCAATTGTCCGTCCCCTTTTAAAGAAAAAGAGTGAGGTATTTATAGTTGAAAAGAGGCAGGAAAACAAGGCAAGAAAAAGTTCAGTATCAATCATAATCAATTAGGAGAAGAGAACTCATTTAATTAAGGAGTTCGAATTTGAATAGGAGACGGTAGTTTTTTTTTATTTAAGGAAAGAAAATCAAGAACATATTGTGTAGTAAAACGATAAATACATAGGGGAAGTTTAAAAGTATATGGTTTAGATAAATAAGGTAAGAATAAAATCAATTAATACGTAGTAAGTTAAGGGATTAAGGAATTAAGGATTCAAACACAATACTGAATTAAGTAAAACAAAGGGGTCCAAATTAGATAAGGAAAAGTTCAAATAGGCTCACATAATGGTGGTCTGAAATCAATCCCCAAAAATTAGAGTTATTTTGAGAGGAAAATGTCTGACTATAAAGGATGCATAAGCTTAAACATGCAGACGCTAAAATTAAACATACAGAGTGGTCATGAGATCAAAATAGAATAACATAGCTATGCGAGAAATCAAAGGGTCTTGCAAAGCTTAGCAAGAAACAGAGAACATGAGACGAATTTAGAGATTATGGTTTTTTGAAATCAGACAGGAAACAACACAAGAATCAAAACAATCGTACATAAATGCTCGAAAGCCCCAAAAATTTAGGGTTTTTGCCCCGCAGCTTACATGCAAAGACGAAGCATAGAAAATCAAGCAAAATAAACTCAGGAAATACAAAAAACATAGACATTTCATGGAAGAAAACACAGTAAAAGAAATCACTAGAAACCCTAGGAAGAAAATACAGTAAAGAAAATACAAAAAAAACATGGTGAAGATATTTGGGAGTCACAGTAAGGCAAAATAATGTAAAAAATCACAGTAGAACAAATAAAATTCAAGGAAACCTTAGGTTAGAGAAGACGAACCATTTTGAAAGAAAAAATCGGAAAAGATGTAAGAACAACTTTGAAAACCGTAGAAAAAGCACGGATTTAAGATAGATCCTGAGAAGAATAAGAAAACCTTGAAAATGGCATAGGGTTTCAGAGAAACCCTGAAAAATGAGAAAGGCCTGGAAAGGGTTGGTCCGAGTCGGAGATGATCTCGCAAGGCTAGGATACACCAGAGATGGACAAAGAACCTGAATCAAAGGGATTCTGATTCAGGTTTCTAGGTTGTACCTTGTAACTTCCCGTAACAGGAGTATAAGGGCATGTATGGGTGAGTATAGGCCACCTAGTGCTTGGGAGACCATGGTTTCCGGCGAGATAAGGCGGAAACCGGTGGAAAAGGGGCTAGGGTTTCAGAGAACACTTGAGAGGACTTGGAATGAAAGGGTTTTAGGGGCGGCTGTTTGTGAGAAGTGATTAGGGCTTGGGGGTTGGGCTGAGTTAAAAGGGAAAGGGCAAACGTGGACCGTTGATTAAAACAATCAATAGCCACAATTTAAAATGGGGTCTGGGCGGGTTTATTTAATTAGGTCTGGGTCGAGTAGGAAATGGAATTGGTTCCTTTAATTAGGGGGTATATTGGGATTGAAATTGGGTTATATTGAAAGCAAAAGAGGCTATAATTTAAATAGCCAATTTTCCCATTTTGAATTTATAAAAAAATAGTAAAAGTTGTTTAAAATAAAATTGAAAAAACTAGTTTAATAAACAATATGTAAGTATTAGTTTAAAAATATTGGGAATGATTTTATGATTAAAAAGTCTATTAAATCGAGAAATAGGCTAAAATTGTAATTTCATGCAATTTTAGTTTAAAAATACCAAATGGAATTGTAAAATTATGGAAAAAATCATGTAAATTATATTTTGTGTAGATGTAAAAATAAAATAAATTATTCACCAAAATGACAAGTTTTAGGAATAATTACTGGATTTTATAGTGCAAAATAGGCCATAAATGGGTTTTAAAAATCTATAAAAATTTTTGGGAAAATACCATATACATGTTGTTTTGAAGGTATTTTAAGTATAAAAATACATAGGGAAAAATTGGGTGTCAACAAGCTGCGCTTAGAATGTTCTCTGGATTTACTGGTAATACTGGTATACACCCGCAGCATGTTTCCCCCTCTCATCTTTCCTTGCTTATTACTGCTTTTTTTTTCACTGTATATTGTATAACTGCATAGGTACATTTGGCGGTCTGGTCCTAGCCTCATCACTACTCCACCGAGGTTAGGCTGGACACTTGCAAGCACATGGGGTCGGTTGTACTGATACTACACTCTACACTCTTTTTTGCAGACCCCAGTGATGTAGACTTCGGACTGCAGTGAGCTTGCTGACTCTTGTTCATCAGGTGACCCGAGGTAGCCCTACAAGCTTCTGTAGGCCTTGGCGTCTCCTTTCTATCTACTTCCCTATTTCTTACATGTATTTTCAGAAACAGTGTTTTATTAAATTCTTTCAGACATTTATTTGTAGTATTCTTAGACCGTCTGTGAAACAGTGACACTAGTTCTGGCTAGTAAAGACATAAAAAATTGTAATAGATATTCTTGTTCATGTGGCTTATCGTTTTCTTCCACTTATTTCAAATTCCATTGTTCCAATTTTATTTCTTCGTAATTGTTAAAGAGAATAAAATTGGTAAAAATGGTAGGTGGTTCACTAATTGGCTTGCCTAGCTCACATTAGTAGGCGCCATCACCACTTATTAGGGTGAAAAATCCAGATCGTGATAAGTTGGTATCAGAGCTCTATGTTACATGGGTCTCATAATTCACGGACAAGCTTAGTAGAGTCTGAGGGATCGGTATGGAGACGTCTGTACTTATCCTCCAAAGGCAACAGAGTTAGGAAAAACTTCACAATTATTCTTTCCTATCGTGCGGTTTGGTTTTTCAATGCTAATTAAACCTCTACTCTTGTCCTTTTGCGAATTCCGAGATCACGTACCGCTTCTTCAGCCGAACAACAGCACAAACCGGTGATAGATCAGCTACGTCTTTTGAGGCTTTGTGGAGGTTGAATAAGTTTCACCAAGCTCTTCAATACTACTTTCAGCGGACATCTTCTGAGGATCCCTAGGATTATCTGGACTACTATCATGAGGTTCTCAGGAACATGGGGATAGTTGAGAACAATGGGGTCGATTTTGCTACTTTTCACTTGTCTGGATCTGCCAAGACTTGGTAGATAGATTATTGCTTAGCTAGACTAGCCGGATCGCCATAATTTAATAGGGAGCAGTTCACACAGCTATTTCTGGAGAATTTTTCTCCCCATCACTCAGAGAGAGACCTATTGGAGGCAGTTTGAGAATCTTCAGTAGGGTTCTATGACTGTTACCCAGTATGAGACCAGATTTATCGACTTGGCTCGTTATACTCTTTTCATACCTCCCATCGGAAGGTGAGGAGTATCATTGAGGGACTCACCCACCCCGCTCAGTTAGCTAGAGGTGGAGGTAAAGGTATTAGAGGTAGATGTAGAGGTATTAAAGGTGGAGGTAAAGATGTTAGAGGCGGAGGTAAAATTACTATTCTGGTTTGTGGTAGAGAAGCTTCGATTTTATTTTGCGCTGTATCTGGTCATTTATAGTGATTCTTTGAGTGCCAATATTTATGTGTCTATGCTGGTTGGCGATTATATTGTGGTGGATCACATCCATTCTCCATGTATAGCGGTGATTGGAGGTCTGGAGACTCGTGTTGATTTGCTTCTTTTTGACATGGATGATTTTGGTGTTATATTGGGGATGGAATGGTTATCACCATACTAGGATATCATGGACCATCATGCCAAGATTATAACCTTAGCTTTTTCGAGCTTACCTCTTTTAGAGTGGAGAGGGACTCTTGGTCATTCTACCCATAGTATCATCTCTCATGTGAAGGCTCGGTGCATGGTCGAGAAGGGGTGTTTGGCCTATTTGGCATATGCTCGTGATTACAGTGCTGAGATTCCTTCTACTGATTATGTGCCCGTTGTTTGTAAATTTCCTGAGGTATTCCCTTCAGACCTGCCGGGTATGCCACCAGATAGGGATATTGGTTTTTGCATTGATTTGGCTCCGGACACTCAGCCCATTTCAATCCCGCCGTATCGTATGGTCCCGCCTGAGTTGAAAGAGTTTAAGGAGTAGTTGCACGACTTGCTTGAGAAGGATTTCATTAGGCCCAGTGAAAACCTTGGGGTATCGGTGTTGTTAGTTAAGAACAAGGATGGGTCGATTAGAATGTATGTTTATTACTGGCAGGTTAAAAAGGTTACCATCAAGAATAAGTATCCAATACCGACGATTGATGATTTGTTTGATTAGCTTCAGGGTTCCAAGGTATTTTCAATGATTGACTTGAGATCTTGCTACCATTAGTTGAGGCTTAGGGTATCCAATGTCCCTAAGATAGCTTTCCGTGCTTGGTACGGGCATTATGAGTCCTTGATGATGTTATTCGGGTTGAAAAATGCCCTAGTAGCTTTTATAGATTTGATGAACTGAGTGTTCAGGCCTTATTTTGATTCAACTATGATAGTCTTCATTGATGGTATTATGATCTATTCCTACAGTCGGCAAAAGCACAAGCAACATCTTGGAGTGGTTCTTAAGACTTTGAGGGATAGTCAGTTGAATGCTAAAATTTGAAAGTGTGAGTTCTTGTTGAGTTCAGTTGTATTTCTAGGTCATATTGTATCAGCATAGGGTTTACAGGTTGATCCGAAGAAGATTGAGGCGGTCAAGAATTTACCTAGACCAGTATTAGCTACAGAGATTGGGAGATTCTTAGGGTTGGCACGCTACTATTGTCGGTTTGTAGAGGGGTTTTCATTTATCGCAGCCTCGATGACCGGTTGACCCAGAAGGGTGCCCAATTCATATGGTCGGACAAGTGTGAGGCAAGTTTTCAGAAGCTCAAGACAGCTTTGACTACGGCACCAGTTTTGGCTTTGCAAATAGGTTCAGGGCCTTATATAGTTTTTTGTGAACTCGTATCGGGCTTGGTGCAGTGTTGATGTAGGATGGCAAGGTCATGGCTTATGCTTCACGTCAGTTAAAGATTCATGAGAGGAACTACATTCTTCATGATTTGGAGATAGAAGCCATTGTTCACGCATTGAAGATTTGGAGTCATTATCTGTATGTGTGGCATGTGAAGTGTTCACGGATCACAAGAGTCTTCAGTATTTGTTCTAGCAAAAGGAGTTGAATTTGAGGCAGAGAAGGTGGTTGGAGTTATTAAAAGATTATGATATCACCATCTTACATCATCCGGGGGAGGCCAATACGGTGGTCGATGCTTTGAGTAGGAAGTTAGCCATTATGGGCGATCTTGCTTATATTTCGGTCGGTGAGAGACCGCTTGCTTTGGATGTTCGCGCTTTGGCCAATCAGTTCGTGAGATTGGATGTTTCCGAGCCCGGCCATGTGTTAGCTTGCACAATTTCTCGTTCTTCATTATTGGAGCGTATCCCTAATCGGTAGTATGATGATCCCATTTGTGTGTCTTTAGAGACATGGTGCAATATGGAGTTGCCAAGCAGGTTACCTAAGGTGATGATGGAGTTTTGAGATTGCAGGGTCGAGTATGTGTGCCTAATGTGCATGGGCTTCGAGAGTTGACTTTAGTGGAGGCTCATAGTTCCCGGTACTCTATTCATCAGGGCACCACGAAGATGTATCAGGATTTGCGGGAGGATTATTGGTGGAGGACAATGAAGGATATTGTTGCATATGTGACTCGGTGTTTGAATTGTTAGCAGGTTAAGTACGAACATCAGAGACCTGGTGGTTTGTTTCAGAGGATTGAGCTTCTCGAGTGGAAGTGGGAGTGGATCACTATGGATTTCGTTGTTGGACTCCCACAAACACATAGGATGTTCGACACAATATGGGTCATTGTTGATAGGTTGATCAAGTTAGCGCATTTCATTCCCGTGGCAGTCTCCTATTCATCTGAGAGGTTAGCTGAGATCTATATCTGGGATATTATTCATCTTCATGATCTACCTATGTCAATCATTTTGGACCGAGGTATGCAGTTTACCTCACGATTCTGGAGGGAAGTTTTGCGAGAGTTGGGCACACAGGTTGAGTTGAGCACATCGTTTCATCCTTAGACGGATGGGCAGTCTGAGCGGACTATTTAGATCTTGGAGGATATGCTCCGAGCTTGTGTCATTGACTTTGGAGGCTTATGGGATCAGTGTTTTCCTACAACAACAGATTCCAATCGAGTATCCACATGGCTCCTTATGAGGCTTTGTATGGTAGGCGGTGTCGGTCTCCGATTGGATGGTTTGAGCCCGGAGAGGCCCGGTTATTAGGTACGGATCTGGTTCAGGATGCCTTGTACAAGGTTAGGATTATTCAGGATAGGCTTTGTATAAGTAAGTCCAGGCAAAAGAGTTATGCCGACCGCAAGGTTCGAGATTTGGCTTTCATGGTCGGTGAGCGGGTGTTGCTTCAAGCATCGCCTATGAAGGGCGTGATGAGATTTGGGAAGAAGGTCAAGCTTAGCCCTAGGTTCATTGGTCCATTTAAGATTCTTGATTGAGTGGGAGAGGTCGCTTATAGACTTGCATTGTTTCCAAGCTTATCAGTCGTGTATCGATCATTTCATGTATCCATGCTTCAAAAGTATCATGACATTCCATTCCACGTGTTAGATTTCAGCACTGTCCAGTTGGAAAAGGAATTGTCTTATGAGGAGAAGCTATAGCTATTCTAGACCGTCAGGTTCATTAGTTGAGATCGAAGGGTTTTCCTTCTGTTCGTATTCAGTGGAGAGGTCAGCCTCTGAGGCATCGACCTGGGAGTTCGAGTCTGATATGTGGAGAAGTTATCCCCATCTTTTTCCCGACTCAGGTACTTCTTTCTTCTGTCCATTCGAGGACGAATGATTGTTTTTGAGGTGGAGAATGTGATTAAATTAAATTATGTGTTTCGAGGCCCTAAAAACCTCTTTTATAATCGCCTCGATTTGCATGCGCAGTCCCGGCACGTAGCCGAAAAGCGTAAATGTGAAAATTTGTGAAAAATGATAAATGTTGACTATAAAATGAATTAATTTGACTTCGGTCAATATTTTAGATAAGCGGACCCAACTCCATGATTTGACAGTCTTGGAGGGTCCGTTGGAAAATATGGGACTTCGGCATATGCCAGGAATCGAATTCCGAGTTCCCAAGCCCAAGAAATGAATTTTTTAAAGAAAATTGTTTTATAAAATTGTTTAAATTATTTGGAAATTAATTTTGATTAAAACGCGAGGGTATCGGCCCGTATTTTGGTTCCAGTGCTCTGTATAGGTCATATATATAATTTAAGATGATTCTATAAAATTCGGTGAGAAACGGAATCCGTTTGACGTGATTCGGACCTTAAATGCAAATTGATGTTTTAAGAAGTTTTGGAATATTTCATTAATTTTGAGGTTTAATCTGTTGTTAATTATGTTAGTTTGGCGATTTGATCGCACTGATAAGTTCGTATGGTATTTTTGAGTTACTATGTATGTTTGGTTTGGAGCCCCGAGTGCTTGGGTGAGTTTTTTGATGGGCGTTTGAGTCTTTTTTAACTTATAAATCTGGTGTTAATAGCTGTTGCTGGTGTCCAAGAAATTTATTCTATGCGAATGTATCCATGGGAATACGAATGTGAAGGGTAGGAAAAAGGAAACTACACGAACGCACCTAGGTGGTCGCGAACGCATAGCTTTAGAGAAGGGCTGAGGTCTGGGCATAGTTAAGCTTATGCGAATGCATCCACATGGACGCGATCGCGAAGAGGTATGGGAGGGGAGACTGTGCAAACGCACCACTCAGGTCGCGAATGCATAGGCTATTTTTGTCCAGTTATTTTAAAAATAGTAGCCATTACATGCTTTTTACCAAAACTCATAACTTTTTCATCTAAACTCCAAATTGGGCAATTTTTGAAAGGGGATTTTACCATTAATTCATAGGTATGTAATCTTTGACTCATTTTCTCCAGTTTCCATTAACACCCATTATATTTCTAGGCTTAAATAACATTCTTAAGGATAGAAAATTAGTAATTTGGGTAGAGTTAGGGCTTTTTGATTATTTGTGATTTAGACCTCGTTCTAGGGTCGAATTTTAAAACTAATTATGTATTTGGGCTTGTTGGTGAATGGAGATCGGGTTTGGTATGAACCGTGTGTTTTGACCAAGCTAACCCGGGGTCAATTTTTGACTTTTTGGGAAGAACGATTAGGAATCTATAATTAAGCATTGTAATTGAATTTTAGCATTTATTGATGTTATTAAGTTGATTATGTCTATATACAATTTATTTGGGGCCAAATTCAAAAGGAAAAGCGGTGTTTGAGGCTTGAGGTGGCCGTGGAAGTTCGAGGTAAGTGTTTGGTTGAGGCAGTGGTAGTTTGAGGGATTAGGAGTTGTGTCATATTTACTATTTTTTTCTTGATTAGCATGACGTATAGGCATAGTGATGAGTGTCTATACGTTGGTGTCGAGCATGGCTGTAAGTCTTATATTGTGATTTTCATGACTTTGTTGTATTATTCATGTCTTAGTGAGGATTTCAATTCTTTGTGCAAAGTTGTGGAAAGAATTGTGACCTATGAACATTGAGGAGCGTCACATCCAGTTGTTAAACGAATTGTGAAAGTATAAGTGATACTTTAATCTTTAGAGCATTGGCTCGAGTTGTGAAGTGAACTGTAAAGTAAAAGTGAGAAAGAGACGTTATCATTATGTTGCCGCCTTTCCGGGCTATTGTTGAATTGTGGTTCCCTTGCATTGTGTTCTTAATTAATATTTCGGATGCTTAGGTTGATGATTCGTTGTGTTAGGTAAGGGTTTTGGTTATTCTTGGGGGAACAAGTTTGGTTATAGCTAAGGTAGTTTGATATTGTAACAATTTTGGTTTTTGCAGAGGTAGTTAGATGTTGTAACTAGTTTGGTTATAGCTGAGGTAGTTAGAAGTTAGAACTTTGGTTATAGCTGAGGTAGTTAGATGTTGTAACAAGTTTGGTTGTATTTGACGTAGTTAGATGTTGTAACAAGTTTGGTTATAGATGTTTCTTCCTTGCCGGGACGTAATTACTTCTGCTTTCAAATCCCTTGCCGGGATATTGTAGACCTTATTGATCCCGTGTCGGGACTCTTGTTATGAATATTGTTGATATTATATGTGGATCGGGTTGCACGCTGCAACAATATTATATGTGGATCGGGTTGCACGCCGCAACAATGATATATATGGATCGGGTTGCATGCCACAACAATATTATATGTGGATCGGGTTGCACGCCACAACAATATTATATGTAGATCGGGTTGCACGCTGCAAAAATAATATAGTTCGATCGGGTTGCACGTCGCAATAATAATATATATGGATCGCATTGCATGCCGCGTTAATGATATATGTGGATCGGGCTGTACGCCACAACAATTATTAATGATATGGATCGGATGTACGCTGCAATAGTGTTGTTCAATATTGGGATCGGGTTGCGCGACGCAACAATTACTGATACAAGTGTGTTTATTTCGGATATTAGTTTCTTTTGTTTTCTGTGAATTCTAAGCTGCCCTTAGACAGTTACTCTGGATTTACTGTTAATACTGGTATACCCCCGCGCATGTTTCCCCCTCCCATCTTTACATGCTTATTCCTGCTTTACTTTTCGTTGTATATTGTAAAATTGCACATGTTTATTTGGTAGTCTGGTCCTAGCCTCATCACTACTTCACCGAGGTTAGGCTAGGCGCTTACCAGCATATGGGGTCGGTTGTGCTGATATACACTACACTCTTTTGTGCAGACCCCAGTGTTGTAGACTTCGGACCGCAGTGAGATTGTTGACTCTTGCTCATCAGGAGACCCGAGGTAGCCCTGCAGGCGTCCATACGCCTTGGCATCTGCTTTCTATCTACTGCCCTATTTCTTATATGTATTTCCAGAGACAGTGTTGTATTAAATTCTTTTAGACCTTTATTTATAGTATTCTTAGACCGTCTGTGAAACTGTGATACCAATTCTAGGTAGTCGAGACTCAAACAGTTGTAATAGATATTCTTGTTCAGATGGCTTATTGTTTTCTTGTGTTTATGTTAAAATTCCATTGTTTAAATGCTATTTCTTCGTAATTGTTAAAGAGAATAAAATTGGTAAAAAGGTAGGTGGTTCATTAAATGGATTGCCTAGATCACATTAATAGGTGCGATCACGACTCCCGATAGTAAGAAATTCGGGTCGTGGAAAGTTGACAAACAAGTAGGGGTGAATGGGAATGAAGAATTAACTAGAAGACATAGGGAGCTATCAAACTCTCATTGGCAGGCTGCTCTTAAAATATGCCTCATTATTCAGATCACAAATAGTGATGAACCAGGTTCTTCATTTAGAATCCTCTTGATCATGCCTCTATTTTCCAAAGTAGAGAAATTTGTTTAGAGATCAGTAAGGCATATCAACACATGTCACCGGAGCATACTATTTATAGTATGAAACTGAGTAAGAATTAATCTAGATATTTACATAATTTCTAGATTTCCTAGCAAAAAAAATTTTTTTTTTCATTGTGCAATCTGAGCTGGTCCTATTAGGTGATCTTAATCATCCCTAATTCTAAGATGTTCCTTTCGAAGCTTTCTCTACTTAGTGCTTTAGTAAAAATGTCAGCAATCTGTTTATCAGTAGTACAAAATTCTATAGTAATCAATCATTTCCCAATATTTTCCCTTAAGAAGTAATGTCTAACATCTATGTGCCTAGTCCTCTTATGATTAACTAGGTTCTTAGTCATACTAATAGTACTTGTGTTAACACAAAAAAAGGATGCAACCAACTTCAATGCCAAAATCCATGAGTTGCTGTCTGATCCACAGCAAATGAGCACAACAAGAACCAACATCAACATCCTCAGCCTCGGCAGTGGATAAGGCACAAAACTCTGCTTATAGTGGCCCATGATACCATACATGAATCAACAAAATGAGCCATACCTGAGGGTTTTTTTTCTATCCGCAAAGAAACCTGCATAGTCAGCGTCAACATATCCTACTAGATTAAAGTTACTACCATTAGGGTACCAAAAGCAAAGGTCAGTAGTGCCTTTTAAATTTATTAGTATCCTCTTGACAATAATCAAGTGGGATTCCTTAGGATTTGCTTGAAAACAAGCACAAAGCCCTACACTGAAGACAATTCCAGGTCTGCAAGCAGTAAGATACAAAAGTGAACCAATCATACCCCTATACAATTTTTTATCAACAGATGAATCGGGCTCATTTATGTCTTATTTAATAATTGTTGCAATGGGTGTGTCTATTTCCTTTGTTTAATCCATTGTATACTTCTTAATCAACTCTTTTGCATATTTCTGCTGATGAATCATGGTTCCATTTGGGTTTTCATTGATCTGTAAGCCTAAGAATAATTTAAGTTCATTCATCATACTCATTTAAAATTCAATCCTCATTAATTTAGCAAATTCCTTACTCAGTTTTTTAGTGTTTGCCCCAAAAAATATGTCGTCAACATATATTTGTACTGGTAGTAGATCCTTACCTTTTTCCCTCAAGAATAGAGAGTTGTCAATCGTACCTTTTGTATCCATGTTCAAGCAAGAATTTGGATAGGCGTTCATACAATGCTCTAGGAGCCTGCTTGAGTCCATATAGGGTGTTGTCTAGTTTATATACATGATCTGGACACTCCTTACTTTCAAACCTTAGAGGTTTTGACAAAGACTTCTTCCTTTAAGTAGCCATTTAGGAAGTCACTCTTCATATCCATTTGGTGAAGGGTGAATTCCATGTGTGCTGCAAAAGCTATGAGGAGTCTTATTGCCTCCAGTCTTGCAACTGGAGCAAAGGTCTCATCATACTATGCCCTCCTTTTGTCTATAACCCAGGACCACCAACCTTGCCTTGTTGCTTACCATTCCATCTCCATCAAGTTTGTCTCTGAAGACCCACTTAGTGCCAATTAATGATATGTCCTTGTGTCTTCTGACCAGATGCCACACTTGACTTCTTTCAAACTGATTGAGTACATATTTTATTGCATTCACCCAGTCAGCATCCTGCAAAGCCTCAGTAACATTTTTAGGTTCAATAAGAGATAAGAATACATCAAAAGTACACATATTCTTTAACTGAGATCTAGTTTTAACTTCAGAAGTTGGGTCAGTAAGGATGTTCTCAGTGGGATGAGAACTTTGATACTTGTAAGGTTTTATAACGAACTTATTTCTGCTTGGAGTTTCTCCCATGTTCTGTTGCTGAGGAACAAGCTCATGGACAGGTTCCATTTGGGAATTAAATTCACTTCTTCTTTGTTCAGTTCCCCCTGTCAGCTTGCCCTGGATGGAAGAACTTATTCCTTCTTTTGGTGCAGCTTAAGTTTGAGTTGTGACTTCACTCAGTTCTTTTACCAGCCTAATAGCTTCATCTTCATGTTCTTGTCTCTCAGAAAGAATGTTAGTTTTTTCAAAAACTACATGCACACTTTTTTCTACACATAAAGTTCTTTTTTTGAACACTTTATAAGCTTTTCTATGTGAATAATATCCCAAGAATACTCCCTCATCACTTTTCGGATTAAACTTAGCTAGAGAGTCCTTTTCATTATCGCGCACAAAGCACTTGCATCCAAATTCTCTAAGATGGTACATATTTGGTTTTCTCCCTTTAAATAATTCACAGGGAGTCTTCTCTGTAAGAGGTCTAGTCATGCACCTATTAATAATGTAACATGCATTATTTACAGCCTCTGCCCAGAAGTTATGGGCAGTTTACTAGAAAGAAGCATAGTCCTAGCTATATCTTCAAGAGCCCTATTCTTCTTTCAACTACTCTATTTTGTTGAGGAGTCCTAAGGGTAGAGAAATTATGATCTATACCATGATCATCACAAAATTCATAAATCTAGCATTTTTAAATTTAGTTCCATGATCAAACCTAATTTATGCAATTTGATTACCTAGTTGTTTCTGAGTTTTTCTAACAAAGGCAGTAAACATGTCAAATGTTTCATCCTTATATGTTAGCAATAATGTCCATGTAAACCTAGAGTAATCATCAACAAGAACCATCACATATTTCTTACCAACTTTGCTCAATGTTCTCATTGGACCACCGAGATCCATATGAACCAGTTCCATCGACCTGGTCGTGCTTACCACTTTCTTTCTTTTAAAAGAGGATCTTACCTGCGTCCCCCTTGCAAAAGCCTCAAAAACTTTTTCTTTCTTAAACTTGATGTTAGGCAGCCCTATGACTAGGTTCTTGGAGACTAATTTGTTGAGTTGACTTAGACTTGCATGTCCAAGTCTTTGGTGCCAAAGGAGGGGATCATTGTTCGACACACTTAAGCAAGTGAGTTCATTTTCTTTAAGAGTGGAAAAATCTACAATGTATATATTTTTTACTCTTTTTTCCTACAAAACAATCTTGTCAGTTGTAAGATTTAGTACAAAATATTTGGTAGAGAATGAATGCTACCAAGTTACCTCTATCACATAGTTTTAATACACTGATTAGGCTATATTTCAAGCCATCTATCAAGTAGACATTCTCAATGGAATGTGAGTCTATCTTGTCTACCTTTCCAACCCCAATAATCTCACTTTTCTTACCATTTCCAAAGTAGACAATTCATCCTTTGAGGTTCTCAAGTTAAAGGAACTGGTTCTTGCGACCAGTCATATGATTTGAACAGCCACTATATATGTACCATATTTGAATGCTTCCCTTCACTTTGACCTACAAGAGAAAATCAGGGGTTAATCTTAGGAACCCAAACTAGTTTGGGTCCCTTTCTATAGTCAAATCGGTGAATTAAATTCTTTTTAGCCCGTCTAGGCAGCCTATTTTTCCCTTGAATAAAGATTTTGTTCTTTTGACTGGCCTTTTGTTTTGCATTACACTCACTTTTCTAATGACCAGTATTGCCACAGTGTGTGCAAATGTTATTCTTAGAAAGTGTGATGTACTTGCTTTTAGGATCCCACTTAGGTGTGGGGGCCCCATAGCCAAGTCCTCTCTTATTGCTAGAGTGATGCTCTTATAGCCAGGACAGTGCATCAGAGGACGTATACCATTTGCAAATTCTGTTTAGTTCATGTTTCACCTTGCCTAGATCTTCTTTTAGGACTCTTATCTACTCATTTCTCTTGTACAACTCATCCTTCATTTTTCCTAGATTTTCTTCTAAGGTGAAGTGTGTATGATCAGCTTTCTTTTTACCTATTCCTAATTTTATTTCTAAATTTTCAGATCTATGTTCAAATACTGTGGTGTCAAGTTCAAGAACCCGGTTCTTCAACTCAGTATTTTTACTATCACTTTAACTAGCCCTGAGTTCAAAATTTCTGCACTTTTTTTTAGCAAATTTTAGATTTTATTAATTGAAGATAAAGTTACCACAAATATGTGAATAACGAGTAAGGGAGTCAAATCGCCGGAGTTGTTACCCATATAACACAACCGGTCTAACCTTACCGTATTCAACCTATTATGATAATATTACAAAAAAGCAAAATAAAATTACAAGAAGATAGGTTTATACGATAAGGAGGGAGACGCCAGTATTGTCACCCATATAACGATAACCGGCAGAAACCTTACCTTATAAAACCTATCGAGGCCCTAAAAAGCCTCATGAAATAAAAGCAAGAAAACGATGAACATTAATGTGATGGTAAAGAAAGCGGATTTGCTTTCTTTTCTTCATATTTGTGAACTGTTAGCTCCAATTGTCAGAGGATTCTCTTTATGACTTTAAAATTCACGCTTGTTCCTCGAACGATTTGGTTTAGTAATGAATGATTGCATGACTTGTTTTTGCTTTGCGATTCTCATCGGTGGTCTCCGTATGTTATCGACTTCTCTCATCCTGCCTTCACAACTTGTATCTCTTGCATGAGATTTCTTACTTGTTTTAAAATGCCTCGGTGATAAATCTCCATTTCTTGATGCTTCTGCTCTACAATGTGATAAAATATCTTCTTCCTCCCCTTCTTCGTATATATGTCTTCCTATCTCCTCCTTCAGAAATTGTGTATGCTGTAGATCGACTTCTGAAGTAGTTACCACAATTTGTTTTTGTCCCTTCTCCAAAGAAGTGTTTGGTTTAATTGATATAATCTTATTTTGGGCAGCTATCGGCAATGGTGTTGCAAGTCGATTAGCAGCTAGAATTGCACCCAAAGTTGTCGCTAACTTCCTTTGAGTTGTGAAATGATCCTCACTGTCCTCTCTTGAAGTATCGTCCTCAAAATCTTGGTCATCGTCTTAAGATGAGAAAGCACCAAATCCTTCTCCTAACGCCTCGTCATCGTCATAATCTCGTTGGTCTTTCCACAATTTTGAACTAACAACCAAGTCTCTCCTGGTAAAGAAAGGTTGTTTGTTATTTCCAGAGGAAGAAGTTGGTTTTCTGTAATCCTTGAAAGATGTCTCGACATCGGAATTGGATATGAATGTCGAGCATTGAGCAAAGGCCATCTGCCTATTCTGTCCTGTGAAGATTGTTTCCTTACTGTTAAATTTTGACCTTGTAGTAGCTATGTTTGGAGATGTATGTACAGCTGGATTGTTATCTCTGCTGAGTGTTAAGTTTTTGGAGTTCGAAACTTCCCCCTTAGTAGCATCAGCTTGAGTAACCTGCATTGTGATCTGGTCGTGTGCATTTTGTAAAACAAGCTGCTGCTCTGTTAGCCTAGCTTCTTGAATTTTGTTGTTGCCAGCTTCTGTTTTGGTATGCTCAGAAGTATCCAAATCTATTTTTGGATTTAGCTGTACTGTCTCACCCTCCAGACCATTCTCCTGCCCAATTGAATCACACGTAGGAATAATTTCAGACATTTCTTTTTGGATCATGTCAGGACTGCTTGGATGTGTAGCAGATATCTATGTTGGCTTTTCCTTTGGTTCAAATGATATAGCAGTTAGATTGTTGTGGATCGATTGCTGTTGTTGTGTGGCTTTATCCATTACAGAAGATTTTGTCAAGGCTGCTGGATTATGTGGTTCAGCAAAAGGTGTCAACTTAGACAAATCATTACCTGAATTAAGCCATTCATTAGAGGCTTCACTAGATCAGCAACCGAATTGATACAAAGCACTACAGCATTAGTATTATGCATTTCAGAAACTGTCCTTACAGAGAATTGAGAAGACTTAAGATCCTCATTCTGTTTCATAGCATCTTTTCCAATACCATGATGTACAATTGAATCACACAGACCAGAATTCTCATTTAAAACTGTATTGTTTTGTGTATTCACTGCTTCAGCATACTGTACAGTGACAGTCACAGCATATTGAATTTTATTTGGATCGACATTCTGTTCAACACAACATTTACATGTTGAACCGTAGAATCAGTAACACCTTGACCCTCATTCAATATTGGATTATTGTGCACGACCTTTCTTTGTACAGCTCTTTTCCCATTTAGAAAATCCCGTGCGTCCCCTTGCAATTTGTCAACAACAACCCCATTACCAGTCGTGTGGCTGTCGAGATTATCCTCCTCTATACCAGCTTTTTTATTTTTAAACCTACAAACCTTTTCATCATGTCCTTGGTGTTTGCAAAAGGCGCAATACTTAGGAAGGTTGTCGTATACAATGATTTGCTGGAACTCCACAGATTTACCGGAAATAGAATCTACAAACTGTAACAGGACCTTTTTTGGGTGTTTATCCAAAAGGTTCAAAATAACCTTGACTCTTGCTGCGCCTGGCCTCGTTCTATCCTGCGTCGCCTTGTCAACAGCAATTGGTTTTCCAACAGCAGACGCAATTGACAGCAGAGACCTTTTCGCAAATAAGTTTGGTGGCAGACCTGGCATAAAGATCCATACAACTGCCATCGATGTCTCCTCTATTGGATTTAATTCGAAAGTCCATGGAAATGTTCGGAAGAAATATTCTTCGCCTTTGGATTTAAGATAACATGTCGACTTACCAAGGAAGTGAGCATAATCATCGAACAGATCAAACCTGACTAGAAGGTGCCTATATTCCAACTGTCCAACATTACAATGACCTTTAACATCAAATTGCGACGAAAAAATTCGTCGCACTTCCGATAAATCAGGTTTGCCATAAGAAAATTTTATCACAACTGCTTGGTGCAAACCTTCTTCCCTTGTGAAAGTGTTTACATCTTCCATTGTGAATTGGATTACCGGATGCTCATGTTCAAAGTTGACTGCGCAAAGCTCGATCTTTGTCAAAACTGTCTGTTTAGCTTGAGTAACAGACGCATATGATGGCTTTACTAATTCTTTTAAAGTTGTTGTTACAGAATTTTGAATAATCTCTCCCACAGCCAAAGGCTGGGGAGAGATCTGTGCAGCCATGGCTGCCAAAATCGCGTGAACTCTTCAAGATACTACCAATGAGACACGAGCTCATCCATCGTTTTAAACAACCGAAAAAAACTAAGCAAGCCGAAAGATTCTAAAGAAAGGATCAGAATGTGAATGAATAGTAAGAATCGCAAGATTTAAGATCTGTTGCGTTTGGATTTAGATTTTGGAAAAACAATAAAAGGAAGGTGTTCACCTCAAGAAGGAGATTTTAGGATCACACATTCCCTAGAAAGTTGTTCCTTCTCATTATTATGTCCTCAGACTCATCAATGAAGTCTAGTAGTAATTCAGATAACTTTTCTTTCGACAAAAATTTATTCTTGTCTTTGAGATGAATTACACTTACCTCTTGCTCAGCATTTGGTTCTCCAATGGCCATAATTGCTTGTTCATCTCCAGCTTCATCTTCTGAATACTCATTTGAACTTTTTCCCTAAGCAAAAACCATAGCCTTTGTTGATCCTTTGTTCTTCTTGGTTTGAACTTGTTCCTTCTTCCTGTTTCTTCATTCATCCTTTTCTTTCTTCAATTCAATTTTCTACTAAGGACAATTCTTGATCATGGGTCAGTCTTACCACATTTGTTGCAGCACTCGCTGGTCTATTTTTTAGGAGCCCTTGGTTTGTGGAAGTTTGCACCTCTTGAAGAACCCTTTCCTATAATTAGGTACTTCTTGAAATCCCTTGTAATAATAACCATTTCATCATCATCTAAGTCTGCACCTTCAGCTACTCTGAGAGTCAAGCTTCTTTTCTTCATGGGTGAATCGATCTTTACGGTTTGCATTCTCAATTCATAGGCAGTGAGATTTCAAATCAGCTCATCTAACTTGAGAGTAGCAATGTTCTTTGATTCATGAATAACAGTATTTTTCTTTCCCGAGTTACTGCCAAGACCCTTATCAAGATTTTCTCAACCTTATTTTCTTCAAGGATAATTCTTCCAAGAGACTTAAGTTCATTTGTTAGTGTTGTAAACCTTGTGTACATCTCTTGGATGGTTTCTCCTTCCTTCATGGTGAAATTCACATATTGAGAATACAACAGTATTCCTCTTGCTCTCTTTACTTGAGAAGTTCCTTCATGCGCTACAAGTAGAGTCTCCCAGATCTCCTTAGCAGTAGTACAACTATGAATTTTATTGTACTCGTCTGGACATAATCCACACACATGTCATTTCTTGGCCTTGGAATTCTTTTCCCCCTTCTTCAAAACTTCAGTCGTACAGTCACCTCTAGTCTCTGGCACGTCTACTCCTTCAATATTCTTCGTTGTAATAGCCATGGGACTATCAGCAAAAATGTCCCAAAGTTCATAGACTTCTCATATGATGTGGTCTCTCATCCTATTCTTCCACCAGGAATAGTACTAACCATAAAAGAGTGCAGGCCTAGTAGTGGATTGTCCTTCCCAGTTTTCAGGTGGTGCACTCGTCTTGATCTGTTCCTAAGGTGTTAGCCTCTTCAAGAATAACCCGCTCTGATATCAATTGATGTTTTGTACTTCAATACCAGACAAGAAGGAGGGTGATTTGTATGGTACCTAATTTTTGCTTAACTTGATTATAGAAGGCCTCGTTCTTCTATGTGTTCCAACTAGTACTATTGCGGAATAATAAATACAAAAAAAAAAGAACACAAAGATTTTTATGTGGAAATACCTGGCTTAAAAGGTGAAAAAACCATGACCTACCTTCCAGTAGGATTTTCCCAAACTCTCCACTAAAATCACTTATCCAAAAATCACATTTACAAAAAGTCTTTTGTGAACCTAGGATTAACTCTAACCCCGTTGTAGCCCACAGCCTCAACTGTTGCGACAACTTCAAGTTAACTCTAACTTGAAAACTCTAAGTACCTAATACAATTGCTTCTAGATAACCTGAAAGGTACAATATAAAAACACCCACTACAATTGAACTAGAATAAAAGGACAGACGCTTGGAACTAGTTCTTATATATGGTTCAAGTAATTTCAGGATAGCACGCTTGGATCACACATTCATTGCTTGCAAAATTTCCTTGCTATTTTTCTCTCAATTCACATGTATCTTCTGGTTATGTGCATTTCCTGCAAAAGAGAACAACACTAATATTTAGGGAGTTAGTAAAAAGAGATTGACTAGAATACAGATTCTACTCTTCCTTAGTGGAAGAGTTCTAGTTGGTCTCATCCTCTAACTCTATCCATTACTTACGCTGTGTTTCTCTTTGTGTAAGGAGTCTTTCTTCTTATCCAATATGCAACCTTTTCGATCAGGATCAGGAGATATAATTTCTGGTAAGTTAGATTTATCTCCTTCGTGTGCATCTCACATGTTTGAGTTGATCATAAATGTGTTTCACAAGATAGATATGGTCTCTGTATGAGTTCCTTTGTCAGTATTCAAACTTCATCTTTACTTGGGCCAACAAAGATCAAGAATGAACAGTTGGCACCAAAATATATTTATACCAGTTTGCATTTGGCTGACATCATGACCAAAGGCTTGGGTTCATCTGTTACAACCCATATTCACGTATGTGAGCTCATGCCATAAGGTAATCGACATAAATACATGAAAGGATTATCCTTATGATGATAAGAAGTTAATTCTATTGGTATTAAATGATACAAAGGTGTATATCGATGGATAACAAGTATTACAAGTTAATCGAATCAAAAGATGTTGTCAGCCGTATTTTCGAATAAACCTAGAGGTTCTTAGTACACACAAGAGGTAGTGTTTTAATTCATTTTAATCATTTAATATCCGTATTATAAGTCTTGAAGTCAAATGAGTTATGAGACAAAAGTCGACAAAAGTTGTCGCAACTTAGTTTCATAATTGTACTTAAACATAAGTTCAAATGTTACTAAGCTTTAGTACCAATTTATTAAGAATTTTGGATTGATCTAACCACCAAATTTAATATCTATGAGTCTAGTTTCTAACTCATTAAACCGTTTGTCAATACAATCTCGGAGTAGAGAGATATTCGCATTTTGCGAGACTGCCCAAGCACCTCTCCATTGGGCCCACTAAGGCGGTTTAAGACATTTGGGCCTATATATGCCGCTTCCAACACGTTTTAAGTCATTTATTTTAACTATTATCAGACCTTAGAACCCTAGGAACATCCTATCAAGGTTCTCTCAAGGTTCAATACCCAAACAAAGGGCAAACAACACAAATCAAGTGTCGGGAATATCGTGGCGCTAGTAAGTCACTTATTCTTCTTATTGTTGCTCATTTTTGTGTTGTTTCAGCTCGTGTGGGAGGTTGTTTTAGAGGGTTTATGTTCTGTAAGTACTCCCTCATATTATTATTATCAACCCTAGGTGATTTCAAGCCTCCTAAAGCAATTCTAGTGCCGAAAAATACTAATTGACTGCTAGTTTTGTTTTCTTGTTGTTGTGGCAGCGTTGGAGGGATATTTCATGGAAATTTAAGGTCAAATTGGAGTTTTTCTTTCTTTATAAAGGTAAGGATCCTCTTACTCTATATGTATTTAAGATTATCCAAGTTGTGGCTAAGCCATTGGAGCTAGAACTTGTGAAATATATATCGAAAGGCTTGGTAGTAATGTTATCGGTTGGTGGACTGTTTTGGAAGACTCAATATGATTATTATTGATGTTTTTGGGCTGTTTTGTGATTGTTATGAATGGTGTGAATTCAAAAATATAGGGGAGGTTCTGTCCGTTTATCGTAAAATAGGTTGTGGTCGATACATAATGGTTATGATGCTTATATGATAACGGTAGTATCGTTTCGCTTATTGTAGACTAAGGGGTGTGACAATTGCATAGCTTGAGATTTGGGAAATATATACAAGGTATGTGAGGCTATACCTTTCCTTCTTTTGCACGATTCCGATTGTACACTATGTAATGAATGAGCTTCCAAAGATACTCTACTCTTAGAAGCTAGCAGTAATTACATTGTTTCCCCTCTTATGGAACGATTGATGTTAATGTTGCTTCTCTTATTCTTATGTTATCAATGTTGTTGGTAATTCCTGATTCTTATAAGGTTCATAGTGAAGATTTAGTGTTAATAACGTGTATAGAGGATACCGACCTAACGTCACTCCAAAAGGTTGAGAACGTGCTTCCATGAGTCGAGCATGAATTATATATATATATATATATCTATTTTACTCTACCAAGTCGTGCTATAGTCAGCCGGGTGCGGCACCAACTGTGAAACCACTGATCAGTTGGGGTTTAACAAGCTTCACGTGGCCGGGTACATCTACCGAGCCTTATGATGGCAGGGTACTTTTTACCGAGCATATTACGGCCGGGTACGATATGATGATGATGATGCCCACAGAGGGGTATGTTTTAAAAGTTTATGTATTTATACATATGTATCATGCATTTCATGTCAGTATCCCTCAGAGGTACTCAGATGTTACAGGTTGTATATTCTCTATACATGTTTACATTACTGTTCGTATTTATGGTTCCCTGCCTTACTTACTCGGTACATTATTCGTACTGACGTCCTTTTATTTGTGGATGTTGCATGTTGTGCTGCAGGTCCTGATAGATAGGAAAGTGTAGCTCCCCCACCACAGTAGGCTGTCCAGTTTAGCGGTGATTGGCGAGTTCCCTTCTCCGGACATTCCTTGGTCTTGGTATCCATTTTTTTATTGACATTATGGGTAATGTCAAGGCCCTGTTATGGATATATTGCAGAACTTTTGTTCCTTTAGAGGCTCATAAATAGGTATCGACTCATGTATAGTTTGTTATGCCTTGTCGGCTGGTTGTTGTTGTATAGCCTTTCATGATAGTGTGGTAGCTCGTACCATATATATATAGTTTCTTGATT
Organism: Nicotiana benthamiana; assembly: GCA_034376525.1. NCBI lineage: Eukaryota > Viridiplantae > Streptophyta > Magnoliopsida > Solanales > Solanaceae > Nicotiana > Nicotiana benthamiana. Next base: position 103,215,541 of record CM067328.1, on the reverse strand, counting down.
GTTTGGTCATCCCAGGTTATGTAGGTTCATGCCATCATATTTTATTGTTGGTTGTCCATGATCTACCATTTATATTGATCTCCTCAGCCCTAAGAGATAATGAATAGGGTTAGATAAAATGTACGTTGGTGCTCGGCAAGTATGGTCGGGTGCTAGTCATGGCCCTCTTGTTTGGGTTGTGACAAACTTGGCATCGAAGCAAGTCTGTCCTAGGGATTGTCTATGAGCCATGTCTAATAGAGTCTTGATTATGGATGTGAAGCGCGCCACATTTATAATCAGGAGGCTATATGACATCTAGGGTTGTTACCTTCTTCCTTAATCTTGATCGTGCGTAGAGTTGAGTCATAAGTGTTCGTCTATAATATTAACCTTATTTTCTTTCAGAGATGCCTTTAAAAGGAAGTAAACAATTAGTAGACGGATTGATACATCTACGGGAGAGGATACCAGTTAGGTTCCCCAAGCCAGAGCAGGCCAAAGTGAGGCTCAGAGCGAGATGCCGTCTCATACCTCATCTAATCCGTCTCCTCCAGGGGATATTAGGAGGCACCCAGCACCTCCAGTCCCTCCATCTAGAACTACAGATCAGGATATGCGGAGTGCTTTACAGTTATTGACCAGCTTGGTGGCTGCTCAAGCTCAGAGGCGGAATAAAGGTGCTGTTGATAAACCAGTTAGTACGACAGTTCATGATTTTATTAATTTAGACCCCCCAGTGTTTACCGGATCAGACCCCAAGGAGGACCCGCTGACTTTTATTGACCAGGTTCATCGTACACTACGGGTTATGCATGTTAGTAATACAGAGATAGTAGAGTTGGCTTTTTATCGGCTACGTGATTTAGTGGTTCTTTGGTATAATAGTTGGGAGAGATCCAGGGGTCCGAACGCTCCTCCAGCAGTATGAAAGGAATATTCTGAGGCCTTACTTCACTACTTTCCAGTTGAGATATGACGAGCTAGAGCTGATAAGTTTTTGAACCTTAGACAAGGTAATATGAATGTGCGAGAGTACAGTATGCAGTTTGATTCTTTAGCAAGGTATGCTCCCCATATGGTGGCCGAGATGAGTGACAGGGTGCATTTGTTCGTGAACGGGTTGGGACCACATCTCATAAATGAGTGCGTGACAGCCTCCTTGGTAGAGGACATGGATATTTCCCATATTCAGGCTTATGCCCAGACCCTAGAGGATCGTAAGCGCCAGCAGAGGGAAGATACGGAGCAGAATAGGGGCCAACATAAGAGGGCGAGATTTACAAGGTATTCTAATAACTTCAGAGGCTCTGTCAGGCCCCAGCCTTCGAAGAGTTCAGCGCCATCTGTAGCTAGTGCTCTTCCACAGTTTCAGAGACCTTGCTGTGATCGATCCTATTCTGGTCCAGGTCAGAGTTCGCGGGCATCTGGATCGCAACAGCACACGGATACTAGTCAGTTGAGACCCCCAACACCACATTGTGATCAGTGAGGCAAGGCCCACTTTAGACTGTGCCGTCGAGGTTCTGATGCATGCTATTTGTGTGGACAACCTGGACATATGATGTGGGATTGTCCTAACAGAGGAGGTGATGGTATGGCTCAGCCGACTGGATTTGTTTCTGGTTCTTCCTCATCGGTTCGACCTCGAGTACGGGTTTTCAGCATTCGATAGGTCGTGGTAGAAGTAGAGGTGCAGTGCCAAATTCGAGTGGTGCTCAAAATCGAACCTATGCTCTAGTAGGTCAACAGGATCTCGTCATCTCCAGGTGTTGTCACATGTATATTGTCTGTGTTTTCTTATGATGTATATGCACTGATTGATCCGGGATCTACATTATCATATGTTACACCCTTTATGGCTAATAAGTTTGGCATTGAACCTGAATTGATAAGTAAACCCCTTGCGATATCTACTCCGATAGGAGATTCTGTGATTGCTAGAAGGGTATATAAAGGTTGCATTGTTATGATTTATAGTCGTCAAACCTCGGCAAATTTATTTGAGCTAGAAATGGTTGATTTTGATGTGATAATGGGAATGGACTGGTTGGCCTCATGCTATGCAAATGTTGACTGTCGTACGAAGATCGCTAGGTTTCAATTTCCTGGAGAACCTATCATTGAATGGAAGGGGAACATTTCTACACTAAAAGGTAGGTTTATTTCCTATCTTAAGGCAAGGAAAATATTTTCAAAAGGTTACATTTATCATCTCGTTCGCGTTAGGGATGCAGAGGCAAAGCCTCCAACTCTACAATCAATCCCCGTGGTCAATAAATTTCCAGATGTTTTCCTAGATGAATTCCCAGGCCTTCCTCCTGAAAGGGAGATTGAGTTTAGCATTGATTTATTGCCTAACACTCATCCGATCTCTATCCCTCCATACAGAATGTCCTCGGCAGAGATGTGAGAGTTGAAGGCGCAGTTATTGGACCTGCTAGATAAGGGCTTCATTAGGCCTAGCACTTTACCTTGGGGTGCGCCAGTCCTATTCGTGCGGAAGAAAGACGGTTGTTACGGATGTGTATAGACTATCGACAGTTGAATAAAGTTACTATAAATAACAAGTATCCACTTCCACGAATTGACGACTTGTTTGACCAACTCCAGGGTGCCAAGTATTTCTCCAAGATTGACTTACGTTTAGGGTATCATCGGGTAAGGATTAAGGAGAAGGTTATTCCAAAGACGGCCTTCCGAACAAGATATGGGCACTTTGAGTTCTTGGTGATGTCGTTCGGATAACAAATGCCCCAATTGCTTTTATGGATCTCATGAATATTGTATTCAGGCCCTATCTTGATGTGTTCGTGATTGTATCCATTGATGATATTCTGGTGTATTCTCGTTCGGAGGCGGAACATGCGGGCCACTTGCGGATAGTATTACATATGCTTCATGATCGTAAGTTATATGCTAAGCTCTCCAAATTTGAATTCTGGCTGAACTCAGTAGCATTCCTTGGCCATGTGATATCTGATGAGGGTATCAGTGTTGACACTCAGAAGATCGATGCAACAAACAATTGGCCGGGACCTACAACACCATCAGAAGTCCGCAGCTTCCTAGGGTTAGCAGGATATCATAGGCGGTTTGCAGAAGGGTTTTCCTCTATATCAGCACCATTTACTAAGTTAACATAGAAAGCTACCAAATTCTAATGGTCTGACACTTGAGAACGTAGTTTTCAGGAGCTGAAGAATCGATTGACATCTGCACCAATGCTCACTCTCCCTGAAGGAACAGAAGGTTATGTGGTATATTGTGAAGCCTTAGGTTTAGGTTTGGGGTTCATATTGATGCAGTGTGAGAAGGTGATTGCTTATGCATCAAGACAATTGAGAAGCATGAAAAGAATTATCCAACACATGATTTGGAATTCGCTGCAGTAATATATGCTTTGAAGATATGGAAGCATTACTTATACGGCGTCCATGTTGACATCTACACAGATCAGAAGAGTTTACAATACATCTTCAAGCATAAAGAGTTGAATTTGAGGCAGGTAGGTGGCTTGAATTGCTGAAAGAATATGACGTCGAGATATTATATCATCCCGATAAAGCATTATTGTGGCAGACTCTCTCAGCCGTAAGTCAATGGGAAGCTTAGTACATATTGATGCAGGTATATGGGGGTTGACAAAAGAGCTTCATCAACTAGCCAATATGAGAATCAGATTGTTAGACTCTGATGATGGAGGTGTTACTGTACAGAATACATCAGAATCATCTTTGGTAGCCAAGGTAAAATCACGGCAATATGAAGATCCTATCTTAGTACAATTGAGAGAGAGCATTCAGTAGTGCAAAATTACGGCTTTTGAGATCAGATGAGATGGGGAATTGATATACCAGGGCCGATTATGTGTACCTAATGTGGCAGGGTTGTGAGAGAAGATTATGAATGAGATTCATCAATCTCAGTAGTCCATCCATCTAGGCTCGACAAAGATGTATCATGATGTCAAGGAGCAGTATTGGTGGAATAACATGATGAAGTCTATTGCAGAATTTTTAGCCCAGTGTCCCAATTGTCAACAAGTAAAGATAGAACATCAGAAACCCGGTGGATTGCTTCAGAATATAGAAATTCCAACCTAGAAATGGGAGGTGATTAATGTGTACTTTGTTATTTGATTACCTCGCACTTATCATAAGTTTGCCTCCATATGGATGATAGTTGATCGGCTTACAAAATGTGCCCATTTTCTGCAGATAAGACAACTTACACGGCTGAAGATTATGCGAAGTTGTATATCAAGGAAATTGTTAGGCTTCATGGTGTGCCAATATCTACTATATCAGACCGAGGAGCTCAATTTAGAGCTAACTTTTGGAGGTCTTTTCAAAAGGTTTTAGGCACACAAGTGAATCTCAGCACCGCATTTCATCCACAGACAGACGGACAGGCTGAACGTACCATTTAGACACTGGAAGATAGCTACAAGCATGCTTTCTAGATTTTAAGGGGAATTAGGATGACCATCTTCCACTCATAGAATTCGCCTACAATAAGAGCTACCATTCTAGTATTAAAATGGCCCCATACGAGGCACTATACGGGAGGAGATGTAGATCACCAGTTGGATGGTTCGAAGTTGGTGATTTACCAAGCCATTGAGAATGTGAAAGTGATACAGGAGCGATTGAGGACAGCACAAAGCAGGCAAAAGTCTTATTCCGATGTTCGACGTCGTGATCTGGAGTTTGAGGTTGGTGATTAGGTTTTCATGAGGATATCACCAATGAAGAGTGTTATGTGTTTTGGGAAGAAAGGTAAGCTAAGTCCAAGGTATATCAGGCCGTATAAATTCTTCGACGAGTCGGACATGTTGCTTATGAGTTAGAATTGCCATCCGACTTGGAATTTGTCCATCTGGTATTTCATGTATCTATGTTAAGGAAATTTATTGGAGACCCTTCTCGGGTCGTCCCTATCAAAGATATACAAGTTACAGAGGACCTATCATATGAAGAAGTGCCTATGGCTATATTATATCGACAAGTCCGCAAGCTGAGATCAAAAGATGTAGCTTCCGTCAAATTATTGTGGAGGAACAAGAATGTAGAAGAGATGACATAGGAAGCAGAAAAGGAGATGAAGTCTAAATACCCTTATCTATTCCAGAATGAAGATAACAAGGATTATGGTGGAACAAAGGATACATTGGAAGGTGAAACAACTCAATGAGGTAAGCAATAACTTGAGAATGCTCTTCTTTAATACAAAATAGGGATATGCAGATATAAATATCTATAATGCTTTGTGTAGCCGGCCATATGTTGGGCTTAAGTGCTTGTAAGTTTGGCTAGTGACCATTTTATAGGCGGGTAATTGATCAAAAATTTCCGTAGGAATCCACGATGATTTGGACTCCCCATAGACCCTTTCATTCGAGGACGAATGTTCCTAAGAGGGAGAGGGTCTTACAACCCATATTCATTTATGTTAGCTCATGCTATAAAGTAATCAATATAAATCCATGAAAGGATTATCTTTATGATGATAAGAAGTTAATTCTATTGGTCTTAAATGATACAAAGGTGTATATCGGTGGATAACAAGTACTAGAAGTTAAACGAATCAAAGATGTTGTCAGCCGTATTTTCGAATAAACCTATAGGTTATTAGTACACTCAAGAGGCAGTGTTTTAAGGCATTTTAATCATATAATATCCGTATTATAAGTCTTGAAGTCGATTGAGTTATGAGACAAAAGTCGACAAAAGTTGTCGCAACTTAGGTTCATAATTTTACTTTAACATTAGGTCAAATGTTACTAAGCTTTTCTCCAAATTTACTAAGAATTTTGGATTGATCTAACAAAAAAATTGAATATCTATGAGTCTAGCTTCTAAATCATTAAACCGTTCGTCCATACGATCTCAGAGTATAGAGATATTCGCGTTTTTGCAAGACTGCGCCAAGCACCTCTCCATGGGGCCCACTAAGGTGGTTTAAGACAATTGGGCCTATATATGCCACTTCCAACCCGTTTTAAGTCATTGATTTTCACTATTTTCATACCTTAGAACCCTAGGAACATCCTCTCAAGGTTCTCTCAAGGTTCAAGACCCAAACAAAGGGCAAACAACACAAATCAAGTGTCGGGAATTCTGTGGCACTAGTAAGTCTTTTGTGTTGTTCCAGCTCATGTGGGAGGTCGTTTTAGAGTGTTTATGTTCTGTAAATACTCCTTCATGTTATTAATATCAACCCTAGGTGATTTCAAGCTTCCTAAAGCAATTCTAGTGCCGGAAAATACTAATTGACTGCTAGTTTCTTATTCTTGTAGTTGTGGCAGCATTGGAGGGATATTTCATGGAAATTTAAGGTCAAATTGGAGTTGTTATTTCTGTATAAAGGTAAGGAACCTCTTACTCTATATGTATTTAAGATTATCCAAGTTGTGGCTAAGTCATTGAAGCTAGAACTTGTGAAATATATATTGAAAGACTTGGTAGTAATATTATCAGTTGGTGGACTGTTTTGGAAGACTCAATATGATTATTATTGATGTTGTTTGGATTGTTTGGTGATTTATGTTAATGGTGTGAAGTCATAAATATAGGGGTGGTGCTGTCCGTTTATCGTACAATAGGTTGTGGTCGATACACAATGGCTATGACGCTTATATGATAACGAGAGTATTGTTTCTCTTATTGTAGACTAAAGGGTATGACAATCACATAGCTTGAGATTTGGGCAATATATACAAGGTATGTGAGTCTATACCTTTTCTTATTTTGCCACGACTTCGGTTATACATAATGTAATGAATGAGCTTCCAAAGATAATCTACTCTTAGAAGCTAGCAGTACTTACAATATTTCCCCTCTTATAAAACGAATGATGTTAATGTTGCTTCTCTTATTCTTATGTTATCAATGTTGTTGGTACTTCCTTATTCTTATAAGGTTCACAGTGAAGAGTTAGTCCTAATAACGTGTACAGAGGATACCGACCTTACGTCACTCCAAAAGGTTTAGAACGTGATTCCATGAGTCGAGCATGCATTATACATATGTATCTATTATACTCTACCGACCCGCGCTATAGTCATCCGGGTACGGCACCTACTGTGCAACCACTGATCAGTTGGGTTTTACCGAGCTCCACGTGGCCGGGTATGATCGACCGAGCGTTATGATGGCCGGGTACGTTTTTACCGAGCCTAATACGGTCGGGTATGATATGATGATGATGATGCACACAGAGGCGTATGTTTTAAAAGTTTATGTATTTATACATATGTATCATGCATTTCATGTTAGTATCCCTCAAAGGTACTCAGATATTACAGGTTGTATATTCTATATCCATGTTTACATTACTGTTCGTATTTATGGATCCCTGCCTTACATACTCAGTACGTTATTCGTACTGACGTTCTTTTATTTGTGGACGCTGCATGTTGTGCTGCAGGTCCTGATAGACAGGCAGGTGCAGCTCCCCCACCACACTAGGTTGTCTGGTTCAGCGGTGATTGGTGAGTTCCCTTCTCCGGACTTGCCTTGGTCTTGGTATGCATATTTGTTATAGACATTATAGGTATGTCGGGGCCCTGTTCCGGCTATGTTGCAGCACTTATGTTTCTTTTGAGGCTCATAGACAGGTGTCGACTCATGTATAGTTTGGTATGTCTTGTCGGCTGGTTGTTGTTGTATAGCCTTTCATGATAGCGTGGTAGCTCGTACCATATATATAGTTTCTTGATTGTCTGGTCATCCCAGATTATGTAGGTTCATGCCATCATATTTTATTGTTGGTTGTCTATGATCCATGTCAATCATTTATATTGATCTCCTCAGCCCTAAGAGATAATAAAGAAGGCTAGATAAAATGTACGTTGGTGCTCGACAAGTATGGTCGGGTGCTAGTCATGGCCCTCCAGTTTGGGTTGTGATATTATCCCAGCACCATTTCCTCTTGACCAAGCTTGGTGTGTTCAATGTGTTTCATCCCCCAGCTTAAAGGGGAGTATTGTTGTATATACTAGACTGAGATGTACTTATAACTACTTGGGGTACAAAAGTTTGAATCGGAATGAGGAGTTATTTGGAGTCGGTTAAGTGATTTATAAAAGGGGATCACTCACGTGTAATGAAGACATAAGAAAGAAAACCAACTCATCTTCTTCATCTCATTTCTTCATCTCTCTAATTTTTCTCTCCTTCTCCTTCGATATTGTTTTACTTGCATGCGTACTGTTCCTGATGAATTAAGCTGAATTTGTCATATATATTAACTCAAAAATAGGACCAATTTTAGGTCCAAGTAGCTTGACAAAAGTTTTGGCATGGAAACATCCTTCAAGCAACTCTATAACATCCCGTCCAATTTATTATTTTCGAATCTATTATTCGTACTAAGCAATATCTTATGTACAGAATTTAAGTCAATACTATTGAGTTCAGATTAACCCATAGCTTATCCGCTAGATCCACTCATAATATACTCGGACACTCGCTGAGCAATGGTATAACAGAAAGTGTGAATATAAACAAGCTTTCGGAAGTAACTAACTTCAACCATAAAAACTTTGGAAGCAAAAAACTTACAGATGGAAATTAAGGACAAAGGTGCTTAAAGGTGAATAGACAAAATATGAAAAATAAAGAGTACAATTAAATAAGCTTCTTCTTTTCAAAAAATGACTTCAAATGCCAAACTTGCAGACCAGCCACGGACAAGCAAATAAGTAAAGATAGTACAGTAAAAGTGGCCATCTTGGAATTAGTTGCTCTGTTTAATTCATGCATTTCTTCCTCCCTGACAATGAAAGTTAGAATTTAATTATATACGCAGACAATATAAGGAATTTAATTATACTTTATCTTACGAGATTGTATGAAATTTATTTTATACTGTCAATATATAGAAGCAATAGCAATGACATGTTTGTGATCATACCGTCCGCGAAGATAAAACATCTCATCATGAATGGAAGTGATTATATCGAACAGTTTCTGCAGCTCAATTTCCATAACCTACATGCAAGGGTTGTTTAGTGACAAATAACTGTACTTTCTATCAGTATTAGATTACACTTATTCAGACTGTGAAAAAAACCTATCCATGAAAAACTGAACTCCCTTTTAAAGAAATGACGAATTGAAAATCAATGAACAATTAGCCGTGAAAACAGTCTACTGCATAAATGCAAGGAAAGACTGGATAGACGATATTGGCTCACTTTTGTCGAAACGCCAACTTAATTCACGGGTTAGCCATTTCTTTTTCAAGAAACATATCCATTAATTAATGCTAAAAGTAGCAACATGCATAAAAAGATTTACACAAAAAAAAGTGGAAGTAATTAGTTAGTGATCCATGAATTCAAAGAGCTAAATTATTGCATACTTCAATCTGGCCTTTCTTTGCAATTTTAGACCAATCTTTAGCAGCAACACCAGATTTCCAATCAAAGTCTATTGACAAGTTTAGTGGTGGCTTATGATCTGCTGCCAAAAAACAAGCCATATAGTCACCTCCCTCAGATGCTGTAAAGGCAAATGTGCCAGATTCTACATGATCCATGAAGTGATAACTGTTCCCATATGGAGAAGTCACCTGCAACAGTAATCACATCGTAAAGATTCCATAACAACAACAAATGCACAAGCTGATTGTTAAGAGTCTCGACCAGTGATGGAGCCAGTATTTTCACTAAGAAGACTCAAACTAAAGACGTAGACACAGAAAGAAGCTAAAAAGATTCAACATATTGTATTTATACATAAAAACAACTTTTCACTTAGCTACAGGCTGTAATTTTCCGGCAAAGGTGTGTGGCTCCGCCACTGGTTCAGATGTTGTCTTTACTGTAATATGCTGACAAGAAAAGGTGATATCTGTTGTGCAAATTAAATAGTAAAAATGTGGATTTTTCTGTCCAATTATCTTTCATTTGCTTGTCGAACGAGTCTGACATTAGTCGAAGTACTTAACTTAAAAATCTCAAAATAAACCAAAGATAAACAAAGAAAATGCATGCACTCATTTCAATAATTACACTCCATTATCCATACTCAACGTGACATATATTGTGGTCACACAGACAATTAGCTCAAACTCAAAATGGCATTTCATTTTAAACAACATAAATATATAAAAAGAAATTAACACTATCAGTATATATTACTTAAATTCATATCAAATTAGGCTAGTCCATTTAAAAAGCAAATTTTCATGAATTCAAATTACCCGAACAGTGACTTCGTGGTTATCGGGCAAAGGGTAACCTTCGTTAGGATTGACAACAGAGTATTTGCCAACAGTCACGGCATCGTGCTTAATTTCCTCTGCTATACATTTTGACGTTCCAGAGATCAACTCAAATCGCATTGCATCCACCAATGGTGATAATACTATAACTACCCAAATCAAAATTGAATCTAACATCTTTAATCTCCACATGATCATCTCTATAAACTAAAGACAGAGAGCGATAGAATTTGAGAGTAAAATTGGTAATTAGGAGGTGTAATGAGCATTAGATCTCGTATCACAGGGACATTGGTTATGTTGCAAAGATCCTTTATTTGTTTTGAATATATTCGTGTCAAGAAAATAGGTGCACTATGTGTTGGGTGTTTCATAGGAATTCTTTAACACTTTTTTTTTTTTTAAAATACACGTAAATGCATTAAATACTTACATACATGTTTTGTACAATATGATTATTTTGTTTTATATGATTATTATTTTGGTTTAGAAGTCATTTTATAGCGACATACAACTTCTGTTCCATCTTGCATGATACATATTTGGAAGTTTTTATTAGTCTTTATTTCAATTTGTACGATGTGATTTGACTCGATCCGGAGTTTTAGAGAAATACTTAAATTTGTAATTTTAAAAACTTAAAGAGTAAAAAATTTATGAGGCTATACTTGTCACGACCCAAATTCGAAGGATATGACCGACACTCGATCGAATGTCCCCAGTCAAGCGGACCTGGGTACCTTTCCTATCCCACGTGTTACCCCTCATTCTCATTACCTAATAACCAAGCCATTTATAAGATATGAACTCCATTAACAGAATTTTTACTAACATACCAATAACAATTTCCATTAGAAACTTCATTCACCATAATAAAGGTATTCCAATTTTTATACAACATCGCCACACATCAATATTTATCTTTTAAATTACCATGTCCAACACTACCCACAACCTGTCTACGGAGCCTCTAAATACAATTGAAGAATAATATGGAAATGCCAGCAACAAGGCTCCGGCTATAGCTTATACACATCAAAAAAAGATCCCAAAACAGAAAGTGGCGTGAGCCACATAGGCCACGAATGGAAAGGGGATCGCCGAATCAGCTGACCTTAAGTGATGAGCAGCTACACTTGTGGCGCGCAACCCGACCTCGCCGTACAGTTTAAGTTCACAACAATCACAACCAAACAGCAAATCACAAAGATAAACAACAATCAATTCACAAACAAGAAGAGCAACAACAATACTTCCAAAGACACAATCACAATGATGTTACGAATGTTTACATAGCCAATAGTTCCAATTCCATTATATTCAACATTTCATAAGCAATTCAAGTCATTGCAATAATTACCGACAAGAAGTCAAATATGTTATTACCATAGTTGTTCCAACTGCATCATTTATGATTTCCTTCTATCATTTGTTTCTCAGCTCTTACCACATAACACTTAATCAAACAAATCAAACACCCAACAAACCAATCACAAAAATTTCACAAACAATTCACGTAACTATCACATACCAAATATTTATACACCAAACAAGGCGATTTCACAAAGATCAAAGTTAGCCATACATACCTCTATTGATTTTTCCTTAAGTTACAACAACAATCCAAAAACTCTAGCAATTCCAATGTACTATTAGATATAATAAAATTAAATACATATTAGAAAGATATTCATGAAACTAGCTCATTTGAGCATTTCCTGAAATACTAGTTGAGCATCTTGATTTCAAATCCCCCTTTTAAGATTTTCCTCACTCCCTAACCCAATATTTACTTATCTATGTTAAAAAATCTTCCCATAAACCTAAGTTGTACATGCATGCATACACAATACTAGAATACCCAAGAATCATAACTCAATAACCCATCTTGTACTCTAGATTCAAAGTTAAAACCTAGGGCATAAAATCTTACCTCTTAGATGAAGAACTTGCGATTGGGTTCTTTGATTCTTGAAGATTGATGTAAGATTTGGATGATTTAGATGTTGGGTTCCTCCTTCTCTCTCTAAAATACTCTCACCTCTCTCTAAAATCAATAGGAAATGACCCCAAATGAAGCCCCAAAGGTCATATATCAAAATGGGGTCGGGTTATGAAAATAAAAAAATAATCCTCCGATGTCAATTCTGCTATAGTAGAATGGACATGCGGGCCACAGAACGCACCGCAAAATTGGCGCCCAAAAATTACCTACACTGGTTCAATCTGCAATCAAAATACGGACCGCAGAGCGAAAATGCAGACCACAGAGTAAAAATGCGGATCGCAGATTTGACCTGACACAGGAACGCATTTTCCAGCCTTTGGTAATTTGATCATAACTTTGTGTAGGAATGTCCAAATGACGAACGGTTTGAATCGTTGGAAACTCAAAGGGCTTTTATTTGATATGCTATTCACCACATAAAACCTTATACATAATTATATATGCTCTTTTGAAGTGGAGCCTTGTGCGAATCCATTTGGAATTTTGGCCTATTTCGAAAATTTCCCATTTGGCATACACCTAGGCTTCCATTTGGACCTCACATCACTTACCATAAGACTTAGACTCATATTTACCATGTTAAATTGATGTCCACCATGTTAATAGTATATAAAGATATTATAATAAGCCTGCGTGACACTAAGAAATCCTAAGTTACTTAGCGAAATTTTCTAGGGCCTTACATTCTCCCCCCTTAAGATTATTCGTCCTCGAATGAGGACTAGAGTCTTCCCCAAATACTTTAACATCACTCATCTCTTCTCCAACCTACATCAAGTCCTAAGTCCTAAATTTTTCAGAAATTTCGGCAGAGTCTCCTTTGTAACTAGGCCTATCCACCTGCTAGAGAATTACAAAATTCGTCTCAACAACACACCCCACAACTATGCATAGCACCACAAAGTATATATCCACAATCCTAATCCCAATATTACAAGTACTAAATTATCATAAGGATACCAGAACATGGACTGCACAGTTTTATATCAGAATACCTATATGGTACATTCCAAGTCAAAACTAACTGGTTTTCAATCAAGCAAAAATATTTTCCTTCCGACACATTTAGCCTTCCAAATGACATTATCGACTTACAATCATTGTCATGATACCTTCTCAAAAATAATATCAACTCCCAAACATATATAACAATGATAACAGATAAACATCTTGCAGTGAGATAACTATTCGCTGACTTTACCTTTTAACAATTTCTCCTGTCCATTTACATTTCACCGGACATTGCAATTCATGGTAACAACATCAACCCACAACTCCCTCACATAGCACCATACCACCATGAATGTCATTTCATAGTAAACAAACAATCATGTATTCATAATAGTCCTTACCAGCCATTTATGTAATCGCAAAGGCGTTCATCAACAAGAATATAATTTCATTTCAATCAACAGTCCATATGAAGTCAAGCCGTCATGATTCTTGCTAGTCATGCATCATATAGGATATTACCATGATCACATAGTTCAATTAAGGGTGTTCAAAGGAAACCGACAAATCGCACCAACCCGATAATCCGAGTCAAACGGAGAAAAAAAACCCGACCATGGTTTGGTTTGATTTGGTTTGGTGTTGAAAAAAAAAAAAACCCGACCATAATTGGTTTGGTTTGATTTTAACTAAAAAAACACAAACCGAAACCAAACCAACCCGACATTACATATATAGAAATTTTAGATCATTTAATATATAAATATACTTATTGTGATGTAATTTATAAATATTTCTTTAAAAAAATTATAATTTTATCTTTTAATGTATTATTTCAAGGTTGTACTTAGAACCAATAAGTTTTATAGCCATTAACATAAGTAAATTAAATAATGCCAATAAAAATCAAATTAAAACCAAAATAAAATCAATATTAATGCTAAGAAAAAACATTCAATTCAATACTATGAACGGGAATGTATTGAATATCTATTTTAATTTTGCAATAATTTAGATAAAAATGCACAACCTATTTTTATTTTTTCTTTAGCGTTTAGTCATGTAACTAATATTTCCTTATTAGTCTACTTATTTTAGCATGACTTAGTATTTTAAGATTATGTTTATTTTTATTATGTCTTTTTAATTAGCAATATTAATATTACATAATTTTTAGTGTCTTTGTTATTGAATATTTTAGAATAATGCCATGATACATCTCATATTTTGTATTATTTTCTTGAAAAATACTTTCTATAGTTGTATCTTACTAGGACTAAAGAAATATTTTGAGCATCATTTATATATTTTGTTCTATGAAGATTTTATTGGGGAAAAAATAGAAAAAATCCGAATAACCCGTAAACCCGAGAAAACCCAAAAAAATCGAGAGCAAAAAATCCAAGTTTTATTGGTTTGGTTTGGTATTTAGATTTAATAACCCGACACAATTGATTTGGTTTGGTAATTGTAAAATTCGAACCAACCCGGCCTATGTACACCCCTAAATTCAATCAAGTCAATTCATACCCACATTTTTTTATCACTATCTTCTTAGACATAAGCATATGGAAACACAAAGTATATGAAGAACAGTTACGGGGAATATCATACACCTATTGCAGACTAATGTGTAATACAGTCATATTACCTTTATTATCAACTCACATAACATTTTCATGGGAACACTCACGCTAAACCCTTGATAACCCTTAATAGTTACTGATGTGATACCATAAACAGACCATAACATTATATATCTAATATATATCTAATATTTATATATATATATATATATATATATATGATCACACTATGAAACTTTGTCCTTGACTTGTTTGAACTTACAATACCCAATGAATCTAATACAATAAGGAACAACAGAGTTCAATATCAGGCTTGAGTTATTCAGGAATCCCTTAGTGCGCTGAGTAGAGTACTTTATGAGGTCATTTACTAAGAGACACAAAATGTTACTACTAACAATACTTACATGGTTAATCACCGTGACTACCTCAATTAATACACAAATGAGGCATAGGAGTAAGTAGTACATGGGAAATAGGAATCATTAAGGAGGAATACTCAAGTACATGAACTACTCATTTTCTAGAGTGTAGGGAAAATCCGTCTATCCAGAATAAGAATACTCTGGCACCTTGAATGTGATATGGGTTTCAAAGTACAAGAAGTTGAATTACACTCTTAACATTACCTGACGCACAAAATCTATGCCACGAGCCTATAAGGATGGAAAGAATTGAACGCATATGAGACTACCATATTTTAGAGAGCTTAACACTTCTTGGTAATTGATCATATATGAGGGAACTAAAAATACGACCAATTATCATTCAAATCAACATGTTCATGATATGTATAAAATCCGAAGTCATCTAATCTCAACCTTTCACGAGTGAAACCCCATATCTAGGAAATTTTGATATTGGTACAAAACCATGAATTGGCTAGATGTTTCTAATAGTTAACACGATGCTCCGGAGATAAGGAATATAACACTCCTATACAGCTAAAAAGGCGAGATGCCAAGGGTAGTATAACTCCTCGCACATGACAATGACATAGTCAAGGATATCATAAGTTGAGGGTGTAAAGAAAACCAAACTTAATGAGACAGTGCACAATAACCACTGAAGGTTTGCAGATGTTCATAATGGGATCTCCATAGGTTTTGACTTGAAGGAAAAATGAGGTGTCATAGTGACACATAGAGGCGCATGTTCTCTCATGGCTATCGTACGAGTGTTGGGGTACTAGCACAACGAATTCACTAAATAAGGAATGCAAGTAACACATTGTGGAGACATAAAGAGAAAATAATCATTCGTTATGAGTTGTACATGCTTATGCTATACTAACTTCCAAACTGCAATACAATTCCACATCACGGGCAACCACAATACTAGAAACCAAGTGAGCTACTTACTACGGGATATCTCAAGTGGACACGAAAATTATGGCGACACAAGATCTTCCTATGATGGGGATGTGAGGATCTCAATTTTCAGAAAAAATATTATGCACACAATGTCCATTTCAATCACTAAGTACTTGTACGATATGTGTTGACGCATGCTCTCATGTTAGTTGATAGTAAGAAGGTTTTCATGATGTTACTTGCAAGAGAGCGGATTGGCTGTTTAAGCCATATAAGCCATGTACACAACTGAGTAAAGAGTTACTCGAGAAGGATCACAAATCTTGGATACTTTGCATGGAACTTGACACCACATGTACAAACTCTATGATGGTGCATGAAATGTTTTGTAATTTAGATTCTTTTTAAGAACAAGTCTATGCAAGGACAAGGAAATAATAAGGATTTAGCAAAAAGTTTAAACACTCACCACATTACCAAATAAAAGAATCATGCCATTTTTACATATATTAGTCCATCGGCTCTCAGGGCCACAATTATCACATCAGACTTGGCACTAGGCAACATTTCATAACACAGTCTCTTCTTCCACGCATTTCACATCATTTCCGCATATTTCACATCAACATCATAATCTGTTTCGTATTCCCTCATGTCACAAGTATCACCAGTTACAATTTTATTTCGAGTTCTCGACACATCATCTATACTCTATTTCTCAAAAATATTTGACTTATTTCAACATCTCTATACACAGAGGACTTCACATAGTTTTATTTAATAAATGTTGCTCCAGTTTCAATTTAAGGCCTTCGCATTTCAATATATGATTTATATCCCTTGCACCCATTTTAAGTTGTCAGTAATAGCACATTGACCATATTGGAATGCATCTTTCACAAACATCGGGTCACAACACCAATTCACAGCTAGAATCCAACATTTAGTCTTACCACATTTACACCGTCACTTACTTCATTTCCAAACATCTTTATATGTTACCAACAACTAGACGAAATCAATAAAATACATTTGATACACATAAGAACACTTTGGAGGAATCAACCATAACAAGTTTTCTCTCAAAATTTTGCATCAAAATATCAATTTAAACTTGGCTTGAAGTCTAGGCATTTTAGCATATAGTTCACATTCTTTACATATCCTCATTTACCATGAATAATATATTAAACACATGAAGAAGTACCTCCCACATATATGTTCACAACAATAATTCGCTTAACATAACAAAACGAGTATTGTATCAATTATATTTTGAACTTATAACATTTATGCGGGCACCATGGAAGCTTAATTTCTAAAATACAGGATTTTAGCCATACGTACGGATAATATACTACATGATCTGGTGATGCAGTGACATTAGTAGGAACAAGGGTACTCCCCTACAACAAGTTCCATCAATTCCTCCTCGGCTCAACATATTCCTCTAACGAGTCCTTGAGTAATCCACTCGGACTCAATGGTGGGATCAATCCCTCCTTACAAGCTTCAAATTAGCGAATTATGTTGTCAAAATCACCAATCTTGAGAATAAGACTCAGAGAGGAAATCAACTCCTTATCTTAAGCTATATCGCACGATCTGGATTGTCAAAGAAGGGTGAAATTCTTAAATGTCCATATAGCCTCTGACATATAGAAGTGGTCGACAACACACCAATAAGAAGGACTCTACTAGACATGACTCTAAGACATCCTAGGACACTTTAAAATCATAGGCTCTGATACCAAGTTTGTCACGACCCAAATTCGAGGGACATGACCGACACTCGATCGAATATCCCCAGTCAAGCGGACCTGGGTACCTTTCCTATCCCACGTGTTACCCCACATTCTCATTACCTAATAACAAAGCCATTTATAAGATATGAACTCCATTAACAGAATTTTTACAAACATACCAATAACAATTTCCATTAGAAACTTCATTCACCATAATAGAGGTATTCCAATTTTTATATAACATTGCCACACATCAATATTTATCTTTTAAATTACCATGTCCGACACTACCCACAACCTGTCTACGGAGCCTCTAAATACAATTGAAGAATAATATGAAAATGCCAGCAACAAGGCTCTGGCTATACCTTATACACATCAAAATAAGATCCCAAAACAGAAAGTGGTGTGAGCCACATAGGGCCCCGAATGGAAAGGCGCTCGCCGAATCAGCTGAGGGGAAGTGATGAGGAGCTACGGTCGATGGACTTGAGTACCTGCTATGGATCCACCTACAATCATAACACGAATGTAGCACCCCGGCAAAAGGGACGTCAGTACATTTGAATTGTACTTATATGTATGAACAAACTTTGTTTCACGTAAATACAAGCCATACACAAGTGGATAACAGCGATAGAAACAACAATCAAATGCACAAGCAAATGAACAATTAAGCCAAACAAGTTTTGAACATCTAACTTTGTTCTAAGTAAATTCAACCATACACAAATAAGAAACAACAACGGAGCAATAACCAAACACACATAGAAGGTACAGTTAGCTAAACAAAGGGGCAATAAGTACCCCACAGGTTATAAACTCTCCTGCTATCTCCTTTCACAATTCCACATCAATGATTTCACAATTTTTGTTCAAGTGTATATTTCAATAGTGATTTCGATCACTTTTCCACCCTTATTACCTCGTCCAACCTTATTACGCCGGTCACCCTTATCACCACAACCCACCACCTTATAACACCGTGTTGTGGCGCGCAAACCGACCCCTCCGTACAGTTTCAGTTCACAACAATCACAACCAAACAGCAAATCACAAAGATAAACAACAATCAATTCACAAACAAGAAGAGCAACAACAATACTTCTCAAGATAGAGCCACAATGATGTTATGAGTGTTTCCATAGCCAACAGTTCCAATTCCATTGTATTCAACAGTTCATAAGCAATTCCAGCCATTGCAATAATTACCCACAATAAGCTAAATATGTTATTACCACAGTTGTTCTAATTGCATCCTTTACGATTTCCTTCTATCATTTGTTTCTCAGCTCTTACCACATAACACTTAATCAAACCAATCAAACACAACCAATCACAAGAATTTCACAAACAATCCACGTAACTATCACATACCAAATATTCATACATCAAACAAGGTGATTTCACAAAGATCAAAGTTAGCCATGTATTCCTTGATTGAGCTTTCCTTATGTTACTATAATCTCCAAAAACTCTAGCAATTCCAATCTACTATGAGATATAAAAAAATTAAATGCATATTAGAAAGATATTCATGAAACTAGCTCATTTGAGCATTTTATCAAATACTAGTTGAGCATCTTGATTTCAAATCCCCCTTTTAAGATTTCCCTCATTCCCCAACCCAATCTTTACTTATCTATGTTAAACAATCTTCCCATAAACCTAAATTGTACATGCATGCATACACAATACTAGAATACCCAAGAATCATACCTCAAATAACCCATCTTGTACTCTAAACTCGAAATTAAAACCTAGGGTATAGAATCTTACCTCTTATATGAAGAACTTGCGATTGGGTTCTTTGATTTTTGAAGATTGATGCAAGATTTGGATGATTTAGATGCTGGATTCCTCCTTCTCTCTCTAAAATACTCTCATCTCTCTCTAAAATCAGTAGGAAATGACCCCAAATGAAGCCCCAAAGGTTATTTATCAAAATGGGGTCGGGTTATAAAAATAAAAAAAATAATCCTCCGATGTCAATTATGCTATAGCACAATGCACCGCAGAATGGACATGCGGACCGCAGAATGCACCGCAAAATCGGTGCCCACAAATGACCTACACTGGTTCAATCTGCTGCCAAAATGCGGACCGCAGAGCGAAAATGCGGACCGCAGTGCGAAAATGCAGACCGCAGAGTAAAAATGTGGATCGCAGATTTGACCTCACACAGGATCGCATTTTCGAGCCTTTGGTAATTTGATCATAACTTTGTGTAGGAATGTCCAAATGACGAACGGTCTGAAGCGTTGGAAACTCAAAGGGCTTTCATTTGATATGCTATTCACCACATAAAACCTTATACATAACTATATATGCTCTTTTGAAGTGGAGCCTTGTGCGAATCCATTTGGAATTTTGGCATATTTCGAAAATTTCCCATTTGGCATACACCTAGGCTTCCATTTGGACCTCACATCACTTACCATTAGACTTGTACTCATATTTACCATGTCTAATTGATGTCCATCATGTTAATAGTATATAAAGATATTATAATAAGCCTGCGTGATATTACGAAATCCTAAATTACTTAGTGAAATTTTCCTGTACCTTACAATATTATGACTATAAAAGTTTTTCATTAATGTGAAATGAAAAATTTAAAGTTTAATTCTTTAGACAAACTAATAAGACGTGTCATATAAATTGAAATGATGGAACATCATTTATAAGATTTAAGTACAAGTGCACTGAATTTGAGATACTTGTGTAACTAATGTATATAGCAAGGGTGCTTGTATGTTTCCTACTTTAGAAATTGATTTCACGACGCTTTCCTATTACATATTGAACTTCAATTAATTGGTTGTTCTAGGAGAGAACTTGCTTGATTTGAAATTTTTAGCGAAAGAATTTAAATGGAAGAATTTCTAAGATATCTATGGAATAAACAGACTTGAAAAGGGATAATAAAGGAGTGGAAAACCCACAACCCACTCTCGTACTTTGCTATAGTAGCAAAATAAACTCCTTGGATGACTATGAAGTGTGAAACTAAACAAAATTAAACTATAAACATTACCCTCCTTTCTTCACATTATTAAACTATAAAAATCCGACTATTGAAAGGTTCCATTTAAATTATTAACCTCATTCTTCTTTTTTCTTTCCCCGAAAGCATCCCATATGGCATATCACAGAAATAAAAGAGCCCGAAAAATTACAAATAGTGGCGAACCATTGCTTGTTTACGATGTCTCCTTTCTTCACATGTTTCACTTGGATTTAAGCTCATTCTCCTTTTCACTCAATTATAAAATTACGTAATAACATTTGAAAAGCAAAGAGCTGTTATCCAGATTCTTGCCTAAAGCTTTCTGCAAATTGTCCCATCTGCATTATTATGTAAATTTCATCTGCTTCTCTTGTACCCGCTGCTACTAGAGTTAAACTCACTTAAAGAACTCAATTCTCCAAGAAGATAAGAAAACGGAAACAAAAGAAATATCCCACTTTCGCATTAGATTGGATCATCTGCTGAATGATCCTTTCACTATATTCTGCCAATTGGGGAAACGAGTACAACACTTAAGAGGTGAAAACGTTCAAAGCTAGAGGAACGAAAAGGATCATAGGAAACAATAAAATCAGGTTGCAGGTAAGACGGTCTTATATGGCCTCCAGAGCCTGAAGAATATCAGCTTTCAAATCCTCAAAGTCTTCCACTCCAAAGCTGAATCGAACCAAGTTGTCCAAGATCCCATACTTTGCTCTGTCTGACTGGCTAAGATCCCTGTTTTCAAAATGATAAAGAACGTTTATCCACATATTATCCAAGTCCGATAAGGTTTCTTTAAGAATGTTTTCGCAAGAGTCAATTGATCCAACATGCTGGACAAAGGCGGATTCAGAATTTGAACCTGATGGGTTCAACATTTAAGGTTCTTAGCACTGAACTCGGAACTCGTTATACCTTTGAATATTTGCAAAAACTTTATTTTACGCATAAATAGATCTTCAATTTTGAAAATACTGGGTCCAGTTGAACATATTGAGTAAAGGCCTCATCCGCCTCTTAACAGTGGATGCTTATACATCCACCTAATGAAACCACATTACTGTTAGCATCTTCTAGTATATCAATCCTTGGTGTCACATTTATTGGATGTCCAGAGTCTCCATAAACATGCTTTGTCAAGCCCCGGAAAGGGAGAAAGGGAAAAGGACACTGCCAGCCATATACAGAAAATTGACATACCAGTAAGACATTATTGCTGGTTGATCCACAATGCTCTCGCAGCCTCCAAATGATGGAGCAATATAAGGAATTTTCAGAGCATCAATGAATTTTGCAGTAGTCAGCAGATCCCCATCAACCTAATTAATAATATAAGCTTCTCATTAACCATCCAGAATATAGGACTTGACAAGCATAAATTTAGAATAGATTGTAAAATACAGACCTCAAAGCTGACCACACCACCAAAACCAGCCATTTGTATCTTTGCCAGCTGATGTTCTGGATGACTCGGCAAGCCTGGATAATAGACACATCTCACCTGCAACTCAATTTTCTTAGATATGATAGCAGTTGGAGCATGGAACAAAGAACTCTGAAGCAAAGAAAATACAAGGCAACCACAATACATAGACGTACAGCTAAATATTTATTGTAGAGTAAACATGGAATATAAGCAAAAAAAAGAGGCAAGCAACTTTGAGCCAAACAGAAAGAAAAAAACTAGTTTTAAGAAAAACTGGCAAGAAGAAATCCTTTATCAACACTGGCCGGTTTTTCTTATCCTCTTTATTCATTTATCTTTATTTGCCTCTGTTCTCTTTGCAATTGTTTGTGTTTTGCCACGGAATGAAACCAGCCAAGTTGCATTTACAGTGAAAGAGCATCATCTTTGTTAATAAAATAAGCGAAAAAGTAAATCAGAATCATCCCATCCCGCAAAAGAAATGAAGCTTTGTGATACTAGCAGCAGGATCTAAAGGTGCAAAAGAGGAGACAAACTTCCAGTTTACCCGGCATTGCTACAACTAACAAATAAAGGAAGAAAATAGGAGACTGGAACTTCTGCAGTGGCCACTTTCCATATCTTGATTATCTTTCACACACTTTAAGGTCAACTTAGCTACATACAACCTACAAAAATAGACTATCATGTGTGTGTATTAGGCTCCCTGTTGCAAACTATTATATCAGTGCACATTAAATAGAACCTTGTTTATTTCCTCAAAGATACATTTCTCTTGAATTCTTTTATTTTTTTCCTTGAGAGTTAGTTTAGGCAGCTATATTCTGCTACAAATGTCGAATCACTGACATAATTACTGAGAGCTTAGAATACCTTGGGATGAGCCTCTAAAATTTCGGCTATCCTTTGTGCAGTTGAGTTCTGTTGCTGTACACGAAGATGCAGCGTCTTCATACCTCTGATGATCAAATACGCAGCATTCTGATACATGAGAGAAAACCGAATCAAGCTTCAACAAAATAAAAGCTAAAACTGAGCTAATACATATCTTTCATCCTTTATACACAATGCCATTATACCACGACTACTATCTAGAGTCCATTTAAAAGAAAAAAGCAATTTCCCATCCCAAGGCTTAACTCTCCTTTAAAATAGTGAGGGTTTCACCATGAATAATAAAGGGTTATCCAATTCAGAGGCACATGGAATTCAAGAATAACAACAATCCAGTATAATCCCACTAGTGGGGTCTGGGGAGGGTAGTGTGTACGCATACCTTACCCCTACCAAAGGTAGAGAGGTTGTTTCCAAATAGACCCTAGGTATCCTTCCCTCCAAGAACTCCCCACCTTCGCTCTTGGGGTGACTCGAATTGAAGAATAAATTGGATAAATTTCATTTGGACCTTAATCTTGCATACCAGACAGGCCCATATAGCATAAAATGCATGTGAAATAAAGCAAGCAAGACTACTCACCGGATTGATAGCACCACCCAGGATATGATGCAAGTTACGAACTACTGAAACTAACTTTTCAGGTCCACTAATGCAACCAGCAAGAACCTGAAACAAATGCAATTGCATAGCATCAGTCTGAGTTAATTTTAGTTGTGCATAGTAGTTTAAATGGCTATTTAAACATCATTTGACGCCACCATACATCATTGTGGCCACCAATATATTTTGTTGCAGAGTGCACAACGAGGTCAGCCCCTAGAGCAAGGGCCTTTTGGTTAAGAGGAGTTGCAAATGTCCCATCGATGCAAACCAACGCTCCATTTTCATGGCAAAGCTTTGATACCAGCTCAATGTCAACACATCTCAGGAATGGATTTGTTGGAGACTCGGTAAAGAAAAGAGTCACCTGTAACAGACAATGTTCCATTCATTGGGGATATCTTCAGTTATTCCACAAATATAATTCAAAACAGTTAATGCAATAAGCAGCATACTCACTTTCTTCTGTTTTAGGACTGACTCTAGAGCTCCAATATCAGCTGGGTCAATGACTGTGGCCTGCACTCATAAAGGAAAAGGGACTATTCACTACGCAGCATAGAGGTGCGAACCATTTCAGACTTGGATATATAAATTATTCATTAGAAAAAGAAAAAAACAATAGCCCAATGATTCAGTCAAGAGCTGTTTCCGGAGAGACTTTCATGGAAATTTGAATTTATTTCTACCATTTATGTTTATGAGTAAAGCTAAGCCAACTTCTCAGTTCTGAATCCAATTTTCTTCTTGTCTCAAGAAATCTTGGCATACCCTGTGCTTCAAACTTCAAGCATAAACATGTGAATAGGTAAATACCGTGATTCCCATTTTAGGCAGTATTGTCTCGATAAATATCCGGGTCTTTCTGTAGCAATCTGTTGTTGTTACAATATGTCCACCAGCAGGAACTAATGCCAACAACATTACAGTACTCGCACACATTCCAGATGCCATTAACATGGTTGATTCAGCACCCTCCAGTGCACTGTTGCAGTAGAAATAATACATTACCACTTAACTACCAAACACAAAAGAAACGGAGAACGGAAAGGAAAATTCTCTTAATTAACTCACCTTATCTTCTCCTCAGCAACAACAGTAGTGGGGTTTCCATAGCGCCCATATTCAAAACTTGCATGTCTTTTCTCCTGCAAAAGTATCATATATAGAAATCAAACAAAAAATTCAATTCAGCTTAAACCCAAAGCAGAGGCAGATCCAAGATTTGAGCTTTATGCATTCGAGTTCAGGATCCTACCACCACACATCTGATTTATTGACTTCGAAATCAATTGTTTGTATTATTTAGCAAATTTTTCAACACTTATACAGGGTCCGAGCCAACGCTACTGGATTCAGACGAACCCATATTTTTACCCAATACATCAGCCTGTGCCCGAACGATTATGTTCTTGGCATTCTCTATCAGCAAATATGATGATACACTAGTACAATATTACTTATCACAAAATAAATGATACACTACTATAATATTTCACATGAGCTGACTATTGACCAAGAACATCACTTGCCGTCTCTAACTGATATGGCTCGCTTTTTCTGGTGTAAACTCTTCACTGGACTTACCTAATGAACCTATTTTACAGGTCATACACCACAAAGATGTAAAGGCACAAGAGCAAATGCAACAACAACAAAACAACAACAACAACTACCCAGTATAGTCCCACAAAGTGGGGTCCGGAAAGGGTAATATGTAGATGAGCCTTACCCCTACCCGAAAGGGCAGATAGGTTGTTTTTCCGATCGACCCTCGGCTCAGTGAAGGAAAGGAAAAACAAAAACAAAAACAAAAGCACAAGAGCAAATGCAAGAATAGCAAATACCTTGAAATCAATGAGCTCAGAAGTCTTCTTGAAGAAATAAGCAGACGTATTAACAACTGGTGTAGTTATTGCATCAGTAACAATACCACGTCCTAACCTCTCACCTGTGGAAAAATAAATCAGGTTATCAAAAACCAAAAAGAATTAACAAATCAATCAACTACGCCTTCAATCCCTATATCCCCACTCTTTTCCAATCTTATAAGAGACCGTTTGAGTTAGCTAATTAAAAGTAGCTGATAACGGGCGGATTGTGGTTTGAATCCCTCTCTTTCCGTTGATGACTTGATTTTTTAAATGTGGTTACTTTCTTTGTTATCTAGTCAAAATGCTTTAAACTGATAATAAGCATTTGTGTAAAAGAAAAGCTGATAAGCACTCCAGCAGCATCAAGTATATATAATTAGAAATATTCAGAGTAAATCCACAAAACCAACGGATAACACAAAATAGAGACAAAATTAGACGTACGACTTTCTAAAAATACAAAACTAGAAGAGCATCAAAAGTATACCGGCATGAATAGCAATACTTCCATCAGAACTCAAAAACGAGGAATATTTTCCCCGTGTCACCTCCTCAATCTGTACATTTCGATCATCACAAGCCGGATTTTCATTTTCCACTACTACCGTCACCTCCTCATCAACAGGAGCAACGGCAGCGGCGGCGGCGGCTGAGGCATCAACGGACTTAGCCGCCGCCGGAGTGAAGTCAGGGGAACCGAGGTTGTTTGACCAGGAAGCCGCAACGACTTGTGCAACGCCGATGTTGCTGCAGTTCCGACGAGCTTTGACGCTCAGTTGCCGCACGAAGTTTGGCGGAAACCTAAGGATCAGAGAAGACATGCCACCGTGAATCGGCGATCCGTGATTTAACGAGCTTGCCTTACCGGAGAAACGAACGCCGGAGGAGCTTTTTGGAACGTCGTTGTGACGTGGAACGCCGCCGGCGGAGAAGTCGGCATCGGAACGGCATTCGAAGGATGGAAATGCCCTAGCTGCAGCTGAACAGCTTGAAACGGCCATTGGATTTGTGATGAATTTGAGGGTTAAAAGTGTGATTTCACCGGCGGCGCCCTCTGCCTTCCCTAAAAGAAGCTGAGACAGGAAATTTTAGCTCAGAGAATCTGTCACCAACTACTAATCACGCGAAAAAAGGTATGAGATCCCAGGGAGTTGAGATATGTCCTATTTTATAGCAAATGGATTTGGACGGAACCGGAAAATGCCAATTATAAGCCCTACAATGACTCGATAGTCAATAGTCGAAGACTCCAATCATACCACATTGTTTAGGGCACTATTGAGTATGTGGATTGATTCTCTACGTCTCCTTTTTTTTTTTTTTGGTCCAAGTTGAGCTGTATGTATAATTATTTATCCTTCCCAATTTATGTTGCATATTATTTTAGTATGTTCCCAACAAAAAGAATTTTATGAAATAATATAAAAGACAAGAACAATAACTCAAGAACAAGAGCAAATAGAGAGAGAATAGGGAGAGAGAAGTATTTTTATTAATACTTGGGGTGATTTACAATGGGGTAAGACCCCTCTATTTATAGGAAGAGGAATGACTTAGCTTCAAGCTAAAACTCTTACACATTCACTCTAAATAGACTTCTATTTTATAACACTCCCCCTTGAATGTCTATTCAATAATGTGCCTCATAAAACCTTAAAACCAAAATCCATTGGGAAAAATTAAAGTAAAGGAAAAAGAGTACACATGTTTGAATATGCGCCTATTGGTTGCCTCGTTAAAAACCTTGCAAGGAAAACCCAGTGGGAAAAAACCTTGTATGGGAAAAAGAGTGCAACGCGCATTGACTCCCCCTAATGAGTACATCAATTTATATCCTTGAGCATTTGCATTCCAATCTTGTGCATCATCTTCAAAACGATCTTTGGTAGAGATTTGACAAATCAACCATATTGACTTGAATAAATATTCCGTACCTTGAAATCATCATTCTTGATAGATATGAACATCTTCATATAATGTCGTGGAATAACTCTTCAATATCTCCATAGATGCATTCTCAATGCCATCATGCTTATAGTTATAGCAAGATACATATGTACACAAATTGCACTTAGGATGTGGTACTTCAGGACCACGAATTGCATATGCTTCAAGCAACTTAAATCTTTCAAGTTAAGTCATATAAGCCATATAATAGACTTTAGATGCATATCAAGTTTTCCATGTCATGCTAAACAAATAAGATATTGAAAACTGATTATACATACCTTTGACTTTATACTTTCAAGCATTTGAACTATAGGTTCAAAACTACATGTCTTTCATATGGAATCAATTCTTCTTGAATTGTATCTCTTCCATTTAGTTACTTTCTTTGGGTCAGCAAATGCGTATAGCATGCTTTGCAATATGTTGCAATTGAATTATCCCTTTTATGAACTTCAGGTTCATATCATGATATTCGGGGATATACATATACAAATGATAATTCATCCCATGTAACCTTTTCTCAAGTGTTTATCATGTCTCCCCCTCATGTTAGTAAAGCTAACTTGTTTCCTCAACTTTGGGAAATCATCTTTGTGCATTATCATGTCAATATACACGGCACATTAATAATAAGATGAAATTATTTGGTTCCTGACCTTGAACCACTTGTGAGGGGAGAATATACTCTCGTATACAACTTATATCAAACTAATATATATAACTTTGTTCTCATAAGAAACAGTTTAGCTATTAAGTGGAAGCACTCAATAATTATCTTGCTAAACCAACTTTGATATAAACCAACTTATCAAGATGAACTATCTTGAGTAGGAAATCTGGAAATTATGCTCGAAGTTAGATTACTGAGCAATTTACCTCGCACGCACCGGCCAGGCTGCGGGTTAATAACAATTGCGCATGTAACCATATCATAGATGCATCATATGTGGTATACATGGCAGGTGAATGGGCCCATATTCACCTTTGATATTTCCAGAATTTATGGGCATCAACCCGAATTCTTTAGTTGGTCAGTTCATTAATGAGAACAAGTGATACAAGAGAATTCGTAAAGAACTTTCTAGTTCTTTAATATTCACCTATGTGAATTTGCACATCATACTTAAAATGAGATGGCTAACACGAATGTCAACTGAATAAATTATCAATATTGGTAAACTTCAAATTTACACCATGACATGTGCACTTATCAATAAACTTCGGGTTTATTATGACATGGGTTTTTATACCAATAGATATCCACTTTATTGTGGCATTCTTTCTTTTGTGTAGTACAAACTGGAGAACAAAGCGGGTAGCTTTTCATATGCAAATTACCCCGCTACAAGTTGTAGTAATAGGAGATATCAAAGCCTTCCTTTATTTATAGTCTCAATATAATCAATCGCTTTCGCGTGTACTTTCGAAACTGAATAAGTTTCTTTGAGACTTACTACAGCACAATACTCAATTGTGTTTCTCCAACATAGTAATAATTGGCTCTTCTAGAGCTCTCAATTAATTTTGTACTACCACAGATTCATCAACATTCATGTGGTGAATATCTTTCTTAAAGAGAAAGTTATACCATTATGGTCATGTCAAACTTATATGCAAGATATGTTTCTTGCATTATCGTTGTCCTTTAATAGTCATATTTCCAAAATACTTTGGCGTACAATAGGTACGTGACCAACGATCATTCATGCCATATATCATCTCAAACCTCCTTCTAGGGGTGAGTGTGGTATCATCTCAAACCTCCATCTAGGGGTGAGTGTGGTATATTTAATACCAATTTCATCTTCATATTCTTCCAATAATGAATATGTATTCGTGGATCAGATGTTGTCACATTCACTTCGGGGATATGTGATTTTGTTATCCTTTTCAAATCTATAAATGCGTCAGGCATTTGATTTGCTATTCTCTGCAAATGGATAATCTTTTGTGCCTCTTTCTCACAAATAGAGGTGTGTGGATCAAGATGAGATAATGATGCATTTTTCCACAAAATTTCCCGTTTGGTTTCACCAACTTCTCCCCCTAATTTTGGGAAAAGTGTCTCATCAAATCGACAGTCTGCAAATCGTGCAGTAAACAAGTCGCCTGTTAATGTTTCGAGGTAGCGAATGATGGAGGGCGATTCAAACCCAACATATATTCCTAACCTTCTTTGCGGACCCATTTTGGTGCGGGATGGCGGTGCTAAAGGCACATATACTGCGCATCCAAAAATTCTTAAATGGGATATATTGGGTCCATGACCCAAAACCAATTGCAACGGGGAATATTTGTGTCAATTCGCCAGTCAGAGACGAACTAGCATTGCTGCATGCAAAATGGCGTGAACCCAAACCAAAGTGGGCAGCCGACAAACTATAATGCTGCATGCAAAATGGCGTGAACCCAAACCAAAGTGGGCAGCCGACAAACTAGCATTGCTGCATGCAAAATGGCGTGAACCCAAACCGAAATGGGCAGCCTCGTTTTCATGAAGAATTCAAGATTATTCTCATCTATTGTCTCAATATGATATCCATTTTGAATGATATCTTTAAAACTCAACAAGTTCCTTTTTGACTTGGAGGAGAACATTGCATTCTCTAAAATGGATTCTCAAAACTCAACAAGTTCCTTTTAAACTTGGAGGAGAACATTGATATCATTAAAACTCAACAAGTTCTTCTTAGACTTGGAGGAGAATATTGCATTCTCTAAGATAAACATCATGCCTTTGGGCAGAGTTACAGTTGCTCTTCCGGAGCCTTCAATCAATTTAATTCCCATGGTTTGATATACAAAAGAAAATATACGAACATGAGAATAAACAACTTCAATTCGTTTGTGTCACATAATATTTTCAAAATCTGCTGCTAACAGTTGACTAACAAAATCATAATTGATTACTTTGCAGTTTGAAAATTTTCAGCGTTTTTCATAAGACAATCGATTATTAAACACACAATCGATTGTTTGAACATAGACAATCGATTGTTAAACACACACAATCGATTATTTGTTATTTTTTTTTGAAAAACTTCAGATCACACTGTTTTAAGACAATCGATTGTTAGACAAAGACAATCGATTGTGGATGATTTTTGAAAAATTCCAGACCTCACTGTTTCAAGACAATCGATTGTTAGACAAAGACAATCGATTGTGGATGATTTTTGAAAAATTCCAGACCTCACTGTTTCAAGACAATCGATTGTTAGACAAAGACAATCGATTGTGGATGATTTTTGAAAAATTCCAGACCTCACTGTTTCAAGACAATCGATTGTTAGACAAAGACAATCGATTGTGGATGATTTTTGAAAAATTCCAGACCTCACTGTTTCAAGGCAATCGATTGTTAGTCAACGACAATCGATTGTTGATCAATTGTTTTTCAATTTTAATGCGAAAATAGTTGATAATCGACTAGTTTTTCAGGCTAGTCGATTACCCCCACTGGAAAATAAAAGTTTTATTGATATTTGAGCATATTGAAGATATTCTAAAGAACTACTGCTAACATTGCATCATGAACTAACTAATACGAGCTAATACTAATGACTATTAGTTTATTCACTAACTAATACAAATAAGTAGAACAAAATCAAATAACTCCATCTTCTTTCATCACGGATCCATCGCCGATTAGGTGGTCTATTTTCCCATCGGGTTGCTCAAAGAAGTCTGCCACATCCAGGTGGGTGATGTCCTCATCGTCGTCATAGACAAAATTTGTTTCAGGGCCTTTTCTCTTTCGAGATGCTTGATAAAGGTCAACCAAGTGTCTTGGTATACGGCAAATCTTTGACCAGTGCCCTTTCCCACCGCAACGATAACATATCGTTTCTGAACCATTTTCCTTAGGATCTTCATGACCCCGTTTCTGCTTTCGGTGGTTATCTCTCTTCGGGGGGTGACGGACTTCATTGGAATTTCTTCCTTGTCTACGTCCCTGGCTATGACCCCGTTTACGACCATGACCATGGTCCTTTTCATGTTTGGCATAATGAGAGTGCACCTTATCTGCTTCAGGCAGTGGTGTAGACCCAGTGGGTCGATTTTCATGATTTCTCATGAACAGGTCATTATTTCGCTCAGCCACTAGTAGAAGAGAAATCAGTTCAGAGTACTTTGTTAAGCCTTTCTCTCTGTACTGTTGTTGCAGTACTATATTGGAGGCATGAAACGTTGTAAACGTTTTCTCAAGCATATCATAATCGGAGATATTATCCCCGCATAGCTTCAATTTGGAAGTAATTCTGAACATAGCAGAATTATATTCAGAAACGGACTTAAAGTCCTGGAGCCTCAGATGAGTCCAATCATATCGTGCTTGTGGCAGAGTGACCAACTTCAGGTTGTCATATCTCTCCTTTAAGCCGTTCCACAAGACGAGTGGATCCTTGACGGTGAGATATTCAATCTTCAAACCTTCATCAAGGTGGTGGCGCAAGAAAATCAAGGCCTTCGCACATTCTTGGGTGGATGCTTTTTCTCTATCTTTGATGGTGTCTCCGAGACCCATAGCATCTAAGTGGATTTCAGCATCCAACACCCATGTCATATAGTTCTTGCCCGAAATTTCAAGGGCAACGAACTTTCTTTTCGTAATGTCAGACATAATCGAAAATTAAATTAGGAAGAGGGAAATACCTTAGATTTCTCGAGAATGGTTCTTGAGACGATAGAGTCTCGTGCTGATAACGTTTTATGAAATAATATAAAAGACAAGAACAATAACTCAAGAACAAGAGCAAATAGAGAGAGAATAGGGAGAGAGAGAAGTATTCTTATTAATACTTGGGGTGATTTACAATGGGGTAAGACCCCTCTATTTATAGGAAGAGGAATGACTTAGCTTCAAGCTAAAACTCTTACACATTCACTCTAAATAGACTTCTATTTTATAACAAATTGTCATTATTCTATATTTAAGAACAATTAAGCATTAAAATTTTTATTTATAGTTATATAAACTTATATATATGCCCGGTTCGGCTTACAATTTTATAAATTTGTACGTTATCAAATAATGCCACATAAATTGAGACAATTGAAATCTGAAAAATATCACAAATTATACAGTTTTGTGCTCAGTCAAATAATCTATATAAATTAACACACGAGGAGTCTTAAACCAATGCCACGAATTTTAAAAATTAGCATTTAGTCAAGCAATGCCAAATAAATTAAGATAGGAGAAGTCTAAAAATTTACTCCCTCCGTTCAAGTTTATTTGTTCACTATTGACTTGTTACACTCGTTAAAAATATAATAAGTAACATGATAAATTTACTATGTCACCCATAATTATTTACTATTGAAAATCTAACTTTGATGGTTATAAATAATAATATTTGTAAATAATAAGGATATATTAGGTAGAAAATAATAAATTATCCATTGATTTTTCAAACTGGCAAGTAAAAGTAAATATCTATTTTTAGTATTGTGGACAAGTAAACTTAGATAGAAGGAGTAAAATAATATGTTTATACACTAAAAATATATGTATCCCACTAATGATTTTCTTAGCTATAAATGTTAAAATTCTTGGTATGGAGTGTTATTTCCTTTAATTGGCGTTATACAAATACCATGACGATAATGTGAAGGTGAGCATAAAATACCTCCCACCATACAACTGATTATATATGTCTTAAGATGATGTTAGTTCCATTTAATATAAGAATACAGGGTAATATGTCATTCAGAAAATATTAAGAGGTCATTCGGATGGGTTGAAATTAAGTATTTTTTAAGCATCAAGTGTTGAAAAGAAGATTTTAAATGTTGAAACTTATTTTATAAATAAGCAGTTACGGGTTTGAATATTTTGCTTCGAAATAATATTCTTGCTTTATTTCGATGATCCTCGATACGGAAGAAAGTTATTAGGTGTTATTAAATATGAGATTACAGAAACACATGCAGTCATCAAAATAGATGATTTGGATACTAGCAGAGGATGCCATAAATTCCTCTGAAGAATCATAAAATACTGTACGACCATACAATTATCACAACTCGAAATCCCAATCACGGGACTGACATCTGCTTGCTAGGAAAGCCAACTCTAGTAAATATCATAATAAATTTTAAACAATTTAAAAGCAAAGGATTAAGAATATAAGTTGAAATACTCTTGTAACATAAAAATCTAAAACAACACAGTCTAGTGTACACCAAGTAACTAATGTCACAAGTATATGAGCTGCTAAAAGTACTACAAACAAGATTTGAATAAAAATACAATTATTTGAAAAAATGACCTGTAATATTGATAAGAAGGGGATTTTAGTATCTGTCGTGCAGCTCTACCTCAATTCTGCGGATAATGATAGTTTGAGAAAGCCTCCACTAAACAACGATGGGACCAACACCAGAATCTGTACAAGAAATGCAGAAGTGAAGTATGAGTACAACCGACTTCATGTACTCCATAAATGTCAAGCCTATCCTCGACGGAGTAGTGACGAGGCTATAACAAGGCACTCACTATAAACATATACGAGTATAAGTAAAAATAATAGCAATAGAGAAGCGATTAGCATGAAAAGTAGAACAGAAAACACATAACAAAAGGCCCTAGAATATCATTTATGCTCAAATTCACAATACAATATGTATACGGAACCAACATGTACCAATATCATTTGCAGCGTGCAACCTGATTTCTAATATCACACTAATATTATTGTAGCGTACGACCCGATCCCAAACATCATATTAATATCTATTGCAACATGCAACACAATCCCCTCTCTCCCTACACACATATATATAAAGAGAGAATAATACTACAAATAGTTACGGCGTAGCTCACAACATACTAGAAAGGAACCAAAATAAGTAAATTCCTACTATTTAGAAGCGAGAATAAGGAGCTCTTCGTCGTTCTCTTTTAAGCATGATTACATTTATGCCCTCAGGTTTTCCTATTACATGCATTTACTTTGGGACATTTATGTAAATTTATTTTGTTCTTGGGCGGTGGTTGATCAGCCCTCCTTGATCTTTTTCTCCCTCTCTCTCTTACTATTTGTTGCTGTGACGACGACGACCATGGTGTAACAGATATCAACGGAGATCAGCATGCATGGGAACGAGTATTAGCATGGTGTAACTTGGCTAGAGTTATGTCGCTATGACTGGACAACCATGATAAATATCAGACTGCTATGTGGAAACGACTAGAAACTCAAAAGAGAAGCGGTCGAGGCTGGTAAATGATGCTATTGAACTACTTTTGTCAATTTTGACAGTAATTTGTTTTTTCATACCGAAATTATTCAGCTTTGAGCATCTTCTGGGTTTTCAGATGCCATATTTTTTCTCTCATTTTCAATATATAAATTGACGTAATTTCACAAAAAAACTAAGGTATTACTATATGCAACTACTTGATCACTTCAAATAAAGACGCATAATCTATTCAAAGTATTGGGGCGGCTCTACTTTAGAATCCCACTTCTTCTTAACCTCCTCATCATTATACATATCTCTGACAAGTATTTTTGTTTGGGATGTAATTTAGGTTATATTCAAGTATTGTCCTTCTAATTTGAATGAGTTTATTTGATTTTACATAATGTACTATATCTTAAAAAATGAGTTAGACCTCACTATAACTATATCCCTATATAACAACATTTCACTAAAAAAGTCAAGCTTTTTCGGAACCAATTTTCATGTTATATTATACTATATGTTCTCTATAACCGCACTTTGTAATAATATCTAAAAATATTCAGAAAAATGAGATTGCTATAGGGAAGTTTGACTGTAGTTAATTTTTAGATGATCATTTTTGCTATAACAGTTGATTAGTATAACTGATCATATGGTTGATGTGCTTCTAAAAGAGAAGTACCGGGGTACCTTTTGTTTGTTGTTTTAAGTCTCGAAGAAGATATGGGCTCAATTAGCTCACGAAAATAAAAATGAATAACATTCCTATTCCTTGCTTAATGGCTGATCATATTGAAAACATATAGTGATTTGTGATTGAGCTTTGACCTACAAAATTGGGTTTCAAAATAGCAATAGATTAGTACTAAACTAAGCATCAAATGGCTAACAACCAAATGAATGTTTCACTGCTACTATGGTAACATATTCATGGACACTAAGAAATAAGATATTTTTTACTGTATAAGTGACTACTTCCTTCAAAATAAGTTTCAGGAGGCATTATTCCAAAAAATAATGGGCAATTTGGAAGAAAGTGTGACTGTTGTGGTGCTCAGCCAGTAGAGAACTTCCCAGCTCTATGGGAGTTAAATTTAAACCAGTACTATATTTTTGGGAGATGGTCAAGTCTAGCTGCAAAATATTCTAGGTCTGCATGATCTTATATGAGTGCAACTCTACTGCCTCCACTCTATAGTTTTGTTTGTAGTAAAAAATTTCAATAATTAAATTTTTTTATTATTGAAATATTTATATTTATCGGTCTCAATAATTTCTTAGACAGATTGTTATGCTTCGCTTTATGAGTTGGACTGCACGAGTATAAAGATGTAAAGAAGAAGATGCAGACATATATTATAAAGCGGGAGAACGTATATGAGTCCACTCTAATAGAGCTGATGATGAGACCAACTTTTTGTTGGATGTTTAAACGGATGACTAAATTCCATTTCATTCGAAATGAACTACATGACTCTCGCTAAGTGCATCATTTTCTTTAGATAAATGATTATTAGCTTCTATAGTGGATTTTTCCTCAGCTCTATTTATTATCGTGAACTGACTGGATCACCAATTAATACGGGTGAACAAACAAAATATAGTAGGATGCATGGGAAAATCACTTGCGTACTGCGACGTGCAAACCTACAGCATGCTTGGTAAGTCACCATTAATAATTGACTTAGAAAGGTGCACGCCTTGGCTAGAAAAGCGCAGTGAATAAATATTTGGTAAACAATATAATCTTTTTGAAGGTAGAGGAACTTGAACCCTACAATTTGGAAAGTCCTGATTTCAGCTGTTTTATCTAGCTGATTGTATTTGTAATAGTCTTTTCTGTATCCTTCCTAATAAATCCAATGTTCTCAAATGGGCGTGTTTGTAATGGCCTTGACTAGAACCATAAATGCTTCACTTGAATAGATTATTCATATTTGCATTATATGTTGCAAAGTTTATTATGGTGTTTTTAAATTATTTTTATTTCTCGTGCATTTCATGTGTTAGAATCAATCTGTTGACACTTTGTCAATGCCATTTGGTTGCTTTCTCTCTCAGCAAATTTTAATATTTTTACTATTTCTGTTGTGTCACTGACTTCTTCTGAGTACTTCGTGCAAAAATTAAAATTGTTTTGACAACTCTAATAGTATATTTCTTCTTTTCCCAAATAGAGCACGCAAATTCTCCGCAGCCGTCAAAGAGAAGGACTGCATAAAGGGATTATTTAGAGATAGTCTTGGTCTTAAAGATGAGGAGGAGATATTTGAGCAAGAAGGTGGATATTTCAAGAGACCAACTGATGAAATGATCACAGTAAGCCTGCAAAATTTTCACTGTAAGCCTGGCTTGTAACCATCTCGGTAATACGAAAGAAATACAATTCTGATACATGTTCCCACTGCAAAAGTTTGAAATATTTTGTGGAGAATGTACTTCCTTGGTGCTTTTGTGAGGATACTACAACTTCAACCATCGTTTTCTTGATCCATAGGGTCCTTACTGGTTTAATTGCTGGTGCCATGATTTACTTGTTCTCTGCCATGACCATGAAAAGAGCTCTTCTTTTGAAACGGATATTCTTGGTTCTTATAGATTATTGGTCAAAGAGACTACTAACGATTCAATAGATATTTCTACTGAAGTAGTTTAGATAGGTGATAATGAGTTTGTGTTTGTTGTTCTTGTGTAGGCTTTCAAATATAATAAGTATTAAATTTGAAGTTTCTTTTTTAACTACTAAACAATTTCTATCTTGCAGTTTGATAACATAGTTTGTTTACATATTTAATTTAGACCACAGCCCACTTCGTGTAGAAAAAGCCTACATTTTGAACTTCTCACAAGATCTCTTGTTTAAGCTAAGGGTACACTATGAAAACAAATCAGTAAATAATATAAATTGCTCACTTAATAAGTTTGGGCTCGGGCTCAGCACGGGCCATTTCTCACTAGTACTCTAATACAAACCAGTATGGCAAACCGAAGTGAAATCAAAGTAAGTGACGGAAAGTAAACAATTAAAGGTATATAACAAGTAAAAACTGACAACAAGTAAAAACATGGATGCATGAAACATGTAAAAAATGAAGGCATGTAGCTATAAGGACATGTACTTAACAAATAAAGACAAGTGAAATTGAAGGCATGCCATGAATTATAACACGGAGTAAAAGAAGGTATGATATAGTTAAAATACATAATTAAAAATGTAAGATTAAGACAGTTAATGCAACCCTACTCACTTAGACTCAGGTTTCAGAGATGTTTTTGTGAGAGTTTGTTCCTCAGACCCTTCAAGATTTATGGCGCACAAATTTTGAGCAGCTGCATCAAAGGTCTATGTCACTGTCAGAATATGCTATCAGATTAAGTGAATTGTCCTGACATGGACCTGCCTTTAGTTTCTACAGTCAGAGAGAGTCCATAAATTTATCGAGGGGCTCAGTTATGATCTTAGATTCATCATGTCTCGAGATTTGGAGATGGATAATCCATTTCAATAAGTTATTTATATCCCTCGAATGTTATAGGGTATGTTGGGCCGAGAAAGAGATGACATGAAGGATAAGAGGCCTCGAGATTCTAAAGGATATAGTAGTGCTCGTGCTTCGGTTGCAGGCCATCATGGTAGAGCCTATGTGAGCTGCCTAGTTTATTTAGCACTTCCAGTTACTAGTAGTGCTCCGGCTATTCCGAGGTCCTAGGTTACCTATTATGTTCAGCCACTTTCTAGTGCACATCCTTCATAGGGTACCTTCAATGGCCAGTCTAGCCAACCAAGCTAGAGTTAGTTTCAACAATCACTCCCATCGAGAGTTTGTTTTGAGTATAGTGATACCAGATATATGGTAAGAGATTTCCTTAGACTCAAGAGGGTGTATCTCCAAAAACTACACAAGCTCTACAGATTTTACGTGGTCTACAGGATTCTCAAGACATGGTTATTGCTCCAGTTACTGCTCCACCTGCACCATCAACTAGGGGTGGAGGATAGGAGGGTAAAGGTCCCTTAGAGGAGGAGGATAGGCTTGTTTCTATGATTTTCCCGGTAGGATAGAGGCGGTTGCATTAGATATTGTCATCACAAGTATGGTTCCGCTCTGTCATAGGGATGTATCGATTTTCTTTGATCCGGGTTCAACTTATTCATATGTGTCATCTTAATTTTCTCTGTATTTAGATATATCTCATGATTATATGAGTGCTCTTGTGTGTGTGTGTGTGTGTATATATATATATATATATATATATATATATATATATATATATATATATATATATATATAACCACATTTGTGAGAGAATCTATTATTGCTGGCCACATTTATCGGTTGTGTTTAGTCGATATTGGTGGTTATGAGACCAAATTTGATCTTGGGCATGGATTTGTTATTACCCTGGTACGCTATTCTGGATTGTCATTCCAAGACTATGACACTGTCTATGCCAGGTTTGTCACGATTGGAGTGTAGGGGTACATTAGATTATATTCCTAATAGGGTTGTGTCCTTTCTGGAGGCGCAACGAATGGTTGAGAAGAAATGTGAAACATATCTAGCCTTTGTGAGAGATGTTAACTCCGATACTCCTACCATTGAGTCAATTCTGGTAGTGAAAGATATTTCTGATGTGTTCCTAATAGACCTATCGGGCATGCTTCCCGATAGGGATATCTTTATTTGTATTGATATGGTGATGAGCACTCAACTCATTTATATCCCACCTTATCATATGGAACCACTGGAGTTGAATGATTTAAATGAACAACTTCAAGAATTTCTTGATAAGGGTTTCATCCGGCCCAGTGTTTCGCCTTGGGGTGCTCCAGCTCTATTTGTGAAGAAGAAAAAGGATGGTACTATGCACATGTGTATTGATTACAAGTAGCTAAAAAAGTTACATCCAAGAACATGTACCCACTACCACGCATTCATGACTTATTTGATCAACTTCAGTGTGCTAGAGTGTTCTCAAAGATTGATTTAAGGTCAGGGTATAATCATCTGAAGATTCATGAGCAATATATTTCACAAATTACTTTCAGGACTCTATATGGTCACTACGAGTTTCTATTGATGTCATTTGTGCTGACCAACGCCCCAAAACTATTTATGCACTTGATGAATTATGTTTTCCAATCGTATCTTGATTCTTTTTTCATCATATCCATTGATTACATCTTGGTATTTTCTCGTAGTCGGGAGATCGTGCTCCAGACCTTAAGGGAGAAGAACTTATTGTTGATACCCAATTTTTTTCCTAGGTATTTTTATACTCAAAATACTTTCAAAATAACATATATATGCATATATGAGCATACCCAAGTGTTTTGGTATTTTTCTAAATTTTTAAAGATTTTCAAAACTAATTTATTATCTATTTTAGTACTATAAAATTCAACAATTAGCCCTAAAATTATTATTTTGGTGAATAACTTATTTTATTCTCATATTTATACTAAAATATAATTAAAATGATCTTTTACATATTTTTACAAATTTACTTGGCATTTTAAAGCTAAATTACATATAATTATAAGTATAGCCTATTTTTTTATTAATAGCATTTTTTTTGGTAATTAAACTTTTCATTAATTACCAATGAAGTTGCATTACAAAACTATAGTCGGGTGTCAACTTAGCCGACTGTCTGATTGCTAACATAATAACTGCTTTCCAATTCTAACTATCTAGGTTCTACTATATGCTAAGGTGCTGTAATAGTTGTCTAATTTTTGGGGTGCCTCTAATGTTACAGTTGTATACTATGTCTTTCAGTAGAGCAGTATTACATCGAAAAGTCTTGTTGAATACTCTTGTATTCCTCTCCAGCCAGATAGCATATGTAACTTCAGCTGTAACCATCTTGAAAATGGCTGCAGGACATTTTCTACCTTTGGCTTTGGCAATCAACCATTGCATTTGCTGCCTCCAGTTGCCTCTAAGTGTATATTGTTCCTGTAGCCAATTCATTACTCTTCTCCATATATCCACAGTGACAGGGCATTTTGTGAGGAGATGGTCTCTTGTTTCAGCTTGGGCTTGGCATAGAGGACAGTGCTGCTCAATTCTCATTCCCCAGCTATGTAGTCTGTCTCTTGTTGGTAGTCTGTCTTGTAAGGCTAGCCACAGATTGAACACTGCTTTTGGTCTGGCTTGGTTCTGTATAATTAAGTTCTTCCATGGGACTGGTGGTACGTCTTGTACCTCCAACTGGTACAACTATTTGGTGGTGCATTTCTGATGTCTCCAGTTTTGGAACTTTTGTAGGGTATCCCTGGACTGAATGATCTTCTTAACCATCCAGCTGGCTTGGGCAGGGATTGGCACAGTATCTAATGGCCTATCTTTGATGTAGTACACTGTGATCCACCGGATCCACATCTTGTCCTTCTTATGTGCTACGTCCCAACAGGTCTTTGCAATGGCAACCTTGTTCCACAGTTTAAGGTTGGTTAGATTCATTCCCTCTATTGACTTTGGAGTGCACATTCTATCCCAGGAGATGTATTCTTTCTTGGTGACAATATTCTTACCAGACATTTTATAGCATTTTATAATTGAAAAATTAGTTCTAGTATTTTATAATTAATATGTACATGCTATTAGCTGGTTCAGTACTTTTAATTTCTTTTAGGAAAAATTGGTTATTTAAAATAAAGCTCCATTTACATTTCAATTCCAGCCCAAATGAACCCAATTTCATACCTAATTAACCTAACCCAACAACCGTTCGAACCGACCCGTCCGAATTACTTTTAATCCAGGCTGTTGATTGTTTTGATCAACGGCCCAGATTACCCATTTCCCTTTTTAATTCCATTACCCTAACCTAATCCCCTCATTTTGTTTTGACAGCCGCCCTTGAATCCCTTTCTCTCCCAGTTCTCTCTCAACCTCTCTCACAAACCCTAGCCGCCACCTTCAAACACCACCTAAAATCAATCCAATCCATGGCTTCCATAGTCATTTATGGCATGTATCTACCTCATGTCCTGCACGTTTGATTACCATGTTTCAAGGTCAAACCTTGAAGAAGCCCGGCCCAGACCTTGTCTGATTCGAAGATTCCGGCAATCTCCGGCCTTGCTCCGGTGCCTCTTGGTCTTGTGAGCGTGTTTCTAACCTCATCCAACTTAGATCAAATTTTTCCAAGCCTTTCTCATTTTAGGGTACTTCGTAAACCCTGACTATTTGAGGTTTTCTCCAATTTTCTTTGATTTGTTGTGTATTCATGCTCTATCCGAGTTTTTGAACGATTTTCCTAACTTTTCTTTCAAAAAATTACTTTCAAAAGTTACTTCTTCCTGTTTAGGGTTTTCTGAAAATTTTCAAAATATTTCTCTAACTTTTCTTTTCCTTTTCTTTGTGTTATTGTGCCTATTGTGTTCTTATATTTTCCCTTTGTCACATATATTCTTTTATTATGTTCTGTTCTTTCTGTGTTTTCTATGCTATGTTCTCACATGCCTCCTCACTATGTTCTTTTGATATGCTTCACCTACCGTATTCTTCAACCATGTACTTAAGTGTTCAATGTTTTCTCCTCTACTTTACCTATTTTTAGTTTCTTCTGAAAAGACCTGCTTAAAGCTTTTCTTCTACTGTTTCTTCTACTCTCACTATGCTTCGAATCATTTTCTTCACTTTGTTTGCTTTGAAATTTTTACTGTACTTATTTGTTTTCTCACGAGTCGCTGAGTGAGATCTCTGAGCCTGTTTCAATTACTCGTCTCTTCGTCTTTTTGTCTAGTTAGAGGAGAAACCCTAAAATTTGGGGATTTTGCCAAGGTTTAATCCTGTGATTAAACCAGGGTTTATAAAACCCTTGGCTCTTTCATAACAAGTTCTGAGTCTCTAAACTAAGTTCAAACTACTTTGTTTGCATACAATTATAATTCTCCCACTCTTTTGTTGAGTGGCATGCCAATTTCCTTCGTGTTTTAAGCATGCCTGTATGTTTTATATATGTATTGAATCCTTCTTTCAAAAGTTTTCAAACTTATGATTGAATCAGAATTTTTTTAGGGTAATTGATTGTTACTGATTTCCCTTAAATGAAACCTTTTCTTCACTTTTTCTAATTTGGTTCATTCATATAAAATCTTTGACTTCTGATTTCTTGGCTCTTAATTGATTCTCTTTTCTTAATTATACAACCGTGTACTATCAAAACCTTGTCCTTAAATAACTTTTATGCACTTACCCCTAACTTGATACTGTGCAAAGAGTTTGATTAATTTATTCCCTTATTTAATTTCTGCCATTTGAATTTGAATTCCTTAATTAAGGGAAGTTTTGTATAATTGATTAGCAATCAACTTTCAAATTATTTCTTGCCTTGTTTTCTCATGCTTTCTGATGAGTGGTGATTTTACCACTCATTCTAGCCTCTTTACCTCAGCTTTTATGTCGTTTTAAGTATACAGTGAGGTTATTTATCGTGGTTATTGTGAGATTTTCAGGTACATGTTTCTATGATGTTGTTTGAATTGAAGTGAAGTGGAACTGAGCAAAAATGAGGTGAAACCATGCAAAACCCCCAGTCATTTCCGCTTATGCGGATTATTGGTCGCAGGTGCGACCTCCGCTTATGCGGAGTCATGGTCGTTTATGCGGATCTAGAGGAAAAAGCTAGAATCGCTTCTGCGGAACCGCAGAAGCGATTAACCTTCCGCCTATGCGATCTCTGCCACAATTGAACGACTCCGCTCTTATGGTTAATTTGCCACTTCTACGAGACCGCATCAGCGGTTACTTTTCCGCAGAAGCGGAAGTCGTGCATCAGGCCAGGGAAAATTGGACATTTCACATTTTCTTTCCAAAACTTAGTTTTATACTCATCCAAGCAGACTTTTGGAACATCTTTGGCTTATTATCAGTTCGTAAAGACTAGGGAGAACAAGTTCTTGAGCTAGGGTTTGCACAAACACACTTGGATTTTGAAGATTAAAGCTTGTGGTTAAGGTTTTCTTACCCATTTATGTTTCTTTCTTCATTTTCGTGCTTTGTATTGATTATCTAAGTGTGTAGTATTTTATCCAACACTTAAATATTTTTATGGGTATATTCATAATTAAGGTGTGGATTTTATACCTTGTTGTGCTTATGTATTGAATGATTTTTATATATTTATGAAGTGAGTTGTTGTTTCTATTATTATTCTTGTTCTTCAATATTTCCAAAGGGATTAGCTAACCCTAGGACTCACCCAGTAACTCGGAATTAATCTTGGGAAAAATAGTTTGGGGTTGGGAAAGATTAATTAACAAAAACTTTAGGCGTTAACCCTTATTTTATAGATTCTACCTAGGGATAGGATAGA
Source organism: Nicotiana benthamiana (assembly GCA_034376525.1). NCBI lineage: Eukaryota > Viridiplantae > Streptophyta > Magnoliopsida > Solanales > Solanaceae > Nicotiana > Nicotiana benthamiana. The sequence goes on along the minus strand of CM067328.1, from coordinate 103,171,441 downwards.
ACTAATTGTAGCCGTCCGGGTGTGCTTAATCATCTAATTGTGATTAGGGATAATTCATTTAGGAAGTCTTATTAGTCTTCGGAAGAAGCTAACTAAGAATTATTATTCGTGGCTAATTAACATAAACTTTCTCATATTTGTAAAATCATGAAATACATTGGATCGTTACTTGAGTGTAATTCCCGATGCTTTCATACTTGTAGCCATTGATCATTTTACTTGCTTTCTAGGTTAGTTTATATTTCCGCATTTTAGATATAAAAACAATTTTTAACCAAAAATTCTTAGTGTTTGGCATTGTGCGGCTAGCGATAATTCTCTTACATTCTTAATGGCCTACACATTGTTCTTTGTGGGATTCGACCCCGACTCATAGTTGGGTATTTATATTGCTGCAATGGTTTCTATTGATTTTTAGCGGTGGATTTGGACGTCACCGAAATTGGCGCCGTTGCCCGGGAACAATTTGGCGTAATTTAGGTTGTTTTAGAAGTAAGCAAAAGTGCCTTGATCCAAACTTGTTAATACTTGTGTAATTATTTTTCTTACCTTAGGTCTATATTTCTTGTTAGTTTCTTGTTTATATTCTTATTCTTAAAAAATGGCATGGCATAATGAAAATTGGTCGGATGGTTGTGGTTCATACATTGATGACCCTTGTCCTTATTATGGTGGACCACGCTCATGGCAACTTTGTTTTAATTCTCCCGGGGGTGGATTGTGCGCACAATCTCAACCCCATGGTTGAGATTGTGCATATTTGTCCTTCCCTTCCCCAAGCCCCTACTATGATGAGTTTGCTTTTTGTGATGAGAACTATAGGGCTATGGAAATGGGAAGAATGTGAGCATAACCAAAATGGAGAGTTCAAACTCATGTTGGAGTGTTTACTTGAAGAAGAAAACAAAGAGTAAAATGCCTTGGAACATCTTTTGGAGACTAGTCTCCAAAATGACCTGGCACTTGAAAGGTTGCACTTACAAATGGATGAGTTGATCGAAGCCTCAAGGGTTCAAAAAGCCTTGGAAGTGAATGAAAGTCAAAAACCTTACTTGGAGATTGAAAGTGGTTTCTTGGCACTTGATCAAAACCAAAAGGAACTCCCAAATAATCAAGATAAGGAAGTAATACTTATGTTGGAGACCATTCTTGAAAATGAAGAGAAGCACAAATTTTTGCTCGAGGACTTGAAACAAATCTTGGAATACAATGATGAACACATCCGCACTTTGGAAAATCAAATGCAAACTTTGGTTGAGGCTCACTATGCCCAACAATTTGAGTGTGTGGAAGAAAGCCAAAAAGAGTCCAATCCCGAGGAAGAAAGTGAGCTTTACTTTGAGGAGTCAAGAATTGAACATCCGCCAACCGACTCAATGAGTGTTAATGATGCCGGCAAAAATATTGAATTGGAGTCAACCGGTGTAAATGCAAATGAGGTTGATGTTTACTCTAATCTGGGGGAAAAAGGAGGATGTCAAGAATGAAGAATTGCAAAGTGAAGGCTTGAAACCACATTCCAAGCATTTTTCAACGTTGGAATTGTGTGGTGAAACGGAATTTGAACCTCATGAATCAATGAAGGAGTGCAAGGAGGAAAAACTCAAGCCATACATTTTACAGTTTGAGGAGACAGGGAATCAAAACGACATCCCTCACTTGAAAGCCAAGAAGTGCAAAATGAAGATTTTAATCATTGGATCGAACATTAAATTACCACCCCCATCGCTCGTGGTCACAAGCTTGATTCCAAGCTAGATGCCCAGTTCATATCATCCAAATGGCGAGAAAAGTGGTAATATTGTTTGCGTCGTGCCAAGACGTTAAATGCGGCACTTGGTGAGAGTCAACCCATCGTTTTTTCAAAACTTTTAATCATTTTTGAAATTTTATTTTTTAGAATCGCTTAAAATATTATTTTGACTAATCTGCCAAGTTTTTGATTTTTTAGAGTTGATTTAAGCAGGGCGGGAGGACCCGGATGGCAAAATCCAGTAGCTGCCAGCACTGTGCAGGCAATCTCTGCTAAAACTGCTTTTGCGGTGTTTTGACTGCATCTGAGGTCTTGCAGACGCGGAAAATCCAATGCAAAAGTGGAGCCAATCGCAGAAGCGGCCCACTGGTCACGTAGGCGAAACAAAAGCGGCAAAAAGCTCGCATTTGTTAACTCAAAAATGGACCGAACCCCAAGCGGATCGCACCCGAAAGTCCAAGAAACGAGTGATGAGCTCTTTGATAATACACTCTTCATGTCTGCTTCATGTGAGCGCCGATATTTGGACGACATGGTCCATAAAATGATCCTGCTCGAAAGGGGGATAATAGAGGATAAATTCGCTGAAAAGCTCCCGGACTTCCATGCCAGACTATATAAGCCCGGATGGTCTTGCTTCATTGCTACACCTTGCAAGGCCAATGAGATGTGGGTTCGCGAGTTCTACGCCAATCTTCGGCGTACAAACTTTGATGATCCACATATCATAATCAGAGGACAAATGGTGTGGTTTGGGGTTGAATACATCAATGATACTCTTGGAATCCCCAACTATCTCGGGGAGCCGGCAAATGAGAAAGATCATTGTGACAACGGACAGTGGCTTGTGTCCAAGCTTATCCCCCCATAGTTGAGAGAGAAATGGGGGAACAAACGGAAAGGGTTGAAATCAATGGACTTAACTGCAGAGGCAAAGAGATGGTTGCATATAGTGAGCAACAGAGTATGTCCGTGTGGGAATGTCACTGATATCTCCTACACCCGGGCTTTGATCGTAGCATGCCTCCTGGATGGCGTTCAGATTAATGTGGGGCACTACATTCTTCAGGAGATGAGGCAGTACGTGAGAGAATACTATAGAGAGAATGATGTAGTGTTGAAGTTTCCCTCAATGATTACGAGGCTATGCACCCGAGCTGAGGTTGCCATCCGTCCCACTGATCGTTGGCCTCCAGCTGACAAACCTCTCCACCCTTTGAAAGTGACAGGAGAGGGTAGAATTGTCAAGAGCACGAAGAGGAAAATTGTCTCCACAGTCACCAGTTCTGAGCCGGCCTCTTAGGGGCCATTCAGTATACTTAACTCTGAGCTTCAATCAAATAAGGAGTTGGTATCGCAGCTTCCGAGTATGCCCTCCTCCTCACAGCCTGGCCATTCTTACTTCCCCAGGGAAGATATGCAGGGTTACTTGGATGCTCAAAAATGACAGGAAGAGAACATGAAGAAGATGACAGCATCTGTGACCAAAATAGAAGGAGCCTATGGTATCTTGGCCAAGGCCCATGCTGACCTTCAGGCGGAATTTCAGGAGGAGAAGAAGAAGAACAAAAAGAAGAACAAATTTATGGTCAATATGTGGAGAGGCATTAAAGCAATTTTCAAATAGGGACGACCAGATGCAAAGCTTCCAGTGGCAGCCGAAGACGATAGTGATGAGTATTCCTTCATTTCAGAGTCTGCTAGAGATGGTGGCAATGATGACGATGATGAAGCCGATGATGGTGGAGCCACGAGTGCAGTTCTGCACTGATCAGCCGTCCTCCCACAGTCTGCTAGTCTGACGCAGACCTCAGGAAGACCCTCAAACTCTTTATGCTTTATATTAGACTTTGTGAAGTGAGGACACTGCAAAGCTTTTAGTTGGGGGTGGAAATTGTAGATCTGTATTTATATTTTGGTATATTATGTGCCCTTGTCGGGCCTATGTTTATGTATGGATATTCTGTGCCCTTGCCGGGTTTGGTGTTGATTAGTCATGCTTTTGTGTTTTTTAGTCTTTCTTTCGTTATTTATTTTCTTAGTATAGCCTATTTTCTTCTTAAGTAGTAGTAGCTTCTTTTCTTTTACTTACCTTTGTAGTAGTTTTCTTTTTTTTATTTTTATTTTCCTTAAATAAAATTTCCTTGGGTTTTCTTCATGCTACGGTTCTTTCCCAAGGAACACTTTTGAAGTGAACCGGGTGACTTTTCCCGATGATGGATAGATTGACAACTTTCTTAAGGGAATTACTCTTGTTTTTCTAGGATGAGTATTTTGATTATTTGGTCTAATAATATTAGTCTCTTGTGTGTAAGTTATGAATTGATAATACCCCTCCAAAAATTTGGTTTGAATTTAGACAAGTTGCATGGTGCAAATTTGATCTTGTGATACAATTTTGGCTCTATTAGTGAATCTTTTTGCTCACTAGTTTGATATTGCTCTTGAAGCTTTTATTAGAAAATAAAATTGATCCATCTTGATTAGTTCATGTGCCATGTGTGTTAGTGTTTGTTCAAATAAACCTTGTGTTTACTTCTATCATCTAGAACTTGCCCGGTTGGTTTTTCATGCTAATGATACTTTGTTTGGTTGGAGGAATGATCTTAGGCATTGTTTTCTTTTATTTGTAACATCTATTTAGCCATTACATAAATAATATCACTAGTACCCAATTTGAGCCTTTAAACCTTTTCTTTGGCCAATTCATTACAAACCTTTCCCCGTTTGAAAAATAATTCTCTCTTTTGAACCCGTCCCTCTTTGAACATTGAGAATGAGGCTAAAAGCCTATGTTGGGGGTGGGATCCAAGTGAAAAAGTGGCAAGGTTGTATGTTGATTTTAGGACCTCGTGCCTAAAAAGTGTTTGTTTACACTATTCAAGCTCCAAAAAGAAAAAGAAAAAAAGAAGAAAGAAAATATGTGTATATATATAAAGTATGGAGTCTTGAATAAAAATTAGAAGAGGTGTGAGGTGGCCCTATATTGGGAACTAGATGAAAATGAGGCTATGTGGTTTTGAAAAGAAGAAAAGTGCAAAAGAATGAAAAAAGTTTGAGTAGTGTTCAAGGAGGGTGAAGTCCTTGTACCCAAATGTCTATCCAACTCGTCCCTAAACCTACATTACAAGCTCAAAAAGTCCTTATGATACCTTCAACCAATCATTTTTGAATGAGTGATAAATTAAAATAAGGGCAAGCCTATGGTATGAAATATTGTGACACTTGAAGTCCTTTGTGAGAGTGAGTGTTCTTGAAAAATTTGTCCCTTGTGTTGTATTGTAAATATTGTGAATTTTGGGACTTTTTCTTTTTGTGAGGGCACATGAATTAGGAAAGATTGGTGAAATTGAGTAAAGTGAACATTTTTAGCAAACTAGTGCTTTTGAGTCACTTCTTGAGGCTTATGTTGATCACTTGATTACTTTTGAAATTCTTTGCATATTTTTAAAGTTGTTTTTCTTTATAAGGGAGTTATTTGGAAAAGATGTGCATACTTGAGCCTAAATGTTAGTATCAACCAAATCTATTAGTATGGTATTTAAATTGGAGAATGTGTTATAAAAGTAATGGCAATACCTCTTGTTTTAAAATGGTGAATCCTCATTGAATTTTTGGTTTTGATTTGCTTGAGGACAAGCAAAAGCTTTAAGTTGAGGATGTTGACGAGTGGCGATTTTACCACTCATTCTAGCCGCTTTACCTTAGTTTTTATGTCATTTTAAGTATACAATGAGGTTATTTATAGTGTTTATTGCGATATTTTCAGGTACATAATGCTATAAAGTGGTTTGAAGTGAAGTGGAATTGAGAAAAAATGAGGTGAAACCATGGAAACCCCCCAGTCATTTCCGCTTCTGCGGATTATTGGTCGCAGGAGCGACCTCCGCTTATGCGGAGTCATGGTCGCTTATGCGGATCTAGAGGAAAAAGCTGGAACCGCTTCTGGAGTTAAAATCTTGCTTCTGCAGAACTGTAGAAGCAGTTAACCTGCCGCCTATGCGATCTCTTCCATAATTGAAGGACTCCGCTTTTGTTGTTAATTTGCCGCTTCTGCAAGACCGCATCAGTGATTACTTTTCCGCAGAAGCGGAAGTCCTGCATTAAGCCTGGGCAAAGTGGACATTTCACATTTTCTCTCCCAAACTCAGTTTTATACTCGTCCAAGCAGACTTTTGGAACATCTTTGGCTTATTCTCAGTTTGTAAAGACTAGAGAGAACAAGTTCTTGAGCTAGGGTTTGCACAAACACACTTGGGTTTTGAAGATTAAAGCTTGTGGTTAAGGTTTTCTTACTCATTTATGTTTCTTTCTTCATTTCCTTGCTTTGTATTGAGTTATCTAAGTGTGTAGTATTTTATCCAACACTTAAATCTTGTTTATGGGAATATTCATAATTAAAGTGTGTATTCTATACCTTGTTGTGCTTATGTATTGAATAATTTTATATATTTATGAAGTGAGCTGTTGTTTCTTTAATTATTCTTGTTCTTTAATGTTTCCAAAGGGATTATCTAACCCTTGGACTTGCCCATTTACTCCGAATTAATTTTGGGAAAAATAGTTTGGGGTTGGGAAAGATCAATTAACAAGAACTTGAGGCGTTAACCTTCATTTTATAGATTCTACCTAGGGATAGGATAGAACTACTTGTAGCCGTCCGGATGTGCTTAATCTTCTAATTATGATTAGGAATAATTTAGTTAGGAAGTCTTGTTAGTCTTCGAAAGAATATAACTAATAATTATTATCCGTGGCTAATTAACATAAACTTGCTCATATTTGTAAAATCGTGAAATACATTGGATCGTTACTTGAGTGTAATTCCCGATGCTTTCATACTTGTAGTCATTGTTCATTTTACTTGCTTTCCAGGTTAGTTTATATTTCCGCATTTTAGATATAAAAGTAATTTTCAACCAAAAATTCTTAGTGTTTGGCACTGCGCGACTAGCGATAATTCTCTTACATTCCTAATCGCATATACATTATTCTCTGTGGTATTCGACCCCGACTCATAGTTGGGTAATTATATTGCTGCGACTGTATCTATTGTTTTTTAGTTGTGGATTTGGACGTCACCACTTTCTACACTATAAATGCATGACTTCTTTTTCACAAACACACTACAATATACTGAATACACTTCTGAGCTTCACTTAATTCTCATAACCTCTTTTAAAAAATTTCTGCACTTTAGCATTTGCAAGACTTCTGCTTTCATCTGCTTTTTTTTTTCTTCATAAAACTGGTATGTCCTTATTTTGATTCTAGTATCAACTCCAATATATTTACTTACCAGTTCTTATGTACATGCTTACTTTATTGCTTTGTAGAATTCAACCTTTATTTATGCTTATGTCTTGCTATATGTTACTGCAATGAATCCCATTCACCATATCCCTTTATATGTTTAAGCTGTGGTTTAAGACATGGTGTGAGCACGCGATTTTTGCCTCACGAAAACTACTCCAAAAAAATCAAAAATAAAATAAGTTTCTTTGGTTTACAATTTTTAGATATTTCTTGACATCTTTTGGATAATTATTTGTGCTTTGCCTGTAAATATTTGTCTTGTTTAAATTAATTTAAAATACAAAAATATATGTTGTATGCACATTTAGTATTTAATTGTGCACTGAGAAATTAACCGAACCGTGTTTTGTTTTCAAAAGAAGAAAATCACAAAAAAAAAATATTTTTGTATTTTTATCATTCTATTGTACAATTGCATGATTTTGTTATGAATTAATGTTAAACCTTGTATGGTAATTGTTATTAAGGGTCATTTAGTATTTTTCTAAGTTATTTTTGGATTTTTACAATTTAATTTAGGATTCTGTTATTTAGGAATTAAAAAGAAAAAGAAAGAAAAGAAGAAAAGAGTGAAAAATATAGAAAAATTAGAATTGGGCCAGTCTCATTGGACCCAAAAGCATGCCCAAACAGACCATCCCAGAGCAAAGTCGGTCCAATCCATCTCCTACGTCCAAACGGCGTCGTATCGGCCACGCTTGATCTGGGACATTGATCTCAAATTGATCAACGGCCAAGATCAACAATCCTTACACGTTCCCTGGAACAACCTGTTACCCCATCCAACCACCCCCTCACTTAAACCATACGACATCGTTTCTCTCGTAGTGAAGAGATCCAAACTGTTGATCTCTTCAAATCCAAACACCTTTTATTTCGTCTCTATCAGAGATGACCCCCATAAGACCCTAGCTGCCCCCATATCCTTTCACCGGAAACCCGGCGGCAACAATGCCGCCGGTCACCAAATTAACACGCCTAAGCCATCTGACCACCCCCAACCCAAATCCGTGGACCGTTTACTTTGAATCACGCCCCATCATTTCAAATCTGCGTTGAAGATTCGAGCAAAACATAAACTTATCCCAATCCACCCCCAACTACACCATGGCAGCCTTAAGCCTCCCTTTCCCCTGAACCACCACTGGTTCCCTTCGAATCACATTGGAACCACTCGAATCCCAAATCGAGCCGTAGAACCCTAAACACTAAAATATGTCTTCTCCCAAAATTAAGAAGGATTTGGGGTTTCTAACTGACCTTAGTCCAGTGTTCTCAATCGAGAAGACTCGATTAAGGTCCGTTTGCCCTCAAAAAGTTCAAATTCGAGTTGGTTAAGTCCGTCTGGTTTCTGATTCTTTGAGGTATTCTTCCTTTTTTTCCTTTTGTTCTATTTTTATTCTTAGATAATTATTTACGCTATTTCTACTGGACTTACTAATGTTCTTTTGTTTGTTTTGTTTTTCCTTCCTTCATGAGCCGATGGTCGATTGTAAATAGCCTCTCTGTCCCTTTGGGGTAGGCGTACGGCTCGTCTACATATTACCCTCCCCAGACCCCGCTTTGTGGGACTATACTGGGTAGTTGTTGTTGTTGTTTCTATTTTTATGTTATTAATATCTGTTATTTGTTTAGTTTTATTAATATTTTACGACTTTTGTCGATTGTTCGTCCATCTTCATTAGACCCTTTTATTTGGTCCAAATCTGCTGTTCTAATATCGTGATTATATGTTGTAAATCATGAATCTTTTATTCTAGTTTTGTGGATTAGTTAGTTTCTTTATAACCTCCGTTTTTGTCAATGCCATGGAAATCACCCGTTTGTCTATTTATCTCTGATTGTTTGTTGTTAATTGTTATATGTTATGGCTTGTGTAATCGATTAATTAATTTTTGTCGATTAGTCTTTTAGGTTTGAATGGTTCAAACCATGACAGGAGCAATAAAACCTGTGTAAACTGTGGCTATTCCAATGTATTTACAATATGCCTTGTTCGTATTTAGGTTTAGTTTGGAATTAGGATAGTTTCTTCTCCAAGTCATTGTATTCTGGTGGTAATGATGTTTGGATTGATTTGAATTGTTGCTTGATTTTGCTGTGTTAAGTAACTGTAGCTTCCTGGAATTCTCAATTCATTTTTTTATTTCTTGGCTATTTCTATGAACATCTGTAGCCTGATTGTGCTTTTAAGGATTGGTTGTAGCTGTTAATCAGAAATTAATCTCAGATCATTGATAGGCTTGAACCAATAGAGGTTGAATGATAGATCAAAGAAGTTTAGGGGATGGCAGCAAAAACAGTAACCTTAGGGGGTATTTTGGGGGTTTTCAAAAAGATTAAAATGGTCATTTTAGTGGTCTGTCCAGTAGGGTACTAAGCTTTGATGAAGCCATGTATTTTGATATGAAGATATATAAAGTAAAGAGTTATTTGAAGTCGAACCCTGAGTTTGGTTCACTTTCTTTTCAGTTATAATGTGTAAAAATTTCCTGTTTAACTGAAGGTTATGTAGTTTGTATAACTGGATTAATTTAGGGATGTTTTTATAAGTAATAGAGGGACTGTGCAGTGATTACTTTTCGGAATGTTATTATGATTTGAATATTTGATTTAGTTGGCGGTTGACAAAATGGTTTCGAAAAATGGCTGTAAGTTTTAGTAGTTAGTTCCAGTTAGTTTTAGTAGTTATAAATATACTTAATTCTATTAGGAAATTGTGAGTCATTAAAGTGGTCAATGTTAGTTTCCTTTTTAATGACAGCTCTTAAGCATTGATATGTTTTAATAATAGTATAAAAGAAGTTCAAATAGTTCCGGATTTCATATAGTTCATTTACATAGCCCATTAGTTTAAAATACCAAGTTAATTGAGTACTAGTTTAGTATTGTTTTCGGATTGGCTCTGGTTCGTTTAGAAAATGTGGTTCGGGGGACTATATGTGGAGCAATTCGGCATAAATTGATACCAACACCTCAGAATTTGGTAACCTCAACTCCATTAACAACTACAGAAGAAGATTATGTAAACACTTACTCGAGATCTCACTTATCAGATTCCATTGTGGAAGGCACAATTTTTTCTGAAGAATTCGCCATGATATACCTGATCCATGCATAATATCATGAAAAATGGGTACAAATTTTTGACTGCTACTTAGTATTGGCAATAGGTCTGAAAAAGTATCTAAAAATATCAAATTTAGATATTTATTTAGTTTCTCCTGTTACCTTGTTTCAAAGCTAGCGCCCCTGCTCTTTCTATGAGTTTGCTACTCCGTTGTACGCTATCTTTCTCGAACACTAACTTCGGCCAGGAGATTGATAGAGACCATCCTTTGATTGAGAGAGCCAGAGCCCTTCAGTGGTACAAGGATATAAAATTCCCAATGGGAGAGCATGCGCCCAGAGAAGAGAAGCGCTTAAGCAAAGAAGGTTGAATTGGAAGTTTGGAGCTGATGGGGCTCCCTAGATTTGTGCTGGGTTGCTCCCTTCCAGGCTCGAACCTAGGCTCGTGGGTCTGCGACTGTGAGGATATGAATTTGACCTTCTTATTCTTTTGAGTTGTAAACGCCTTTGCTTGCCCAATGTTGGAAGCAGCCTTTCTCATAGTAAGGTTGTTGACGTATTAATCGATTACGGCCTTTTCTTTATTTTTAAAGACAAAAATAAATAGCAAACTATAGTCGCTTTTAGGTTTGTCTTTTAACTTAATGAGACGAGTCTCGCCAAATAAAAATACATAAATTGAGGGGACCTCAATAATTGGTTAAAAATAAAATATTTAGAATTCAGAATAGGCCGTTTAGTGAATTTCACGGCCCTCCCTAAAGATAATAGCGCGCTAATCACTTCACGCGCGCTTTTAATAATTTTCTTTCTTAAACTCGGGTGCACATTTATGTGACCCAAATCCAAATCTCGATGGAGTCGAAATGTATCAATAACCACGGGTGCATTGATGTGACGTGGTTCGAGATGTATTTTTACGGCATTGTAATTCTTGTTAAAAATATTGATAATTAAAGCGGTAAAGATTTAAAATTTGCACATAGTTTCAATATGTATTAAAATCATATAAATAAGCCAAACGTGGCAGTTGAGCGACCGTGCTAGAACCACGAAACTCCCGAATTCCTTAAACCTTCTCCCGGGCTAACAGAATTCCTTATCCAGATTTCTGGTTTGCGGACTGTATACAGAGTCAATCTTTTCCTTGATTCAAGATTCAACCGGTGACTTGGGACACCATAAATCTCCCAAGTGGTGGCTTTGAATTAAATGAACAAATCCCATTTCTATTGTCCTTTAATTGGAAAAACTCCATTACGCCCCTACGGGCACAGGTAAAAGGAGATGTGACACATGGAAATATATAAAGTTTTTGTCTATGGATAAAATTGGATCCATTGGCTCCTAGGCTCTTTCAATTTCTCAAACCCCATTCCCTTATGTGTGTTTGAGTTAAGGTATAGTCTGGTAGCATCCAAATTGCTGTCCAGCGCTAAGCCTGACCTTCAAAATGTCCTAAATCTCTAATTTTTTTAACTACCAGGCTGGTCAGGGGTGTGCCAGCATTCCAGTTGCTAGGCATGTCCACCAGCCTACCTGGGCATTCCCTAATTCCTCTCTATTGCACTTACACTTACTCTTAAACTCTAAGTTCTTCCCCCTCCTATGATCCTTGCCTTGGGACCTTGAGGTCCCTTTGAACTTAGACATTGGAGGGCTGGCCCGTCCACACTATACTTTAATCTAATTCTGCAATTATATCTAGAGTGTAAGCATTGCCTGGAGTTCTTGAAACTTCTTGGAACTTTGACACACCCCCAGATAAGAGAAAGGCTTTGGAACTTGATTCTTGGAAGTTGATTTATCACATTCATCACAATAGGAGTCTGAATTAGGCTCTACTTGGTTGGAATTCTGCTTTCGGATATATATATATATATATATATATATATATATATATATATATATATATATATATATATATATATATATATTTGATTAATTCAGGTCTATTATAATCTTGTAATAATATTTAAGGTCGGCTAGTGAAAAAGGGTGGGGAACTATGCATGCAAAGGGCATATGACATGCCTATAGGAATTGCTATTTCTAAAGTTTTGCATTTTCATTACAATTCTGCATCTCACCTTAGGGACCATGCCTATAGAAACTTCTATTTCTAAAGTTATGCATTTTCACTAAAATTCTGCATCTCACCTAGAGACCATGCCTGTAGGGTTTATTGGTCCTAAAGTTCTAGACCTTATATATATTATTGAAACTCTGCATTCTCATATAGATACCTTGTCAATAGAATTTCCTGCATTATCATATCGATATTATGTCTATAAGGTTTTCTGCAACTTCATAATAGTTTACCATGCTTGTAAGTCAATTTCTAAAACTGTGCATTTTAATATAGACATTATGCCTATAGGACTTTCTGCAATCTCGTACATCCGTCACTAGGCAAACTTGTTATAGGATTTTAATAACTAACCCATTGCATATAGATGACATGCCTATAGATTTTTGCATAACAATAACACTGTTTAAAAATTAGTGACACTTAGAAAACATGCCTATAGGAGCTATTAACTAAACTTGGATCACCAACTCGCTTAAAAATAGTGGCAATAACGTCTATAATTTGCAGAATTTACGCCTTTGTAACTAACCATTTTTTTGCGACCAACTCATTTTCTCATCTCTGAACCCGATAGATATTGTGCCTATAAGGTCTGTTTTACACCTAGACAAGCCTTAGGATAAAATTTATAACTGCATTAGTCCCTGATAATTACAACCAACAGGCATGCCTAATTCGAAATTCCTATCTGAAAATATGTGATAAATCAGCCTGCTAATGTTTAAGTTTAATTCAGACCTAATTAGTACCTGTAAGACGTGCTAAATTATGTGCATTCGTAACTTGAGGAAGTTTACTTGAGCCCTTTTTATTATTATGTGTTTTCCATAACTGTATTGTATGTTTTGTTTGTCTCCTTAGACTTTTATCCTTTTAAACATCTTAAAGCCCAAGAATCCCCTCCCTTTTTAGGATTAGTAGCCCTAAATGCCTCCTGGACTGATAGGACTGAGACGGGTAATAGCATGCAATAAACAACGATACTATTCTGCGCTTTAATACCTTAACAGGGTGGGAAGGGTAGAATATGGATATGGTGACCAGCGTGCCAATATCTTCTGAGGAGTGATTTCTAGATATTGAATTGATGTGATCCATATTAATCATAAACCTAGGACCCCTCTTCCTTGATTTGCTTTCATCTCTTCTTGTAAAACACTTTAAATCTTTCTTTTTATAAAATTCTGCCCTCTCTACTTATCTTCACAAGTTTTCAACTTATTGCACTGTTATATGCCAATATTTATTTGAGCCTTAATTATTTATGTCTTTATGTAAAGTCACAATTGTAACATGGCCGGAAACCACACTTGTGGATCCTGAGGGGTTCCTAACACCTTCCCAACGGAATAATTTCTAGCCCTTACCCTAATCTCTGGTTTATTCAACTCAAACCCTTCTTAAAGTGTTCTAATGCACTATAATCATTAGGTGGTGTTTCCAACTCCAAAACCCAATTATCGAAAGGGAACAGAGTTTTCCTCCCAAAATGTCGTAAACCCGATTCACTTTAGAAAAAAGGGGCGTCGACAACATGACAACTCTGTTGGGGATTTTCTTTCGATTTTTACCATTGCATGTTATTTGTGACTTTGTTGCTTTAAAATTGCTTTTAGTTTTTCTCTTCTTCTTCTATGAAACTGACTTGTTTCTTTGTTTCTTTTCTGCAATGCTTTCTTTTACTTCAATACTGTTGTAATTACGAGCAATTATTGTAAACATTATCTTATGAACGTGCAAATACGTGACAACTTATTTCATTCTTGTAATTTTATCTCCAACATCATATTTCACTCGTGCCAAAAAAATACCATAGCAACACTTATAATGAGTGGTTGCGCTCTTCCAATATTATCACCCCCTAAATTTGGCAAAGGCATATTTGTGTTAAAACCAGTCGATCATCGGTGCAGTCGACGCTTCCGTGCCTTTCCCTATTGAGTTGTCCGCTCAAGGATACCGATCTAATACACCATAGAAACCATACTCTGTTTAACAGTGCACGCATCATGGTCAAACCTAGTCGAGTCAGTTATGTCCTCCACATAATGACTCATTAAGATAGCCTTGTCCAAAGTCAACCGGGTTTCCTTGAAACCCAAATGGACACCACCATATTCTATGCATTTATTTGGGGAACTAAATGCTTTTTATGCTATTTATTGGTTTAAATAATCGAGTCCTGTGGGATAAGGGCCTAACATTTTGTTTCGCAGAAAATGAGGCACGAAGTCTCCATCGGCATACTCCGTCACAGGATCCTGAACTACATATGTCCTGGTTCCTGTAAGACCAGGGATATGTAGGCAACTCAGGAACCAGAGCCTGGTCAAGTTCCATACAAATTGCCTCTTTCGTCAAATTGACCATCTTATCTTTACTTGATAACTATTTCATCCTTCCCATGTAAAGAGGGGCAGCTGTTGATATCCAATTTTGTCCTAGGTATTTTTATATTCAAAATAATTTCAAAATAACATATATATGCGTATATGAGCATACCCAAGTGTTTTGGTATTTTTCAAAATTTTTAAAGATTTTCAAAACCAATTTATTGTCTATTTAATACTAAAAAATCAATAATTAGCCCCAAAATTATCACTTTGGTAAATAACTTATTTTATTCCAATATTTACACTGAAATATAGTTAAGCTGATGTTTGCATATTTTTACAAATTTACTTGGCAGTTTTGAAGCTAAATTGCATATAATTGCAATTATAGCCTATTTTTCGATTAATTGCATTTATATTTGAAAAATTAGTTCTAGTATTTTATAATTAATATGTACGTGCTATTAGTTCGTTAAGTACTTTTAATTTCTTTAAAAAATTATTTTTTACTATTTTTATAAAATAAAATGAAACACTGGTTATTTAAAATAATGCCCCATTTATATTTCAATTTTAGCCTAAATTAACCCCCAAATTAACCCAACGTCAGATCAAATTAACTTAACCCAACAACGCGTTCGAACCGACCCGTCTGAATTACTTTTAATCCAGTCCGTCGATCATTTTGATCAACGACCCAGATTAACCCTTTCCTTTTTAATGCCATTACCCTAATCTAATCACCTCATTTTGTTTTGAAATCCTCCATCGAATCCCTCCTCTCCCAGTTCTCTCTCAACCTCTCTTAGAAACCCTAGATTCCACCTTCAAACACCACCTAAAATCGATCAAATCCACAGCTTCCATAGCCATTGATGGCTTGTATCTACCTCATGTGACTCCTACGCGTTTGATTACCATGTTTCAAGGTCAAACCTTGAAGAATCCTGGCCCAGACCTTGTCCGATTCAAAGATTCCGACCATCTCCGGCCTTGCTGCGGTGGCTCTTGGTCTTCTGAGCCTGTCTCTGACCTCATCCTACTTAGATCGGATTTTTCCAAGCTTTTATCATTTTAGGGTTCTTCTAAAAGCCTAACCATTCAAGTTTTCTCCAATTTACTTAGAGCTGTTGTGTATTCATGCTCTATATGAGTTTTTGAACGATTTTCTAACTTTTCTTTCAAAAAAAATACTTTCAAAAGTTACTTTTGATCGATTTAGGGTTTTCTACAAATTTTTAAAAAGTTTCTCTAAGTTTTCTTTTCCTTTTCTCTGTCTGTATTGTGCCTATTGTGTTCTTATGTTTTCCCTTTATCACATATGCTCTTCTATTATGTTCCGTTCTTTCTGTGTTTTCTATGCTATGTTCTCACATGCCTCCTCACTATGCTCTGCTATTCTTCTGATATGTTTCACCTACCGTATTCTTCTACCATGTGCTTAAGTGTTCACTGTTTTGTCCTCTACATTACCTATATTTAGTTTCTTCTAAAAAACCTGCTTAAAGCATGTTTTTCTTCTACTATTCCTTCTACTCTCACTATGCTTATTTTCTTCACTCTGTTTGCATTGAACTTTCTAGTGTACTTATTTGTTGTCTCACGAGTATCTGGGTGAGATATCGGAGCCTGTTTCAACTACTCTCCTCTTCGTCTCTGTATCTAGTTAGAGGCGGAAACCCTAAAATTTTAGGGTTTTGCCAAGGTTTAATACTGTGATTAGACTAGGGTTATAAAACCCTTAACTCTTTCGGACCAAGTTCTGAGTCTCTAAACTAGGTTCAAACTACTTTGTTTTCATACAATTCTGATTCTCCCACTCTCTTGCTGAATGCTTTATATGTGTATTGAATCCTTCTTTAAAAAATTTTAAACCTTACGATTGAATCAGAATTTTTTAGGGTAATTGATTGTTACTGATTTCCCTTAAATAAAACTTTTTCTTCACATTTTCTGACTGGCTCCATTCATATGAAATCTTTGACTTTTGATTTATTGGTTGTTAATAGATTCCCTTTCCTTAATTATACAACAGTATACTATCAAAACCTTATCCTTAAATAACTTTTATGCACTTACCCCTAACTTGCTACTTTGCAAAGAGTTTGATTTATTTATTCCCTTATTTAGTTGATGCTGTTTGACTCTGAATCCCTTAGTTAAGGGAAGTTTAGTGTAACTGATTAGCAATTAGCTTTCAAATTATTTCTTGCCTTGTTTTCGCATGCTTCTACATAATAAATACATGACTTCGTTTTCACAAACACACTACAACATACTGAATACACTTCAGAGCTTCACTTAATTCTCACAACCTTTTCTAAAAATTTTCTGCACTTTGACTTTTGCAAGACTTCTTCTTTCATCTGCTTTTTTTCTGAAACTGGTATGTCCTAATTTTGATTCTAGCATCAAATCCAATGTGTTAACTTACCAGTTCTTATGTCCATGCTTACTTTATTACTTTTTAGAATTCAACCTTTATGGTAATATGCTAATATCTTGCTATATGTTACTGGAATGAATATCATTCCCCATATCCCTTTATGTGTTTGAACTGTGGTTTAAGACATGGTAAAATACAAAGTTATTGTCCATTGATAAAACTAGATCCGTTAGGTCGTACACTCTTTCAATTTCCCACACCCCATTCCCTTATGTGTATTTGAGTTAAGGTATAGCCTGGCAGCATCCAAATTGCTGTCCAGGGCTGAGCCTGACCTTCAAAAGGTCCTAACTCTCTAGTGTTTTCTAGCTGCTAGGCTGGTCAGGGGTGTGTCAACATTCCAGTTGCTAGGCATGACCACCAGCATGCCTTGGAATCCCCAATTCCCCTCTATTGCACTCGCACTTACTCTTAGACTAAATTCTCCCCCCCCTATAAGACTTGCCTTGGGACTTTGAGTTCCCTCTGAACTTGGACAATGGAGGGCTGGCCCTTCTACACTGCACTTTAATCTAATTCTGCAATGATATCTGGGGTGTAAGCATTACATGGAGTTCTTGAAACTCCTTGGAACTTTGACACAACCCCTAGATAAGAGAAAGGCTTTAGAACCTGATCCTTGGAAGTTGGTTTATCATATGTATTAAACTAGGAGTCTAAAGTAGGCTTTCACTGGTTGGAATTCTGCTTTGGGATGTATTTTTATACAGTTTTTGATTAATTCTGGTCTGTAATAATCGTGTAATAACATATGGGTTTGGCTAGTGAAAAAGGGTGGGGAACTATGCATGCAAAGGGTAGATGACATGCTTATAGGAATTGCTATTTCTATATTTTGTATTTTCATTAAACTTCCGCATCTCACTTAGAGACCATGCCTATAGGTATTGCTATTTCTAAAGTTTTGATTTTTTTCTAAAATTCTGCATCTCACCTAGCAACCATGCATGTAGTGTTGTTCCTAAAGTTCTGCACCTTATATAGATCATTGAAACTCTGCATTCTCATATAGATACCATGTCCATAGGATTTCCTGCATTATCATATAAATATTATGTGTATAGGGTTTTCTGCAACTTCATAATAGTGTACCATGCTTGTAAGTCAATTTCTAAAACTCTTCATTTTCATATAGACATTATGCCTATAGGACTTTCTGCAATTTTGTACATATGTCATTAGGGAAACTTTTTATTGGATTTTAATAACTAACCCATTGCATATAAATGACCTGCATATAGGATTTCTGCACAACAATAACAGTGCTTAAAATACATAGTTTAAAAATCAATGACACTTAGAAAGCATGCCTATAAGATCTATTAACTAAACTTGGATCACCAACTCGCTTAAAAATAGTGGCAATAACGTATATATACTTGTTGAATTTACGCCTTTGTAACAAACCATTTTTTTGCGACCAACTCACTTTCTCATCTCAGAACTTGATAGATATTGTGCATATAGGTTCTGTTTTTACACCTAGGTAAGCCTTTAGATAAAATTTATAACTGCATCAGTCTCTGATAATTACAACCAACATGCAGGATTAATTCGAACTTCTTATATGATAAATAAGCCAGCCTAACATTTAAGTTTAATTCAGACCAAATCAGTACCTGTAAAACATGCTAAACTATGTGCACTCTTAACTTGAGGAGGTTTACTTGAGTCGTTTTTATTGTTATGTGTTTTCAATAACTATACTGTATGTTTTGTTTGTAGCCTTTGACTTTTAACATTTTTGAAAATCCCAAAACTCTCATCCACTTTCAGGATTAGAAGTCCTAAATTCCTCCTAGAATGATAGGATTCGGAGGGGTAATAGCATGCAATAAGCAACGATACTATTCTGCGCTTTAATACATTAACAATGTGGGAAGGATAGAATATGGATAGGATGACCGGCGTGCTAATATCACGTGCGACCCCTCTTCTGAGGAGTAATTCCTGTATATTGCATTGATATGATCCGTATTAATCATAAACCTAGGACCCCTCTTCCTTTATTTGCTTTCATCTCTTCTTGTAAAACTCTTTAAATCTTTCTTTTCATAAAATTCTTCCCTCTGTACTTATCTTCACAAGTTTCCAACTAATTACACTATTATATGCAATTCCTTATTTGAGCCTTAATTGTTTTTGTGTTTATGTAAAGTCACAATTGTAACATGACCGGGAACCACACTTGTGGATCATGAGGGGTGCCTAACACCTTCCCATCGGGATAATTTCTATCCCTTATCCTAATCTCTGGTTTCTTCAACTCTAACCTTTCCTAACGTTTCCTAATGTACTATAATCATTAGGTGGCGATTCTCCAACTCCATAACCAAATTCTCGAAAGGGAATAGAGTAGTCCTCCCAAAATGTCGTAAACCCGATTTCGCTTTAGAAAAAGGGGCGTCGACAGTTATATACAAAGTTCTCCAAGTGTGGATTTTTCCTGCTTTGTAAGTGTTTATAGGTCACATGGTGTCTAGTGAAGGAAGTAAGGTAGATCTAAAGAAAATTGAGGCTGTTCAGAGTTGGCACAGACTATCTTTAGCTACTAAGATCCGGAGTTTCCTTGGTTTGGCCGGATATTATCTCCGTTTCGTAGAGGATTTCTCGTTCATTACTGCACCTTTGACTAGATTGACCTAGAAGGGTGCTCCTTTTAGATGATCTAAGGAGTGTGAGGAGAGCTTTCAAAAGCTCAAGAATGCATTGAGTACAGCCCAATGTTATTATTACCTACAAGTTCGGGGTTCTATATTGTGTATTATAATGCATCGCGTATTGGGCTTGGCGCGGTGTTGATGTATGATAGAAGGGTGATTGCCTACGCGTCTCGTTAGTTGAAAGTTCATGAGAAGAATTACATGTTCATAACTTAGATTTGGTTTCCATTGTTCACATTTTGAAGATTCGGAGGCACTATCTGCACGACATTCCATATGAGGTCTTTACTGACCATCGGAGTGTCCATCATTTGTTCATGTAGAAGGAACTTAATTTTCCATAGTGGAGATGGTTAGAGTTTCTGAAAGACTATGATATCACCATATTATATCATCATGGGAAGGCCAATACGGAAAGATAGGCATATTTACCTACAATAGAAAGGCCATTAGTCATGGACGTTCAGACTTTGGCGAATCAATTTGTGAGATTGGATGTTTTGGAGACTAGTTGGGTTTTTTCTTGTGTGGTTTCTCGGTATTTTTGTATGAGAGTATTAGAGCTCATCAGTATGACAACCCCCCATTGCTTGTCCTTAAGGACATAGTGCAGCATGGCGATGCCTAGAAGGTTTATTTTGGTGATGACGGGTTGCTACGGATACAAGGCTAGATATATATGCCCAATATGGATGGGTAGTGTGAGTTGATGCTTGAGGAGGCCCACAGTTTGTAGTATTATATTCATTCGGGTGCCACTTATATGTATCAGGAGTTGATGCAGCACTATTAGTGGCGAAGAATGAAGAAAGGTATAGTGGAGTACGTGGCTCAGTGCTTGAACTATCAGCAGGTGAAGTACGAACATCATAGGCAGGGCTGTTTGATTTAGAGACTTAAGATTCTGAGTGGAAGTGGGAATGTATTACCATGGACTTCATTGTTGGGCTCTCCCGGACATTGAAGAAATTTGATGTAGTATGGGTTATTGTGGATAGGCTAACCAGGTCGGCATATTTCATTACGATGGTGACTGTTTATTATTTGAAGCAGCTGACTCAGATCTATATTTGGAAGAAATTTCATCTCCATGGTGTGCCAGTGTCCATTCGATCAAGTCACACAATTCACATTGAATTTTTGGATAGCCGTGCATCGTAAGTTATGCACACGGGTTGACAACATTTCACCTCCAGATAAATGGGTAGTCCGAGCACAACATTAAGATCTTGGAGGACATGTTACATGCCCGTATGATGGATTTGGGGGTTCATGGGATCGGTTTTAATCGCCTGCAAAGTTTGCCTACAATAACAACTACTAATCGAGTATCTTGATGGCTCGTTATGAGGTCTTATATGGGAGACAAAACCATTCTCTAGTTGGTTGGTTTGAGCTGGGAGAGGCTAGGTTGTCGGGCAGTGATTTGGTTTGAGATGTCTTAGAGAAAGTCAAGTTGATTCAAGATCAGCTTCGTACAACACAATCTCGACAGAAGTGTTATGTTGATCGGAGGGTTCGTGATGTAGCATTTTGGTGGAAGAGAGGGTTTAGCTTCGGGTTTCACTCATGAAGGGTGTAATGAGGTTCAGGAAAAAGGCCAAGTTGCGCCCTAGGTATATTTATCCCTTTTAGATCCTATATAAAGTTGGTGAGGTGGCCTACCGGCTTGCATTGCCATCCAACTTATTGGGAATTCACCTGGTGTTCCATGTTTTTATGCTCTAGAAGTAATACAGTGATCCATCACATGGTTTAAAAATTTAGTCTAACTGGATAATGATTTGACTTATGTTTAGAAGTTGGAGGCCAAACTTAGACAGGCAGGTTCGGAAGTTGAGCTAATATAATAGTGCTTCAGTGAAGGTTTAATAGAGGGGTCATCCAATCTAGGAGGCGACTTGGATACCAAGCACGACATGCAGAGTCATTATCATCACATTTTTCTCACTTCAGGTATGTCTTATGCACAATCTCATACGAACATTTGTTTTAAGGTAGGGGAAATGTAATGACTCGAATGTTCATTTTGCGTATTTGAGTCTATTTGCTCTTTTGGTGCTTCACATATGTGTATTTGTGGTTATAGGACTTTCGGGGTTGATTAGTTTCGTTCCTGGAAGGTTTTGGGTTGATTTTGACCCTTTGGTTCTTGCTTAAGAAGCCTAAGTTGGAAATGTTGACCAAAGTTTGACTTTTGTAAAAAACACCTCGATATGGTAATTTTGACAGCTCATAGATTTGTGTCATGATTTTGGACTTCCGCGTATGCCCAAAATTAAATCCATAGTTCATTAGGTTGATTTTGCTTGTTTTGCCAAAGTTGGCAATTTGAGGTTTAGAAATTTTTCTAAGTTTGACCATAGGTGGAATGTGTTGCTATGTAATTTGGAATTTGGTTTTTGGAATTAGAATAGGTCCTTTTTACTTGATTATGGGCTATAATTGCGTATTTGAGTCACTTATTATACTCAAATTTACTGCACTTCAGTTGAGTTTGCACTTTAATCGCTAGTGTCATGCGCTAACTGTGTGTTTTACGCCCCGTAGGAGTGATTTCAAGCTATATAGATGTTATGGAATGAAATCAAGTGACATGGAGCTTTGACGTCTGAGTAAAAGCTCAATTAAGTTAGCTGGGATCGCATTTGGGGGTCAACAGATGATAGTTAGAGCGAACGAAGAATCGAGCAGGCCTATTGTGCACTATCTAGTAAAATAGATATAACTTTTATCTCAGAACTCCATTTGGGATCCACAATATATTATTGGAAAGATAACTCAAAAGGCTACAATGTTCATGATTTTTGTTTTCCCAAATTCGCAACTCAACAGGGTGAAAAATACACAACCTCATGCATGAAGTCGTGCGAGTTAAGGAGCTGGAGGCAGAATGATGCGCGAAGGAAGCGCGAGCTCGCGCTAGTCAACCTGGGAAAAGTGTCCTTTTCACATTGGAGAAGGTATAATTATTTTGGTCTAACAACAACAACAACAACAACTACCCAGTGTACTCCCACCAGGTGGGGTCTGGGGAAGGTAATATGTAGACAGCCTTACCCCTACCCAAAAGGGCAGAGAGGCTGCTTCCAAGCAACCCTCGGCGCATAGGACAGAATGTAGAGCTGCATTGGAAAACAAAGATAAAGTTAGGAACCGAGACAAGACAAAACACAATAACAAAACAAAGCATAAGTAATCCTGCAGAAATAACGTAAATGATTATGTAAACATAAGAAACATAAATACCGTCGCATGCGACAATAACAAGCGACAACTATCATATTACCAACCAAGAGGGGACCTACGCTAAAACACTAGTCATCTACGGGTAACCCTACTATCCCACACCCAACCCCGGGTGGGGCGAACGAAGGACTCTAAGAGCCCCTAGCCTGCAACCCTGATTCTAGACCTCCAGACTCCCCTATCAAGGGTCAAGTCCTCGGTAACCTGCATACTAGTCATGTCCTGCCTAATCACCTCTCCCCAATGCTTCCTAGGCCTCCCTCTACCCCGCCGACCACCAACAATCTCCAGCCGCTCGCAGCTCCTCACCGGGGCATCGGGACCCCTCCTCCGTACATTTTTTATTCCACCAACTTAGTCTTTTTATGTTTTTTTTTATGCTTTGTTGTTTTTCTACCATGTATATGTGGAGCTAAATTTCACGTTCTAGGGTTGTGATTCTTTCATGACTATTGTTATTCGTATATTGATTTGATTTCTTAGTTTATCATATTGGTTTATTTATTCAATCCTGCACTTATTATTTGATTGCTTGATCACCAATTGAATACTATCTATGAATCTAGAGTTGAACTCGAAAGTCGAAATTCTATATTGTATATAGGATTGAGTAGAGCAAGTTCTTGAACCTGGGCATCGGGGAACGAATTCGCGGTTAGGATAGACATATACCTAATTGCCTTGCTTGGTTGATTTACAGGAATTTATAAATACGTTCTTATTGATTCAAACTCCGTAGATATATAGGCCTTAGGATAGCTTGAATAGGCGAGTAAGAATTCTACATATTCTTTTGAGCAATATTAACCATGTCAACCAATAAACTAGATAAATTAGTTTGTTAATTCAATTGAAGAATACAGTAGGAATGTTAGATAGCCCATAACCCTAGATTGTTTATATTATATTGATATCATAAAAATCTTCTCTTTCCCTGTCCAAAGTTCATTATTTGTTTTTATTTATTTTAATTCTGTTAGAATCAAATACTTCTTGGTTTAATTCTTGTACAGATAACTAAGATAGTCTAGTTTAGTTAATAGTTGATTAAGTCCTCTTGGGTTCGACATATGACTTTTAGTCACTTTATTACTTGATGACCACTTATACTTGTGAGTGTTTTTGGTTGCAATAAATTTTTGGCGACGTTTCCAGGGACTTAGAAATTAAATAGTCTACTAGATTAGATTTTTACTTTTTGTCTAATCAAGTGTCTTTTTATTTTTATCTTAGTTTAGGATTTTATTATATTTGTTGACATTGCTTCTTGGAATGAGAATTGGTCGAATATTGGTTATTCTTATTATGATGATCCTTGTCCATATAGTGGAGGACTCACTGGTGGAAAAATTGTTGGAATGTTCCCGAGAGCGAGTTTTGCGCACAATCTCATTCCTTTGAGTGGAATATTTGTAATATATGTGGTGGTCAAGGTGGCCATTGGGATGGTTGTCCTAACAATTATTGTCCTTCTCAGAGTTCTTATTATAATGTTTTAAATAATATTTATGAGTTTGATAGGAGTAAGGAAGTGGTAGATATTGGAGGCACGATTCTTATGGACATGATGAGACAAGTAGTCGAGCTACAAGATTGTCTCGACCCCAGCCTAGTTGTGATGGGTCCCAACACACTACTAGGCAAACCCGACCATTTAAAACAGTTACTCTAATTATTTAAATAGGTAAAGATAAAGCCATTTAAATTATGGTCTGAAATACTAATAATAATGCGGAAAATCTAACAAAATACCTTTGGAGCCCAACTAGGACCCGTTGTCACGAACATGAGCCTCTAGACAATAGAGTAATATCCTACTACAAAGTCCGTGTAAAACTAAACATACTGAAATAAAGGATAAGGATAGAGGGGAGAATCATCGGTTGCGAACCCCCTGCAGCTACCTTAAATACTGCGGAAGATAAGAACTTTGGATCAGATGGATCTATCCTCCTGAGACTGCCCTAGATCTGCACACGAGGTGCAGGGAGTAAAGTGAGTACTTTGATCCGATGAGTAATAAACATAACTACTGTCTAAAAGTAAGAAAACGCATAAAATGCTCAAGGTACTCTATATCTAGCAGTTTATATCCAAAACCGTGGAAACAGCGAACAACAAGTAATACACTCAAGAAATAATGCATGAAAGAATGAAACACATATAACGGTACACTACACTTCACTTATTTAACGTCGACGACGCTCACTCGGGGTGTGTACAGACTCCGGAGGGGCTCCTACTGCCTAAGCGCAATCAGCAAGGTATTGGCATAAAACAGGCTCTCGGCCTCAATATCCACATATATAATTGCTGCAGTGTGCAGCCCGATCCATATCAAGGAAACATACTCACTTTCGGGTCCCTGACCCATCTCAGTCAAATAACTGCACAGCCAATCGAGCGTGACATACAATAGCGATCTCAGCCCTCATACCCTTATTCATTTAATGTTCATGTATAAAACACAATTATTATATTGTTTTTTTAAAATTTGAAAATATAACTGAGAATTTATGTTATGCACACAAGTGAGGAAAACACACAAAGATCCCCTGAGGATTCTACAGATCGGCATAAGTCCCAAACGCGGCAATAAGCCTAATTCACAATGATAAAGTATGCGATTCAATCGCCAATATAGTAGAAATTAACATTCGGGGTGGACCAAGTCTCAATCCCAAACAGTAAACGACCCCCACTCAATATTGGTTTATTTATTCAATCCTGCACTTAATTAATTGATAGCTTGATCACAATTGAATACTATCTATGAATCTAGAGTTGAAATCGAAAGTGGAAATTCTAGATTGCATATAGGATTGAGTAGAGCAAGTTCTTGAACCTGGGCATCGGGGAACGAATTCGCGGTTAGTTTAGACATATACCTAATTGCCTTGATTGGTTGATTTTCAGGAATTTATAAATACGTTCTTGTTGATTCAAACTCCATAGATATATAGGCCTTAGGTTAGCTTGAATAGGCGAGTAAGAATTCGACATATTCTTTTGAGAAATATTAACCATGTCAACCAATAAACTAGATAAATTAGTTTGTTAATTCAGTTGAAGAATACAATAGAAATGTTAGATAGCCCGTAACCCTAGGTTGTTTTCATTATATTGATATCATAAAAATCTGCTCTTTCCCTGTCCAAAGTTCATTATTTTTATTTTATTTTAATTAGTTTAGAGTCAAATGAGTCTTGGTTTAATTCTTGTAAAGATAATTAGGATAGTCTAATTTAGTTAATAGTTGATCATATGTCCTCGTGGGTTCGACATCTGACTTTTAGTCACTTTATTACTTGGTGAATGCGTATACTTGCGTGTGTTTTTGGTCGCAGTAAGTTTTTGTCACCGTTGCCACAGACTTAGAAATAATCTAGTCTACTAGATTAGATTTTTACTTTTTGTCTAATCAAGTTTCTTTTTATTTTATTTTATCTTAGTTTAGAATTTTATTATATTTGTTGACATTGCTTCTTGGAATGAGAATTGGTCGAATATTGGTTATTCTTATTATGATGATCCATGTCCATGTAGTGGAGGACTCACTGGTGGAGATTTTTTTTGAATGTTCCCGGGAGTGAGTTTTGCGCACAATCTCAATCCTTTCAGTGAAATATTTGTAATATATGTGGTAGTCAAGGAGGCCATTGGGATGGCTTTCATAACTATTATTGTCCTTCTCATAGTTCTTATTATAATGTTTCAAATAATATTTATGAGTTTGATACGAGCAAGGAAGTGGAGGATATGGAAAGCACGACTCATTTTATGGACATGATGAGACAAGTAAACGAGCTACAAGATTTTCTCAACCCCAGCCCAGTTGTGATGGTGCCCAGCACACTACTAGGTAAGCCCGACCATTTATAACAGTTACTCTAATTATTTAAACAGGTAAAGATAAAGTCATTTAAATCAAGGTCTGAAATACTGAATATTAATGCGGAAAATCTAACAAAATACAAATGTAGCCCAACTAGGACTCGTTGTCACGAACATGAGCCTCTAGAATACAGAGTAATATCCTACTACAAAGTCCTTGTAAAACTAAACATACTGAAATAAGGGATAAAGATAGAGGGAAGAATCATCGGTTGCGAACGCCCTGCAGCTACCTTAAATACTGCGGAAGATAAGAACTTTGGATCAGCTGGATCTATCAGCTGAGGCTGCCTTAAATCTGCACACAAGGTGCAGGGAGTAAAGTGAGGACTTCGATCCGATGAGTAATAAACATAACTATTGTCTAAAAGTAAGAAAACGCATAAAATGCACAAGGACTCAATATCTAGCAGTTTATATCCAAAACCGTGGAAACAGTAAACAACAAGTAATACAGTCAAGAAATAATGCATGAAAGAATGCAACACATATAACGGTACACTAAACTTCACTTATTTAACGTCGACGAAGCTCACTGGGGGTGTGCACAAACTCCAGAGGGGTCCTACAGCCCAAGCACAATATCAGCCAGGTATTGGAATAAAATAGGCTCTCAGCCTCAATATCTACATATATAATCGCTGCAGCGTGCAGCCCGATCCATATCAAGGAAACATACTCACTTTCGGGTCCCTGACCCATCTCAGTCAAATAAGTGCACAACCAATCGAGCGTGACATACTATTGGGATCTTAGCCCTCATACCCTTATTCATTTAATGTTCATGTATGTTTTTTAATATTTTAAAATATGACTGAAAATTTATGTTATGCACACAAGTGAGGAAAACACACAAGGATCACATAAGGATTCTACAGGTCGGCACAAGGCCCAAACACGGCATCAAGCCCAATTCACAATGATAAAGTATGCATTCAATCGCTAATATAGTAGAAATTAACACTCGGGATGGACCAAGTCTCAATCCCTAATAGTAAACGACCACCACTCATCATGGAATGCGTGTCACGCCTCAATATAGCGTTACAATGTGAAACTCTAGGGTTTCAAGCCCTAAGAGCAGCATTTACATCCATTACTCACCTCTAGCCGGCCGAAAACTACCTAGAAATGCCCTTGCCTCTCGAATCGACCTCCTCGCGCGATGAATCTGGCCAAAACCACAACGAATACATTACAATAGGCTAAGGGAATATAACCCAATCGAAAAGACTCGAAAAATATCAAAAACCAAAAAATTTGCAAAACCTGAGCCCCGACCCACTTCTCAAAATCCAGAAAACTTTATATCAAAAACGTCCTTTATCTTACCACGAGTCTATAGATATCATGTTCATAAGAATAGGAGTCCATTTGACCCCTCAAATCATCAATTTAAGTTCTCTTAAGTTTCAAGCCCTAACCTCCATTTTTAACCTTGAATCCTTTGGGTTTTTTAGTATTAATCCATGTTGATACACCATAATATCATAATTTAATTCCAAGAATCCATACCTGATGTAGCCCTTGAAACCACCCTCTAAAATCGCCCAAAACACTCTTGGTTTGTAGTCCAAATGTTTGTTCTTTCAAAATTCGTGAAGAAGGCTTAACTTAAATCTTTCCAGGTCTTTTCGCTTCTGTGCTCCAATTTCCGCTTATGCGGTCACCACTTTTGTGGTTCTCCAACCGCTTCTGCGGTTTCTCCCTAAACTACCTATTCCGCTTATGTGGTCCAATTTCACATTTGATGTCTCCGCTTTTGCTGAAATCCTTCCGTTTTTGCGGAAGTTTCCCAAGCTCTCATGAACGCTTTTGCGACCTCCTAGCTGCATCTGCGGAACCGCCTATGCGGTCCCTTTTCAGTAGATCTGGAAATGACAGAACCAACAAACTTAATTCATGCAATAAACTCCAAACTCTCTGTTTAACCACCAATTCACCCCGAGGCTCTTGGGACCTCAACCAAAAACACAAACATGATCGTTTACCCTATACAAACTTGCTCGAATCATCAAAACATTATCTTTAACAACACAATCCTCAATTTTCACAAAACACATACGATGAAACATGTATAAGCATAAAACAGGGAAAATGAGATAGAAATATATGAGACTACGAATCGGGTCATCACATCCTCCCCAAATAAAACAAGCGCTCATCCTCGAGCAGGTCAAGAGACATACCTAAAGTCTCAAATAGGTGTGGATATCTGCTCCGCATCTCCTGCTCGGTCTCCCAAGTAGCCTCCTCCACGGGGCGACCTCTCAACTGTACCTTCACTGAAGCTATATCCTTTGACCTCAATTTCCGAACCTGACGACCCAAAATAGCCACTGGCTCCACGTCATAAGTCAAATCATCATCCAAGTGAACCGTGCTGAAATCCAAAACATGAGACGGGTTCCTAACATACTTCCGGAGCATGGAAACATAGAATATGGGATGAACGCCCGACAAGCTGGGTGGCAAAGCAAGCATGTAGTCCACCTCCCCAATACTCCTACGCACCTCAAAAGGTTCGATGAACCACGGACTCAGCTTCCCTTTCTTTCCAAACCTCATCATACCCTTCATGGGTGAAACCTTAAGCAAGACCTTCTCACCCACCGAGTAAGATACATCTCGAACCTTTCGATCTGCATAACTCTTCTGACGCGACTGAGCTATACGAAGTCTCTCCTGAATCACCTTCACCTTCTCTAAGGCCTTCTGGACAATATCTGTCCCCCACAACCTAGCCTCGCTGGGCTAGAACCAACGTACTGGAGATCTACACCGCGTACCATACAAGGCCTCATATGGTGCCATCTGAATGCTAGATTGATAGCTGTTGTTGTAGGTAAACTCTGCAAGAGGTAGTAAATCATCCAAAGAACCTCCGAAATCAATCACACAGGCACACAACATACCCTCTAGTATTTGAATGGTATGCTGGGGCTGTCCGTTCGTCCGAGGATGAAATGTCGAACTCGGCTCTACCTGAGTACCCAACTCGTGCTGAAAAGTCCTCCAAAATTGAGAAGTGAACTGAGTACCTCTATCCACTACAATAGAATCCGGGACACCATGCAACCAAATGATCTCTTGAATAAAGATCCCTGCCAGCCGCTCTGAAGAATATGTGGTACGCACTAGAATGAAATGCGCGAACTTGGTCAGCCGATCCACAATGACCCAAATAGATTCGAACTTATTCAAAGTCCGAGGAAGAACACTCATGAAATCCATACTAAAACTCTCTCATTTCCACTCTGGAATAACCATCTTTTGGAGCAAACTGCCCTGTCTCTGATGCTCGTATTATACCTACTGACAATTAAGGCACCAAGCTACATAACCCACAATATTCTTCTGCATTCTCCTCCACCACTAATGATGTCTCAAGTCCTGGTACATCTTCACGGCACCCAGATGGATGGAATACCTCGGAGTGTGGGACTCCTCAAGAATCAAATCTCTAAGCCCATCTACATTGGGCACACAAATCTGGCCCTGCATCCTCAACACACCATCATCACCTATATGTTAGAATATACGCTTAACGCTATAGGGGGGGGTGAATAGCATTATAATAAAAAACAGCATAAACTTGCGGAATTTAAAAATTGCAGGAATGAAATAAGTGCGATAAGTAAATAATAAGGAATGAACGCACCGATGTTATCCTGGTTCACCACAACCCGTGGCTAGTCCAGTCCCCGAGAGACTCTCTCGAGATTTCCACTAACTTCGTTAAGCTTACGGGTGCTTAACAAACCGTTACAGACTGAGAAATTGAGTCACACAAGCCTCAACAACATTTGCTCGAAGATACAACACTTCAAGACTTCAACCAAAGGAATCACAACGTTCCTTCTTACAGTACAAGGGATTAACACTTCCCTTCAAGTGTATAAAAACACTTTGCACTCAAAACAAGACTCTCCTTAAGAGTAGATATGAGTAAAATAAATACGCTCAAGAACGCAACAACTTTCGTCAAGAATTTGGCTCTCAAAAACTTATGTAATGAATAGAAAATGATGAATAAGAGAGTATGCAAGCTTTAGCAATAATATGATCAGTTGTCGTGCTTAAAAGACTGATTTGAAGATGTATTTATAGTGTCAAAAACATGCATAACCGTTGCCTAATTGCCAATTAAGAATTGCTGATTTTGTGCTACGATAATCGATTGTCTAATTGGCACAATCGATTGTTTTCCAATCATTCCAAAAATCATTCCCAGATTTTACGCAGCATAATCGATTATCTAAGACGTATAATCGATTACTGGCAACGTTCAAAAAATCATTTCCAGATTTTACTTAAAACAATCGATTATCAGAAATATACAATCGATTACTTGGCAACGTTCAAAAAATCTTTTTCAGATTTTACTTCAAACAATCGATTATTAAAATCCTATAATCGATTATCTGACGGAGTTTGAAAATAGTTTGGCAACGGTCATTTACATAATCGATTATGCTGTATGGACAATCGATTATTTTTCGGTCTTGAAAAATCTAATAGACACTGCCTCAACACAATCGATTGTCAGAAGGTACACAATCGATTGTCATGCAGATTTCAAAAATCTGATGGACACTGCCTCAACACAATCGATTGTCATAAGGTACACAATCGATTGTCTTGCAGCTGCCTTAACATAATCGATTATCATAAGTACATAATCGATTATCTTTGTCCAGATTTTAGAGGCATGTTTAAAAATCATTTTGCTAAAATAAATATGCATGATTTAAAATCATTTTGCTCTAAATTAAATATGCATGATTTGATAAAAAAGTTTTTACGAGAGAAGCCAAGTCTTGAGTTAAGTTGTCGGATCAAGATCTCAATTAAAGAGCGACTCATGTATAACTTTGTTTAATCTTGATCTTTGTTTGTCTTGTGCTTGAACTTCGTTACGTGACATTTACGCGCTTGTGCTTGGACCTCTTCATATGTCAATTGCGCATCGTTTGTCATTTATCAAAACCTACAAATATGAACACACGTTTAGTTTAGTGCCTTGAGAACGTGTTTCAACACTATAGTCGCATCTCTAGCATCTCCGTGTTGAACTCTGTCTTTGAAGACAGGCAAATGTGGATCATCACATTGGTGCTCTCTGATGCAATTATACAGAGAAGATCAAGAAACCACGCTCGCCAACACCCGACTAGGCTCCAAAATATCTAACCGCACCAAACGATTGGCCAAAGCCTGAACATCAACTGCAAAGGGTCTCTCCCTAACTGGAATATATTCCAAACTCCCCATACTAACTGCCTTTCGGCTGAAAGTGTCGGCCACCACATTGGCATTTCCGGAATGATACAAAATGGTAATGTCATAGTCCTTAAGTAACTCAAGCCACCTCGGCTGTCTCAAATTAAGATCTTTCTATTTGAACAAATGCAGAAGACTGCGATGATCAGTGAACACCTCACAAGATACTCCATATAAATAGTGCCTCCAAATCTTCAAGGCATGAACAATAGCAGCCAACTCTAATTCATGAACATGGTAGTTCTTCTCATGGGGCTTCAACTATCGAGAAGCATATGCAACCACTCTACCGTCCTGCATAATTACACAGCCAATCCGGTGTCACGCCCCAAAGGCGAGGGGCATGACCGGCGCCCAACCGGGTAGCCCACTCGAGCGGACCTGGGTGCCTTTCCTATTCCCCACGCGGTACCCCACATTATTCCTTGTTAATTAGCCAAAATATACCAAATTGAAGTTGAAAGTAAATAGGAATTCTGTTTTTTAATCACACATTATGATTAACAGGGAACATTATTTACAAAACCCGCATTATGATTAATAGGGAACATGGTGTACCAACTTCAGCGCCCAAAAACATACACCTGTATACATAAGTTTTAACCCACATGACACTGTCTGCGAAGCCTCTCAGAGAAAGATAATACAACACTTTGCCGGCGACAAGGCCCCGGCTATACCTTTGCAAAAACATCACAAAACTACTATTACAACAACAGAGGTGGCCTGAATCACGCAGGTCCCCAGAAGGAAAGGGGCTCACCAATATGTACAATGTGATAGAAATGAGGAGGAGCTACGGACGATGGACTGGAGTGCCTGCCACGGATCCACCTACAATCATAACGCGAATGTAGCGCCCCTGGTAAAAGCGACGTCAGTACATTTGAATTGTACTGGCATGTATGAACAAACTCTGTGACAAGTAAACTCAAGCCAAAATGCGTATGCAAGTATAAAACTGAAGAACAATATACAACTATGGAGAAACAACAAAACATTTCACAGCAAATGATACAATTAGTCAAACAAAGGGGCAATCAGTGCCCCACAGGTTACAAACCCTCTTGCTGTCTCCTTTCGAAAATCCACATTTATCATTTCATGATTTATATTCATTTTAGTAGTGATATTGGATCACATTTTCCACCCTTATTACCTCGGCCACCCTTATCATCCCACCCCACACCTTATTTCATTGTGTTGCGGTGCGCAACCCGACCACGCCTGACAGTTATAGTTCTCAACAACATACAACACAACAACAAATACAAGAAATCACCTATAACACATTGTTAAGATAAAACCACAACAAGGATAAGGTAATTTCCAGAACTAGCAACAACAATTTCCTCATGTTCATCAATTTGTACACAATTTGGAAGTTGTTCACAACCAATCATACACGTTGTTCCACTTTTTTTCCATCTCCACCATTTCCAATCTTTTTCAATTACAAATTCCTCAACTTCCACCATAAGGTGTTGCAACACAAGTATATATCACAAGAGCTTCACAATGATCCCCACATGATTTTCAATTATCAAACAATTTCACAATCTAACACAGGGAAATTTCACAAGGATCACAGTTAGCCATACATACCTGGAGTTGATTATCCCCTTTAAACCTCTAGTCCAATTTGCCAAGCAATCAAGAAGTCAATCTAGTCCATGAGAAACATTTAGGTTTTAGAAATTAAACTCGTAGTTATTACCCAGTTCCTTGTTAGCTAGATTCTAGGATTTTAGGAGCATGCATGAGATTTTTATGAAGAATTTCAAAACAAGTGAATGGGGTTCCCCTCCCAAGCTTAAATTTCGAAATTTGGGGGAAATGGGTTAGGGATTTTACCTGAGAAATCAGTAGAGAAGACAATACACCAAGAAATTTCCGAGCTCCAATGGTTTTAAAAGACTAGATGAAGAAGAATTTACTTTATCTCTCAATAAACGTCTCCCCCTCTCTCTTATTTTGATAAAAAATGTGTTGAAAATGAGGGAGAAGGTGTTTTAATAAAAGGTGGGTCGGGTCTAAAATTTTAGAAAAAAACCAGGCGAGCATGATCTGCGACGCAATATGTGGTCGCAGAACTGACATGCAGTCCGCAGAATGGACCGCAGAAATAGCTCAAGTTTCAGACCTCTCTGGTTGGGAATACGGTAGATATGCAGTCTGTATTCCTGTTCACCGGTCGCAGAATGCATCGCAGAACTGACCTTCAAATTTCTTCAGGGACCATATGCAATCAATCTGTGGTCCGCATATTCATTATGTGACTGCAGATCAGACCGCATTTTTAACATCAAAAGTTGGTTGCTCACTGATTCATTCTGTGGTAGGAATGCGGTCCACATAGCTGATTTGCGACCGCATTTTGACAATTTTTTGGAAAAATTTCAATTTCACATTTTAAAGTGCAAAATAGTAAAAAGAATCTGATCCACGCGGGTAGACTCGACTCTATTAGCTGCTAACATCTGAGCACTCATTTTCACGGGGCCTTACATCCTCCACCGCTTAAGATCATTCATCCTCGAATGAGGACTTGGGGACCAAATTAGTTTGAAAACATGACATGCAAGTTCCTACACTTTTATTAACTTTCAAGTTTGTTTTAGAAAAATTTCCCCAAAGTCTCCTTTGTAATATGGACATAACTACCTGTCAAAGAGCCCCCAAAACATATTTCCAAGCACTATTACACAAACTTGCTACCTTTACAACAATTGTAAATTGCATAATCTTCATACTTGCACATATTCAAACCCTTGATACACGTTTTAACCATTTTTTCACCTTACATTTAATCAAATTAAGCATCAATTATCTGTACTATTAAATCCATTTACCTATCACAAAGGTACGACACAATTATTTATTTTAAAACAAATCGTCCATGCGAAAACTAATCATTACACAATTAGAACTCTTTGATACTCCATCTCCATGCAAAATTAATTATTACTTCCATACGTCACCTTACCATGGGAGCACAAAAATTTCATTACCAAAAAGGACTACACATTGCTTAAATGACCATAACACATAAATTTTGTTGGTACAACTTGGAAAAACTACAATAGTAAGGCATTTGGAAAGAGAAGGAAGGTTTCTTCCACCTAGGGGCAAGATTCGCATGATCAATCCTAGACTTGCTCAAATAGATGTGGGTAATTTATCTTCACCTCCTCTTCCGTTTCCCACGTGGCTTTCTTGACTTGTTGGTTTCTCCACAGCACCTTAACTGAAGCAATCTCCTTGTTTCACAACTTTCGGACTTGCCTATCCAGAATAGCGACCGGAATCTCTTCATATGATAGCTCTTCTGCAACCTTGATGTCTTCAACTTGCAGAATTTTAGATGGATCACCCACAACTTTCCTTATCATGGATACATGAAACACCGGGTGCACCAAGGACATTTCAGGGGGCAATTCCAACCTATACGCAACTTGACCGATCCTTTGAGTGATTGATAAGGCCCCACGTACCTAGGACTTAGTTTTCCCTTATTCCCAACGTGCATGACTCCCTTCATAGGGGACACCCTCAAGAATACCCAATCTCCTTCTTGAAACTTCAATTCTCTTCGACGCACGTCCGCATAGGATTTCTGGCGACTTTGAGTAGTCTTCATTCTCTCTTGAATGACTCTTACCTTCTTCATGGCCTGATATACGAGATCTGGCCCTATCAATTCTGCTTCACCAACCTCGAACCACCTCATCGGGGACCTACACCTTCTTCCGTACAATGCTTTGAATGGGCCATCTGGATGCTAGCATGGAAGCTGTTATTATAACCAAACTCTATAAGAGGCAGGTGATGATCCCAATTATCCTTGAAATCCAAGACACATGCCCGCAACATATCCTCGAGCGTCTGAATAGTCCACTCTGCTTGGCCATCGGTCTGCAGATGAAAAGTTGTGCTGAGATTCACTTGAGTACCCAAACCTTGCTGAAATTTCCTCCAAAAGTTAGATGTAAACTAAGCTCCTCTATTCGTAATAATAGAAAGCGACGTACCATGAAGCCTCACTATCTCCTTGATATACAACCGAACATATTGTTCCCCAGTATCGGTGGACTTGACTAGCAAACAGTGAGCTGATTTGGTGAGCCTATACGCAATTACCCAAATTGCGTCAAACTTGTGGTGAGTACGAGGTAGTCCTGTCACGAAGTCCATATTCATCATTTCCCACTTCCACATCGGTACTCTATAAGCTGAGTCAACCCACCCGGCCGCTGATGCTCGGCCTTTACTTGCTGGTAATTTGGACACTTAGAGACGAAGTCTGCCACACTCTTCTTCATACCACTCCACCAATAAATATCCTTGAGATCGTAATACATCTTAGTAGAGCCTGGGTGCACTGAATACCTGGAATGATGAGCCTCCGCCATTACCCTTACCCGAAGATTATCCACATTCGGGACACATAAACTGTCATGGCACTGTAGTACACCATCACTGCTGCCGAGTGAAAATGCCAAAATATTGTTTCTTAGAGCTACCTCCTCCAATTGTGCCAATGCTGGATCAATAAACTACTTTTCTTTAACCTCTGCCACGAGCGACAATTTTGCTGTGTTATGCACCATGAGTTCCTCCTCATTCGGGGCCGATACACAAACCCCAAGGCAAGAGGACTGGTGTACCTCCCGCGCTAGGAGCCTCTGATCCGCTCTCAAGTGAGCCAAGCCCATGGATTTCCAACTAAGGGCGTCAGCTACCACGTTCGCCTTCCCTAGATGGTAGAAGATGTCCATATCATAATCCTTATGCAATTATAACCACTGCCGCTACCTCAAATTCAGCTCCTTCTGCTTGAACAAATAGTGAAGACTCTTGTGATCTGAAAACACATCTACATGAACCCCAAAAAGATAATGCCGCCATATTTTTAAGGCGAATAAAACTGCTGCAAGCTCCAATCAAGCGTTAGATAATTCTTCTCATGATTCTTGAGTTGCCTGGAAGCATATGCTATGACCTTCCCATGCTGCATCAGAACACACCGTAAACCAACCCTGCAGGCATACACAATAAATCACAAACCCCTCTGTGCCTTTTGGCAAGGCCAATACTAGCGCCAAAGTCAACCTTGTATTCAATTTCTGGAAACTTTTCTCACAAGCATCTGACCACTGAAACATGGCTGATTTCTGCGTCAATTTAGTCAATGGGGAGGCGAGGGTGGAGAATCCCTCCACAAACCTTCAATAATATCCTGCTAACCCCAAAAAGCTACGGATCTCCGCCGGGATCGTGGTCCTAGGCCAATCCTTCACCTCTGCAATCTCTTGGGGGTCCACCTGAATCCCCTCACTGGAAATAACATGATACAGGAAAGCGACGGACTCCAACCGATATTCACATTAGGAAAACTTGGCAGACAATTGGTGCTGATGTAGAGTCTGCAATACTTCTCTAAGTTGGCTGGCATGATCCTTCCCGCTCTGCTAATATAAGAGGATGTCGTCAATGAAAACAATCACGAAAGAGTCTAAGAATGACTTGAAGACCCGATTCATAAGATCTATAAGAGCTGCCGGGGCGTTGGTTAGCCCAAAGGACATGACCAAGAATAAAAAGTGTCCATAACGAGTTCTCAACGTGGTCTTAGGAATATCCTTCTCTATGATCTTCAATTGGTGGTATCCGGAACGGAAATCAATTTTGGAGAAGAACCTTGCACCTTGCAATTGATCGAAAAAATCATCTATCCGAGGCAAAGGGTACTTATATTTTATGGTGACTTTATTAAATTGCCAATAATCGATACACATCCGAAGCGACCCATCCTTCTTTCTGACAAAAAGAACTGGAGCACCCCACGGCGACACACTTATCCGGATGAACCCCTTCTCCAATAGATCCTTCAACTGCTCTTTTAACTCCCGCAACTCTGCTGGCGCCATTCTGTATGGTGGAATAGATATTTGCTGGGTATCTGGCAATACATCAGTCCCGAAATCAATCTCCCTATCTGGCGGAATTCCTGGAAGCTCATCTGGAAATACCTCAACAAACTTATTCATAACTGGTAAGGACTCGGGGGCAGGTACCTTTGGAGTAGTGTCCGCCACCCAAACCAAATAATAGATGCACCCAATTCTGATCATCTTCGAAGCCTTGAGGTAGGAAATAAACCTACCCATCTGCACAACCCCATTCCCTTTCCATTTAATAACCGGCTCATTAGGGAACTCGAGTCTTATGACTCTCGTCCGGCAATCAAGTTTAGCAAAGCATGAATAGAGCCAATCCATCCCTATGATTACATCAAAATCCACCATCCCAAGCTCGATAAGGTCAGCTGTGGTAACACGACCACCTACCATAACAACACAATTCCTATAGACCCGCACGATTGTATTAGAATAACCAACCGGAGTCGATATAGAGAATGACTCAAAAAGTCGCTGGGGTTCAATCCCAAAACTCGAAGCAACAAATGGAGTGACATAGGACAAGGAAGACCCTGGATCAATAAGAGCATATCAATCAATGGTCTGAATAGATAGGAAACCTGTGACAACATCTGAGGAAGCCTCAGCACTCTGACGGCCATTCAATGCATAAAACCTGCTGGGTTCGCCTCTACCACGAGCTCCACCTCTGGCTGTACCACGCCCTGCTGGGGCTGGAGGGCACACTAATGACGTAGCAACTGATGAACTTGATGGTTGAGCATGTTCCCCACCCGCGGCCTTCCTGGGCGAGCAGCAGTCCCGCTGTATGTGACCTATCACCCCACAATTGTAGCATACTGTAGCATCCAAGTAAAAAGCCTCTGTATGAAATCTCCAACACTTGGGACATATGCCTCCCTGCTGCCGAGGTCTCATTCCCGAATGACTGAACTTGAGGGACATCCTATTGTCTGAACCTGGCCTTGAAGGGCTACTCTGCTAGTAACGGTGCACAGATGGCGGTGCACTGGCTGAGGACTGAGCATAAGACTGAGATGGTCCTGATGACCCTCTCCCTGGAGCTGACCTACTTGAGTGACCCATAGACCGGGCCCTGCTGCTACTTTCCCTGTCTGCCCGAATCTTCAACTTCCTGGCCTCTATGGCCTGAGCAAAACCCACGATCTTCCTATAGTTCATGTCTGAATGCAAAGCCGTTGTAGCGGCTTCATTTACCACCAAAGGGCTGAGACCCTAAACGAATCACCGAACTCTGGCCTCCATAGTCGACACAAACTGAGGAGCATACTTGGACAACCTTACGATTTCCATATGATACTCCCAAACACTCATGCTACCCTGCTTAAGAACCTCAAACTTGGTGGCATGGGCTGCCATGATCTCGGCAGGGAAGAAGTGGTCCACGAAGGCATCTATGAACTTATCCCGTCTAGCTGGAGGTCTCCCATCCTCACAGGAATCCTCCCACATGTCAAACCACAAACACGCCGCTCCCTTCAACCTGTATGAAGCCAATTCTACCCCTTCTATCTCTGTAGCCTTCATCACTCGAAGGGTCTTATACATCTCATCAAGGAAGTCCTACGCATCGGCCTCTGAGTCTGTGCCTGAGAACTCTGGAGGGGACAATCGCATAAACTAATGAACTCTAGAGCTTGAGGAATCTCCCTGTTTGCTGCAGGGAATAAGGGCATCATGAGATCTCTAGGCCCGGGCGGCCACTAACTGGGTCAACATACAGATAGCTCCCCTAAGGTCTCCATCAGAAATCCTGGGATCGGAAGCTAGAGCAACATCAGGATTAAGAGCATTGGCAGGAGGAATAGTGGCACCCTCGGCCACCTCTGGAACACAATTTCTTGGATAAGGAACGGGTGGAGTAAGCAAATTCAGAACTGGGGAATCACTCGCATCCACGATAGTCCGCACATGATCCACAACCGTACTTGAAGTGGCGTTGGCCCCTAGGACAAGTCTAGCTTTCTTCTTAGTTTCCATCACGGAAAATTCGAAACAGAGCACGAATTAGACACAACATCACTTCACCACACGAACTTGGGATAACAAAGAAGAGGATAGTTTTTTCCTAAATGACCGTATGGCCCCCAACTTATAGATGTGGTCGACAACATACCGATAAGCAGGGATCTACTAGGCACGGTTCTGAGACATCCTAGGACTCCTTAGAAACCCGAGGCCCTATTATCAATTTTGTCACGCCCCAAAGACGAGGGGCATGACCGGCGCCCGACCGAGTAGCCTCAGTCGAGCGAACCTGTGTGCCTTTCCTATTCCCCATGCATTACCCCACATTATTCCTTTTTAATTAGCTAAAAGATACAAAATTTCAATTGAAAGTAAATAGGAATTCTCTTTTATAAGCACACATTATGATTAACAAGGAACATCTTTTACAAAACCCACATTATGTTTAATAGGGAACATGGTGTACAAACTTCAACGCCCAAAAACATACACCTGTATACATAAGTTTTAACCCATACGACACTGTTTACGGAGCCTCTAAGAGAAAGATAATACAACACTTTGCCGGCGAAAGGGCCCCATCTTTACATTTTGAAAGACATTAGAAAACTACTATTACAACAATAGAGGTGGCCTGAACCACGCACGGCCCCATAAGGAAAGGGGCTCAACAAAATGTACACAACTGATAGAAAAGAGAAGGAGCTACGGACGGTGGATTGGAGTGCCTGCCACAGATCCACCTACAATCATAACACGAATATAGCGCCCCCGACAAAAAGGACGTCAATACATTTGAATTGTACTGGCATGTATGAACAAACTCTGTTCCAAGTAAACTAAAGCCAAAATGCATATAGAAGTATAAAACTGAACAACAATACTACAACCATGGAGCAACAACCAAACATTTCACAGCAAATGATACAATTAGTCAAACAAAAGGGCAATCAGTGCCCCACAAGTTAAAAACTCTCTTGCTGTCTCCTTTCACAATTCCACATTTATCATTTCATGATTTATATTCATATCAATAGTGATATTGGATCGCATTTTCCACCCTTATTACCTCGTCCACCCTTATTACTGAGGCCATCCTAATCACCCCAACCCACACCTTATTTCACCGTATTGCGGCGCGCAACCCGACCCCACCTGACAGTTTCAGTTCACAACGACATACAACACAACAACAAATACAAGAAATCAACTATAGCACATTGTCATGATAAAACCACAAAAAGGATAAGGTAATTTCCACAACTAGCAATAACAATTTCCTTATATTCATCAATTTTTTACACAATTTGGGTTACCATAAGAGTTGTCACAACCAATCATACACGTTGTTCCACATTATTTCCATTTCCACCATTTCCAATCTCTTTCAATTAAAAATTCCTCAACTTCTACCACAATTGGTTACCACACAAGTATACATCACAAGAGCTTCACAATGATCCCCACGTGATTATCAATTATCAAAAGATTTCACAAACTAACACTTTGCGATTTCACAAGGATCACAGTTAGCCATACATATCTGGAGCTGATTATCCCCTTAAAACCTCTTGTCCAATTCACCAACCAATCAAAAAGTCAATCTAGTCCATGAGCAACATTTAGGTTTTAGAAATTAAACTCGTAGTTATTACCTAATTCCTTGTTTAGCTAGATTCTCAGGTTTTTGGAGCATGCATGAGTGTTTTATGAAGAATTTCAAAACAAGTGTATGGGGTTCCCCTCCCAAGCTAAAATTTCGATATTTTGGGGAAATGGGTTAGGGATTTTACCTGAGAAATCAGTAGAGAAGACAATACACCAAGAAGTTTCCGCGCTCCAATGGTTTTGAAAGACTACGAGGCGGGTCGGGTCTAAAATATTAGAAAAGTACTAGGCGAGCACGATCTGCGGTCGCAAAATGGACCGCATAAATGGCTCAAGTATCAGACATCTCTGGTTGGGAATGCGGTAGATATGCGGTCTGCATTCTTATTCTGCGGTCGTAGAATGCACCACAGAACTGACCTTTGAATTTCTTCTAGGACCATATGAGATCAATCTGCGTTCCGCATATTGATTATGAGACCACAGATCTGACCGTATTTTTAACATCAAAAATTGGTTGCTCTCTAATTCATTTTGCAGCAGGAATGCCATCCGCATACCTAATCTGCGACCGTATTTTCACAATTTTTTGGAAAAAATTGATTTCACATTTTAAGTGAAAAACAGTAAAAAGAATTTGATCCACACGGGTAAACTCGACTTTATGAGCTGCAAACATCTGAGCACTCATTTTCATGGGGCCTAATATCCCGACTCTCGAAGCATCACAATAAATAG
The DNA here is from genome assembly GCA_034376525.1 of Nicotiana benthamiana. Lineage (NCBI taxonomy): Eukaryota > Viridiplantae > Streptophyta > Magnoliopsida > Solanales > Solanaceae > Nicotiana > Nicotiana benthamiana. Next base: position 103,129,066 of record CM067328.1, on the reverse strand, counting down.
TGTAAGAACCCATAGCTGATGGCAAGACCAATACTGGAGCTGTGGTCAAAGCTGTCTTGAGCTTCTGAAAGCTCTCCTCATTCTCATCTGACCATACAAATGGATCCCCTTCTGCGTCAACTAGGTCAAGGATAAGGAAATGGATGAGAAACCCTGAACAAATCGGTGACAATATCCCGCCAAATTGAGGAAACTACGAATTTATGTGGCCGACGACGATCTAGGCCAACTTTGAACTGCCTCAATCTTCTTTAGATCAACCTGAATACCATCACTTAACACAAAGTGTCCCAAGAAGGCCACAGAACTTAGCCAAAACTCACACTTGGAGAACTTGGCATACAACTTCTCCTCCCTCAGTCTCTGCAATACCACTCGCAAATTCTTTGCGTGCTCCTCCTGACTACGTGAGTATACCAGGATATCATCACTGAATACAATAACAAACGAATCTAGATATGGCCAAAATACACAGTTCATCAAAGGCATGAACACTACTGGGGCATTGGTCAGTCCGAAAGACATAACCACAAACTCATAGTGACTATATCTAGTCCTGAAGGTAGTCTTAAGAATATTTGACTCCTTGATCTTCAATTTGTGATATTTAACATCGACGACGCTCACTAGGGGTGTGTACAGACTCTAGAGGGGCTCCTACAGCCCAAGCGCAATATCAGCCAGGCATTGGCATAAAACAGGCTCTCGGCCTCAATATCCACATATATAATCGCTGCGACGTGCAGCCCGATCCATATCAAGGAAACATCCTCACTTCCAAGTCCCCAAACCATCTAAGTTAAATTAGTGCACAGCCAATCGGGTGTTACATACTATAGGGATCAAAAACCACATACCCTTATTTATTTAATATTCATGTATAAAATATAGTTATTATATTATTTTTTTAATATTTGAAAATATGACTGAGAATTTATGTTATGCACACAAGTGAGGAAAGCATATAATAATCCCCTAAGAATTCTACAAGTCGGCACAAGGCCCCAAGCATGGCAATAATCCTAATTCACAATGATAAAGTATGCATTTCAATTGCCAATATAGTAGAAATTAACACTCGGGATGGACCAAGTCTCAATCTCCAACAGTAAAAGACCCCGCACTCATCATGAAATACGTGTCACGCCTCAATATAGTGTTACGATGTCAAAGTCCAGGGTTTCAAACCCTCAGAGAAGCATTTACATCCATTACCCACCTCTAGTCAGCCAAAAACTAGCTAACAATGCCCTCGCCTCTCGAATCTACCTCCTCGTGCGTCGAATCTGGCCAAAAGCACGATGAATATATTGCAATAGGCTAAGGGAATATAACCCAATTGAAAAGATAGAAAAATATCAAAAATCACGAAATTTGAAAAACCCGAGGACCGGGCCCACTCCTCAAAATCCAGATAACTTTACACCAAAACGATCCTTATCTCAGAATCGGAGTCCATTTGACCCCTCAAATTATTAATTTAAGCTCTCTTATGTTTCAAGCCCTAACCTCCATTTTAACCTTTAATCCCTTGGGTTATCTGTGTTAATCCATGTTTATACACCCTAATATCATACTTTAATTCCAAGAATCCATACCTTATGATATCCCTTGAAACCCTTTTAAAAAATCGCCCAAAACCCTCTTAGTTTGAAGTCCAAATGTTTGTTCTTTTAAAATTCGCGAAGAAGACTTAACGAAAATCTATCCAGGTCTTTTCGCTTCTACACTCAAAGTTCCTCTTATGCAGTCACCACTTTTACAGTTCTCCAACCGCTTATGCGGTTACTCCCAAAACTGCTCAGGCCGCTTCTGCGATCCTAGTTAGCATTTGCGGTCTCCACTTTTGTGAGAGCCCCTACACTTTTGTGGAATTTGCCCAGGCCCTCATGACCGCTTTTGTGACCTCCAAGCTGCATCTACGGAACTGCCTATGCGGTCCCTTTTCCGTAGATGTGAAAATGACAGAAACAACAAATTTAATTTATGCAATAAATTGCAAACTCTCCATTTAACCATCCGAATTCACCCCAAGGCCCCCGGGACCTCAACCCAAAGCACATACATGATCTTTTAGTCTATCCAAACTTGCTAGAATCATCAAAACACTATCATTAAAACAAAAATTCTCAATTTTCACCACAATTATATGATAAAACATGTGGGAGAATAAAACAGGGAAAACGAGGCAAAAATACATGAGATGACGGGTCGGGTTGTCACAAAGATGAAAACCAAAAGGCAGTACAAAGAATTATCACAACAATTATGAGAATGAAGGCCGAGGCCGAGGAAGTGGTTGAAGAGAGCGAGTTGCCACCAGAAAATAATTTAGAAGCAGTGAGCAAATATTGGCTAAAGGAACAAGCTCTACTTATAAAATCTTAGAGTTTCTTCGTGATGTTTTTCAAATATGACAGAACAACTTCTAGAAGGAAGAACTGAGCTCAGGCAAGAGATAGACCAATTTGGCTTAGATATTCATGACTTGCATGATCAATTGAATAAAAAGGTTGAGGCGTCTGATGCCCTACAATCAATTTTGTGGATACTGGCCAGCTTGTGGGGCGAGAATAGGAATTCCAACTATTTGACTAAAGTATTATTAATAATGCCAAGGTTGACGAAGAGTGCAAAATTGAGGATGTCAAAAGTAATGCAATTTTGGAGTTGGATTGGACCTCATTCTAAACACTTTTCAACATTGTGTTTGGCTGGTGATATGAGAATTGATCCAGTCGAGCATATAGAGGAGTCAATGGATAAGGAACAAAGTGTTTATATTCTAAAACTTGTCATACCAATGAGATAAAATGACATTCCTCACTTAAGGGCCAAGAAGTGCAAGATGCGATATCTATTGCTTGGTTCCTTTATTTTTACACCACCACCTCATGAACGTGACAGAAAAATTGATGCAAATTTAGGGGCACAATTGATATCCTCAACGTGGAAGGAAAAGTGGTGAAAGTGATGGCGTTGTGCCGCGACGTTAAATCAAGCGCTTGTCGGGAGGCAACCAAATTCTATTTTTTTTCTTTTTTTATCGTGTTATATTAGTAGTGTTGTTTTTTGTTTTGTAGGAGTAAGAGCATGGAGTCAAATTCAATAGGCGAGTGCAAAATCGAGGTAGTTTGTAGAAACTAAGCGTGAGGTACCCGCACAAAGAATCATACCCGAGAGAAGTCTAAGTATCCCGTCGGCTGCTAATGCTTCAGCCTTTGGCCTACTAGGGGGTTTCTTTTACCCTCTTATTATTTATAGTATGCATTGAGGAAATTGCACAATTTTAAGTGTGAGGTGAGGAGATTGTCTGAGTGACTTTCTATGCTATTTTAGTTGTATTAGTTTAATTGAACAATTTATTTTTTAGAAAGTTAAGAAAATTGTTTTTTGGACTTTTCCCGATGATGGATCTCCTAGACAGTTTTCTTGAGAGACTTAAGTGTAAAGAAAAAGGACAAAAAGATTTTCTTTGTAGGAAGTGTAGCAATTTCCTCTTGATTTTTCTTTGGGCCACGGTTCTTTTCCAAGTGTTTTATTAGAAATTGGTGTAGTTAATATTTTTTGGAGTAGGAGCTATGGTGTTGTGCTTTGAATCAAAGCAATATCTCTTGAATTGTTATGCCTTGAGAATAGTGAGTACTCTAGTTGTGATGCTTAGGCTAAGTTTTTTACTCTTGTAGAAGTACCTTAAATTGTATTATCTTAACTTTGCTTAACTGTTTTGACTAAAATGTCTATGAATCTAATTCTGGTTGAGTTACGTGCCATGTGTGTGTAAGATTTTGGGTTATTCAGTGCATTGCATTTGATGTCTAAAACTTACCTCGTGTGTTTGCAAAGTGAAATAGTAGTTTTGTTCAGTATTGGAAGTGATATAGGCGTTCTTTTTGTTGAACCAGATATGTATAAGTTACCCGCCTAATTATTATGTATCGTAGTTAATCTCTTTGAGCCTATAATACTTATTCTTTGGCAACCACATTACAAGCCTTATCCATTTGTTTGAATTAACCATTTATTTGAACCATTTCACCTCTCATGAACTGTTGAATTATTATGAACTTTGTATTTAAAGTGTGGGGTGGTTGATTTGGATTTTGAGTAGAACTAATGAAATAAGGAGAAAGGTGCAATAGTTTGAAAAAGTAAGAGCCACATGAATTGAAAGAAGAAAAATAAGTTGTATTGTTGTGAAAAAAATAATTCTAGATGGTGGTGGCTAGTGATATACTTGTGCTTAAAGAAGTGGGGAGTTAATATATATTGATGTGAAGGTGGAGTCATGGTTCAACATAATTGTGGGGTTTTCAATGTTAAAGTGTAACTATTAAAATGCTTAGGGAGGTTTAATTACTTTTATATCTAAACGTATCCTACCCATCCCGCAGCCTACATTACAACCAAATAAAATTCTACTTGATCCTAGACTGAATGAGCTTGATTAGTAGAGTACTACAGGCAAGCCTATGGTACATCCTTTGTGGCATATGAATGTTATTTATGAGAGTGAGAGAATTATTTCTATCTTAAGTTTCTAAGTGTTTTTAAATTTTATTGTGTGGAACTACTATTTTTTGTTTTGTAAGGGAACTTGATTCATGAATGAAAGGTAATGTCAGTGATCTCTATGTTAGACCAAATGGGTGAGTTATGAATAATGCATGGTACTTGTGAGTCAATCTTGAGGTGAAGATGTTACGCTTTTGTGCTTAGTCTATTTTAAATATTCTTGGTGTGATGAGTTAGGAAAATAGTTTAAAAAGGTCGTGTCTATAAAAAGTGTAGTTTGATTGCTCGAGGAAGAGCAATGATTTAGGTGTGGGGTGTTGATAATGGGCTATAATTGTGTATTTCAGTCGCGTATTACACTCAAATTTACTGCACTTTAGTTGAGTTTCCGCTCTAATTGCTAGTGTCTTGCGCTAACTATGTGTTTTCTGCCTTGTAGGAGTGATTCCGAATCCTGCACTTAATTATTTGATTGCTTAATCACCAATTGAATACTATCTACGAATCTAGAGTTGAACTCGAAAGTGGGAATTCAAGATTGCATATAGGATTGAGTAGATCCAGTTCTTGAACCTGGGCATCAGGGAACAGATTCGCGGTTAGGACAGACATATACCTAATTTTCTTGCTTGGTTGATTTACAGGAATTATAAATGCGTTCTTGTTGATTCAAACTCCATATACATATATGCATTAGGTTAGCTTGAATGGGCGAGTAATAATTCGATAGATTCTTATGAGCAATATTAACCCTATCAACTAATAAACTAGATACATTTGTTTGTTAATTCAACTGAAGAATACAATAGGAATGTTAGATAGCCCATAACCTTAGATCGTTTTCATTGTATTGATATCATAAAAACATGCTATTTCCTTGTTCAAAGTTCATTATTTGTTTTTATTTAGAATCAAATACTTCTTGATTTAATTCTTGTATAGATAATTATGATAATCTAATTTGGTTAATAGTTGATCATAAGTCCTTGTGGGTTCTACATCCGACTTTTAGTCATTTTATTACTTGATGACCGCATATACTTACGTGTGTGTTTGGTCGCAACAGTGCTATTTGTAACTTTCCTACAAACTTTGATGTCATTTGGAGTTGGTTTGATAGGATTTTGACGGTTGCAATTCTAGAGGTTCTTGAGTTTTCTTTTGACATCCATATGTTTTAGTGTTCGATTCATAGTTCTAGATGTTATTTTTGTAATTTGATTGAGCGAGCGAGTTTGTATGATATATTTAGACTTGTGTGGATGTTTTGTTTGAAGCGTCGATGGCTCAAGTGAGTTTCGAACATATTTCGAAAAGGTTTGGACCCAATTACAGTTTGCTGGTGTACGGATACCTCAGGTGTCAAATTTGCGAACACCAGCATCGCAATTGCGATATTAGAAGGGGGCCTCATGTGTCGCATTTACGATGCCCAAATTGCAATTGTGAATTAGTACCTAGGCAGAGTAGGCTTGCATTTATGATAATTATGTCGCATTTGCAATAGGGACAGGCTTCACAAATGCGAAGCCGATGTTGCATTTGCGACTTTCCGCTTAGGCTGTCAGTAGCCGCAATTATGAGACTTTCTTTACAATTTCCAAGTGCGAGGCTCCGCAATTGCGACATCTGCAACGGAACAAAGGGCTGGAAAGTCAGGATTTCATAACATTTCTCTTATTTTAGAACCCTAGACTCGACATAAGGCGAGTTGGAGAGGGAATTTTTGCTTATTATTATTGGGTGAGTAGTTTTAATTAATTTTCAACTATATTTTATGATTATATATTAGATCTAACTTCAAATTTATGAGAATCAAAGAGAGATTTTGGGATTTTTGTCTAAGTTTTGAAAAATAAAAAGTTAGAATTTTAGAGTCGAATTGGACTCAGATTTGAAAATAAAATACATATATAGACTCGTGGAGTTATGGATACTAAAGATCTACCTTTGGACTCAGGTTTTGACCGAGAAAGCCTGAGTTTGACGTCTGCTGGCTTTTCGAGAATTGTGTAAAGACCATAGCTTTATTAATCATAATTTGTTTCTCTTGAATTTGTTGATATTATTAAGGCATATTTTGTTAGATTTGAGCTGTGTGGAGGCGAATCTTAATTGAAGGTTGTTTCTGGGTGTTGATTTGGCTAAGTCAAGCTAAGTATATTGCCTAACTTTGTGTGGAGGAACTACCCCTTAGGATTTGGGTTGATTGTACTATTTGAATTATGTTGAAGACGTGTACACGAGGTGATGAGTGTGTATGAGCTTATATGTGGTATTTGATCGATTGAGACTCTTAGCAATTTAATTCTTTTATTTCCATTATAAGATTATATATCATATTCTTTTCAAGCTTTCATTTATCCAGTAGGTGTTCTGATCTGGTCTCGTCACTACTCTACCGAGGTTAGGTTTGACACTTCCTTGGTACAGTTGTGGTGTATCATGCTACGCTATGCAGATCCAGGTACATCTGCTCGTGCTATATACCAGTGATTGACCAGTTAGCCCGGAGACTTCAAAATACACCTGCTAGACGCTCTCAATCCTCAGAGTCACCTGCTTCTTTTGCTTTACTAATGTTTATCTTTATTCTAAGCAGAGTTATATTTAGAGATTATGAGTGCATTCTCTGTAGAGCTTATGATTCAGTTCCACCGAGTTTTGGGAGTTATTAGACAGTTGTACTTTTTGGATTTATTAATGATAGTTTAATAGTTTGATTTGATATTGAAGTTATTCCTACTAATTATCATTGTATGTTAGGCTTACCTAATCTTCGAGACTAAGTGCTATCACAATACTTTAAGAAGAAAAATTATGGTTGTGACATAAAAGCAAATGATTAAGCAACAGTTTTATTTTATTTTACCTGTTGAATGTTATTCCCTCACCTCCTCCTACTCCAACTATTTTTAGGTCTTCTTTTCTGCTCAATTTCTTTGCAATAGTGATTTATTTATCCTAATTCTAGTTTTTTCCTTCTTTGGTACTATCGACTTTTTCGCTCTTCTTTCGTTTTGAAGTTTTTATTCTTCCTTACTTTATTTACTTTATTGATACAAAAAGAAGAAAAATCCGGTTCCAAAAAGACTCCAAATTAGCATTTTTGAAGACTCGAAACAATTTTCAGAACCACAGCACAAACGAATTTTTTAACAACATTGGTGGTGAATTTTAAATAATTGTTTAGTTTAATAGGTAGAGTGTAAAGTATTTGCAAGTGTAAGCAATGGCAAAATTATTTATTTAGTTTTTAAAATGTTCAAATTGGCGAGTATTTTTATGATCTGTGACTGAATTTTTTTAATAGCAGTAATACTAATTATAGTTTCCTCATTAACTTTAAGCTCTACATTAATAGTATGCTATCCATAAAAATTTTATGTCTAAAAAAAAAAAAGAAACACGCGTGATCGTAAAATTTTGGATTATCTACTCAATGAACATGGTGGTACTTTACGAACTATTGATATATGTCACCTCCATATTGCTTCAAAATAGATGTAATAATTAAAGAAAAGGAAGCTCATGGGTGATTCGAAAAGCCAGTTTGGTATTGTTGATCCATCGGGCAGAGTTAGCTATCACCAAAAACTATGCTAGATCAACTATAAAAATATATTCCATATTATGGCCTTTTCTTTAAATAATATTATGAGATTTCACCGCTATTCCCAAGGGAGGGGACAGATGGTAGCAAATCTAATAGAATGTTTGGCCAAGTTTATTTTTGTTAAAAGTAATTTTTTTAGCCAAAAATATTTTTTGGTCGAAAATTGAGATGTTTGGTTAAACTTCTAAAATGAAAGAAGTGCTTTTGGGGAGAAGCAGAAGCACTTTTGGAAAAGTAAAATAAAGTAGTTTCTCTTCAAAAACACTTTTTGAGAAGCACTTTTGAGAAAAATATTAGAAGCAGTTTTTAAAGTTTGGCTAAATACTAATTGCTGCTCAGAAGTGTTTTTCAAACTAATTAGCCAAACATAAATTGTTTTTCACCAAAAGTACTTTTAAGAAAAACGCTTTTGATAAAAAAATACTTATCAAAATGAATTGACTTTTATAACTTGGCCAAACGGGCTATGAGATCCCTTTAAGCATATGCACACGGCTAGGCAAGGAAGTTGGTAGAACACGATATCTAATATAATAAGAGACACTAAAATAAACCAATCATTTGCTAGCTAGTGCTTAACCACGTTTGAATGTGAAATATCTAAACGGAGATTCACAAAATCAGAAGGAGCAATTTGATGATAGTGAGTTGTAAGTAGCCATAATTTGAATTAGTTAATTATATTATGTTGTTAACATGTTTTCTTATGCATAGAAATGCTTCTTTATTCATGTTCCAAACACATAATTAATGTTTTTACTTCTTGGATGATGATGAGATTTGAACTAAAAACCTCTTGACTACTCTTATACTAATCTAATTATGTGATCCTTTCGTCCAAGATGTTATTGTCACGATTCAATTCTATTATAGATCATGATAGCGCCTAACACCATTACTAAACAAACCAACACAGAACAATCTGGTGATTTTCCATCTAGTAAGTTAGCCAAGTAAATAACTTTCCTCGTTTTAAAAGACCTATGAAATAACAATTGTAAAATAAATAAACAGAAGTCATGTTAGAAGTTGATAAAAGAATTCGAAACGGTTAAACTCAGCTACTTGAAGTTGTGAATGAAACACTTAATCATAAATGAGAATTCATGTTTTTATTTGAAATGTTTTCTAATTGTTGACGGGGCTGAACGCCTCGGTAGCAGATAGATGCATTTATGACTCGTGCAACTTTTGGCAATGCGTAATTTAAATATTATGTAGGATCGGGCCGTACGGCCTCGGCATAATTTGCGCACGATAACCTTTGGAGCTATTCATGATGGATATTGCTTAAATGAATTGAAATATAAGTTTTTAAATGATGAAACTAAACTTGAGACTTAATATTTGCAAAATGAAGAATTTACTATTTCCTGCTATTGAATTTTCAGTATTATTCATGAAATCCATGCTTAGTATAAGATTTTGATATATTATTTTTAGCCTATAGTAAGTGTCAAAGTCGACCCCTTGTTAATATTTTTCGACGTTAGACTGGATACTTACCAGGTACATGTTGTTTATGTACTCACACTATACTTCTGCACTTAATTGTGTAGGATCTGAGAGAAGTAGATCTGGTTATCAGTCTGGTGCGCACACTTGACTTTTTATTGAGACTACACTGTGAGTTTCCCTTCCGGGCCGTTTAACAGCAACTGGAGTCTCTCTTTTGATTTATTTTCTATCTATTCTATTTCAGATAGTATAGTAGAATTCTTTTTTATATCTATTAGTAGCCTATACAATTGTGACACCAGGTCTTGGCATACACACTATTAGACTTATGATTTATGGATTCATTGTATAATTTCGATTTGTACTCAGTTAAGGAATTTAAATCAAAAAGTAGGGGCATAAATATTTCAAGTATAGCATGGTATGAGTCGAAGACTACCTGGACAATAGCATAATTAGTAGCTATGTACAGACTCTTGTCACCCTCGTGTGCACGTTACACCAACACATAGGAGCACATATTAGTTATAATTTACCTATGAGACTAATTTCCTCTTACAAGGTTAGAAATGAGACTTACCTCATCTCAAGGCCTACTTTCCGGTCCAAGGTTCTGCTCAAACCAGAAAATTTTGTGCCTGTTTTTCCAACTCTATACACTTCGATGAAAAATCAGAAGGAATTTTCTAAGGTAATATAATAGCAGAAGGCATATAAGCTAAAAGATGTAGGGATTCCCCCCCAATTCACAAGTATTCCCTTTTGATGAAATCCAATATCATCATACGTTGCTGCCCAGAAGATCGAACCAACAATAACGAGGGACGCTAAAACTGCAGTGGCTGATACATATGCCAGAATGCTCATGTTGTTTAACCACACTGTCGGCAATATGATCATAGCAACAATCAACACAAAGCTTTGTTTTCCACCAATTGTGAGTCCCCATAACTCAAAATTCGCCTCTGGCATCAGGTTATGCAAGTTGTCCCCTGCAAGAAGTAAGAAACCAGTCGCGACCAAGTAAAGCTCTAGATTCATACAAACCGCGACTAATATCCTTCCTGATGTTCCAAATGCTCGATCTCCAATGTCCGGATTGTTGAGATGAAAGAGCTTACATGATTGTACACACTGTATATACATTGTATATTTATTGTATTCTCTGGTATACATTGTATGGGCTATGATGATTATTTTGTTGTTTGGGCTAAAGGTGTGTCTGAGCCCAATATGTATCTGAGCCCCATTTTCTTTCCATCATTGGGCCGTCTGACCCGACCCAATGCTAGGCGTATATATTGACATGTATCAGATATTTTGTGGACGGATTTCATTTTTGTTTCATTTTCTGATTAATAAACTCTCTCTCTTCTAGAGAGTTCTCTCAGACGCTCCTCCTTCTCTCTAAATTCTCTCACTACATTCTCCATGATTCTTCAGTTTAATCTCAAATTTTTCATGGTATCAGAGCCTAGACGACGAAACGACTATGTTTTTCTGCATCTCGTTATCTTGGTTGAAGTCTCCTTTGAGATTTTTGGGGGTGTTTCTGAGACTTTGTGGTCGATGACGATTTCGATCTAAATCGGATGCCTTTATGAGTTTTTCATCGTGATATCTGAGTCTATTTTCTTCACTCTAACGTTCTGGGAGATTTTCCGATGATTTTTGGGTAATTTTTCGGTGACCTATCGGCTTCTAGGGTTTCTGGTGGTTTAACCTAGGGCTTTACTGCAATCCAGTGGCTCGATTCTCACTCAGTGGATGTTTTGGGTGACTTTCCGACATCCCTGACCACACTTCTAGTAAGGTTTTTGATGGTTGCACCTAGGGTTTTGTACCTAGGGTTTTCTCTGTTGATTGAAGGCCGATCTTCTCCGGTCGCGAAGAAGGAGGGTAACTCTGTCCTTATCTTGAGTATTGTATGCTTTGTGTGTGATTATCTGGCTCCGTATGTGAGTATCTAGTTTTGTGTATGAATATCTGGTTTGGTTATACTCTGCTTCTCGAAACTGTTTTTTTTAAGCCGGTTCATTGATTATGGCTTCTAATACGAATGCTGGTACCTCCTCCTCGATAGACTCTACCATCCCCCTTTTTGATTATTCCTCTGATGTCCCTGGGGTCTCTCTTGTTCCCACTCCCTTCTCGGGTAGTGGTTATGGGGGCTGGAGGCGTAAGATAATTGTTGCTTTATATGCTAAAAACAAAATCGGATTTGTTGACGGTTCATGCCCTCGTCCTACCACTAATGTGGCTCAACAGAGACTGTGGGATAGATGTAATAACATAGTCATTTCCTGGTTGACCTCCTCCCTGTCTCCTCAAATTGCTGATAGTGTGCAGTATTCCGATACTGCACTAAGTATATGGTCCCAAATTGAGAAAAGATATGGTACCCCTAACAAGACCAATAATTTTGAAATAAAAAGGGAACTTTCACACACATCTCAAGGCTCCTTAGACATAGCCTCATACTTTAACAAGCTCAAAGGCTTGTGGGATGAATTTGGCACAATGTGCACAAATCATGGGCATAGATGTGTGTGTGCTGCTAAAAATGGAATAATTGAGGAAGATGATGAAAACAAGGTATTCCAGTTCCTTATGGGGTTAAATGAAGCATACATGGGGGTTAGGAGTAATCTGTTGATGATGTAGCCATTTCCTTCCCTTGACAGTGTTTACAACATAGTGCTTAATGATGAGAAACAAAGACAAGTTCAATCTATTTCTCAAATCAGTCCAGATTCTATGTCTTTTAATGTTCATGCAAACAAGCACTCAGTTGGGGTTAATCAGGCCACAGTGCCTAGACCCCCTATTTTTAGACCTAGAATTAATTTTGAGCAAATCAGAGGGCCCTTATTTTGCAGATACTGCAAGAAATCTGGGCACTTAATTGATAAGTGCTACAAGATCCATGGGTTACCTCAAAACATAAATTACAACAAGGGAAGAAAATCTGCAGCTGCTCATGTCTCCACTGGTGATGAATGTGTGTCTGTTAATCATGGGAATCCTAATTTGTCTGTTCCTCTTGGGGATCCTTCTGCCAGCCATCACCACGTTACATACATAGATGGCCACAGCTCTGTGATACCAGGGTTGAGCAGACACCACTATGATCAATTGATGAGCTTGTTGCAACAGACCAAGTTAGGGGATTCCAATGATCAAGCTCCTCCTCCCATGTGTGCTGCTAATTTTGCTGGTACAATGTTGACTGAGAGTCTTGTTTCTGATTCCAAATTATGCATGCATACACATATTAATTCTGTCACCTGGATCATTGATTAAGGGGCATCAAATCATATGACACATGATAAAAACCTACTCTTTAACATCATACCTTTGACTGTTCCTTATCTTGTAACTTTGCCTAATGGTTACAAAGTAAAAGTAACTAGTACAGGTTCTTTTGCATTAACTTCTTTCCTTACTCTTCACAATGTGCTTCTGGTTCCTTCCTTTAAACATAACTTGATTTCTGTTCACAAGTTGATAAAACAGTTGCACTGTATAGTTTTGTTCACTCCAACTTCCTGTTTACTTCACATGATACAGGACCCTTCTCTGAAGAGGCCTCTGGATCTTGGTAAAGAGGAAGCTGGCTTATACAAACTGTCTTGGATGCCTCCTTCCCCTTCTTCCTCTCCTAGTTCTCCTTTTACTTCTGTGTGTGCTTTGTCTGATTTTTGTAATGATGACAATGTGTCTGAAAGCAAAAATGTTGGCTTACCTCCAATTGTAAACAATTCCATTTGTAATAATGCTGTTACCACTGATATGAATTACATTTGGCATTTAAGACTAGGACATACTCCTTTTGCAAATATGAGACATATTTCTGGTTTGTCTTTTCCACTTGCTTCTAAACAACCTTTTCCCTGTTCTGTCTGCCCTATGGCCAAACAGACTAGACTCCCTTTTCATGACAGCAGTATCAGTACCACTAGACCATTTCAATTAATACACGTGGATACTTGGGGGCCTTACCACACTTCTACTTCTTCTTGTTACAAATACTTCCTTACTATAGTTGATGATATTTCTAGGGCAACCTGGACACACTTAATGGGATCTAAAAGCAATGCTTTTTCCCTGCTTAAGTATTTCATCTCTTTTGTTAAAACTCAGTTTAACTCTGTTGTTCAGACTGTCAGAAGTGACAATGCCTTAGAACTGGGATCCAGCACTGAGGGCATATCCTTTTTTAGTAGCCAGGGGATTATTCATCAAACCTCCTGCCCTCATTCACCTTAACAGAATGGTGTTGTTGAAAGAAAACACAGAACACTCCTTGAAACATCTAGATCCCTTCTTTTTCAATCTGTCCTACCTGTGTCTTTCTGGGGGGATTGTCTGTTAACTGCCACCTATCTTCTTAACAAAATACCTTCCAGAATCCTTCACCATAAGTCTCCCCATGAAATTTTGTATGGCAAAGCTCCATCTTATTCTCATTTGAGGGCATTTGGCTGCCTTGCTTATGCTGCTGTCCCTATCACTCAAAGGGACAAGCTGAAACCTAGAGCCCACTCTTGCGTGTTTCTGGGTTACCCCTTTGCCAAGAAGGGTTATAAACTGTATAATTGGGTTACCAAGAAGTGTTTTGTTTCAAGGGATGTTGTCTTCCATGAAACTTATTTCCCTTTTAAAAATAAACCTACTTCTGCTCACCCTTCTTCTTCTTCTTCATATTTTCCTTCTATTCCTCCTGCTGATGATTTCACTGCCTCAGACTTCCCTATACTTACTTCCCCTGATTCTCCTGTTCTTCCTTCTACTTCTGATTCTCCTGAACCTGATTTTCCTGATGCTGGTCGATCTTCCCTCCCTTCTTTCAATCCTGATCTCTCTACTCCTGTGTTACCTCCTTCACATTCTCTTCCCACACCTAGAAAGTCCACTAGACAGCATAATCCTCCTTCATACCTTAAGGATTATGTCTGTCAACTGCCTGCATTTTCTAGTTCCTCTTCCTCCACTTTGGAATCTGAACCTATGTATTACTCTCAAGCTGCATCTGTCCCAGCATGGCAGGATGCAATGAGACAGGAGTTTGATGCTTTGGAGGCTAACCATACTTGGGATATTGTTCCTCTTGCACCTGGTAAGAAACCCATTGGCTGTAAGTGGGTCTATAAAATCAAATACAAGTCTGATGGTCTTGTTGAAAGGTATAAAGCAAGGCTTGTTATTATGGGTGATACACAAGTTGAGGGGATTGATTTTACTGACACTTTTTCTCCAGTGATTAAGATGACCACTGTGAAATGCTTGATTGCTGTGGCTGTCAAGAATCACTGGCCTCTATTTCAGCTTGATGTCAATAATGCTTTTCTCCATGGTGATTTGGATGAGGAAGTTTACATGAAACTTCCTCCAGGTTTGACAGTTTCTGCTCCTATTTCTGGTTCTGTTTCTCCTCCTTCTTCTAGTTCTTCTCCTCTGGTCTGTAAACTCAAGAAATCCCTATATGGGCTAAGACAAGCATCCAGACAATGGTATGCCAAGTTGTCTTCTGCTCTTTATTCCAGAGGGTACAAACATTCTTTGAATGACTATTCTTTGTTCATCAAAGGTAAACCTGGCTCCCTTGTGGTGGTGGCAGTCTATGTGGATGATATTATCCTTACTGGGGATGACAGTGATGAAATTACTGCACTGGAAACTGTTTCTTGATGATCAGTTTAAGATCAAAGACTTGGGATCTTTGCATTATTTTTTGGGTCTTGAAATGTCAGTTGTTCCTGGTGGAATGATCCTTAATCAGCATAAGTATATTTCTGATTTACTGCATCAGTTTAATTGTACAAATGTCTCATCTCTTGTTTCTCCTTTGGACATTAATGTCAAACTTCATGCTGATTCTGGTGACCTTTTATCCTCTCCTGACCAGTACAGGAGTCTAGTTGGTAAGATGTTGCTTCTGACTCATACTAGGCCTGACATATGCTTTGCAGTCCAACATCTGAGTCAATTCCTCAAATGCCACATACTTCCCCATATGACTGCTGCCCTGCATGTTCTGAGATACCTTAAGGGCACTCCTTTCTTGGGTTTATTTTATTCTGCTCATGCTGATTTCTCTGTTACTGGCTATTCTGGTAGTGACTGGGCTGCATGCCCTGATACTAGACGATCTGTTACTGGATTTTGTGTGCTTTTGGGTGGTTGCTTGATCAGTTGGAAATCCAAGAAGCAACCTGTTGTTTCTCTGTCTTCTGGTGAGGTAGAATATAGAGCCCTCAGCAAAGTTGTTGCTGAGTTAACTTGGCTTTCTCGCTTGTTGGTTGATCTTGGGGTATCTGTTTCTTCTCCTATTTCTGTATATTGTGATAGTCAGGCTGCTGTCCATATTGCTAACAATCATGTTTTTCATGAACGTACCAAACATATCGAGGTGGACTGCTATTTTGTTCGGGACTTGCTACAAACTGTTTTTTTCAAGCTGCTTCATGTTCCTACTTCTCGTCAACTGGCCGACCTGCTCACTAAGCCATTGCCTGGCATTGTGCTTCTTCCGCTTTTATCCAAGTTGCAGGTGGTTTCCCCCTCCAACTTGAGGGGGGTTTTGAGATAAAAGAGCTTACATGATTGTACACACTGTATATACATTGTATATTTATTGTATTCTCTGGTATACATTGTATGGGCTATGATGATTAATTTGTTG
This sequence comes from Nicotiana benthamiana, assembly GCA_034376525.1. Lineage (NCBI taxonomy): Eukaryota > Viridiplantae > Streptophyta > Magnoliopsida > Solanales > Solanaceae > Nicotiana > Nicotiana benthamiana. The sequence continues at coordinate 103,112,792 of CM067328.1, read as the reverse complement.
TTTGAGCTAAAGGTGTGTCTGAGCCCAATATGTATCTGAGCCCCATTTTCTTTCCATCATTGGGCCGTCTGACCCGACCCAATGCTAGGCGTATATATTGCCATGTATCAGATATTTTGTGGACGGATTTCATTTTTGTTTTATTTTCTGATTAATAAACTCTCTTTCTTCTAGAGAGTTCTCTCAGACGCTCCTCCTTCTCTCTAAATTCTCTCACTACATTCTCCATGATTATTCAGTTTAATCTCAAAGTTTTCACGGATAACTTTTTATTGTTGGATCAAAATCCATGCATCTCTTTATTAACAAGGATGTGAAAAAGGTCGCACACGCAATAATGAGAAGAAGTATCATGCTTAACCACCCTCCTGATGATAACGCATATGGAGTCGACAAAATCCCAACTCCTGGAGAAACAAATATTAGTAAATGGCGATGTCTCCGACGACATTCTTCAACTGATAAAAAAAACATTATATTCTTTCAAGTTACACAGATTATACAGCTGAAGAAAGTGAAATTTGGACCAACAAACAAAGACTAGCCAATCATAAAATTAACAAGAAACACCTCATAAGAAAGAACCTGATAGAGCATAATGTCCGTGAAAAGTTGCATTTAGAAAGGAAGTTTTGCCAGTGATAATAACCGAGTCCTTCTCGGTTCTATCACCGGCCTTCAGCAGGGGTAACAAAACAATGTTGCCATTTTCTGATTTCTTCTCCATTGCCTAGAAGAAAAATGTTTAGATATACCCTTTGCCCCCTTCGATTTAAAAAGGTGGCTGTGACAACTAATTGCATCTTGTCAACAACTTTTATAGTTTCATTAAGTTTAATAGCCCTTCACCGAATGGCTATTACATAATTAATTTATACTAATGCATATATATTGACCATAAAAAAATAAGCGTAGAATTCAATCTGCTATTTGTATAAAGATCTTCTAGTAATGATGCGACGAAGAAAAAAATTCTTTTATTGATTTTCTACGTGTCTTTCTGGATAGCATCGGGAATAACGTGGATCATTGCTTTCTGACTTTTCTTTGCCTTACCAAGTGTGTTTACAACATAATTCGTCTAATTTTTAAGACGGTGTACGAATTTAGGATTTGAAGGTAATGAGTATTATAATTTTTTAAATATATATCATATAATAATTAAATACGCAGTTTGTTTATACGATTCATTTATCTTAGATTATTCATGCAATTTGATAGGTTTTTTTTCGAAAATATGAAAATTACATCTCTTTCCCGTAGCTTATTTGTGGATTTCTGTGGATATATTGTCGTTGTATGAAACTACATCTCAGACATCATGACGCAAATGTAATTAACTTCTTAAAGAAGGAATTACACCTTTATTAATCACGATACAAGTGAAATTAATATTTTCACTAGGGAACTACATCTTTTTTGTATACCAAAAAATAAATTTGAACAAGTAAAATAACATCTTCAATACGAAAATTTCGCCAATCAGAAAAAATAATTATCTTCAATAGATAAATTATACCCCATAAGTAACTGCAGAACTAGATAAATTAAAAGATCTCAAAGATTAAAATCATAAATCTCATATTTTTCTAAGCAATGCTTGCGAAATTTTCATAAGTTAATTATATATATATATATATATATATATATATATATATATATATATTCTCTTTAGTAAAAACACTCAAAAAAGAGCCTCCACAATTTAAAACTTTCATAAAATAAGCATTTCTCTTAATCTAAAATCTTTTAATCTTTTCATTCAAAATAAAAAAACTTGGTCCCGATAGCAATTTTGGATTGAGATCTAATTTTATATATATATATATATATATATATATATATATATATATATATATATATATATATATATATATATATATAAATATATATATATATATATAAATATATATATATATATACATATATATATATATATATGTATATATATATATATATGTATATATATATATATAACAACAAAGAGGAAATTGGGTGGTAGCCAAAAAGGAAAATGAGTTGGACAAAGGAAATAAAAAGCACAACGAAAATGAAAATTCAGAAAAGGTTCAACTTCGAACTTCAATTTTACGCACGAGAAATTCTTTCAAAAAGTTTATCAGCCATGGCACCTTTATCTAGTGTGCGACTGGGGGTGACAGGATCAAGTATTTAACTTACTTTAAGAATTTTTTTACATAAATATATCATAATTTTATCAGTTTAGCGGGTGTCACCACCACCACCCTAATGGATGGATACGCGACATAGCTTTAGAAAGAAAAATAAATAAAAGGCCTTTGACGTGTATTAAAATTATCTTTCAAATTTGTGGTCGACACATATCCTAAAATTATTTTTGACTGTAAGAGTATGTAGTTGATAAAATAAAAGTTTGAGTTCGAAAAGATTTCAAATATACAAAAGCTTATTCTTGTTAGAATATCTTAAAAAAATAAAATAGTGTGATACAAAGTGGAACATAATAGACAGTTTGGCAAAAATGAGGGAATATGATATAGGAAGCCAAAATCATCTATATACTTTGACTTCAAAGGAGGTATGATCTTCCAATTAATATAAATATATAACTAAAGAAGATATTGCATAATAACTATTTATACTTCCTCCGTAAAAAACTAATACTTATTTGCTGACTGGGCGATTAAGTCATGTTTAATTAGACGTGTCACTTGTCCAATAAAGCTAAACAGTTTTAATTTACATAAATAAAGTACTCATGTTTTTTCTTAAAGATTAAAGAAATGCTTCAAAATTTTATTCTTCACAATACTCAACCTTCATAAGTGGTCATATTGTTGAACCGAAGTAAGCTCAAATAGATTTTAAGGTAAATATTTAATATTTTCTCAATTTTTAACATAGAGGTATTCCAGAAACATGCTCGGACTGCGAAGCCAAATCGAAGAAGCTAAAATGAACTGTTTAAGGCTCAAATCACAGAATTAGGTTCTAAATCATAAGATAGCCTATCGGGTCATCACATTCTCCACCTCTAATACAATCGTTCGTCCTAGAACGGACATAGAAAAGTACATGTAGTGGTGAAAATTTTGGGATATCTACTCTGCATGTCCGACTCGGACTCCCAAGTAGCTGACTCGATGGGTTGAACTCTCCACCGCAGTTGAACTGAAGGATAAATCTTCGACCTTAAATGACGAACCTGCCGGGTTAGAATAGCCACCGGCTCCTCCTCATTAGTCAAATCCTTGTTCAACTGGATAGAGCTAAAATGTACCACGTGGGACGGATCGTCGTGATACTTCTGGATCATGGACGCATGGAAGACTAGATGAGCCGTTGATAAACTAGATGGCAATTCGAGCTTGTAAGCCACCTCACCCACTATCGAAAGAATCTCAAAAGGCACGATATACCTAGCGCTCAACTTGCCATTCTTTATGAACCTCATCACATCCTTCATGGGTGATACCTAGAGAAATTGTCACGACCCTAGTTTACCAATCGTGAACCTATCATGACGGCACACAGTCTTCGCGACTAGGTAAGCCTAACACATTGCAGAAATTCAACAACCTTAATGAAAACGATAAAAATTACTGAATAACATAAGAAAATGAATAGAGTGCCACCTAGCACTTGCATTTAAACTCAAAATAAGGTAACAACTTCAAAGACTCGGAAACCCATGGGCCGCACAGGCTAAGAGTAAAAACATAACACACAGCTCTAATATTCGAAAGTGTCCACCACAACTGAATACATGAATGAAACTACTAAATAAAAGGTAAAATAGAAGAAGACTCTTCGGATCTACGGACGCGGGAGATGCAAACCTCAAGTCTCCAAGTGAAATGCTCCCTGACAGCTAGAAGCGGTATGCCTGCTCAGATGTACTTGGATCTGCACAACAAAAGTGTGCAGAAGAGTAGCATGAGTATACCACAGTGGTACTAAGTAAGTGTCAAGCCTAACCTCGGTGGGTTAGTGACGAGGGTCGATGCCCTACTGAGGTAAATAAAAGAATAATATAAAATGAATAGACATAAGGAAATACAGTAAAGCTCGAGTATCTAACAAAAATAGTAAGTAAAACTAAACAGACGGCAAATGCAAATCTACAATGCAAGAATGATCACTATAAGCTATCTATCATCGGTGAACTCCTGGTATCCTCTAGTTAATCACTACAAGCTATTATAAGGGATCTCCAAGTATCACGAGGATCTCTTGGTATCCTCTAGTTAATCAGTTCTGCACTTAGGATCTCTTAGTATCCGCCAGTTAATCTATCCTGTGACGGGGATCTCTTGGTATCCCACACTTCGAAATATCGAAACAAAATACGAATAGGGGGAGCTCCCGGGATGCCGTCCCGTAGTCCCAATAGTAAATACACTACAACAAACCAATATTTAACAGAAAGAAGCTAAGTGCGATCAACAAGTAAAATCTAAAGTCTAACATTCTTCACAAGAAAGAAAGATATTGCAGTTTAGTCAAGTAGAGCAAATAAGTTACTAACATGCTTTCCCTAAGCTAAAACAAGTGAAATTGCATTTTTAAAAGTAAAACATATGAAGAATATGCAGTCTAAATAAGCCAATTAGGATGAATTTCAAAAACTAGAACAAGTACGCGCCCGTCACCTAGCGCACAAGACATTTAAACAACAACAAAGATATCCTAAGGGGAGAGGTCCCCCACACAAAGTTAGGCAAGCCACTTACCTCGAACCGGTACAAAACCGCTAAGAAACAATGACCTTGCAAAGGGTATCCGACTCCGAGTGGCCCAAATCTATTCAAATCAATTACATATTGTAAATAACATCGCACTTAACTAACTACACTGTTAAAATTAAATCTAAGGCGCAAAAATAGGTAAAATAACCAAAATGCACATCAGGCCAACGTCTCGGAATCGAATAATTTCCACATTTTCAGAAACCTCATTTTATCACGAGTCCAACCATATAAAAATCTCACAAATCGGAGGTCAAATGCCCCTTCAGTTCATCAAAGTTAGGCCTAAGCACTTTACCCCAATTTTCATTCAAAATCCGAAATTAAAGTTTGAATTTGAGATTAGATTAGTGGGTTTTAGTCATAGAGGAGTAAGGAATCATTACCGAATAGTCTTCTCTTCAAAACTCACTAAAAATTGCCTTTTCCCAAGCTCTCAAATGATTTTCCAACTTTTGAAACTTAACCCTCGATTTTACTATTTCTAAACAGGGTTTTCCGCTTTTGCGGCTCAGGGACCGCTTCTGCGGTCCCGCTTCTGCGGATAGTTAACCTCTTTTGTAGTTCCACTTTAAAGGCCTGAGTCTGGTCCTGCGGACAATTAACCGCAACCGCTTCTGCGGTTAATTAACCTCTTTTGTAGTTCCACTTTAAAGGCCTGAGTCTGGTCCTGCGGACAATTAACCGCCTTTGCGGTTCCACCTTTGCGAGAGAGAACCGCTTTTGCGACTCCTAGGAATCCCCTCAACTTCCGCTGCTGCGGTCCCTCACTTGCAGGCGCGAGTCCATTTCTGCGGATATACAATCTCTTCTGTGGTTCCTGGCCTTGAGCCCCAATATCGCATTTGCGGCGCCTAAGCTGCTTCTGAGGCTCCATTTCTGCAGTCCCCAAGACACAGAAGCGAAAATACCAGAAGGCTGAAGGCCTGGAGCTGCACACTTTAGAAATTTCATCTGTCGACCATCCGAAATCATCCCGAGGCCCCCGAGACCCAACCAAACCTACAGATATATCCCATAATATCATTCAAACTTGCACCAATCCTTAAACCACATAAAACAACGCCAGAAACTAGAATTAATCAATGATTTTTGAACTTAGAAACTTCAAATTCCAACAAAACTCGCTTTCGATTCAAAACCTAACCAAAACACATCTGATTGATCTGCAATTTTGCACGCACGTCCCAATGACATGACGGTGCTACAGCAACTTCCAGAATCCCATTTCGACCCTTGGATCAAAATTTCACTATCGGACCGGAAACTTCAAAATTCTAACTTTCGGTATTTCTAGCCTAAATGAGCTACTGACGTCCAAAATATATTCCGAACGCCCTCCCAACCCCGATATCACCTAACAGAACAAAAGAAACCATCAGATTTTCATTCCAATGTCGTCTTCACACTGTTCTGATTACTGACCATTTTCCAATACTTAAGCTCTCACTTAGAGACTAAGTATCCCAAAACACTTTGGATTCTATAACCGAACATCCAGAAAATCGAAAATAGCAATAATGAACTTAGGGGAAGCAGTTAATATGGGAACGGGGCATAAATTCCAAAGACAACCGGCCGGGTCGTCACATCCTCCTACACTTAAACATTCGTTCGTCCTCGAACGAGCATAGAGAACATACCTGAAGTAGCAAAAGATGAGGGTATCGGCTGCGCATATCCCCCTCGGTCTCCCAAGTCGCCTCCTTGGCCGGCTGACCCTGCCATTGAACCTTTACTGAAGCTACATCCTTTCACCTTAGCTTTCGAACCAACCTATCCGATATTGCCACTGGCTCTTCAACATAGGACAATTCATTGTCCAACTAGACTGAAATGCACTCCAACACGTGAGACGAGTCACCGTGATACTTCGAAGCATCAAAACATGAAATACCGGATGAACCCTTGCCAAACTGGGAGGTAAAGAAAGCTCATAAGCAACCTTCCCCATTTGCCTCAAAATCTCAAATGGGTCAATGAACCTCGGACTCAACTTCTCTTTCTTTCCAAACCTCATGACGCCATTCATAGGCGAGACCCGAAGCAAAAACCGCTCACTAACCATAAAGGACACATCACGAACCTTCCAGTCCGCATAACTCTTCTACCAGGACTAGGCCGCATGGAGTTTGTCCTGAATCACCTTAACCTTCTCAACCGCATCCCGAACCAAATCAGTGCCCAATAGCCTGGCCTCACCCGGCTCGAACCAACCCACCGGGGATCTGCATCCCCTACCATATAAGGCCTCATAAGGCGCCATATGAATACTGGACTGATAACTGTTGTTATATGCAAACTCAGCCAATGTCAAGAACTGATCCCAAGACCCTCTAAACTCAATCGCAAATGCACGGAGCATATTCTCAAGAATTTGAATAGTATGATCAGACTGTACCTCCGTCTGAGGGTGAAAAGCTGTATTCATGGTCACTCGGGTACCCAACTCGTGCTGGACAACTCTCTAGAACCGTGATATAAACGCTGAACCCTTGTATGAGATGATAGAAACTCGAATGTCGTGCAGATGGACAATCTCTCTGATATAAATCCCTGCTAACTGCTCTGTTGAGTAAGAAGTACACACTGGAATGAAATGAGCGGACTTGGTCAACCGATCCACAAAAACCCAAATAGAATCAAATTTCCTCGCCATCAGAGGGAGTCCAATTACAAAATTCATAGTGATATTCTCCCATTTCCACTCTGGAATCTTCATCTGCTGGAGTAACCCTCCCGGTCTCTGATGCTCAGCCTTTACCTGCTGACACTTGAGGCTTCTAGCTACAAACTCCACTATGTCCTTCTTCATCCTGCTCCACTAGTAATGCTGCCTCAGATATTGATACATCTTTGCGGCACCCGGATGGATGTAACCGCGAGCTTTGGGCCTCGGTCAATATCAACTCTCGAATATTATCAATATTGGGTACATAAATCCAACCCTGCATCCTCAATACCTTTTCATCTCCAATAGTCACATCCCTAGCATCGCCACAATGAAATGTGTCCCTGAGGACAAGCAAATGAGGGTCATTATACTGTCGCTCTCTGATATAATCAAACAATGAAGACCGAGAAACCACACAAACTAGAACTCGGCTAGGCTCAGAGAGATCCAATCTCACGAACAGACTGGCTAAGGCCTGGACATCCATCGCCATAGGTCTCCCTGAAGCTGGTAAATATTCCCAACTCCCCAAACTCTCCGCCCGACAACTCAAGGCATCAGCTACAACATTTGCCTTGCACGGGTAATAAAGAATAGTAATATCATAATCCTTCATTAGCTCCAACCATATCATCTGGCGCAAGTTCAAATCCCTCTGCTTGAATAAGTGCTGCAAACTCCGATGATCCGTATAATTCTCACAAGGCACACCGTACAAATAATGACGCCAGATCTTGTAAGGCGTGAACAATAGAAGATAACTCTAGGTCATGGACAGGATAGTCCTTTTCATGTACCTTCAACTATCTGGACGCGTAGGCAATCACCCTACCATCCTGCATCAACACCGCTCCAAGTCCAACTGGTGAGGCATCACAACATACTGTATAGGACCCAAAATAAGCAGGCAAAATCAGAATATGGGCTAAATTCAAAGCCGTCTTGAGCTTTTGGAAGCTTGCCTCACACTCTTCTGACCACTAAAAAGGAGCACCCTTCTGGGTCAATCTCGTCATAGGGGCTGTAATTGATGAGAACCCCTCCACAAAACTACGGTAATACCATGCCAGGCCAAGGAAACTACAAATCTCTGAAGCTGAGGAGGGCCTGGGCCAACTCAGTACGGCCTCCACCTTCTTAGGGTCTACCCTAATGCCCTCACTCGATACCACATGGCCTAGAAATTCCACAGAACTCAACAAAAACTCACATTTTGAGAACTTTGCATATAATTTCTTTTCTCTCAGGGTCTGAAGCACTGTCCTCAGGTGCTGCTCATGATCTTCCCAACTACAAGAGTATACAAGAATATCGTCTATGAAAAAAATGACAAACGAGTCTAGGTAGGGCCTGAATACACTATGCATCAAATACATAAAAGCTGATGGGGTGTTGGTCAGCCCAAATGACATGACAAGGAACTCGTAACGACCATACCTAGTCCTGAAAGCAGTCTTCGTGATACTCGGCTCTAGAATCTTTAGCTGGTGATAACCTGACTTCAAATCAATCTTAGAAAACACATCTGCCCCCTGAAGCTGGCTAAATAGATCATCAATACGAGGCAAATGATATCGGTTCTTCATTGTAAATTTGTTCAATTGACGATAATCGATACACATGCGCATAGAACCATCCTTTTTCTTTACGAACAAGACAGGAGCACCCATGGTGAAACACTAGGTCGAATAAAACCCTTATCAAACAATTTTGGTAATTGGTCCGTCAACTCCTTCAACTAAGGAGGAGCCATACGGTAAGGAGGAATAGATATGGGCTGTGTGCCCAGCAACAAATCAATACCAAAATCAATGTCCCGATCGGGCGATATGCCTAGAAGATCAGCTGGAAGCACATCGGGGAAATCCCGTACTACTGGGACAGAGTCAACAGAAGGGGTATCAGCACTAACATCTCTCACATAGGCTAAATACACCGAACAACCCTTCTCAACCATACTCTGAGCTTTAAGAAAAGATATAACTCTGCTGGGAGTGTGATCAAAAGTACCATTCCACTCAATAAACGGAATACGTGGCATATCCAACGTCACGGTCTTAGCGTGATAATTAAGAATAGCATACTGGGGCGACAACTAGTCCATGCCCAAGATAATATCCAAATAAACCATATCAAGTATTAAAAGATCTGCTCTAGTCTCAAAACCACGAATAGTAACCAAACACGATCGATATACGCAGTCCACAACAAGGGAATCTCCCACGAGAGTAGAAACATAAACAGGAGAGCTCAAGGTCTCTCAGGCTGTAACCAAATGCGGAGCAAAATAAGATGACACATAAGAATAAGTAGAACCTGAATCGAATAGAACTGATGCTTCTCTGTGACTAACCAATATAATACTTGTGATAACAGAATCGGAGGCGACAACCTCGGCACAATCATGAATGGCATAAAATCTGGCCCGGCCCCTACCTCGAGGGCGACCTCTATCTCCTCAATTTTCTCCACTTGCTGGCTGGGCAGTTGGGGTGGCAGCTGGAGCTGGAACAGTGGCTAGAGAATACCACTAGGTGCGCTGCTGCTGATACTGTTGTTGAGGTGTACTCCTCTCGAGCCTAGGGAAATCCCTCACTACATAGCGGGTATCCCCGCACTCATAACAAGCTCTGGGAGGGCACGGTGGCTGTGATTGACAGGGCCACCTCTGCTAGACTGACCTCTGGAGGTGCCCCGCTTAGGAGGCGCACTGGATATCGGAGGTGCATAATAAGGCTCCTGAGATCTGGGAGGACCTGGAGCACTGCTGGGTGAAGGAAGAGCTGAATGAACTTCGCAACCCGTATAGCCCCTACCATGACGTCCTTCTCCTAAAGTACGAGTACAAGAGAAATGACCAGACTCTCGAAACCTCTTGGCCTCTCTCTCCTCTCGCTCTCTGGCATGCATACCCTCTATCCTCCTGGCTATACTCACCATCTACTGATATGGTATATCCATCTCCATATCTCGCGCCATACCAGACCTAATGGAAGGAATAAGACCCCGATAAACCTGCGAACCCTATCATGAACTTCAACCACCAAAGAAGGCGCACGCCTGGCCAACCTAGTTTAACGGACAACATACTCAAAGATAGTCTTAGGGACCTGGCGCAAGTGCTCAAACTCCCCGTGCCATGCATCTCGGAGGCTCTGGGGAACAAACTCCCTCTGAAATATGTCTGAAAAATGAGTCCAAGTTAGGTAGGCAGCCTCGTCTGGACTGTCTAACTCAAAGGTGTGCCACCAGTTATAGGCGGTTCCCTGAAGCTGGAAAGCAACAAAGGAAACCCCACTCGAGGCAGTATCCCCATGGTGCAAAATATGTGGTGGTAATCCTCCAAAAACCCCAAAGCATCATCTGTAGCTAGTCCGCTAAAAATAGGAGGGTCATACTTCTTGAACCGCTCAATCTACGTTGCTCATCCTCCAAAGCAGGGGCCCCATCCTCGGGCTAAACCGGTACTGTAGGATGGACAGGAATAATATCTGGAATAGGTTCCATGTGCACCCTCTTCTCCAGAGTGCGGGCTACGGGAGTCTAGGCTTCTCCCCCGGCCTGGGACGTGGCTGGAGGAAGGGGAAGCAATCCCGCATGTGACATGGTAGTATACATGCTCATGAACTGTGCCAATGCCTCCTGGACAGCTTGAGTAGTGGTGGCTATGAGCGTCTTTGGTGCCTGAGTCCTGGCTGGGTATGTTGGTGGAACCTCGGCGGCTGCTCGCGCAGGTGCTCTGGCTGCACCCCGCGCACGTCCACAAGCCCTACCCCGATTCCTTCCTTTGACGACTGTAGGAGGGGGAGCGGGTACCTGATCAACTCGGGTCGTGTGTGTCCTCACCATCTGTGAGAGAATCAAAAAAGTAGCACGACAAGAATTCAATAAAGTGAAGATTTTTCCTAAATAGTTACATAGCCTCCCGTAGATAAGTACAAACGTCTCTCTACCGATCAGCGAGACTCTAAATAACCGGCATGCGTCCCGTGACTCCTATTAACCTAGAGCTCTAATACCAACTTGTCAAGATCCTAGTTCACCAATCGTGAACCTGTCATGACGGCACCCAAACTTCGCGACTAGGTAAGCCTAACACATTGCGTAAAGTCAACAATCTTTACGAAATTGATGAATAATTACTGAATAACATAAGAAAATGTATAGAGTGCCGCCTGGCACATACATTTCAACTAAAAATAATGTAACAACTTCTAAGACCCGGAAACCCACGGGCCACACAGGCTAAGAGTAAAAACATAACACACTCCTCTAATATCTGAAATTGTCTACTACAACTGAATACATGAATGAAACTACTAACTAAAAGGTATAATAGAAGTAGACTCTTCGAATCTGCGGACGCGGCAGATGCATACCCCAAGTCTCTAAGTGAAATGCTCCCTGGCAACTATAAGCGGTATGCCTGCTAAGATGTACCTGGATCTGCACAACAAAAGTGTGCAGAAGAGTAGCATGAGTACACCAAAGCGGTACTCAGTAAGTGCCAATCCTAACCTCGGTGGGGTAGTGACGAGGAAGGTCGAGGCCTTACTGAGGTAAACAAAAGAATAATATAAAATGAATAGACAGAAAGAAATACAGTAAAGCTCTAGTATAGCGTGAAGATAGATGATCTCGCAAATGTAAATCTCAGCCAACCACTCCAAATAATATGTAACTGCCACATGAATGAAATGCGCTGACTCGGTCAGCCTATCCACCAAGACCAAAACTGCATCAAATGTTTTTTGAGACTGCGAGATTCCAACCACGAAACCTACTGTAATACGCTCCCACTTTTACTCAGGAATCTCTACCTTCTAGAGCAAACCTGTATACAGTAAATCGAAGGGTCCTTCCGTCATTACGACGCCTTGTAAACACGTCCCGAAAGCTTAAGACTATGGTTGGGTTAAATCCCTTGAGGCACATCGACGCTCGACCTCGGGGTGGTACAGACCGATGGTTAGAGAGAAAGTGGGGAGTTTCCAAGGCGCATAAATAGGGCTGACAAAGTCTAGTGGACTAGTTTGAAACAAATATAGACATTAACTAGCTATAATATCTCCATATCTTTGTAATTAAGGCATTTGTACTATGTTAGAATTACCACTCATATATAAAAGGAATCCTTCTCATTTTGTAGACATTTGTTGCTCAATACTAAATACGCAAGAACATTCTCTCTACTCTCTAACATATTCTCTCGATCTCATTGCTTCCATTTATTGCTTACACTCATTGTGTTCTATTTAATGCTTATCATTTATTTCTTATCATTGATCATAAATAGCAATCATTTTTTCTCTCATAACTGTATGTCCCCCCTCGATTGCCCGAAGCCGGCCTCCAGATCCGACCTCGAGGCCCGATTTTCAGTCGTTTGGTTTTGACTATTATATCGCTTTTAGCTATAATCTTGCTTTCTAGTCTAGTAATTTAGCATCCTTTGCCTTATAACTAGTATAAAAATAGATTATATATTTTTAGAACCAATAAATTAAATCTAATTATTATTACCATTTTCACGGTAAATAGTTCAGGAGCCCACCATGGTGCTAAAAATATAGTGATTATTTTCTTGCTGGTTTTAATATATAACGCAAATTATTTTTCATATTTTTTCTTGGCCAAGATCTTTGATTTCGGGTCAAAATGTCCAACTCAGTTAACAAAAATCCTGAGAACCATGGAGAGAATGGTGTGGATGTTCCAGGTATTTGTGTACCACCACGAAACCCTGACAACGCACCAGAACCAATTCTCGTAGATGCAGTCTCACGCAACGCCCAACATATCGATACGAGCTCCTATACTAACATGAGCGCGCACGAATAAGACCAATAAGAAGATCAGAAAACCCCAACTAGGGAAGAACTGGAGTTTATCGTTCATGTTACAGGCACAACAACTCGTGATTGCTCAGCTGCGAAGTCACCAAAAAACTCCCAGCAGGGCAGTACTAGGGATGCCCCCCAAATAGAAGCTAACGACAAGAAGGTAGAGACTTACAATTCCAGCGTCAATAAAATTTCGGGCGCACCCCTGATTCTAAAAGGGGTAGACTTTAAGAAGTTCGTGCAAAAGTCGTTCCCGCAGGATGCAACCCCAAAACCCATTCCATTAAAGCTCATAATGCCTGAGCTTCCAAAGTAAAATGGAGCCTTAGAACCCAATAAGCGCGCCACTGTCTACACTTGCGCAGTTAAGGGAAACAACCTAAACTATGACGAGATCGAGTTCGTCTTGCTAAAGAATTTTGGGGAAACACTCTCGAAATGGGCTATGATGTGGTATCACAACCCAGCTCCTAAATCTATAGAATCATTTTAGATTCATTCATAAAGGTATATGTCGGTGCCATTCAAAGTGGCAACAAGGAAATGCGGCGTCTTCAAGATCAAGTAGAGGGAGTTTGGGATGCTACGAGAGTTCGTATCTCGCTTTCAAATTTAACAAATGGAACTACCACCAGTCTCTGATGATTGGGCAGTGCCGGCCTTCACACAAGGTCTGATGAATGAATCTCGGTGGCTTCGAAGCAGCTGCAATAGAATCTTGTTAAATACCCCACAGTGACCTTGTCGGACGTCCACAACCGATACCAATCGCAAATCAAGGTCGAGGATGACCAATTAGGCCCCCTTGGGCTTGGTATACATAAGCAAGCTTCTAGCGAAAAATTCAAAGCCGAATAAAGAGAGATACCAACCATACACCAAAGATAGAAGAAACGCCCTGAGGTGTAACATACCCTGGAACAATTGAAGAATATATTGAGTCCAGAACCCTCGGGGACTTGTCACCAGAGCTGGGTTCGTTGGGCACACAAGGCCAACGAAGGCACCTCGCTTGTCAGAATACAACTATAATGTCGATGTTTCAGACATCGCATTCGCCATCAGCAAAATCAGAGATACCAGATTGCCTAGGCCTTTACAATAAGTTCCTTAGCAAATTAATCATAAATTGGTGTGTGAATTTCACAACACACATGACACAAGATTGAGGATTGCCACTAGCTCCGGGAAGAAGTAGCCCGACTACTTAGCAAAGGTCACCTCCTAGAATTCCTCAATGGCTGGGCCAAAAATGGGTTCTGGGAAAGAGAGGTGACCCAGAAGAACGAAACAAATGAGACACAACATGTTATCCACATGATCTTGAGAGGTATCAATGCCCCACAATGTCATGACCCAAAATCTTCTAAGGGTCGTGGTGGCGCCGGACACCGCTGTCAGGCAAGCCAACCAAAGTACTTAAACTAAATCTCATTTTAACAGTTTAAAAATCTAGGATTTTCCTTCATATTTTGAAAATTCTAAAGAGTAAAGTTTCAAGTTAAATTTACAAATTATGCTAATATTACAATATTTCAAACCATCCTAGAACCTGGAGTAACAAGTGCATGAGCATCGAATGATAAGAGAAATAAAAATACATAATCCGTCCGAAATACATTGGACAGAAAATAAATACAGTACTGGAAAGGGACTACCTTAGCTACGGCTGTTTCGAATGATGCAGCTCATCTAGTCCCAAAATCAACCGTGCTACTATGCCAGTAGACCACTGGAGCCACATATACCCGTGAAATGTAATGCATAGAAAGTGAGTAAAAAATAACATGTACCTAGTGAATATTCCGCCTAATCCCGAAGGGATAGAGACGAGACTGTCAACTTTGACAGTCACTAGTAGTCGAATGACTATTTATCTTTAATATATATATTACGCAATGGTTTTATTCTAATAAACATGTTTCTGATATAGATGGAGGAAACAAGTAAAGATATAATTCTTTCATGGAAATTTTCTTTGATCTCTTGTTATTATTAGTAATATGATATTGCCTTGGTGAGGCATAAAACAACTCAAAAGAGTTCAAAATAATAGCACAAACATGCACAAATCATGTCGAGGTCGATGGCCCGCTCCAACAGAAATATAAAGTGTGCATTGCTGCGGGTCGGACGGCCCGTACCATAGATGCATCTATTTCACCGAGGCGATCGGCCCGTTCCAACAGAAATGAACACATACCCTGCTTGCGAATCATGCATGCGACAAAGGTACACATATGAATACATGTTCAATCGGTTAAATAGGGATTTATCGGGGAATATTTTTTCAAATGAAATCAACTCCCCTTAACAATATTAATAAATGAAGTTTAATCCTTTTTGGAATTCATTTACTAGTTCAATTTGACTTAAACAATTCAAATGTCAACAAGGTTACAAATATTCCATGTATAACATGCTTTTGGGTCCTAGTATACCGGGACAATAGCATAATAGTAGCCACGCACGGACTCTCGTCACCTCGTGCGTACGTAGCCCCCACAATTTGAAGCACATAATAAATTTAAATCACCTATGAGGTGGTTTACCTCCACAGGATTAGGAAGAAGACTCACCTCGCCCGAAGACTCCATATCGGCATTCCTGATTCCTCTAGAGACTTGAACCAACGCACAATTTCTCCAAAACTAGCCAACCAATGTCAAACTAATGAGAATATACTCAAATACTTGCTAACAATTCAAATTATACAATTTCCCAACTCTACTTTGTGAATTGACAAAAATTCCCTCGGTCCCACATGCCCGGAATCAAAAAATTTTTGAAAGTAAATATTACTCATAACTCATATGGTCTATATCCGGAAAATCATCCAATTTCATCCATGAATTGACCCTCAAATCAAGGATTTACCATTTTCAACTTTGAGGCTCAAAATCCCAGCTTCTACCATCAAAACATGGATACAAATAGAAACCAATAGAAATAATCATGGAGAAACATCAAAATAAAGGTCAGATATTTACCCCCTTGTTGAGACGAGAATAACGCCGCGAAAATCACCTAACACGGAGCTCTAGAACTCATGCCCAAAATACTAAAATAATCGGTTTAAAACACTATCCAGGCCCATTTTCCGCTTATGCGGACAATTTTCGCATATGAGGGACCTCTTTTACGGTTTTATTTCTGCTTTTTCGGTCCCGCATCCGCGGTCAATTTCCTATAATACGGATTTGACAGCAACCAGATTCTCCCGACACGGAAATGAGCATAACTTCCTCATACGATGTAAAAATTCGACGATTCTTTTTCCTATGGCTCCGTAATTTTGATACGTATCTAATTATTCAAACAAAACTGAAGTTGGAGCTCATTTTCTTAATATGATACCCTTTATGTCCAAGAAACGATGTTGAAATATCAAAGAAGAGCGTAATCACAACCCGAAACACACGCGAGGCCCCCGGGACCCCAACCAATCACACCAACCAGTCCAAAAATACATTACGGACTTGTTTGAGGCCTCAAATCACATCAAATAACGCTAAAATCATGATTCAACCTCCAGCCCAAGCTTGATGAACTTTGAGATTTCCAACTTCTATTTCCAATGCTGAAACTTATCAAATTATGTGCGATTGAATTAAAATTTTGCAAACAAGTCCAATATGACATATAGAAGCTATAGCAACTCTGGGAATTCTATTCCGACCATTGGATCAAAATCTCACCTATCAAGCGGAATTCGCCAAAATACTAATTTTGCCAATTCAAGCTTAATTCTACACTGGTTATCACAAAAATATTTCGGACACACTCCTAAGTCCCAAATCACCTAATAAAGCTATCCGAACCATAAAATTTACATTTCGAGAACGATATCAAAATTTCCACTCCCGGTCAAATTTTTTCAAAAGCCTTCAAATTTCTATCTTTAGTCAAACGACTCCAAAATGACCTACGGACCTCCGAATTCACTTCCGATCGCGCTCCCAATCCTGAATTATCATACGGAGCTACTCACAGTCTCGGAATCCCAAATGGACATTAATAACACAGAAAATGCATTGTAAGCCAAAATGATGCAATTCTTCTAAAATGCTACCTTCCACAATAGGCATCAAAACGCTTCCTGGTTATCCAAAGCCTGATCCCGGCATATGCCCAAGTCAGAAATCATCATATGAACCTGCTGGAACATTCGGATCCCAATTCTGAGGTCGTTTACTCAAATTTCCAATCCTAGTTCATTTCTTCATCTTTAAGCTTTCAAAATGAGAATTTCCGTTTAGATTTGACTCCAAACTTCCTGAATTCTAATTCTGAACATACACACAAGTCAATATACTTGAGATGAAGCTGCTCATGGCCTTAGACTGCTAAATGATGCACCAAAGCTTAAAACGACCAGTCGGTTCGTTACAATCTCCCCCACTTAAACATATATTCGTCCTCGAACGTGATGAGAACTACACTAAAGTAGTCTGAAATCACTTGTTTAACACCTCACGCACCTTCCCATGCTAACACAACTCAGTTGAGCTTATTAGCTCGATAATTCTGCAGATACACTCCTTTATTCAAGCAAATAAGCCTTAAAGCATAATTCCAACATTCAGAATTTCTCGCCAAGCTTGATTCCCACATACGATCACCATATCCATCACTATACGCTGTATCCACACATAACTACATAACTTGCTGAGTTTGCATTTTGCATCACTTTACTCATGGGACCACAATAATATTATTTAAACATAATAGTCCAAATTCCACAAATCTGATGCTCCTATTGCATCTCATGACCTACACAGGTCTTGCTCTAGATTTTACAACACCTACACAACGAAAGAGATGTGTTGAAATTCTAAACAAGCTGCCGAGTCAACAAATCATTGATTCTATACTTTTGACAAGAACTATAACCTCATTCTATACCAGAGAATGTTATTTTCTCTTTAATATACTCCATATAATCAGATTGCACTGATCCCAAATCCAATAACCTCGTCTCCCCAGTACGAACAACTCAGGCAATAAGCCACCTCAGACGTGATCAAAAGTCCCACACGATGCCACAATGTCCCAGTAGGCTACCAATTCGAACGCGATACAAAAGGCAGGCGAACTCTAGAAGGAACTACTAAACTCGCACGCTAACATGGATTTCCTCAGAAAATATGGAAAAAGAACACATAAATGCAAATATGGGATACTGGACTGAACATCACACTATTGCGGCGCACAAGTCGATCCAAACAATATACCCATGGCGGCTTTCCACCCGATCTACATATAGAACTCACATAAGGGGATATACATCGAGCTGAATATCTCATCATATAAAAGTACCGAATATTGGTCATAAACACACTATGTTCATAATACCATCCCCAAGGAAACATATAGCGCTATAGACAACAAACGTAAGCACAACTGAGGTACGTTACATGATCTAAGTCTCAAGAGCCATCTTGCTCATGTAACATCACCACTGAGCGGAACCTCAACATATTAGGAATTTACCAATTTGTCTCACAACTCATACGGCGCAATATATCTTTATATGAATTAGCTGACCACAAAATAAGATCGCGAATATCTTTCCTTAAAGAGCGCATTGCTGAAATAAACACAACTGGCCTGGCGTAAGGTTCACTTTCACATTTAAATCTATCCACCAACCTCAAGTCGATCCTTATCGTGCCAGGCTAGTCCAATAATCTCTCACATGTCCATAACCCAATAAACGGAGTGACCTCCAGGCATAAATTCTCAAATAGATGATATTACCAAAATCCTCGTACTTTATTTAAATTTCTAATTAATCAAGTGACTACATGTCACACTTATACAATCTTCCTGTGGGAAAATCAGCTCCCACCATCTTCGGAAAATAATTAACGGGTTCGCACATTCAAACCACCGACTACACTCCACGTGCCACTATACGATAGATGCGATTTCCATCACAACTTTGGAACAGCGGATAGGCTAACACGTCATCATATAAAACATTCCATTTAACTCACATCAGGAGAACTGTAGCAACATACAAGAGAATTCTCATAGCCGCCGAATATGCCAATCTCTAAGTAGTAGTCCAAGCAATCATAACCCTTTCCGGGATCCGCCTACTCATAACAGGTCATGACAGAAGAATGCTTCTGAATAACATCAATAACTGCGGCCGGTAAGCCCCACATGTACCACCACAAATCACATGTATAACTCAATCACACTGAACGGATTGATCACTGGCACCAATATGCCAATTCAACTATGGCTAATCAATCTACTTCCTTTCATTTTATCCTTGATTGCCTTAGAAAATGCACCTGACCTGCTAATACTACAGACTTGTCTCCTCTTAATCAATCGATTTCAGTACGAAAAGGTATACGGTCCACACTTAATCCTTATCCTTATTATATCGGTTTAAGTTACCATCGCCTCTAATCATCCCATTGTGCATTTGCGTCATCTTTGTCCTCTATTTTCATTCCTATTTCTATAAGTGAAGCACTGTCTCATGCCAGACAGCGACAAGCTATGATTGACGAGATGTCTGCTTTACATATGAGAGGTACTTGGGAGCTTGTTCCTCTTCCTTCGGAAAAAACAACTGTTGGTTGCTGTTGGGTGTATGCAGTCAAAGTTGGACCAGATGGCCAGGTTGATCAACTTAAGGCTCGTATTGTTTACAACGGAGATACTAAGATATTTAGACTCAATTACAGTGATACTTTCTCTCCGGTGGCTTAAATTTCACCAGTCCTCATTTTTCAATCCATGATTGTTGTTCACCATTGTCCTCTCTATTAGTTGGACATTAAGAATGTTTCTCTTCAGGTGACCTTGAGGTGGAGCAACAACCTAGTTTCGGTTCTCAGGGGGAGTCCATTTTCCTTGTATGTCGGTTGGGCTGGTCCCTCTATCGTCTGAAGCAGTCCCCTCAAGCCTGGTTTAGTAAGTTCAACACAGTTATTCAGGAGTTTGGCATGACTCGTAGTCAAGCTCATGACTTTGTATTTTATCGACATTCTGCTTCAAATCTCTGTATTTATCTGGTCGTTTATGTTGAAGATATTGTTATTACCAGCAATGATCAGGATGGTATTAGTAATTTGAAGCAACATCTCTTTAAGCACTTTTAGATTAAGGATCTGGACAGATTAAAGTATTTTCTGGCCATTGAGGTCGCTCAGTCTAGCTCAGGTATTATGATATTACGACGGAAGTATACATTAGATATTCTTGAGGAGAAATGAATGACAGGTTGTAGACCTATTGACACTCTGATGGATTTGATTTTTAATCTTTTGCCGAGACAGGGGTAGCCTCTTAGCGATCTTGCAAGATATAGGCGGTTGGTTGGTAAATTAAATTACCTCATAATTACTAGACCTGATATTTCCTATCTTGTCGGTGTTATGAGTTAGTTTGTGGATTTTCCATGTGATATTCATTGGGATGCAGTTGTCCGCATTCTTCAGTATATACAATCAGCTCCAGGCAAGGCTTATTGTTTGAGGATCGTGGCCATGAGCAGATCGTTGGATATCCAGATGTTGATTGGGCATGATTACTTTCTGATAGACATTCTACATCTGGATATTGTGTATTAGTAGGAGGAAATTTTGTATCTTGGAAGAGCAAGAAACAGAATATGGTTGCTCGGTCTAGTGCAGAAGTAGAATATCGAGCAATGACTATGGCCACATATGAGCTAATTTGGATCAAACGGTTGCTAAAGGAGTAGAAATTTGGTGAGATTAGTGAGATGGGACTTGTGTGTCATAATTAAGCTGCTCTTCATATTTCGTCAAATCCAGTGTTCCATGAGAGAACTAAACACATTGAGATGGACTGTCACTTTGTTAGAAAAAAGATACTCTCGGGAGATATTGCGACAAAACTTGTGAAGTCAAATGATCAGCTTGCTGATATTTTCAGTAAGTCCCTCACTGGTCATCGTACTAGTTATATATGTAACAAGCTCGATTCATATAATTTATTTGCACAGCTTTAGGGAAGAGTGTTAGTTTCATTATATAAATAGTAGTAAATAACCATAATCCCATATATATTAGGAGTATGACATGTATTGTATATATAACACCCATTGTATCATTGTCAATTAATTAGTGAATATATTTTCTCCCATGCATTCTCACAAGGTTAACTACGACACTTACTTCGCTCCAAAAGGATCAATTGAAAGCCCAACTATAGCTTTGCCTTTGAAATAAGCCTCCGAACCAATAGGATCTAGCAAATTGCCAACAAAACGATTGAAACTAAGCCTTAGGAACTACCTACAATTGTAAATGATTCAATTTAGGACACTATTTAAAAAGCCAACAAAAGTCAACTTTCGGGCTCGCTTCGTCCAAACCCGAAATTCAAATTAAAACCCGATAACATATTCACACCGAGTCCGATTATGTAATTTATTTTGGAATCCGACATCAATTTGAGGTGTAATCCCCAATTTCACAAAAAAAAATCATAATTCTACCCAAACCCCAATTTTCACCATGAAAATACTAGATTTTAAGTTGAAATATTAAGAAAAGTAGTGAAAGATTAAAAGATAGATTAGAATCAGTTACCAATGATTTGGGGGGAGAAGATCTCTTTGAAAAATAGCCTCTAGGTTTTTCTTGTATTGAAAATTTGAAGAATGAACAAACATTCGGTCTAACTCCATTTTAATCAGTTGCAGATGTCACTTTTGCGACATGGGGTTTGCATTTGAGAACCCCCTAAATACGTAGAGTCAATCGCAAATGCGAAGCTCATCACATCTCTACTTTCATCGCATATGCAATAAATTGTTCACAAATGCGAGCAATGATCTTTCGCAAATGCGATCCTTTTGATTGCAATTGCGATCACTGTGTCTGCTGATACACTTTGCAAAGGCGAAGCTTTTTTCACAAATACAAAATAGCTCGCAAATGCGAATCCATTAGTTGCCGGAATGCGAATCCTGACCTTGTAATTGCAAGGTCTGAAGTCTGCACCAAAAACTGAAGCACACCAAAAATTGAAGCACACCATCAATGTTCTAAGTCAAATTTTTACTCCAACACCTATCTGAAACTCACCCGAGCCTTTATAGCTCTAAATTAAATGTGCAAACAAGTCTAAAAATATAATACAAATTTGCTCGCGCAATGAAATCGCCAAAATAACATGGAGAACTATGAATTGAGCATAAAATCAAAGGAAATTTTCAAAAAAAATTCATGAACTTTTAATTTCACATTCGAACATCCAAATCACGTCAAACCGACTACGTTCCTTACCAAATTTGGCACCCAAGTCATAAATATAGTATTGGACCTATATCACGTTCCGAACCAAAATACGGACCTGATATCCAAAAAGTCAAACATTGGTTAAATATTTCAAAGTTCTTAAGCTTTTAACCTTCAAATTTCAACAAAGTGAGATAACTCGGGCTAAGAACTTCTGAATTCGATTCCGGACATTTGCCCAAGTCCCAAAAGACGATACAAATTCACTGAGACCGTCAAAATACGAATTCGGGTTCGTTTGCTAAAAATGTTGACCGAAGTCAACTCAAATATATTTTAAGGCAAAATTTTTATATTTTCTCAGGTCTTAACATAAAAGCTTTCCGAAAACATATCCGGCTGTTCATGCAAATCGATTAGGGCTAAAATGAGTTGTTTAAGGCTTCAATGCGCTGAATTAGGTTCTAAAACATAAGATGACCTATCGGGTCATCGTATGACACGACATACAATGATACACAATGGTAGTGGTGGCACAATGGATAAAAGATATCACTTATCCACCCATATTGTTTAATAAAATTTGGATGGGATAATGAAATATTTAAATATGGATAAGAACCACATTATCCACTTAGAAAATGGATATCCAAATGGATAACAAATGGATAACTAATGGTTTTAACCTTTATATTTGTAAAGCCTCAAATTAGGGGTTCCTCAAGATTGGAAGTTTAAGAATTATCTCAAAAGTGATCATATACAAAAGCTCACGACCATAACCATATTATTCGATGGTTAACTAGTTTTCTTACCCGTATTAAATATGAGTTGGGTCAGATAATTTATCCATTTTTGAATTTCCCATTTTAGACCCGCCCCATATCCGAACCGGTCCGCCCGTTTTCCATCCCTACACAATGGTATACTGACGGTGATATTCAAGGCCTCAGACTACTCCGGAATAATGGCGGACGAATTCAAGGTCATGAATTGAAGAAACTAGGTCAAAGTTGTTGGAACAGACACCAGGTTATTGGGGCCTATGATTATAGGCATGTATTCATTAGTTTTAATCATGAAGAAAATTCATATTAGCTGGATTTTGATCCCAATGAAGAAACCTCACTAGCTCCTATATGGGTTCTTCTATCTGAACTGAAATACCTTCTTTTTTCTTATG
This sequence comes from Nicotiana benthamiana, assembly GCA_034376525.1. Taxonomy (NCBI): domain Eukaryota; kingdom Viridiplantae; phylum Streptophyta; class Magnoliopsida; order Solanales; family Solanaceae; genus Nicotiana; species Nicotiana benthamiana. The sequence goes on along the minus strand of CM067328.1, from coordinate 103,089,129 downwards.
CTTCCCGACAGCTAAAGAGCCGCGAGAAAATTATCCTACCAACGATCTTGAGTGAGCAACTGTAAATTTTGCCTTGAAAATATGACGTCACTACTTTTATGGTGAACATTGTGACACTTACACAGATCATAAGAGTTTATAATTTGCTTTCAGAAACAACTATCACGAAAATATAGAACTAACGAATGAATTAGAAAAAAAAAGTCTAAAAATGTTGTATAAATGTTGTATAATCTCTATCAAAGATGTGTATGTACCAGTAACTAAGATTAGGACTCCCATTAGCACAGTCAAGCCTATTATGACCAGCTCAAATCCAAGCTTCTTGTAAGTGCCCGAAATCTTCATATAGCACAAGCATGGTAGCAAAATTGAAGCTGTGACACTAAGAAATGCTCTAACTAGTGACATGAGATATCCAAAGAAGGGTATAGCCAGAGCTATAATGACACTGCTCATAACCAAGGTGGTCCTGATCAGGGGACTAAATGATGATGATCCTTCATCGTTGTAAGGCTGGAAATGTTTCTCGAGTCTGTTGATAATTGGTGTCATCATTAGTGCATACTTGGCAATTGGACTGATCAAGGCAGTGTATATGGCCAATTTTGAGCTAAACTTTTCAGTTGGAAGGTTCAAGGTAATTTGTGTCTCCACGTCCGAACCAAACATTGAGTACCCCAGAGCTGCTATCGATGCATAGGTTGTGGTTGCGAACAGATAGCACAGAAGCATTACCTGTAATAAAACTACCAAAGGTTAGCATCCGTTGCATGGAAAATCGCCTATATACATATGATGGTCTATTCTGTAATGTGTTACCTTAGAAAATTGCTTCTGATTTTTCATTGAAGTGTACAGAGTTGGGAAAACAGGATGTCCGCAATAGCAGAAGGCATATAAGCTAAAAGATGTAGGGATTCCTCCCCAATTCACAAGTATTCCCTTTTTATTAAATCCAATACCACCATACATTGCTTCCCAGAAAATCGAACCAATAATAACTAGAGAAGCTAAAACTGCAGAGGCTGATACATATGCAAGAACGCTCATGTTTTTTAACAATACGGTTGGCAATATGACAAGAGCAACAATCAAAACAAAGCTTTGTTTCCCACCAAAACTATGTCCCCAGAATCCAATTTTCACCTCTGGTAACAGATTATGCAAGTTGTCCCCAGCAAGAATTAAGAAACCAGTTGCGACCAAGTAAAGCTCTAGATTCATAAAAACTGCGACCAGTATTTTTCCTGCTTCCCCAAATGCCCGATCACCAATGTCAGGATAAGTTCTTATAGTAGGATCAAAATCCATACATCTCTTTATTAACAAGGATGTGTAGAAGGTCACACATGCAATAACGAGTAGAAGTATCATGCTTAACCACCCTCCCGACGATAGAGCATATGGAGTTGACAAAATTCCTACTCCTGAAAAGACAAAGTTATACCAATAGGTTTAAGTCTCCAACAAAATACATGTGTATAATTTCTTGAAAAGTAATAATCAATGTATCACACATAAAATCTCTTTCTCTTTTCCATGAAACTTCAGCAGATCACCATCACTCACATTTAGCTGTCCCTCTACACTCATCATTAGAGAACACACCTTCTAGAAAAAACCACCATATTTGATTTGTTCATTTCATTTAGCGCAGCATTATGTATATGAAGTATAAGAAAGATTAGGTTTTATTCTGAATCACTTGCTATATGAAATGGTCTAAAAGTTCTGTTGATTCCGACACTAATCAACTAAAAAATGCTGTTGATTCCGAGTACACTAATTAAATTACACTAAGAAAACATGGAAATCTGATATTTCACAAACTATATTTCTTAATAATAAGACAAGAGGGGTTGCTCTGATGGTAAGCAAAATCCACTTCCAACCGAGAGGTTGTGAGTTCGTGTCTCCCCAAGAGTAAGGTGGGAAGTTCTTGGAGGGAAGGATGACGGGGGTCTATTTGGAAACAGCCTCTCTACCCCAGGGTAGGGGTAACGTCTGCGTACATACTACCCTCCCCAGACCCCACTAAGTGGGATTATACTGGGTTGTTGTTGTTGTGGTTGTATATTTCTTAATAATATTGTAAACACTTACATAAGATATTAGATATATAGAGAATGTAAATTGGTGTATAAGACTACTCTGCCCGGATGAACAAGAAGTTCATACGAATACACATCACATCTAGACAAAGGAAAGGACAGACAATGACCTCTTTTGCAAAAAGATGGTAATATCTGAACCAAGCAAATAGGCACCCTAGGGAAAGAATGAACAGATAAATTTAGCAAGTTCGAAGCTTTGAGTTATTACAAACAGATTTTTCTTTTCAACAGACACTATCCCATTGCTAAGATTCTAATAGAAAGAAGCATTTGGTTTCATCAAGATACATAGTTGTATTCGATTTATAACCTGTTCTTGTAGGCAACATACATTATTTTTTCATGTTATTAATTAAACCTTTTAGACAAGAGGGGTTGCTCTGATGGTAAGCAACCCCACTTCGAACCGAGAGGTTGTGAGTTCGAGTCTCTCCAAGAGCAAGGAGGGAAGTTTTTGGAGGGAAGGATGCCGGAGTACTATCCCAGATAAATTTAGCAAGTTCGAAGCTTTGAGTTATTACAAACAGATTTTTCTTTTCAACAGACACTATCCCATTGCTAAGATTCTAATAGAAAGAAGCATTTGGTTTCATCAAGATACATAGTTGTATTCGATTTATAACCTGTTCTTGTAGGCAACATACATTATTTTTTCATGTTATTAATTAAACCTTTTAGACAAGAGGGGTTGCTCTGATGGTAAGCAACCCCACTTCGAACCGAGAGGTTGTGAGTTCGAGTCTCTCCAAGAGCAAGGAGGGAAGTTTTTGGAGGGAAGGATGCCGGAGTACTATTTGGAAACAGCCTCTCTACCTCAGGGTAGAGGTAAGGTGTACGTCTCCCCAGACCTCACTATGTGGGATTATACTGGTATATTGTTGTTGTTAATTACACCTTTTATGGACAATTCTTGAAGGCAACATACTTTCGTTTCATACACTTTATCTACAGATGAGCTGATGCTTTTTACAGTCGATTCAGTGTACTGAAACTATACTTGACTAAATCCTTATACGCTAGTACAAATTACAAATTAGAAGAGCATTAGAACAAAGGAATTATTATTATTATTATTATTATTATTATTATTATTATTATTATTATTATTATTATTATTATTATTATTATTATTATTATTATTTTGTGGAAGGAGGGAAGTTGGCTAACAAACACACAAAACCCGGAACTGAATCATAAAAATAACAATATCACCGAATTTAACGCTAAGAAGAACCAAAGATAAAAGAAAATGTCCACAAAAGGTAGAAAAAGAAATTAAAGAAAGCGCACACAAAAAAAAAAGAAAAAAGAACCTGAGAGAGCATTAAGTCCGTGAAATGTGGTTTTCAGAAATGAGGTTTTTCCAGTAATAACAACAGAGTCCGATCCAATTCCCTTCTCAGCTTTATCAACTTGATCGTATTCAGCTAACAAGGGTAAAGAAAGAAACTTTCCATTCTCGGATTTGGCCTCCATTTCCCAGACAAAATCAATGAGATATCCCCTTTGGATCTTTTGAGCCTTTTTTTTTCCCGTATACAAAGAGATTCGTAGACCAATAACTTATGTGATGAACAAAATATGGCACTACTCTATTTATAAGACTTTCATGGAGTTACTTCTGCATGTGGCATCAACCACTTTAGATTTTGACACGTTTCAAATTGACAAAAAGAAGAGGGGATACGAGGTTGGAGGTTGAGAATTGAATATCGTTCAACATATTTAAGTTATACTAGTTGTAGTGTATGTGCGTTGCACGTGTGCATCATATTAATTAATATAAAATATCTATAAATTATTAAAAAAATACCAACAGAGGTAAAACTAAACGTAATATATATTTAAATGATGAAAAAAATATTATGATATTGATATAATATACACCTGAATTCAAAATTTTCCGAATGAATTTAGTTGTAATTAGTTCTATAGTATTGTGTGCGGTAAACTCGGGGGAGTTTCCTTCCCGTAATCGAGGTATGTCGGAATACCCTAACGACACGTCGAGGTCATAAGGTCACAGTCGAGCTCCTTATCTCGGGTATGATTCTCGGCTCTGTAGCGGCTCGAAGGTCAGGGGACGTATCCACGACCTAGCGGAATTCGCACATAAGATAAACTCTCGAGGAGATAGCCTAAATTAATAGGTCCTAGTGTCTGGTCTAGGCATCCCATCTCTGTACCTTTGCATTTACCGCACAGTGTACTTTACTGAGTCCCCTCGCCTACATAAAGGGGACTCGCCCTACCTTGTAGGGGACTGATGTTGCTCCACATCTCCACAAATGCAATAACATCTCTCTCTCTCTCTCTCTCTCTCTCTCTCTCTCTCTCTCTCTCTTCTAAAATATCTCTCTTCATCAACCTCGAGGTCACTTTAACACTTTATTATCTCTTTGATTGTTCTTCATTCGTATTTTACCAGTTATCTCTTTCCCGATTATCATCGATAAGCCCGAGATGGGCTCGAGGCTCGGCTCCAAGGTACCCATGGGCCGTCTTTGCGCCTAGGGAACGTCCCCTTACTGGTTCGGTTATCACTTTGTTTAACTCGATCTTTGTTCTTGTACTTCACCCTTCATCAAAGAGAGTAGTATGGTTGTTCCAATGGCTGGAGAGACACCCAAGGACCTTGATAATACATCTAGATCAGATCGAATGAATACAGATTTGCGCATCGCACAGCGGGGTGACGAAGTCTCGTGCGCCGATAACGACTCGAAGTACACGATCAACAGGAAGCCCGAAAGCTCTCAGCTCGGGAAAAGTAGGAAACTAACCTTCTTATTATTTTCGAAATGTTGCAGGAACAACACTTGGCTATCACTCAGCTACAGAACTGCCAGGAGGCTTCCAGCACGACAACATGCGAAATACCGCCGCATATCAAAACAGCATACGAGGTACCGGGGAAAGTTCAACCAACAATACAACCTACAACAGTAAGGATGATGGAAGACCTCGTCGCAAAGATCAAATCATACTCACGAAAACTCCTACAGCAACCGTTTCCATAGATCTGATCCCGGGACGCACTTCGCTAAAGTCAAAAACAAATAAAACCCCAAGAGTGGCAGGACCCCAAGTCCTCACGAGCACATCACCAGTTACGCACGCCCGTCCATTGACAACGACCTCCAAGATGGAGATTGTCCTGATAGGGCAATTTGGAGAAACTCCCTCGAAACAAACCACAACGCAGTATTACTATTCGGCACCTAATCTCGAGGACTCGCTCATTGTACCAGCACAGCCCATGGACGCGGGTGTTGATGCCGTCGGGGAAATACGCACCAAAATCCGAAAGAAGATGAGATAATACATCATGGAAAGCCATACCCCACTCCATGACGAGATAAACGAGACCGCTCCCGGTCCCAAGTAGTTGGGCAACAGAGGCCTTCGCCCAAAACTCGAGCATAACATACCTAGTGACTCCAGAGCAGTTCGATCAAAGCATGGTCTAATATGCAGTCAAGGATTGCTCGGGTACCAGCAGCCAACACCGAACCCAAATTAGGATCGCGGACAACCATCGAGGAACCTCCTCGGGTCCAACATATTAGGGCATATCCACAGCAGAGGAGCTGACGCTGAATGAATGGAGCCATCATCCATATGTCACAAACATAAAATATGATTCGACTTAAATCACGCCTCGCAAAAATAAGGTAACAGTCCGAGGAAAACACCCTCGAGGAACCTCCAATGGTACCAGGTTTGGCAAGACACGAACAGCAAAGAAAACTCATTCGATAGAGCGCGACTCCAATGTTGTGACTCTAAGCATAGTGTTCACCCTAAGAAGATCCAGGGACTACAGGTGGCTAAGACCTATTCAACTAGAACCCCTCCGGGGAAACCATGGCCCACCTCGAGGATCGCAAGGATCTCGCGGTCACAATCCTTGCAGGGTAGCCATTACGCCATTCAACAAAGGTCGCCACAAGGTGTTGCCTATCCGGATCCAACTCCGCCGACAAAAAGAGATCGGAAAAAACAGAGACGACATCATATTAACATATAGGTAACTACCTCTTATATTTTACTCATTATAAATAAAAAATGCACTTGTGGGTGCCGGTGATTGGACCAAATTATACCAATGATGCCATGCCGAAGCTGATGAGATGGTCCAGGTCAACGTTGCTCTCGGACCAGACCTCTAATAGGCTCCTGATGGCGATAGCCACAATGACCAAATCACCCCCTTGCGCAGCCTGCCCGAGCTCAAGATGATATACCAATTGCACAGGACGCAAAGACTTTGAATAGACAACAATGAATATATTTCCTGGGGCGTGACCCTGCTTCGCCAAAGGTATAAGACCCCGCGGCAGACACTGGGCTAAAGCATCCCGCTATTAGTGACAAGAAAAATCCATCACCTCACTCATATGGTTTGCTCTCAAAGGAGGTTAAAGGATAAGGATAATCACATTACCGGTTAGTCGTGGCTAGACGAGAAAGACAACTGCAGCGGGGCTTACTTCCCGAAATGTCGCCTCCGCACTTCACAGAAGGGAAGAACTAACCCGCCTCCTTTATCATTTCCTTTCTTTTCTTATTACTAATCTATGTGCAGGTCGCCAGCTGAGGCATTCGATAACCCTAGACTTCGCACAAGGATATACGGCCAACACAGGGCCTGCTGGGCGTTCTCTCCGCGATCGTATTTTGAACGGGAAGAAGGTTCCTCCCACAAGATTATTAGCAGAACTACGCATCCCCGAAGAGGGGGCTCGACGAGATCGAAACCCTACTTCCTAATTTTTTTCCTATGTGGAATCGTGCAAGCACATCGGGAAATCAAGGAAGCCACACATGTGAGGGTCAAAATCGCAACAATAGGACAACATGTATTTATAGATTATATTTTAACCGAGAACTAAAGACTATTTTTTAAGCACTCCATGCTTTGAAGAATACTATTTCGTCTTATACGAGGCAAGAAATCTCTCCATCTAAATACGTACCGAAAATGCTCGGAGACATAAAGAAACTCAACAACTACCCTATCTCGGGGTCAAAACTCCGGGATCACAAAGCCCTCGCAAATACATCTACAGGCCCATAGAAAGTTGTCTTCAAATTTGAGCGAGATTTAGTAGTTTGGAAAATCATCTCCTATCTCCATACACTAGAAAATCTGAAATTGTAAGACCCTAAGGGGTAGCCTCGACACAACCAGATATATTCTCTATACACTATAAGACCTCAACATGCATGGAAAAATGTAAGACATCAACAAGCATGAAAAATCACACAGTCTAGGATATACGTCGCATTTGCAAGAATCCCTAAAGGGCATATCCTCTATGTAGATTCCTAGAACTACTTCTTGGGATAAAAAATGGCCCCGGCCGAACGCACATGACTCCTGTCATAACGACTGCTACAAACCAGAAACAAGACTCGGGGACGCCCGACTGTCGTTAAAAAATGTCTGAATCTACTTCAGAAAGAACGTGATAAATAAGGCTTCCCTCAACAAGAAAAAAACATGAGTCCTGACCACGTCGGCTCAAAAATAGCAAATCGTCGATCTACTCGACCTATGAGCTATAAACCTGCCGAGGTGCTCAAAATATCATCGACTATGACTTGAAATCGAGGTTCTTTTAGAACTGACGACGGATCAAGAAAACATATTCAATAAGACCTTAACGAGAGGAAACAAAGCCTATAGAGAGCCTCCGAGCCTCATATCAAAATAGGGTAAGTGCAATTATCGCTAGCTTAGCACGCCTCCGGGCCTCACATCGTATGGTCTCTATGACTAAAACAACGCAAGAGCCATTGTCGCCAGCTGGAAAATTGACGACTTGAAGATTATAGTGAGCTCGAGTTGTAACCCGTTTCGGTTACTGAATCAAAAATATTGACTATGCAAAGCCTCTGAGCCTTATATCAGAAGGTCCCTACGACCAAACAACGTAAGTGCTATTGTCGTCGGCTAAGCACGCCTCTAGGCCTCATACTAAAACGTCTCAACGATCTAGTACCAAAAAAGCCATCTTCGCTGGCCGAAAAAGATTTATGGGTCAATTACAACTCGAGTAGCGACGCAACTCGGAGACTTGGCCCTAAAAATTTACGCGCTCAAGGGAACGACACTGATACTACTATCGACAGCCAGAATCTCCGAAATGATCAAGGGCCAATTACAGTTCGAATGCAATGCGGCTCGGAGACTGGAACTACAAACTCACCAATCGCCCAATGATAGAAAATGAAGACCGTTATTGCTAGCCGGAGCGGGACCAAAGCAATATTAAGCTCAAATTGGATCCCGACTAGGAAAATTTACTCGAAGGTAGTCGAAAAATGCAAGCCTAAAGGACACTATAGAATTGAGTGAATCCGGGGAAAAACTCTCTAGCAAGAAGACATGCGGAAATTACAAATCACAGGGTTTTCTCCCCCTTACTATTATTACATATCAATGACCGGACACAATCTCGACCTGCATCGTATGATGAGTTCTACATATATATATACATTAAAGGAAGCAAGGATATTTGTTCCCCTTTTATTTCTTCTTTTCAGTAGCTACGACCCATCGACCTCTTCCTCATCATAATATCTCATAAACATGGCATCAAACTCCGCTCATTTGGCTCGTCCGATCTCCTCCAAGAGATCAAATTCCCCTAGCATGAATCTCTTAGAGGGTCTTCCTCTGGGATCTAGATCTCTTATATTCCCTACTATTGAATGCACAATCGAGGGCATTATTCAGCTCGGCCCCAGCAACAGCGGCACCCTTTGAGTAGGCCAATATCTTTTACACCGATGGGGTGCTATTTATTACAACCTCGGCACGGACGTTCGCTACCTCGATTTTTGCCCTTGATATATTGGATGAACACCTCTCAATCATCTTGCCCGAGCGGAGTCTTTCACGTGAACAGCATGAATCTGCACTGAAAAAACTGATATTGCAGCCTTATCTCTCTCTTTGGCCTCAGAATGGGCGCAAACGTGTGCTCTTAGCTCGACAAATTAGCGTTTGGCAGCACTAACCTCACCCCAGAGCTGCTACAGCTCGTCCGCATTTTCCTTCAACTCCAACGACAACATTTGGAAGACCAACTTGTTAGAAATAAGAAGGTAAATATGAGCCAACGCGGAAGGTAGAATACCTATTTATACAAGAGGTCCTCCCGAGCATGGCCTCGATCTACCCTGCACCTTAAAGAAACGGTCTAATTTTCATTTGCCTTACAGAAAAGCTAGAGGGATTTTCCCCTTTTCCAAGCTTCTTGTAGATTAGTCTCGCGATGAAGTAGCTTGGCTTTGAGAATATCAAATTCCTGGAAAAAGAAACCAGGCATATGAAGAAAAAAGAAGAAAGTACCAGGTCGGAATGTTCTTATCACAATCGAAAACTCACCGCGAGACCAAAATTTTGAGCCTCACCTAGGGCCAAAGCTTGTCCAATAAAATCTCAGTCTCGAAAGCCGATCGATCCATCGAATCTCTCGGCCACTATGCATCTCCCTATAAGCCTTCTCAAACCATGGAGCAACTTTTCTTTTGTCGGCACTAATCGATTGTTGAAACGGCGATCTCACTAGAAATGAATTTTTGACGCCTACAATAACGGAATCTAACAGTTCAGCAAAAATAAGGCTGCCCCTAAAAAAGAAAAAGGAAAGGTGGGAAAAGAAATCCGGGCATCTACAATGATAGTTTGTATCCCACCTCCCTTTTGAAAGATCTCTCCATCGATGCCTATCATGAGTCCAGCATGCTGCCAACTTACGAGACCATTCGGCTAAGTCCGAAACCTCGTCTGGCAACCAACGAGTTGTTGTAACCAAAAGATGGGAATAAATTAGTGTGAATTCGACCTCATATAAAGAAGAAGACAACTCAAATAGCGCACTTAGGTGTGGAGCTCCATTTCTCAAATTCTCTAGGGACAACGTCGATCGTCCGAATCATATAAACTGCCTAATCTGTCATTGGTCTTCATCCTCTGGACCATCGATCATAGGGGCATAAGTGGACCTACGCTGAAGAACAACAAGGCCTTGGAAGCGTACTGGCCAGTACAACCTAATGAGGTGGCTAAGAGTAAACTCTATCTCAGCCTTGTCGGCAAAATATCTAATCGACCATACTATGTTCCTGAAGAAGGGTTGAACCTGTGCTAGCGTCACTTAATACCTCTTTAAAAATCAAGCATGATCCACTTAAAAGAACCTGGCCCAATAACGCCGGTATATATACTCAAGAAGCCTTCACCATACACTGTAACATTCACCTCAGGGAATGGGGCTTGCAAGGCCACACCTTCCTTCCATCCATATTATCTCCTTGTTACCTCGAGGTCCTCGTCTATCACCTATGAGGTAATTCTCGATACATGCCTCCGGTGGCCCCGAATGATTGGGAGATTTTCCTGGCGTAACAATGCTCATCGTGGCCGCATGCTTCGAGCACCACTCCCCCAACGTCGGAAGAGGGCCGTTATCATTGGACAAAGGAGAAATACAAGATGAAGCCCCCTTTCGTTCGAGCACCAGACGTCAAAGCGGTGGCCATGACCACAACATAATAATGGAAGAAATTGAGTATCTAGGAGGAAATTACCTAAGGCAGGAAAGTGGAAAAGCACGCGGAAGGTGCCTGGCTCTAAAGAAGAGACGATAGTATTAAAAGAGAGATTGCAGAATCGTCGCTTGAGGGAGGGATAGGCAAATATATAAGGGCCAAGCAACAACCGGCCAATTGCCCAAACAGTCAAAATTAATTATGGCCGCTTCAGCGTCACCTTCTCCTTGGGGAACACAATGGAAAAATTTCTCAAGATTCCCATGTGATTCGTGAAAATAGGGGAACCTCAGAGAATCCCCGACGTCGATCCGTAGAAACTATCAAACCCAACCTTGGCCTATTAATACAAAAAGGATCCAAAGGCCCAATATTCAGCGCTCCAAAAGAATTTCCAAACTAAGAGGCCCTTTTGATATGAATAACAAAATGGTCGCACTTCTTTATAATCTTCGTTTCCCAAAAGGAAGAACATACAAAACAAAGACAAAGAAGAGAGAAAAGAGTCTCGGAGACTACTCCTTCCCGCTATACTCTTCGCCTTCATCAGGAACGATTAAACGCTCCAGTTCCTCCTCTTCGACACGAGCCTCATCCAGGCCAGCAGATAATTCGAATCCCCAGGCCTTGAGTTTTTCCATGATTTCCCTCTTTCCCTTTTTCTTGGCGTGATCTACAACTCGGATCAGTTTCTACTCGGGTGCCAAGGATATGTCACGAGCCATCGCATGCACTGTAGCCGCGTCCTCCTACTAATTAACAACGTCATATTAAATATCAAGCTTAGCCGCGGTCAAAGCAACAATCTCCTTGAAAGTGTCTGAAAGAAGTCCATGTGACATCGCCAACTCCCCGGCCGTATTATCATTCTACTCCCTAAGCCTGTAGATCTCTACTTCCAACTCATTGTTCTTCGAGCTTCCCTGATCAACCTTCGTAAAAGGGTAAAACAACAGAAATATGAACACAAAACATATACAGGTACTGAGCGGAGGAACAGATAAAAGAAAAAATAGAGAGGAATATATGTGCAGCAAGAGCAACCTTGTCCCGGAGCGCTCTTTCAGCTCTTCGTCTCCCTGAATGCCTCGCAAATTGAAATCATCTAGTTTGGAAGAAACAACATCACACTCTTTCTCACGACATGCAAGTTCCCATGGAGTCAAGAGATGATGCTCTCGTATATCTCCTTGCACTACGACATAATGGAAATATTAATAAAATCGATGGTTAAATGCCCGGGGTCAATAAATATACAATGAAAAATCGTCACTTACTGCAGGGATTTCTCAGCTGCGTCGACAGCATCGGATACGTCAAGTTCTACTCCATTAGGTATGACATCAAGAATGTTGGCAATAACGTCTTCCCCTCAGAAAGAAGTACCAGCCATAACACCAACCATCCTCCCGACATCTCTCAATTCTCTCAACGAGATCGGGTAGTTTCAGAAAAGGTCGTTCTGGTCCCCAACTCCATCGAATAGAGCCACATTCCCTTGGAAGGATCCAAACTCCATCCCATCTGCGCCAGTAGACCTACTAGTAGAAGCTACATAGAATGTGTCCCGATGAGTTAAAACCACATCGGCATCATTGTCACACACCACCGACTCCTTAGCCTTGCCGATCTTCACTGTCCCGGACTCAGCTGCCTTCGACCAGGGTACGTGAGAGCCCCTCTCGATGGGCCTCGATCTCCTTCTTAGAGGACTATCATCACTATATTCTGCACCAACATCGGGATCCGGAATGGAGACAAAACAGCAGACTCGTCAGGCCAAGCAACAACCACTCCGATTTTGCTTTTCTTGTTCGTGCCAAGCCCCAAGGCCTCTGTTCCACCACCAGGGGATAGCCTCATCAACATATTTTCTCTAAGGTCTGCACTAACACAATAAATGCACAACATCATTGACTATAGCCCGAGGAGAAATAAAATATTAGATGCATGTAGAAAAGAAAGCGCTCATTAAAACTGGTAATATCATCACGGTAAGTAGGAATTTCTACTGTCACCGCTTTACTCCAGTGATAGTCACCCTTCACATTTATTATATTAGTTACGATGCTAACATATCGAGACACATGCTCACATCGGCCCAGCGTGGACGAGGCGATCTGGACATCAAAATCTTTCAAAGTATCAAGCATGGGAGGGGTCCATTGCTCTAAAAAAGGAATCAATTTATTCTCCCCCTAACCAGTTGGGACAATGATGTAGTGTCATTATGACAGAGTACTGTCCTGGAAGTCATAGCCATGTATAACGACAAAGCTGTCCGAAAAAAGGAGAAAGATGAAAATAAGACAGGGAAGTTGAGATTCTGGTTCACGGGCCTGGGGGATGAGCAAAGGTTTAGAGCATCCAGTGATCGGAGCATTTTATAGAAATATGTTGGGGAAGCAGAAGTGACAAAACCGCAACAGTTCGTAGACTCCTCGATTGCCGAATGACAGTGGCCCCGCACGGTTCCCTGGGCTGTACCATTTAATGCTCTTATACGGATGATGTCATGGTAATTATGTCCTCGAGACAACGATTCAGTATCGTTTCCTACCACTTAAATATAAGAAATGCGGAGACTATCTGTGTGCGGTAAAATTGGGGGAGTCTACTTCTCGTCATCGAGGTACGTTGGAGTACCCTATTGGCATATTGAGGTCCTAAGGTCACAGTCGATCTCCTTATCTAGGGTATGATTCTCGGTTCTGTAGTGTCTCAAAAGTCAGGAGACATATCCACGACCTAGTAGGAGTCGCACATATGATAAACTCTCGAGGAGATAGCCTGAATCAATAGGTCCTAGTGTCTTGTCTAGCCATCCCATCTTTATACCTTTACATTTAATGCACACTGTACTGTACCGAGTCCCCTCTCCTATATATAGAGGACTCGCCCTACCTTGTTGGAGACTGATGTTGCTCCACTTCTCCAGAAATGCAATAACATCTCTCTCTCTCTCTTTCTCTCTCTCTCTCTCTCTCTCTCTTTCTTTTATGATATTTGTCTTCATCGACCTCGAGGTCACATTAACACTTTATTATCTCTTTGCTTGTTCTTCATTATTTTGCTCAATATTGACAGTATAGAGCTTGGCTCAATCCTATTTTACCTGTTATCCCCTTCTTAATTATCCACGAAAAGCCCAAGATTGGCTTGAGGCTCGGCTTCGAGGTACCCACTTGCCGACTTTGCACCCGTGGAACGTCCCCTTACTGGTTCGATTATCGCTTTGTTTAACTCGATCTTTGTTGCTTTACTTTACGCTTCAACATTGCACACCCTCACAAACTAGCTCGGGAATAGATCACGTATTTTTGTAATTCCATTTACAAATTTAATTTTTGTTACCATTTTCATGGTAAAAAGCATAGTTATAAATATTTTATTACATAAGATACAAATATGCTATTTTGTTGTATCTCATCCATCGTGATCTCTTTGTAAACTCTACATTCATAATGTTCTCTATTCCAAATAATATTTCTTCCTTCAAAGTTAATAAAAATTATATCCAAATGAACCTCTTCTTTTGTAAAAAGGGTAGCTGGTGTCACGACCCTAAAATGGGCCCGATCGTGGTAGCGCCTATCGTAAAACTAACACAAACCACAAAATCAACAAAAAATTTATAATAATTCTTTTAAAGTCATGAATTAGCTATTATAAGTTGAAATAAACAGCGTAGAAACACAATACAGCCCGACATTAGGGTATCACTAGTCATGAGCAAGTACAACTCGTCTACGAAAAAGAATGGACAACATATTCTGCAAATAAAATATTAATACAAAGCTGACTAAGTTAGGAAGGAAAAGCACCAGGCTGCGAACACCAAGCAGCTACCAATCAACTCTGACGACCTGCTGGAAGAATGATCAACACTCGCTATCGTGACCTGTGACTCCTAGATCTGCACACAAGGTGCAAGGAGTAATTTGAGTATACCAAATCAGGAATTAATTAAAATAAAGTTAGTTGAGCAGTAAGAAAATACCTAAAACATGTCATAACGTTATGAGAAAATAGTATAAGTACAGAACAATGCAATAAAGCAACAAAACTTGTAAAAACAGCTCAGTTCAGTAAAAACCTTTTCAAACATCTTTCAATTTTATCAAATGAGTGATGAAGACAGTGAGTAAAAGGATAAAACAATAACCATCCCCTCGGGCAAAAAGTGCACCACAACCGCCCCTCGGTCAAAATATCAACAGAACCAACCCCTTGGGCTACCTCGCAATCCCTCGTACTCAACCCCTCAAGAAATAACATGAAACAACTGCCCCTCGGGCTATATCACATCTCACACTGGGTACCCGTGCTCACCGGGGGTGTTCAGACTCCAGTGGGGCACCTACAGCCCAAGCGTTATCACAAGCCAACTCGTGGCTGGCCTCTAACAGACCAAACCAGTACACATGCTGCGGCGTGCAACCCGATCCCATAATATCCTCACTTTGCATTCCCTCTACCTCACTCAGTCAAAAATCTCTCAAGCCTCTCGGGCAACAGTAAAAAATGATGCTTAGGCAAATATATCATTTAAATTATAAAAAATGGCGTAAATATGGAATACTTATGAAAACCGTAAAATACAGCATGACTGAGTACAAATTATAAAGTCAAAATAGTAAGGAATAGCACTAATAAGCTCCTAAGGGTAAAAAATAGTTAGCACGCGGCCCAAATATGGAATCCAGCCCTAACATGGCAAAAAATTCCAAAACGCAATGATATCAAAGAGGTTTTAATCAGATACGCAACTTAACATTTGTACGGGACGGACAAAGTCACAATCCCTAATGGTATATGACCCCAACCTCGTCATATGGTCTGTGCGTTACCTCAAAGTAGCACAACAATGTCAATCCAGGGTTTCATACCCTCAGGACAACATTTACATTCATTACGTACCTCAATCCGGTCCAAACTTTAGCCCGCGATACCTTTTCCACTTGACTCGGCCTCTGGATGCTCCAATTCTAACCAAAAACAGTACCATATTATCAAAATATGATAAGGGAACAAAGCCCATGGAGGTTAGTTCGTCTTCCCCCGGCTTTTTCTCATCTTTCTCGACGTTGTCCTCTCATTGGGACAACATTGCTAAACAAAGCAACCTCGATAATTGCCATGCATGATTTAGTAAAATGACGTAACGTAAATACATAATTGAAAATAATAGTTTTTTAGATGAATCGATGAATGCGACGTGGTTCAAGACTTTGTAACCTCTCTTGCTCCAGAATTTTGAGGGTCCTCCTCAAACTTCTACCCCAGTTTAATGAGCTAGTGCTTCCGACGGCTGCGTGCAATGGATGGTTGCCTACCAAACTCGAAATTTTTAAGGTCCTCCTCAAAATTCTACCCCAGTTTCCAATAGGGGAGGGAGGGGGAATGCAAATTTTATTTAATTGTGATCGAACCCATAGGGCTGCCTACGTATCCCTTTATAAACTAGAATCAGGTCAGGTGTAGTTCATATTCCATCACAAAGAAATCATAAAGGATTACATATAATAACTCATGACTACATCTGAATTGATTGGTTTTGGCCAGACTTTTCTGTCCATTTCTGCAAGTATGACTGCTCCTCCGATTAGAACCCGATGAACCATGTACAGACCTTGCCACTTGGGAGAGAATTTCCCCTTGGCTTCATCTTGACGTGGAAACATTTTCTTCAACAAGAGCTGCCCTGATGTAAACTTTCTCGGCTTGACTATTTTGTTGAAACCTCTGGACTTTCTATTATAATACAATTGACCATGGCAAACTGCATTCATTCTGTTGCTATCTATAAGATCCAAGTGCTCGTAGCGATTCTTTACCCATTTTTCATCATCTAGCTCCACTTCTTATATGATTCTCAAGAAGGGAATTTCTACCTCAGCGGGAATGATCACCTCCGTACCATTAACCAGCATATTGGGGGTTTCCCCAGTTTATGTGAGGACTGTGGTGCGATATCTCAATAAGGCAAATGATAACTTCTCATGCCACCACTTGTGCTTTTCTATCATTTTCCTCAGTATATTCTTTATATTCTTGTTGGGCTTCTACAGCTCCATTCATCTGAGGCCTTGTAGGCTGTAGAATTCTTGTGTTTGATCTTGAACATTTCACATATTACTTTCATCATATCACTGTTGAGATTGGACCCATTGTCGGTAATGCTCGACTCGGGGATACTGAACTGAAAAACAATACAGTCGCGGACGAAATTTGTCCCAACCTTCTTGGTTACTATTTTATATAATGTTGCTTCGACCCATTTGGTGAAATAATCAATTGACACTAGAATGAAATTGTGCCTATTTGATGCGGCTGGCTCGATTGGTCCAATAACATGCATTCCCAAGCGGCGAATGGCCATGGTGAGCTTGTTGTAGTAAGCTTATTTGGAGGTACTTTTATCATCCACATGTATCTAACAGCGATGGCACTTTCGAACATACTGGATGCAATCTGTTTCCATAGTCATCCGAAAATATCCTGCCCGGAGTTTCTTCTTTGCTAAGACAAAACCATTCATATGTGGACCGCAGTCCCCCGCATGTACTTCCTCTAATAACCTGGATGCTTCGTTTGCTTCAACATACCTTAGTAGTCCCATATCGCGAGTCCTCCAGTACAGGATCCCTCCACTGCAAAAGAAGTTCTTGGACAACCTATGAAGGGTGCTCTTGTATGTAGCGTTTGCAAGTTCTAGATATTCTCCTATCGTCAAGTACTCCTTGATGTCATGGAACCATGGTTTTATGTTTGCTTCTGCCTCGAAATGAGCACAATAAGCTGGCTTATCAGAAATCTTTACCGGGATGAGATCAATGAAGTTCTTATCTAGATGTTGAATCATTGATGATAGAGTAGACAATGCATCTGCGAATTCATTGTGGATCCTGGAGACATGCTAAAATTTTGTCTTTGTGAATCTCTTCCTCAACTTCTGTATGTGATGCAAATAAGGAAGTATTTTAGAGTACTAGGTTGCCCACTCTTCTCGAACCTGATGTATGAGCATGTTTGAATCCCCGATCACTGGAAACTCTAGAATGTTCATGTCAATGACCATCTTGAGCCCCAAGCTGCATACTTTGTATTCGGTCATATTGTTGGTGCATGGGAAGCTAAGCTTGGTGGATGCCAGTAATGTTGGCCGGTTTATGATACTAGGACTGCCCTTATGCCAACCCCTTTGAAATTTGCAACACCATCGAAAAATATTCTCCAACGATCATAGGATTCAGCAATATCTTCTCCTATGAAAGATACCCTTTCGTTGGGAAAATACATCTTTAGAGGCTCGTATTCTTCTGTCCATGGGCCTCGTTGAGAGATCCGCCAAGGCTTGTCCTTTGATTGCCTTCTGAGTCACGTAAAAAATATCAAATTCACTTTGCAGAATTTGCCACTTGGCAAGCTTGCCAGTGGGCATGTGTTTCTGGAAGATATACTTCAGTGGATCCATCTTTGATATGAGATATGTAGTGTAGGCTCACAAATAATGCCTCAATTTCTGAGCTGCCAAAGTCAGAGCACTACAAGTGCGCTCTAGTAGAGAATACTAGGCCTCGTATGGGGTGAACTTCTTCCTGAGATAGTATATGGCTTGCTCCTTTCTACCCATTTCATTGTGTTGTCCTAGAACACAAATGAATGCTCCTTTTATTACTGCACAGTAGAACAATTGAGGGTTACCTGGTTTGGGCAAAATAAAGATGGGCGACATCGACAAGTATTCCTTGATTCTGTCGAATGCTTTCTGGCAATCATCTATCCATTTGGTAGCAGTGTCTTTCTTCAACATTTTAAAGATGGGTTCACAAATGACAGTGGACTGAACTATGAACCGGCTGATATAGTTGTGTCTCCATAGGAAACACATCACGTCCTTCTTGTTCTTTGGTGGTGGCAGTTCTTAAATGGACATATCCTTTAATGGATCCAATTCTATTCCTCGACGACTCACAATGAATCCAAGTAGTTTTCCGGAAGGAACCCCGAATGCCTAGTTGGCGGGATTTAGCTTTAGATTGTACCTTCTCAGTCTGTTGAAGAATTTCCTCAGATCTTCCATGTGGTTAGTGGCTTTCTTAGATTTGATGACGATATCATCTACATACATTTCAATTTCCTTATGTATCATGTCATGAATGATAGTAGTCATAACCCTCATGTACGTGGCACCAGCATTCTTTAACCCAAACGGCATCATCTTGTAACAATACATCCCACACGGCGTGATGAAAGCTGTTTTCTCTGCATCTTCTTCGTCCATCCATATTTGGTGATACCCGGCAAAGCAATCAACAAACAACTGAGCTCATGCTTGGTGCACTTGTCAATAAGGATATGTATGTTTGGCAAGGGGAAGTCATCTTTCGGAATGGCCCGGTTAAGATCCGGGTAGTCGACAGAGACCCTAACTTTCCCATCTTTCTTCGTCACTGGTACAACATTGTCTAACCATGTCGGGTACTCTACCACCCGAGAACCTTGGCTTTCACTTGCTTGGTGATTTCTTCCTTGATTTTCAAACTCATGTCAGGCTTGACCTTTCTGAGTTTATAATTTACCGGCGGACATGTTGGATCCGTTGGCAGTTTGTGAGCTATAATGGATATACTGAAACCAGTCATATCATCATATGACCAGGCGAATATGTCCTCATACTCTTTTAGAAACTTCGCGTACTCTTTCTTTTCTGATGGTGACATGTGAACACTGATGCACGTTTCTTTGAAATTCTTTGTATCCCTATGTTAACGAGCTCAGCTTCGTCCAAGTTAGACTTAGGCCTAGTTTCAAAATCCTTAACTTCTTCAACGACCTCTTCTGGTATATCATCATCTTCTGAGTCTGTGTCTGTTTGTTGCGTCGTCTCGTTGCAAGTCACAATCACTGGTTCATCATCAAGATAAGTAATAGTAATCTTGTGCAAATACAGTAAATGGCGGAGAAAAGATAATAACAGCGAGATATATAAGAAACTAATATGCTTTGATAGAATTTCATAATTTTTTTGAACATCGCAGCTCTTTTCAAAATTAAAGAAAATACGAAAAGTAAATCAGCTAGTAAAAAGTAAAAGGTGATGCATGTTGCTTTCCCTAGCCTTGCTACCCCAAAGCTTTTCGAGCTCAGGTGGTTCTGATGGACCAATTGCTGAGGTGTTCTTCTCGTTTCATAGCTTGCATAAAAAGGCCTTCTTCCCTTTCCTCCTCAAAAATAACACAAGAGTCCATATAATTGTCCCTCATAAATAGATTCTTTATTGCTGCCAATGCTTCGTCTTCTTCTGACCCATAAATGGTATCTGTTGGTTGGAAAGTCTGCTCCAGATGAGGTATCGGATGCTCCAGTGGGTAGTAGGGACCGCTCCATGGTGGCGATTAGGGGTTGAACTCCTCCAGGTGTATTCATACCCCAAACTGAAAGTAGTACCATGTTTCTTTAGCTTGATGGGTCAGTGATTCCCCGGTGATTTTTGCCAAGTCCCTTTCCATGCTCATGTTGACACCAATTCAGGATACTTTCGATCTTGTTACCCTACCATTTATCTTTGTCCATGGCGTTGACACTCTTGATGTGATGGTAGGTTTCCCCGCCTATTCTCATCCTTTCAAATTGTTGGGATGGTCTGGAAACTGTATATGGGGTTTCTATCCTCGCTATAAATAATCACATTTTGATGATTTCACTCAAACTTAACTTTCTGGTGCAGGGTTGATATTACAACTTCAACAGCATCAATCCAGGGCCTCCCCAATAGCAGGTTGTAAGACGCTGCGACGTTTATCACTTGGAAATCAACGTCGAACCAAGTTGGTCCCATTTGTAGACATAAATGTATTTCCTCAATAGTGGATCTTTGGGACCCATCGAAGACTTTGATATTGATGACCCATCTTTGATCTCATGCAGGCTCTTCCCCAATGTTCTGAGGGTTATCAATAGGCATATGTTGAGGCTAGATTCTCCATCAATCAGGACACTAGTAATGAATTAATCCTCGCATTGTACGGTCATGCGAAGCTCTTTGTTATGACTTAGCCCTTCCGGTGGAAGCTCATCTTCATGGAAGGGGATTTTAAGGCTCTTAAGTACTTGCCCTCCCATATTCTCCGTTTCTCCTCCAGTTATGTTGCTGGGCACATATGCCTTACTCAGTATATTCATCAAGGAATTCTTGTGTGCATCGGAGCTTTGCAGAAGAACTAGGATGGAGATCTGTGCCGGTGTTTTATTCAACTGTTCAACGACCGAGTACTCCTTTGCTTGTATCTTCCTCAACTGTTCAACGCCCAAGTACTCCTTTTCTTGTATCTTCCTCCGAAGATCATCAGACTCGATTGCAAAAGGCCGTCCAGAGGCTTTCTTACTTGACTCAGCTAGGTGTTCTGGAGTGTAAACTCTACCTGTTCTGGTGTTACCCTGTGCAGCAATTATATCTCCTATTTTTGTTTTCCCTTTCCTTCTTGCTTCAGCTCTGTAATCCCATGGTATGGCATTTGAGTGGAACGGTGTTATGTCTAACATTGCTACCGGAATAGGCACCCATGGGGGTAACACAACAACTTCAGAAGGGACGGGTACTCTTAAAACTCTAATCTCAATCTCAATTGGTTCGGGCGCTTTTGCGGAGGAAGGTGCTTCAAACTCAAGTGGTGTAGACATGTTTACTTCATCAACCTTGGAGGGCTGGTTCTAGATAATAATTGGGTTAAGTGTGACTGTTGGCTTCTATAGATAATACCCTCAGCAATCAATCCTATTGACCGCTTGGAGTCCCAGCCATCTTCGATCTCAATCATATGAATGCCCTCGCCCTTGTGGTCGGGCGGAGGGTTGTTGCAAACATTACAAGAAGGCTCCTTTGCTATGATGATCGTATTGTTGGTTAGGGTTTGAATTTTGTCCTTCAGTGAGTGACACGCATCAATGATATGTCCCTTCATGTCGGAATGGTACGCATAGGTATTGTTCAGTTTGACCCATTGGAAAGGATTTTCTGGAGTTACGATATGGATAGGGGTGACTTAACCAGCAGCTTTAAGTCTTTCATACAGTTGATCATTTAGTTCAGAAATGCTGTATATTTTCTGGGAGGTCTGCGGTCAATTCGGTCTAGATCTAGGGTAATTTTGCCGAGTGGGAGGTGATTGGTAGTGAGAGGGTTGAGCATTTTAATCTTGGTAGACAGGTGCAGGTTGAGAGTATCTGGGTGAAGTGGGCTGGTATGTCGGAGGTGGAGATTATTGGTAAACGAGTGGTGTATTTTGGTATAAGGGTGTGGGTGCTTGGTAATTTGGGGTAGGCTGATATGTAAGTTGATGTGATGGGTAAGTTTGGTATTTTATCGGCGTTTTTTTGTTTCTTTGCGACCAACGCGGCACAAATTTCCCTCTTTTTTGACGTGCCATTAGACATTAAAGCCTTGTTGGTGTCCTGTAACGCTTCAATGTTAGCAACCATACCACTCTTAATTCCTTCCTCAATTCGTTCCCCCAGCTTGATGATATCGGAGAATTTCATGCCCTATATCTGCATCAACCTCTCGTAATATTATGGATCTCAGCCCGAACGTAGAATTAACTCATTTGTTTCTCTTCTAAGGCTGGCCTGACCTTAGCATCCTTTGATCTCCAACGAGTAGCATACCCACGAAATGTCTCGGTAGGTTTCTTCTTTAAATTTTGGATGCAGAATACATCTGGTGCATTCTCTATATTGAATCGGAATCTGGTCTTGGCTGATATACAAAGATAGAGCATCCCCTTTCAGACTTCTCATAAAGAGCTTCATACAGATCTTTTCATCCTTTCCGACTCTGACCAGATTGTTGCATTATGTCCTCAAATGGTCTATGGGATCTCCCGTGCCATCGAATACTTCAAACTTGGGAGGTTTGTACCCCTCAGGAAGTTCAACATCTGGCTGAATGCAAAGGTCCTTGTAGTTTATCCCCCCAATACCTTTGTTTCCTTCAACCCTGTGGACTCGGCTAGGCAACTTCTTGAGTTCTGTGTCCAGGTTTCTGATAAGAGAGTCTTTGTCATCAGACACAGGTATGCGTAAGAACGGTTGGGTATAATATTGTATGGCTTCAACAAATATGGGGGTGTTATGGAGAGGATCATTTGTGGTGTTTAAGGGTTTAGGGATGAGCAATGGAGGGTTATTGGAAGTAGGGCATGTGTTGCAATGTTGAGTAGAGTATGAGTGGGTTTTTTCTGTGGTTATGGGTCTTCTATGGAGTTGCAGAATTTTGGGTGTTGGGAAAGTTGATATCGGGAGTGGTAAGGGAAAATGACTAGTTGGCCAAGTTCCAAACTTGATCCAATTCTTCTCGGAACTTCAATAACTTTTGCTCAAGTTGGGTGGCACTTTCCTTGGAGATCTGGCTACCCTGAGTAACCTCTATTTGTTTACCCGAGTTCTCCTTTCTGATGTTGTTCACGTCTTAAATTTTAGTCTTGTTCTAGTTTCTGATAGGTGTTGCAGGCGGAGGAGGTGGAGGTCCCTCGGATCTCGTTGAGTATGATGATGATTATTGAGTGCATGAACTAACCTTTGGGTAGGGGAATAAAAATAAAAGAAAAACAAAAATGTAATAAGTTAGTGTGGATTATGAGAAGAAAATGTTGCAATATTTAAACACATTTTTCAAGAATATAAATCATGTCCTAATTTGGGTGCCTCATTGTGCCCGAGGTAGGCGTAACGACAATTAGTTTGGATAACTTAGAATGCTAAATGCCTCATTTTATTGATAAAAATAAGATGAATCCCAAAACGACACTAAATAACGGAAAGTAAAATCTCATTAATGGCCATTGGCCTTATTACATCATTAAAGGAAAAGGAAATAATCCTAACTACTTTATTCCAGAAGGACCTTCTTCAGGTTGAATGTTCTCGTTGATTAGATCCTCCAGCTCGCTCAGATTTTCTTGTAAAAATGCCTTCGCCAGTCATTCTCCTTCGCCTTCCTCGGCGTTTTGACAGTCGGTGACCCTTTTCCTCACTTTCCCTTCCAACTCCTGCAGGTTGTACTCCAGGTATTCTTGCTTCTCACTAGCCTTGGTAACTCTCTCTTTCCATTCATTGATTTTCCCACTTGATGGGAGATTCCTCCACCAGGTCAGCAAGAGTGAATGTATGTTTACCATATAGAAGTACTTTGGACAAGGCTATCTTAATAAGTCATTATGTGGACAACATAACTGACTCGGCTAATTTTTCCATGATGCATGCACATTTAAACAGAGTAAGGTTTCTATGGGGTATTAGACGGGTGCCCTTGAGCGGACAACTCAAGAGGGAAAGGCACAAAATTGTCGACTGCACCGTTGATCGACTGGTTTTGCCATAAATATGCCTTTGCCAAATTTAAGGGTGGCAATATCTGAAGAGCGTAACCACACATTATAAGCGTTGCTACGGTATTTATCTGGCACGAGTGGAATATGATGTTGAAGATGCAATTACATGAATGAAACATATTGTCATGTATTTTCACATTCATAAGATAATGATTACAAAAATTGCTCGCAATTATAATAGTATTAAAGGGAAGTGGTAAAGAAAGCATTAAAGAAATAAAAGACACGAAGAGCCTAGTCAATTTAATAATAGAGGAAACAGAGACAATAATTAAATGAAATTAAAGAGACAACAAAGTCACAAGTAGCATGCAATGTTAAAAGACTAAAGACGTCCCCAACAAAGTCGCTATGCTCTCCACACCCCTTTTTCTAAGGCAAATTTGGGTTCACGACATTTGGGAGGACAACTCTATTCCCTTGCGATAATTGGGTTTTGGAATTGGAGAGTCGCCACCTAATGATCATAGTGCATTAGTTCACGTTAAGAAGGGTTTGAGATGAAGAAACTAGAGTTTGGCTAAGGGCTAGAAATTATCTCGAGGGGAAGGTGTTAGGCACCCTTGAAAATCCACTAGTGTGGTCCCGGCCATGTTACAATTGTGACTTTATATAAACGCACAAACACTTAACGCTCAAATAAGGGTTTGCACATAATGTTGCCAAAAGTTGAAAACTTGAAAGATAAGCGAAGAGGACAAAATTTTATGAAGAATAAAGATTTAAAGATTAAGAAAAACAAATAAAGGAAATGGGGTCCTAGGTTTATTATTT
The DNA here is from genome assembly GCA_034376525.1 of Nicotiana benthamiana. Classification (NCBI taxonomy): domain Eukaryota; kingdom Viridiplantae; phylum Streptophyta; class Magnoliopsida; order Solanales; family Solanaceae; genus Nicotiana; species Nicotiana benthamiana. The sequence continues at coordinate 103,064,279 of CM067328.1, read as the reverse complement.
ACATGGATCACGTCAATGCGATATCCAGCAATCCCTCCTCCAGAGAGGGGTCACATGTGATATTAGCGCACCGGTCATCATATCCATATTCTACCCTTCCCACCCCGTTAAAGTATTAAAGCGCGGATAATGTCATTATTTATTGCATGCTACTACCCATTCTAATCAATCAGTTCCGGAGGCATTTGAGACTTCTAGTCCTATCAAAGGAAGGAATTTTGGGGTTTTCAAGAGTTTAAAAAGGTTAATGTTCTAAGGCATCAGAAAAACATATAAGACAGTTATAAATGCATACAACAATTAAGGCTCAAATGGACCTCCTTTATATCACATAAAACATGTAGTTTAGCATGTATTACATATACTGATTAGGTCTGAATTAAACTTAAACATTGGGCGGGTTGATTAATCGCATATTTCTCAGATGAGAAGTCTCAATTAGGCCTCCATGGTTGAAATATCAAAAATTGATGCAATTATAGCTTATACTCTAAGGCTTGCCTAGGTGAAACCTATAGGCACAATATCTAACGGTTTCAGATATAAAGAAGTAAACTAATTGTAGAAAGGTTGCTAGTTTTTCTAACAGAATAATACAAGTTCTATAGTTGATGATGCATTAGTACTGATATATTAAACTTAAAACGAGTGAGGCAATTCAGATTTGGTGAATAGTCCCTATAGGCATGCTTTTTAGGCGTTGTTAATTTTTAAAAAACCCTTTTTTTACAGACGTAGCAAGATTGCAAAAATTCTACGACCATGGTATCTAGAATGCAATTGATTATTATTTGACCCTATAACGGTTTTCTTAATGATATAATGCAAAGTGAATAACCTTAAAGACATGGTTTCTATATATACATAAGTGCAGAAAAACCTATAGTCACAATCTCTATATGAAGTGCATAAATTGCATAATCCTATATTCAGAATTTCTATCTGAGATGCAGAAGTGCAGAATCCTATAGTGAGGATTTCTATATGAAATGCAGAAGTAAAGAATCCTATAGACAGGATTTCTATATGAAATGTAGAAGTGAAAAGAGGCTATGGTTGCAGGAATAAAATACCTAAGATCATGATGTCTACATGTATGCATACATAAGTAACCCTCCCATTTCTTTTTTAAAACCCCATAAGTTATTACAAATTATTAAAGACCAAAGCGAATTAGGAAAAGTAAATTACATCAGAAATTTAAGCTACAACCAAGGATCCTAATCCAGACTTAAGGTCTAACAATATGAGATGAACTAACTTCCGGGTTCCAAAGTCATTCTCTTAGCTGAGGATGTGTCAAAGTTCCAAAGAGATTCAAGAACTCTAGGCAATGCTTCCACACCAGATATCATTGCAGAATTGGATTAAAGTGCAGCGTGGAAAGGCCAGCCCTCCCATCTCCAAGTTCAAAGGGAGCTCAAAAGTTCCAAGTAAAGGCTCATGGGAGGAGGGGCAAGACTTAAAATCTAGGAAAAAGGTGTAAGTGCAATATAGGATATTAGGGATTGCCAAGGTAGGCTGGTGGTCATGCCCAGCAACATAGAATGTTGGCACACCCCTGACCAGCCAGGAAGCCAAAAATTAGAGAGTTAGGACCTATTGAATGTCAGGTTCAGCCCTGGATATCAACCTGGATGCTCCCAGGCCAAACCTTAACTCAAACACACATAAGGGTTGGGGAGTAGGAAATTAAAAGAGCTTAAGACCCAAAGGATCCAGTTTATATCCATATACAATAACTTTGTATATTGCCATGTTTAAACTGCAGCTCAGACACATAGAGGGATATGGGAAAAGGATTCATTGAAAGACATAAGCAAGATATAAGCACATTACCACAAATTTTTTACAGGTTGTAAAGCAAGCACGGACATAAGAACTGGTAAGCAAACACATTAGAGTTGATGCTGAAATTAAAACTAGGACATACCAGTTTCAGAAAGAGACAAGCAAAAAACATCTGAAGTCTTGCAAATAGGCCACAGTAAAAGCAACAAGAGAGAATACCTTTTTGAGTGTAGGTGTGAGTTCAGAAAAACTACAAGTGTTGGTGCTGTGTTAATAAAAGAGCATGTATTTATAGTTTGAAAACAGGCAGGGAATAAGGCAAAGAAATAAGCACGTATCAATTAGAGTCAATTAGTAGAAGAACTTCCTTTAATTAGTGAGTTCAAATTTAAACGGTACAAAAAAATATATAAGGAAAGAGATCAAGTAAGAACCTAGTGAAAAGTAGGCGATTAGGGGTAAATACATAAATATTATTTAAGGATAGGGCCTTGATAGTGCGCGGTTGTATCATTTAAGGAAAGAAAATCAGCCAAGAAATCAGTAATCAAAGATTTGTATGAATGAACCAAGCCAGAAAGGTGGAAAAGGTTTTATTTAAGAAGAATTAGCAGCAATCAATTAACCCCAAAAAAAATGATTCTGATTTGAACAGAAGTTGGAAAACCTTTTGAAGAATGATTTTAATGCATATAAAAGGGGTTGTCATGCTAATATGAGGAGTCTAGTATAGAAGAGTTCATACAAGAAAAGGATTTAAACTCAGTACATGGATCCAAAGTGAGTTTGAGAGAGTCCAGGGATCAAGTTGAACCATAGTCCAAACACACATGACCAAACTCGCCAAAAACCCCAAATCCTAGGGTTTTCGACTTGAATCAAATGCAAAGAAGTGGAAACAAGTAGATACAGTAAAAGGTAAAAATAAACAAAGTTAGGGAATTAATTTGAAACACAATGAGATTAGAAGAAACAGTAGAGGAAATATGCTTAAGAAGGCATAGAAAGAACACTTAATGAACATGGTAGGAAAATATAGTAGGCAAAGCATATCAAGTCGTAGTGGAAGGCAAGTAGCACAACATAGCATGTAAAAATATAGCACAGAAACATATCATCTGAGAACATAACACAGAAACATAGTAGAAGGAAGAACAAAGATTATGTGCAAAACAAATAAAGCATAAGAACATGGTAGAGATAAACATACCCGAGAACGAGAGAAGAAAAATCGAAAAACACATAAACATTTTCAAAAACCCTAAATAAGAAAGAAGTGATTTTGAAAGAAAAAGAATTTTATAAAGAAAAGTTGGGGAAACCTTTTTAAAAAATCAAAGTAAAGCATGAATAGACACATATCTGAAGAGAATCGGAGAAACACCTCAAATTGTTGGGGTTTCAGGTGATCCCTAGAACGAGAAAGGCTTCAAAAATGTCCAATCGAAGTAGGATAAGACAGGAAATAGACTCATGAGGCTAAGATATGCCGGAGATGGCCGGAAACCTCAAGTCGGCGGAGAGGTGGGTGGACACCTTTGAGGTCTAGTCTCAATCCTTCGATTACCAAGCACACCATAGCGATAGGAGGTGAGTATGAGGGTTTCACAGCCTGAGAAGCAATACAAACCAATGAGAATCAAAGGGATTAGGGTTAACTTGGGTGGTTGCGACTAGTTTGCAGAGAAAATGGGAGAAGAATGGGATTCAAGGGCGGAGGGTAGAGCAAAATGAATTAGCGTTGGGGGGGTTTGGTAAATTAAAAAGGAAAGGTTCCACGTAAGCTGTTGATCTGCTAGATAAATGGTTAGGATTAAACGTTAGGTCAGGGGGGGTTATTTAATGGGGTCAGTTCATTTGTAATTTTAATTGGGTTGATTGTGACTATAATTGAAATACAAAATGGGCAGCAATTGAAACGAAATGAGGCTAGTTCTTAAATAGCCAGTTTTGTACCTTTTAATTTTATAAAATAGTAAAAATAATTTTAAAAACAAATTAAAACCACAGAAGTAATTAATAATATATAAATATAATCTAAAATACTCGAAATAGTTTTATAGTGTAAAATGTTTTTAACTGTAAAATATTGTATAATTGCAATTATATGAAATTTAGATGTTAAAATACCAAATAAATGTGTAAAAAATATGCAAAATATATTTAAACTATAGTGAAGATATGGGAATAAATTGAATTATTGCCAAAATGATTTGGGAATAATTGTTGAATTATTGTAGTATTAAATCGACGATAAATTGATTTTGAAAATCATTAAAATTTTGAAAAAATACCAAGACACTTGGGTATTCCCATATATTTATATATATGCTATTTTGAAAGTATTGTGAGTATAAAATATACCTAGGAAAAAATTGGGTATCAAAAAGCACGACACGAAGATAGTCAATCAATTTCGAATATGACATCGAAATCCACCATACATAAGAACAAAAGATCCACTCGGGTTTCCAAACCCCCAATAGTCACCACATAGGACCTGTACACATGGTATACAAAAATAGTATTTCCCACCGAAGTAGATATATGAACAGGTGAAACAAGGGACTTAGAGGGCGTATCCAAATAACAAGAAAAGTATGATGACACATATGAAAAGGTGGAACCAGGATCAAACATCACAGAGGAATCTCTGCAGTAGACTAATACAATACATGTAATCACAGCATCTAAAGAAAAAACATCTGGCCTATCTAGGAGGGCATAGAAACAAGCTTGACAGCCATCTGATTGACCTCCCCCTCTAGGGCGACTTCTAGATGACTGGCTCCCATGCCTATCTGCCTGAGCAGGTGGTGAAGTGACTAGAGCTGAAGTCGAGGGCTGACCCCTTTGATGAGAATGATCCTCAGGAAGACGTGGACACTGCCTCCTCATATGGCAAAACTTTCCACACTCATAACAATTCCCTGGTGCTAGACGTGGAGGCTGAAGAGAACCCCTAGCACCGGAATGACCAGTAGAAGGACCTCGCATGGAAGAACCCTGAAATGATGGAGCACGAGACGAACTCTAGGCTAGAAGGGCGCTGAGTGATGAATGGCCGTGATGAGAACTGTGAGAAGCGTGATGCGATGATGCCCCACAACCCCTGGTGCTGGGCGAGCTGACTGAGCCTTTCTGAATGGACAACCCCTACCATGATAAAACTGACCCCTCGAAGGAGCACTACCAAAGCTAATAGATCTCGGAGGCCTGGCCTCCCCCTCCTCTCGCTGCTGGTGATGAACTGACTCAATCTTGCTGGAGATGTCAACAACCTCCTCGAAAGTAGCACCTAACTCCCTCGCCCTAATCATGAGAATTCGAAGCTAATAGAGGCTATCAATGAACATCCTAATCCTTTTTCAATCTGTGGCAACCAACCAGATTGCATGACGAGCTAACTCAGAGATTCGCATCTCATGTTGTGTCACAGTCATCTTTCCCGGCGTAACAGCTCGAACTGCTTGCGCAGCTCATCTCAGTGAAACTGCGGCACATACCTCTCCAGAAAGAGAACAGAGAGTGCCTGCCAAGTAAGGGGCACTTCACCAACAGGCCCACGCCTCTCATATACCTCCTACCAAGTGAAGGCAACTCTAGAAAATTGAAAGGCAGTGAAAGCGACCCCGGTGGTCTCCAGAATACCCGCTGTATGAATCATCCTATGACACATATCCAAGAAACCCTGAGCATCCTCGCCATTTACATCACTGAAATTCATAAGTTGAAGTTTACCAAACCTCTCTAATCAACGTTGCTCGTCGTCAGACATAACTAGTACCACATACTCCTGAGCTACTGCAATCGGATGGGCTGGAGGTTCCCACAGTGTCTAAATTCCCTGCACAACCGGCTTTGGTAAGTGCGCAATGCGAGTCTATGTGCCTCTCCCAACCTAAGAAGTTGTTGCGGCTGTAGTAATTGAGAACTCCTGAGCCAAACCGGTACACAGTGATAGAATCTAAGCTAAAGCCTCATGAAAGCCTGGAATCACAACAGGCACAACTGGTGCCTGACTGGTGCTACTGGAGCGTCTGCAACTAGAACATGATCCTGAAATAGGGCAGTTGGTGGATCTCCAAGTATTGCCCTAGCTTCTGTGTGGGCTACACCCCTTCCCCTACCATGGCCTCAACCGCGTCCTCGCCCTATACTGGCTCCAGCTGGTTGTACTGGTGGTCGTCCATCCTGACCGGTAGCACGTGTCCTAACCATATGTGAGAGAATGGAATAAAAGAAGTTTAGTACCCAGATCAACAGATTCGCACGACAAGAATTTCATGAATATGAAGTTTTTCCTAAAGGTCTGCAGCCTCTCGAGGATAAATACAGACATCGTCGTACCGACCCACGAGATTCTAGTAAACCAGCTCATGCCTCGCGAGACTTATGTAACCTAGGATCTGATACCAACTTGTCGAGACCCCAAATGCTCGTTCGTGATGGCGCCTATCACATTACTAGGCCAGCCAACCCAAACCATTAACCATAACAAATTGCTTTTATAAAACCATTTTCTAACACGAATTTAAATCTCAATTTTTCAAAAGAAATGTATAAAGCAGCTAAAAATGTGGAAATCAATAAAAAATTATTCAACATAGCCCAAACATTTTGTGTCACGAGTCTAGAGCCTCTAAACTACAAATCGGACTGTCTAATATATAACAAGTCTTAAATGATAGAAAATAAGAATAAGAGGAGGAAAGCACGGTTATGTACACCGTGCAGCTACGTTGCAGTCTCCGACAAACTCTGACAATGCTGAGGACCCTCACTCTACCACTCGGGCACCTGGATCTGCACACAACGTGTAGGGAGTAACATAAGTACACCAACTAAGTAAGTAACTAAATTAAATAAGGTCTAAAAGTAGTGACGAGCAGTTAAAAATCATATCGAATAGTAAATGTGCCAATATCAAGTCAAACACAATAATTATAAAACTAGTTTCATAATTATAGCCTCTCAGACAAGCCCATCACTCGTGACTCAGCTGTCGTGACTCAGTACTCACACTTAGCACTCACGCTCAACAATACTTATTATTGTAATAATCCTAATATCCGTTGTAGCATGCAGCACGACCTATAGCTAATAGTCGACTACGCTTATCGGGGGTGTGCAGACTCCGCATGGGCTCCTACAGCCTAAGCGCCATATCGTTTCGGCGTGCAACCCGATCCAATATATATATTGTTGCAGCGTGTAGCCCGATCCGTTTAAGTATTGCTGCAGTGTGCATCCTGATCCATAATATATACATATAATATTGCTGCAGCGTGCCGCCCGATCCGTTATATTTATTATCATAGACATTCAATCCTAAACCTCTCTCAGTCATTAACCTCAAAGCCACTCGGGCATAGCAGAAGAATGTAGGGAACTCAGTCCAAAGAGTTCTCACATTTAAAAATTAGAGTGATAAAACAAATTTTAAACAATAAACATGTAAAATATGACTGAATATATGCTTTCAATCAAATAGACTGTGGAAACAGTAAAATGCCCCTAACGGTCTTAACAGGTCGACACAAGGCCCTAAATATGGCATAAACCCATAATATGGTATAAATGTCTAAAACATGAGATATCATAAAATTTCAAATCAAGTACGCGACTTGATAGTCGCTACGGGACGGACCAAGTCACAGTCCCTACCTGTGCATGCCCACACGCTCGTCAGCTAGCATGTGGATCACCTCATTTACCAAAACAATTTGAAATACCGGATTTTGGTACACTCAGTTCCAGATATACAATGGCTACTTACCGATAACCGGGTGAATTACTACTCTGCGACGCCTTTGCCTCTCGCCTCGGCCTCAACCCGTACCGAATATACCAAAAAATCAGAATTATAACGTTAGGATATTCTAAAGGATCAAAACCCTAAGAAAAACAATCAAATTATACCAAAAATCCTAAAATTGGCCAAAACCCGACCCCCGGGCCCACGTCTCGAAAATCAATAAAATCACATCAACGGGATCCTTATCCTCCCACGAGTTCATACATACCAAGAATTCCAAAAACTTCTAAATTCAGCTTTTGATCAAAAAGTCTATCAAATGATGTCTGAATGACCTTAAATTTTGCACACATTCCAAATGAAACAACGGACCTACTGTAACTCTCACATGCTAATCGGAAAACGCCAATTTCACGAATTCAAGCCTAAATCTACTCCAGACCTCTAAAACACATGAGAATCACGCTCCTAAGTCCCAAGTCACCTCTCGAAGCTATCCGACCAATCAGAACTCATATCCGAGCCCATTAGCACATAAATCAATGTCCGGTTGACTTTTCCAACTTATGCTCCCTCAAAGGAGACTAAATGTCTCAAACCCTACCAAAACCTCTTCGAACCTGAGCCAACGAATTTGATGACATGTAATACAAGTGAACAAAGCAATAAGAAGCAGAAATGGGGAAAATGGAGCGGTAACTCATGATACGACCGGTCGGGTCGCTTTAAAAAGTTGGCCCAATACCATCAATTTCAAACGTCTTTACATTTCCAAAAACTCTTATAATTTTAATTAAGCAATTTCCTTCAAAAATTTATTTCTCGGGCTGGGGAACTTGGAATTCGATTACGGGTATACGCCTAAGTCCCATATTTTACTACGGACCGTACGAGACCGTAGGATCATGGGCCCGGGTCCGTTTACCAAAAATACTGACCAAAGTTAAGTTTAATTAAAAGCCAATTTCCTTATTTTACTTAGATTTCAGATAAAAGCTTTCCTGAAAAGCACCCGAACTACGCACGCATATAGAGGTGAGACAAAAAGAGGTATATAAGGCATTGGAACACAAAATTTACTTTCAAAACGAGTGCTCCACCTCTAAAACAACCGTTCGTACTCGAACGGACATAAGAAAAGTAGCAGAGTCGGAAAAAGATGGGGATATCATCTATGCATATCGGACTCGGACTCCCAGGTAGCTGCCTCGGCAGGCTGACCTCTCCACTTAACATGGACAAAAATGAAACTCTTCAATCTCAACTGACAAACTTGCCGGTCAAGAATAGCTATCTGCTCCTCCTCATAGGACAAGTCCTTGTCCAACTGGACAGTGCTCAATAATACAAACTCGAAGCATATCCTTCAAAATCTAAAGAGTACGCATGGACTTTTTGTTCGTTTGAGGGTGAAATGATGTACTTAACTCAACCCGTGTTCCAAATTCGCGTTGATTTGACATCCAGAAAGGTGAGTTATACTGCACACCTCGATCAGAAATTATAGACGTGTGCACACCATGGAGAAAAACAATCTCCTGGATATAGATCTCTGCCAACCGCTCAAGAGAATAGGTAACCTCCACGAGAATGAAATACGCTGACTTGGTCATCCTATCAACACTAACGCACACTGCATCGAAATTCCTCTAAGTCTGTGGGAGTCCAACAACGACGTCCATAGTGATACGCTCCCACTTCCACTCATGAATCTTAATCTTCTAGAACAAACCACCAACTCTCTAATGCTCATACTTTACCTGCTGGCAATTCAAACACCTAGCCACATATGCAACAATATCCTACTTCGTCCTCCTCCACCAATAATGCTACTGCAAGTCGTGATACATCTTAACGACATCCGGATGAATAGAGTACTGCCAACTTTGGGCCTACTCTAATACCAACTCTTAGAGTCCATCAACATTCGGCACACAAATACGATCTTGCATCCTTAAAACGCCATCATCTCCCACTGTAGCATGTTAGGAACCACTGTGTCGCACTGTATCCCTAAGGACATACAAATTAGGATCATCATACAGTTGATCTCTGATATGCTCAAATTATGAAGAATAAGAAATTGTGCAAGCTAACACACGGCTGGGCTCAGAAACATCCAACCTCACAAATTGATCAGCCAAAGCATGAACATCCAAGGAAAGCGGTCTCTCACCAACCGGAATATATGCAAGATTACCCATGCTGACTGACTTTCTACTCAAAGCATCGGCCACTACATTGGCCTTTCCCAAATGATATAAGATGGTGATATCATATTCTTTCAATAGCTCCAACCACCTTCTCTGCCTCAAATTTAGCTCCTTCTGCTTGAACAAGTACTGTAGACTCTTGTGATTCGTGAAAACCTCACATAACATGCCATAAAAATAGTGCCTCCAAATCTTTAGCGCGTTAATAATGGCTACTAACTCTAAATAAGGAACCGGATAATTCTTCTCATGAATCTTGAACTGTCACAAAGCATAAGCAATGACCTTGCTATCCTGCATCAACACCACCCTAAGTCCAATACGAGATGCGTCATAATAAACTATATATGACCCTGAACCTGTGGGCAAATCCAACACCGGAATTGTAGCCAATGCTGTCTTGATCTTCTGAAAGCTCGCCTTACACTCGTCCGACCATCTGAAATAGGTAACCTTCTGGCTCAACCTGGTCATCAGTGCTCCAACAGATGATAACCCATCCACAAACCGATTGTAATAGTATATCAAACCCAAGAAACTACGGATCTTTGTAGTTGATGGGGGTCTAGGCCAGTCCTTGACTGCCTTTATCTTCTTTGGATCTGCCTGGATACACTCTGCTGAAACAACGTGACCTAAGAAAGCAACTGAATTCAACTAGAACTCATACTTCAAAAACTTAGCATACAATTGAATATCTCCCAAAGTCTGGAGAACCATTCTCATATGTTGCTCATACTCCTCCCGATCGCAAGAATAGATCAAAATATCATCAATGAAGACTATCACGAATGAATCCAAGTAAGGCTTGAAAACTCGGTTCACTAAATCCATGAAAATATCTAGGGCATTTGTCAACAAGAATGACATCACCAAGAACTCACAATGCCCATATCGAGAGCGGGAAGCTGTCTTAGGGAGATTAGATGCCCTAAACCTAACCTGATGGTAACCAGATCTCAAGTCAATCGTAGAAAATACCTTGGCACCCTGAAGCTGATCAAACAAATCATCAATCCTCGGCAATGAATACTTATTCTTGATTGTGACCTTGTTCAACTGCCAATAATCCAAACACATCCTTATCGATTTGTCCTTCTTCTTAACAAACAACACCGGCGCATCCCAAGGCGATACACTAGGTCTAATAAAGGCTTTATCAAGAAAGTCTTGCAGCTGCTCCTTTAATTCTTTCAACTGGGGTGGGTCCATACGATATGGCAGAATAGAAATAGGCTGAGTGCCCCGGGCATACAAAAGTCAATATCCCTGTCGGGTGGCATACCCAAGAGGTTTGAAGGAAATACCTGAGGAAACTTACGTACAATTGGTGCAAAATCCATAGAAGGAACCTCGGGAATAGAATCACGAACATACACAAATTAGGCCAAACATCTTTACTCAACCATACGCTGCTCCTTCATATATGAGATAACCCTACTAGTAGAATGACCAAGAATCCCCTCTCTACTCCAAACGAGGCAACCCTGGAAAGGCCAAGGTCACAGTCTTGGCATGAAAGTCCAAGATAGCTTGGTAAGGTGATAACCCGTCCATCCCCAATATGATATCAAAATCAATCATATCCAAAAGTAACATGTCTACTCGAGTCTCAAGACTCCCAATCACAAGTATACATGAACGATGGACATGATTTACAACAATATAATCACCCACCGGTGTAGACATATATACAAGAGCACTCAAGGAATTACTAGGCATGAACAAATACATTGCAAAATAAGATGAAACATAGGAGTATGTAGATTATGGATCAAATAGAACTGAAATATCTACTACAAACCTGAACAGTACCTGTGATAACTGCATCATAGGCCTCAACCTCAGGCCTAACTGGAGGAGCATAACATCAGTGCTGGGCCCTACCACTCTGAACTACATCTCTGGGACGGCCTTTTACTGGTCGACATCCACCTCTAACGGCTGACCTCCACCTCTAATACCTCTGCCTCCACCTCTAGAAGCTCTACCTCTACCTCTAGCTAGTTGAGCGGGCGATGGAACATTCGGTTCCTAAACCATGGCACAGGAACCCTAATGTAGAAAGTTGCTCGATGCACGAGGGAAAAATGTAGCAATATATCTCTTGTCACCACAAGTATAACAAGCCCTCGGCTATTGAGACTGCTGACACTGATGTTCTGAATAATCTCCCTGAAAAATCTTGAGTGGCGGTGAACTGATAGGAGTTGGTGGTGCACTGTAGGGAAACTGATCAAAATACTACATATGCTAGCCACAGGCACCTGGCGCACTGTGAGAAGCCTGAAGGGCTTAATGGAATAGCTTTGAAGGATGGCTCCTACCAAAAGAATCTCTGCCTCCAAATGAGGCACCACTGAACCTGCCCGAATGACGAGGCCTATTGTCAGACCCCTGACCACTCCCATGATATAGTACTATCTCAACTCGACTAGCCACATTGGACGCATCCTGAGAAAAAATCTCGCTCTCTGTTTACTTAGTTATATGTAATCGAATACGCTGAACGAGTCCCTCAATGAAACTCATCTCTCTCTCTCTCTCTCTTTCTCTCTCTCCCTCTCTCTCCATCTCACTCTCTCTCTCGGTGGTAAGTATAAGAAGAGCATGGCGGAACAAGTCAACGAATCTGGTCTCGTATTGAGTATCAGTCATAGAACCCTGTTGGATATGCTCAAACTAGCTACGATAGTTCTCAGTCTGAGTTATATGAAGAAACTTTTCCAGAAATAGCAGAGAAAAATGATCCCAATTCAAAGACAGTGACCCAGCTGGTTTAGCCATACAATAATCTCTCCGCCGAGTCTTAGAGGATCCAGACAGGCGAAAAGCAGCAAAGTCAACCCCATTGGTCTCCTGTATCGCCATGTTCAGTAAAACCTCATGAGAGCTTTCCAAATAATCCTAGGGATCCTCAGAAGATGTACTGCTAAAAGTAGTAGTAAAGAGCTTGGTGAACCTGTCCAACACTCCATAAGGCATCAGCAGACATAGTTGGCCCCTCATTTGTCTGTGCCACAACACCAGGGTGAACTACCCCAACTAGCTTAGCTGCTGGAGTCTTAAACAAGGGAGCCATCTACTTTGGAGTGCGAGTAGCAGTAGTCTTGGCTCCTTTCCCAGCTAGAGAGACGGTTGGTTCTACAGGAAGCAAGTCTGCCTGGGCGACACTCTCCATAAGTCCAACTGGACGGACCAGAGCATCCTAAGTACTAGGGTGGCGATGAACCCCTCTGGGACATGAACTGGTCCTGGTAGAACATTCCGGGATGGAACCTCATCCTCAAACTCAACCCGAGGCTCTACCGCTGGTGCTGCTGCTCATGCTCTGGGCTGAGATCTACCTCTACCTCGGGCCCTAGAACTGCATTGGCCTCTGCCCCTCGCAGGAGCTGCTACTGAGGGCTTGAGCTGCTGGTCATCTGACTATACGGTACTTGTTCTCACCATATTGAACGAACAAAGTGGAATTTCAATTAGCATTGTGAAATCAAGTTGCAGGACAGGAAAGAATAGATGTGAAGTTTTTCCTAACACTATAGCCTCTGGGGGATACACACAGACGTCTCCGTACTGATCTCTTAGACTCTACTAAGCTTGTCTATAATTTGAGAGATCTAAGAAACCTAGAACTCTAATACCAACTTGTCATGATCCGGAGTTCCGAGCGTCGGGAGTCGTGATGGCAACTACTCATGGAAGCTAGGCAAGCCGGATATTACATAATCATTACCCTTTTCTTAACCTTTTAACAATTAAATTTAATTGGTGATCAACAGCAAAAATAACAATAATAAAAAAAGATGCAGAATACGAAATTTAATAGTTTAGCGAAATACCAATACGAAAATCCAAAATACAACCCTACTCCGAATTTGGTGTCATAGACTATCTACGAATACTACAAATAGCAGTCTGAATGAAAAATAAGAATCTATATCAGCAAAATATAAAATATAAGGGGACGCTATGGCCTGCGAACGTCTACAGGACTATCTCGAGTCTCCGCCACTAAAATGAAGGCAACAACTTCACTTTGCTCCAAAAGCTCCAGCACCAAGATCTACACACTGTGCAGAGTGTAGTATCAGAACAACTGACCCAATGTTCTGGTAAGTGTCGAGCCTAACCTCGGCGAAATAGTGACAAGGCTAGGACAAACTACCAAATAAACATGTGCAGTTTATCATATACATCAAGTAATAACGACAGAAACTAGCAATTGAAGGTGGGTAGGGGAAAACACGCTCGGACGAATATCATAACAAATAGAAATCCAGTAAAGAAGCATACAAACACAAAAATTCAACTATAAGCAACAATAAAGAAATCAATGAAAAGTGCACGACGTCACCCTTCATCTTTTGATGCTCGTTCTCATGATACAAATCAATATATTTGGCACAGCGTCACCTTTCATGGTTTTACCTCACAAAATCATGGCAAGGCATTATTCTTCGTGCATTATCACTAATATCATGGCACAACATCTCCTTTCGTGCTTTTACATTTACAATATCGGCACGACATCATCCTTCGTGCATTAACGCACACTCACAAATATCATGCATGGCATCACCCTTCGTGCTTTTACACTCTTCCTTTGCCACGAAACAATCATAAAGCAATTCGGGCAAGGGAATCAAAAAATTACAACAGAATACCCGCAAGGGAACAATAGTGAAACTATAATATCCCGGCTATGGAAATAATATCATGAGCAATATCATCCCGGCAAGGGAAACAATATCAAAAGTAATATCCCGGCAAGAGAGACAATATCATAAACTTCTTTGCTCTTCCATAATTACTTCACAACTCAATTCTCAACTTGAGCCAATGCTCTACATTGTTCAATTACTAAGAATACTTCCATAATCCTTGTTCAACATTAGAAAGCATCATATTAAGAAATGACAATACAAAAAATAGTTACATCAATCATAGTATAAGACTCACGGGCATGCTGGACACCAACGTATATACCTACACGCCGTATTAAACAATTAACCCATAGCAAATAAGACCACGACACTTATTCCCTCAAGCTAAGGTTAGACCAAAATACTTACGTCAATGTCACGAACACAATCAAGCTTCAACTACCGCCTTGCCCCTCGATTCCACTCCCAATTCACTTGTATCTAGTTACAATTTTTTTAACAATATCAATTAATGCTAAATGAATCAATTCTCATGCATGAACATAGATTTTCTTGTTATTTTGCCAAAAATTCAAAAATTGACTCCAGGCCTACATGGTCAAAAAATAAGGTTCGAACCAAAACTCGATCACCCACGAACATAAATATATAATTTGTTTTGAAATCGGACCTCAAATTGAGATCCAAATCCTAAAAATTGAAAATCCTAAGTTCTACCGAAAAACACTAAATTCCCCATGAAAATCCTTGATTTTGAATTTAAATTATGTAAAAAGATGTTATAGATTGATGAAAATAAATTAGAAATAACATACAATTGATTTGGAGAAGAGCTTTTATTCGGAAAAACGCCCAAGAGAGCATAGGGTTTGAGAGAGTGAAAAATGAAGAATTTTCTTCTAAGTTGTATCCACGGGCGTAGATATCGCATTTGGAAAGTCAAGTTCGCAAATGCGACCCAGACTTTTCAAATGCGAGCAACCTTTCGCAATTGCGATACCTATTATGGTCGCATTTACGACATCTAACCTCGCAAATGCGAAGGTCTCCCTGCCCATCCCATCTTCGCAATTGCGAGCTCGCATTTGTGATACACCAGCAGTTTTCCTAAGTCCAATTTCAGTCCGCAGCCTATCCAAAACTCACTCCGAGCCCTCGGGGCTCCAAACAAAACATACACGCAAGTCCAAAAATAACATATGGACTTGGTCATGCGATCAAATAATCAAAATAGCATCAACAACTATGAATTAAACCTCAAATTCATGAAATCACTCAAGAACATCAAAATTTTCATTTTCTCAAATAAAGGTCCAATTTATACTAAATAAAATCCCATTCTTACCAAACTTTACAGATTCAAGATAATTAGTATAAGACCTGTATAGAGCTCCGAAACCAAAATACGAGCCTTATAGCATCAATTTCAAACGTCTTTACATTTCCAAAAACTCTTATAATTTAGATACACAATTTGTTTCAAAAATTTATTTCTCAGGCTTGGGACCTCGGAAGTTGATTCCAGACATACGCCCAAGTCTCATATTTTACTACGGACCCTACGAAACAGTTGGATCACGGATCCGGGTCCATTTACCAAGAATATTGACAAAAGTCAATGTTAATCAATTTAAAAGCTATTTTTTTTTATTTTACTTAGATTTCATATCAAAACTTTTCGGAAACGCATCCGGACTGCGCATGCAAATTGAAGTGAGACAAAAGATATTTTTTTAAAGTCACGGAATACAGATTTTACTTTCAATACGAGTGATGACCTTTTAGGTAATCAACAAAAATATGAAGCGATAGTAAAAATTAATATGATTAATTTCATTCATATTTAATGTTATAAGATATTTTTTAATACGTGTGAAAATAATCCAAAATTCAAATAAAATTTATCGAATGCGTAATAAGTATGTAGGGTTCCATTAATTATTATTTTTTGTCATCTTTGGCTCTCCACTTGTTCCAATTTTGGAAAGCGTGCAGGGTTCCACGGTTCATAATTTTTGGACCATCAGCGAGGTCGATAAATTTTAATACCGGATATCATAGTCATACATAATTTCATTTATGGATATTTCTAGACTCAGTTTCAATCTCAACTACCTCGCCGCAACACCACATAATCCATCTCTAACTTTTACCTTATCTTTTGTCCTAAAAATAAAAAATTTCTATTTTAAAGACAACTTACTCTAATTATTCTTTGACTTTTTTCCCAATCTTTTTTATATTTTCTCTCTCTTCTATATTATATTATTATCTTTCATTTCTATTTTATTTTAAGTTTTCATTAAACAAATTCCATCTTATATTTTTATTAATTTGTAATTTCCATTAAAATAATTCCATAAAATTTAAAATAATATAATTTGTAAGCAATTATTATAGATTATCTAATAATTCAAATAAAAGTGAATTATTGGGATACAAGACTAACTAAATGCATATTACATAATCATAAAATTCATTCGAAATATTACATAAATATTCAATTTCAACCTCTAGTATTCTCCCATAAATGATCTATTAATGCATTACGAAGTGGAAAATGAGCATCTTTGCCCTTAATTCTTCTGTGTCGAGCTAAAAATTCTTGAAATCGTTGATTTTCTTCTATTGTCATTTCTACTATTGGAGTTGGACCTTCCAAATCATCTTGAATTGGTACATTAAGATCACGCTCATTTTTTATTTTCATATTGTGCAGTATAATACATGTGATTATTATATCATGTAGCACTTCTTTCTACCAAAAATACGAGGGTCCTGCGACAACGGCAAAACGTTGTTGCTAAACTCTGAATTCACGTTCAACATCTTTTCGGTATGATTCTTGTTTCATCGCAAAATATTTTTTAATGTATTTTCAATCTTAATTTTTCTATTTTAGCAACATCAAATATTTTATATATGCACCTTTCAATATTAGCAACATCTAATATTATCTTATATTTGTGCCATTCATTCTTTGAGATAATTATATATTGTACAATTATAACTTATAATTTTATATAAAAATAATAAATGCACGAAAATTAATTTATCAAAATTATACACAAAAGTTAAGATATAAAATTAATATTATAAAAAATTACATAAAGATATTTAGGTATATATAAAGAGATAAATTAAAATATTAAATAATAAAATAATAATTAAATAGTGATGAATAGCAATGGGGGAGTGAATAGTGTACCCCCTTATTTGAGGGAACACTATTCATCCTCCATTTTGTGGACAAAAATGGGGGAGGATTGAATCTAAATTACCCCAAAAATTGCCCCAATAATGGAGAATGAGAGTAAGGTTGGAGATGGCCTTAGTGGCACTTCTATAAAAAATGTCACTATAAACAATTTAAAATATTTTTACCATCATGAGTTATTTAACATATAAAGCGAGACCTCTTTATAATAGTATATATATTATAGTCATTCATTATAAAAGTAAAGTTATTCTCAAGATCGATTATTATGTTATATTATACCATATGTTTCTATAGTATCACATTATTATAACAGTCAAAAAAATATCGAAATAAATGAGACTGTTATAGAAAGGTTCGGCTGTAGCATTAGGTTACTTGCCTTATTGTTCAAATTTTCTAACTTCACGTACTATCAAGTCACATAGATAATCTTAAGAGGTGATAGAAAATAAAAAAGGGGAATTTTCTATGATATGGTTGTCCAAAAAATATATGTCTAAATATATATTTTGTATATTAATGTATTCTATGTTTGTTTTATATAATTATTGTATATTAATGTATTCATGTGATCGCAGAGAAGGGGGAGGTGAAGTTATGCGATCGCGGACTGGGCTATGCGATCGCATAGAAGAATTTTGGCCCAGAGGCCCAACTTCTAAATTCTACTATGCGAACGCATGAAGAGGAGTGCGATCAGGAGAATGAGAAAGGAGAACTATGGGATCGCATACAAGGACATGTGATCGCATTGAAGGAAAATAGGCCCCCCACCAAATGCACTATGCGATCGCATAGAAGAAAGGTCTGCAACAGAACATCAGAAAAATCTGCAACTCCTTTCCAATACAAAAAGCCCCGTTGAGCATCTGAAACACACTCGAGGCCCCGGGACCTCAACCAAACCCACAAACATATCCCAGAACATCATTCAAACTTTTACCAATCCTTAAACCGCTTACAACAATGCCGGGAACTAGAACTAATGAGTGATTTGAAATTAAAAACTTCAAAACATAACCAAACTCGCTTTCGATTCAAAACCTAACCAAAACACGTCTGATTGTCCTGAAAATTTGCACGCACGTCCCAAATGACATGAGGTGCTACAGAAACTTCCGAAATCTCATTCCGACCCTCGGATAAAAAATTCACTATCAGATCGAAAACTTTAAAAATCTAACTTTCGGCATTTCTAGCCTAAATGAGATACGGACATCCAAAATATATTCTTAACACGCTCCCGACCTCAAAATCACCTAATAGAGCTAACAGAATCATCGCATTTCCATTCCGATGTATTCTTCACAATGTTCTGATTACGGACCTTTTTCCAACACTTAAGCTCTCGTTTAGGGACTATGTCCCAAAACACTCCGAATTCTATTACCAAACGTCCCGGTAATCCAAAATGGCATAAATGAACTTAGGGGAAGCAGCTAATGGCGAAACGGGGAATAAATTCCAAAGACGACCGGCAGGATCATCACATCCTCTCACACATAAACATTCGTTCGTCTTCGAACGAGCATAGAGAACATACCTGAAGTAGCAAAAAGATGAGTGTATCGGCTGCGCATATCCTTCTCGGTCTCCCAAGTTGCCTTATCGGCCAGCTGACCCCGCCACTGAACCTTTACTGAAGCTATATCTTTTTACCTAAGCTTTTGGACCTACGTGTCTAATATTGCCACTGGCTCCTCAACATAGGACAAGTCATTGTCCAACTGGACTGAAGTGAACTCCAACACGTTAGACGGGTCACCGTGATACCTCCAAAGCATCAAAACATGAAATGCCGGATGAACCTCGGCCAATCTAGGAGGTAAAGCAAGCTCATAAGCAACCTTCCCAACATGCTTCAAAATCTCAAATGGACCAACGAACCTCGGGCTCAACTTCCCTTTCTTTTCAAACCTCATGACGCCTTTCATAGGTAAGACTCGAAGCAAAACCCGCTCACCAACCATAAAGGAAACATCACCAACCTTCCGGACCACGTATCTCTTCTGTCTGGACTGGGTCGTACGGAGTCTATCCTGAATAACCTTAACCTTCTCGCCGCATCTTGAACCAGATCAGTGCCCAATACCCTGGCCTCACCCTGCTCGAACCAACCTACAGGAGATCTGAATTTTCTACCATATAATGCCTCATACGGCGCCATCTGAATACTGGACTTATAACTGTTGTTGTACGCGAACTCAGCCAATGGAAAGAACTGATCCCAAGACCCTTTAAGCTCAACCACTCACGCGCGGGCGGGGCATATCCTTGAGGGTCTAAATAGTGAGCTCGGACTGTCCATCTGTATGAGGGTGAAAAGTTGTACTCATAGTCACCTAGGTACCCAACTCGTGCTAGACGGCTCTCCAGAACTGCGATGTAAACATTGAACCCCTGTTTGGATGATAGAAACTGGAATGCCATACTGACGGACAATCTCCCTGATATAAATCGCTGCTTACCACTCTGCTGAGTAAGTACACACTAAAATAAAATGAGCGGACTTGGTCAGGCTATCCACAAACACCTAAATAGAATCAAATTTCCTCGCCATCAGAGGGAGACCAGTCAAAATATCCATTTTTATCTTCTCCCATTTCCACTGCGGAATCTCCATCTGCTGGAGTAACCCTCCCGGTCTCTGGTGCTCAACCTTTACCTGTTGACAATTGAGGCATCTAGCTACAAACTCTGCTATGTCCTTCTTCATCCTCCTCCACCAGTAATTTTCTCAGATCCTGATACATCTTCGCCGCACCCGGATGGATGGAGTACCACGAGCGATAGGCCTCTATCAATATCAACTCCCAAATATTATCAACATCGGGTACAAAGATCCGACCGTGCATCCTCAATACCCCGTCATCCTCAATAGTCACATCCCTAGCATCGCCATGCTGAACTGTGTCCCTTAGGATAAGCAAATGAGCGTCATGATACTGCCGCTCCCTGATATGATAAAGCAATGAAGACCGAGAAACCACACAGGCTATTACCCAAATGGGCTCCAAAAGATCCAATCTCACGAACTGACTGGCTAAATCCTGAACATCCATTGCCCTAGGTCTCTCTAAAGGTGGTAAATATTCCAAACTCCCTAAACTCTTCGTCCGGGGACTCAAGGCATCAGCTACCATATTGGCCTTGCCCGGGTGATAAAGAATAGTAATATCATAATCCTTCAGTAGCTCCAACCATCTCTCTGGTGCATGTTCAGATCCTTCTGTTTGAACAAATGTTGCAAACTCCGATGATCTGCATAAATCTCACAAGGCATGCCGTACAAATAATGACGCCAGATCTTTAAGGCGTGAACAATAGCAACTAACTCAAGGTCATGGACAGGATAGTTCTTTTCATGCACCTTCAATTGTCTGGACTCATAGGCAATCACCCTACCGTCCTGCATCAACACCGCTCCAAGTCCAACTCGAGAGGCATCACAATAAACCATATAGGACCCCGAACCAATAGGCAAAATCAGAATAGGGGCTGAAGTCAAAGCTGTCTTGAGCTATTGGAAGCTCGCCTCACACTCGTCTGACCACTGAAAAGGAGCACCCTTCTGGATCAATCTAGTCATAGGGGCGCAATCTATGAGAACCCCTCCATAAAACGATGTTAATATCCCGCCAAGACAAGGAAACTGCAAATCTCTGAAGCTGAGGAGGGCCTGGGCCAACTCTTCACGACCTCAACCTTCTTTGGATCTACCCAAATGCCCTCACTCGATACCATGTGGCCTAGGAAGGCCACAGAACTCAACCAAAGCTCACATTTTGAGAACTTTGCATATAATTTAGTTTCCCTCAGGGTCTGAAGCACTGTCCTCGGGTGCTACTCATGATCTTCCCGACTCCGGAAGTATACAAGACTATCATCTATGAAAACAATGACAAACGAGTCAAGGTAGGGCCTGAATACACTGTGCATCAAATGCATGAAAGTCGTTGGGGAGTTGGTTAGCCCAAATGATATGACAAAGAACTCGTAACGACCATACCGAGTCCTGTCTTTGGGATATTCAGCTCCCGAATTTTTAGCTGGTGATAACTTGAGCACAAATCAATCTTAGAAAACACTTGTGCGCCTTGAAGCTGGTCAAATAGATAATCGATACATATGCACATATTACCATCCTTTTTCTTTACGAACAAGACAGGAGCACCCCACGGTGAAACATTGGGTCGAATAAAACCCTTATCAAACAATTCGTATAACTGATCCTTCAACTCAGGATGAGCTATACGGTAAGGAGGAATAGATATGGGCTGAGTGCCGGGAAACAAATCAATGCCAAAATCAATGTCCCGATCAGGTGGCATGCCCGGAATATCAGTTGGAAACAAAATGGGGAAATCTCGTATTACTGGGACAGAGTCAACAGAAGGGGTATCGGTACTGACATCTGTCACATAAGCTAAATACACGGCCCACCTTTTCTCAACCATACGCTGAGCTTTAAGAAAAAATATAACTCTCTTGGGAGTGTGATCAAAAGTACCACTCCGCTCAATACGTGGAATACCTGGCATAACCGGCGTCATGGTCTTAGTGTGACAATCTAGAATAGCATATTGGGGCGACAACCAGTCCATGCCAGAGATAATATCAAAATAAACCATATCAAGTAATAAAAGATCTGCTCTAGTCTAAAAACAACGAATAGTAACCAAACATGACCAATATACGCGATCTACAATAAGAGAATCTCCCACGGGAATAGAAACATAAATAGGAGAGCTCAAGGTCTCTCGGGCTGTACCCAAACACGGAGAAAAATAAGATGAAACGTAAGAATAAGTAGAGCCTAGATCGAATTGAGACGATGCCTCTCAGTGACTAACCAATATAATACTTGTGATAAGAATCAGAGGCGACAGCTATGGCACGATCAAGAATAACATAAAATCTACCCTGACCCGTCCCTCAAGGGCAACCTCTATCTTCCCGATCCCCACCTCTGGATGGCTGGGCAGGTGGAGTGGTGGCAGGAGCTAGAACAATGGCATGCTGACCCTGCGGAGCATGCTGAGGTTGTGGAGTCTGAGAAGGCACACCCCTCCCACGTCTGGGGCACTCTATAACCAGGTGGTGGGTATCCCCGCACTCATAACAAGCTCTGGGATGGCGCGGTGGCTGTGACTGATTGGGCCCACCCATGCTAGACTGACCTCTGGGAATACCCCGCGCAGGAGGCGCACTGAAAATCGGAGGTGCATAATAAGGATCCTGAGATTTGGGAGGAGCTGGAGTACTGCTGGATGAAGGAAGAGGTGAGTGAACTTGGCGACCGGTATAGCCCCTACTATGACGTTTTTCTCTTGAAGTACGGGTAACAGAGAAATGACCAGACTCTCGAGACCTCTTGGCCTCCCTCTCCTCTCACTCTCTGGCATGCATACCCTCTATCCTCCTAGTATGCTCACTACTTGCTGATAGGGCATATCCATCTCCAACTCTCACGCCATGCTAGACTTGATGGAAGGAGTAAGACCCTTAATAAACCTGCGAACCCTCTCACGAACAGTAGCCACCAATGTAGGCGCATGTCTGGCCAACCTAGTGTAGCTGGTGGCATACTAAGAGACAGTCATAGGACCTCGGCGCAGATGCTCAAACTCCGCGCTCCATGGATCTCAGAGGCTCTGCGGAAAAATTTACCTCTAAAATATATCTGAAAACTGAGTCCAAGTCGGGGAGGCAGCCTCGTCCGTATTATCTAGCTCAAAGGTGCGCCACCAGTCATAGGCGGCTCCCCGGAGCTGAAAGCTGCGAAATAAACCCCGCTCGAGGTAGTAATACCCATGGTGCAAAAGATGCAGGGACAATCCTCCAAAAACCCCAAGGCATAATTTATAGCTAGCCCACTAATAATAGGAGGGTCATACTTCTTGAACCACTCCAATCTACGCTGCTCATCCTCCGAAACAGGTGCCCCATCCTCGGGCTAAACCGGTACTGCAGGCTGGGCAGGGATAATATTTTGAACCTATCCCATATGCACCAACTGCTCTAGAGTGCGGGCTGCAAGAGTCTAGGCTCTGCCCCCGGCATGGGACGTAGCTGCAGGAAGGGCAAGCAATCCTGCCTGTGATAGCTGGAGTAGTGGTGGCTGTGGGCGTGTTAGGTGCCATAGTCTTGAAGAGCTCTGCTGGTGGTACCTCGGCGGCCCCTCGCGCAGGTGCTCTGGATCCACCCCACGTGCTCCCATGACACCTGCCCCGGCCCCTGCCCCTAGTGGCTGCAGGAGGGGGTGCGGGTGCCAAATCGTCCCAGGTCGTGCGTGTCCTCACCTTATGTGAGAGAATAGAAGACAGAAGTTTAGAATCGATGCCAAAAATATAGCACCACAAAGAATTCAATGAAGTGAAGATTTTTCCTAAACAGTTACATAGCCTCCCGTAGATAAGTACAAATGTCTCTGTGCCAATCACCGAGACTCTAAATAACCGCCATGTGTCTTGTGACTCCATTGAACCTAGAGCTGTAATACCGACTTCTCACGACCGTAGTTCACCAATCGTGAACCTGTCATGATGGCACCCACTCTTCGCGACTAGGTAAGCCTAACACATTGCAGAAATTTAACAACCTTTACGAAAATAATAAAAAAATACTGAATCACATAGGAAAATGTATAGAGTGCCGCCTGGCACATAAACTTCAACTCAAAATACTGCAATAACCTCCAAGACCTGAACCCACGGGCAACACAGGCTAAGAGTAAAAACATAACATACGGCTCTAATATCCGAAAATGTCTACAATAGTTGAAAACATGAAATGGAACTGCTAACAAAAAGGTAGGGTAGAAGGAGATTCTTTGGATCTGCGGACACGGCAGATGCATACCTCAAGTCTTCGTGTATGGCTCTGAAATCACTGATAATGCGCTCGACAAAAAGTACCTGGATTTGCACATGAAAAACATGCGCAGAAAAAGGCATGAGTACACCATAGCGGTACTCAGTAAGTGCCAAGCCTAACCTCGGTGGAGCAGTGATGAGGAAGGTCAGGGCCCTACTGAGAATAAACATGACAACAAAATTGAACCATGTAAGGTAGAGAATAAGCAGGAAAAGAACCAATAAAATCGTACGGAAACTGCAAGTCAATGACAAATAAACTACGTAGAGAAAATAAACTTAACCAAGTATTACTCAATATCAGGATGACATATGGAGCTCTAGGAATTGAACCCGCAATCCACTTCTGCCAATGTCTGAGGGTCTCCAGGGAATCGAACCCGTAGGCCATCATACCAATATAAGAGGATCTCCCGGGAGTTGAACCCGTAGTCCGTAATACCAACGATAGAGGATCTCCCAGGAATCGACCTCGTAGTCCATCATATCAATAACAGAGGATCTCCCGAAATTGAACTCGTAGTCTATCATATCTATAATAGAGGATCTTCCGGGAATTAAACTCGTATTCCAACATACCAATTACAGAGGATCATTCGGGAATTGAACCCGTAGTCCCACTCGTAAACACATCTCAACAATTCAATATTTAACAGAAAAAAGCTAAGTACAAGAAATAAGAAAAATCTAGAGTCTAGCATGCTCACAAAAGCAGATATTGCAACTTAGTCCAAATAGAGCAAATAAGTTACTAACATACTTTCCCTAAGCTAAAACAAGTGAAATTATAATTTTATCAAATAAATACGGAAAGAAACACAGTATAAATAAGTCAAGTAAGGTGAATTTTCAACAACTAGCATAAGTATACGCCGGTCACCTCGTGCACAAGGAATTTAAACAACAGCAAAGAGATCCTAAGGGGAGAGGTCCCCCACAAAAAGTTAGACAAGCCACTTTCCTCAAAATGGTACAAAAATGCTAAGAAATAATGCTATTGCACGAGTATCCGACTCCGAGTGGCCCAAATCTAATCAAACCAATTACATATTGTTAAATAACATCGCAAGTAACTAATTCCAATATTAAAATTAGTGCTAAGGCATTAAAATAGGTAAAATTACCAAAACGCACAAGGCATTTAAACAACAGCAAAGAGATCCTAAGGGGAGAGGTCCCCCACACAAAGTTAGACAAGACACTTACCTCGAAGTGGTACAAAAATGCTAAGAAACAATGCCATTGCTACGAGTATCCAACTCTGAGTGGCCCAAATCTATTCAAACCAATTATTATAAAATAACATCGTAAGTAACTAATTCCACTATTAAAATTAGTGCTAAGGCGTTAAAATAGGTAAAATGACCAAAATGCCCCTCATTCCAATGTCTCAAAATTGAAACATTTTAACATTTTCAGAAACCACGGACTCTCACGAGTCTAACCATATAAAAATCTCCCAATTTGGAGGTCAAACTCCCCTTCAAATCATCACTATTAGGTCTAAGAACTTTACCCCAATTTTCATTTAAAATTTTGAAAATAAAGGTTGAATTCACGATTAGATTAATGGGTTTTAGTCATAAAGGAGTAAGGAATCGCTACGTAATAGTTGCCTCTGAAAAGCCCTCGAGAAAGCTTCCAAAGCCGAGCTCTCTAGCTTGAGTTTTTGTAAAAATGAAAGAAGCGTTCGTTTTGAAATGTTTATATCTTCCCAGGTCATTTGTTCAATGCGATCGCATAAGAAGGGATGCGATCGGGTAGAGTAAAAATAAAAGGCCTGAGAAATGGCCTATGCGAACGTAGAGGAAGTCATGTGATCGCAAAGAAGGGGGAGGTGAAGCTATGAGATCACGGACTAGGCTATGCGATCCGCATAGAGGGATTTTCGCCCTAAGGCCCAACTCCTAAATTCTACTATGCGAACACATGAAGAGGTGTAAGATCGCAGTGAAGGATAAAGGAGAACTATTTGATCACATACAAGGACTTGCGATCGCATTGAAGGAAAATAGGCTCCCACCAAATGCACTATGTGATCGCATGGGTGGGCTGCGATCGCATAGAAGAAAGGTCTGCAACAGAACAATAGAAACATCTGTAACTCCTTTTCAATAAAACAAGCCCTGTTGAGCATCCAAAACACACTCGAGGCCTCCGAGACCTCAACCAAATCAACGAACATATCCCATAACATCATTCGAACTTGTACCAATCCTTAAACCGCCTAAAACAATGACGGAAACTAGAATTAATCTATGATTTGAACTTGAATACTTCCAAACTTAGCCAAACTCACTTTCGATTCAAAACCTAACCAAAAATACATTTCGAATTCCGTTTCGACCCTCAGATCAAAAATTTACTATCGGACCGGAAACTTCAAAATTCTAACTTTTGACATTTCTAGCCTAAATGAGCTACAGACATCAAAAATACATTTCAAACACACTCCCAACCTCGAAATCACCTAACGGAGCTAACGGAACCATCATATTTCCATTTCAATATTGTCTTCACACTGTTCTGATTACGGACCATTTCCCAATACTTCAGCTCTCATTTAGGGATTAAGTATCCCAAAACACTCTGAATTCGATTACCGAACATCCTGACGAAACAAAATGATAGAAACAAACTTAAGGGAAGTAGTTAATGGGGAAATGGGGCATATATTCCAAAGACGACCGGCCGGGCCATCACAAATTGACTTGTATTTGGAATAATAATGTGTACCTGCACATTAACTTTTCTGTTGGATCGGGCCATACGTTCCTCGGTGGTTGTTTGCGCATGAGTTATCTAGCTTATACTTGTGGTTAAAAAATCCAAAATTATTTATATATATTTAAATATGAATGAACACTCTTTATGGAAGGTTAAAGGAATAATTTCTATTTCATCCTTGGAAGTTTTATGCTTGAGTTATACTTGCTTATTTTAAATGATTCTCATTATTCCTGGACCTTAGAAGGAATCAAGTCAACCTCTCGTCTCTACTTATTCGAGATTAGACGGGACACTTACTGGGTCAATATTGTTTATGTACTCATGCTATGCGTATGTACTTAAATGTACAAGATTTGAGGCAGGTGGATCTGGACACTACTATGGTGCGCATCAATGAGCACCCTTGGGACTTCTACGGTGAGATGCTTCTCTTTCATGTCGATCTGTAGCCAAAGAAGGCTTTCTCGGTATTTTTTTTTGTCTATCCTGATTTAGATAGTAGGATAGTATAATATTATTTTGTGTATAGTCTAGCAGTTTCCCGTAGCTTGTGACACCAGGTTCTGGCACACACAGTAGTAGATATTTATTTTGGGGTTGTATAACTATTTTTATACATTATTGATCTTTACTGGTTTTAACTTTTAATTGGAAAATCTATTATAGTTTTTTTGGTAAGGGTAAAATGAGAACTTAAATATACTTTCGCGTTGGCTGGCCTGACAAATGGTGTTGGGCTCCATCATGATCTATTATGAAAAAATGGTCGTGACAACATGGTATCAGAGCACTAGGTTCACGTAGGTCTCACAAGTTATAGGCAAACCAAATAGAGTCTAGTATATTGGTACGGTGACGTCTGTATTTATTTTCGAGAGTCTATAGGGTGTTAGAAGATACTACTCTTTATTCATTTTTCATCGAGTAGTGCTCAGTGTACTAAATTTCCTCTTCTGTTCTCTCACGGGTGGTGAGGACTCATACCACCGACGTTCCGAACCTGGGAGGAGCTGCTCCCCCCATTGCTCTAGGCTAAGGTAGAGGCCCGGGGAGGGCACCAGCCCGTGGTAGGGGACGAGGGCATCCCATAGCTATTCCAATTTCAGCACCTGCATATCCTTTGAGGGATCCGGTCATTAAGGAGAAAGGTGAGGTGCCCGCAGCTGAGCCTACCCTGGTTTATTTCATGATAGCAACGGGATTTTAGGAGGTCATGGGCCGCATGCTTTAGTTCATGCATATTTTGACCCAGGCTTATTTATTTCTAGCATATCCGGCTAACTCACAGGTACGAGAGGGAGCACATATTCCTACTACCCATGCTCCAGGTCATACAGCCGCGGTTTATCAGACTCTGGGTGTACTACCCACAGATGGGGTACAGCCAATTACTGTAGTGGAACCCCATCCTAGGCCAGCGGTGGATGGTGATCCGCAAAAGCTACTAGAAAGATAGACTAGACTTCACCCTCCAGTCTTCAGGGGTGAACTTCATGAGGATGCCCATGACTTTATCGACAGATACATGGACAGACTGCACAACACGAGGATATTGGAGTCGTATGGAGTCGACTTCACTACTTTTCAGCTTGAGGGAAAGGCCCCTAGATGGTGGTAGTCCTATGCACATAGTAGGCCAGCATATTATCCTCCGTTTACCAGGGGTCAGTTCACTCAGTTACTCCTTGATCGGTACATTCCATCCTCTAAGAGGGAAAAGCTGCATCATCAGTTTGAGCATCTAGAGCAGGTTTAGATGCGAGTGACCGATTATGAGGAGCGTTTCTTGGAGCTATCCCGCCATGCACTCATGATACTTCCCACTGTGAAAGAGAGAGTGCGGAGGTTTTTCACACGGTTACACCCCACTATACGATCTGGTATGACCTGGAGGTATAGATGGGAACAAGGTACCAGCTAGTGATTTAGATCGTCGCGGGATTGAGGTCTACCATATGAGAGGTAGAGAGCAGATGTAGCAGGACAAGAGGACGAGATTCTTCATAGATTTCGGGGCTGCCCCAGCTAGGGATAAAGGTCAGTTTGGGAGGGGTCATCGCATTAGGCCCCAATACTTAGCACCACCACCCGCTCCCCAAGGTGCTCTAGCGAGGCCTTATTTTAGTGCGAACCTTTATTAATGCATTGCATAAGAACCATATCTATATAATTTGCATTATTCCTTCTCTGATGTTTGGGCAAAAGGCATTTGTTGATAAACTCGAAAAGCACTTTATGCTCTGGCATCATTTCACTTTTCTGAACTGCCCCGGCCTCAGGCACCTCCTCATCTGATTTGGTGTCGCAAAAATTCCTTGTGATCTGAAGATCAATAGGTAGTCCATCCATACATGGCCACCTCTGCCTTTTATAGTCATCATATCCCTCACTAGGGATGTCCAGAATCTTACCCAGCTTGGCAGCATTGAACTTCACTTTTACTACTTTCATTCTGCTAGTTGCCAGTCTATTTTTCACTGTCCCATTCGCCATGAACTCAACAAGTTCTTTACTGGCCAATTTACCATCCATATGAAGGACCGCGTCTTTCCACTCCTGTGCTTATAGTGCAGTCACAAGTCTCATCATGCCTGTCTCCTCCAGGTCTTTGAGTAGTCTTCCATTCAAGATTTTCCTCTTGCCAAACATGGCATACCTGTCCTGTTCCTTTTCTGACTCATCTTCTTCTTCCTCTCTCCACTCATCATCCTCTTCTTCAGTTATCTTCACTTGTTTTCCTTTTGCAGCGGACCTAGTTCTCTTGGCAAGAGAAGGTTCAATATATACTGTCTTGGATGGCTTCTTGGCAGAAGTTATGGTTCCCTTTTATTTGGTAGTGAGAACATCCACAGTAGTACCCCTTTCAGGATGGACCTGTTCCATCTCTTCTTCTTCCTCTTCAACCACAGCCTCAAAACTTTCACCTAATTTTGCTTTCCTATTTTCCTTCCTCTTTTTCTTACTATCTTCTAATGCTTTCTTCAACTCTGTTCCACTCTCCCTAATCCTACTGCTAGTGGCTCTAATCATAGGAACAGACTTGGGTGATGAAGGTTTGCTTTCCTTGGTTGGTTTGGACGCAACAGGAGTCCTTTGTGAGGAAGTCTTGAGTTTCTTTGGGTCATAACTGGACCCCACCTTCTTCAGTAAATCAGCCAATCTCTCCTCCCCAGATGAACTAGGTTAATCTTGTTGTTTGCAATATTGACCAAACACTCAGCAATTTCTCCGGATCCACTTCCCCTGACTTCGAGACTCCTTCTTCCCCACTCCCACATATAGCTAAAACCTCCTTCTTCTTTTTCTTTCTTATTTTCCCAGACTCAGCCCCACCTACATCTCTATCAGCCCCTTTCAAAACAAAGTTATGCTCCTCCCTTTGAACTACATCAGAAAACAAAGCATGAGTTTACCTCTCCTTGGGTTTCTTGAGCCTTAGCATTTTCAGAAGACCCAGGTTTATCTCCTTCACTGGTAGAGATGTAGTCATCAGTTCCAGAGCTAGAATTGGTCTTCTTTGCTAAGACTTCTTTCTTTTGACTGGAATGTAATTTTTCATTCAAAGTCTTCCTCAGGGAACCGTAGCTACAGTTTTTCTTTTTACCATTTTGTGGCAATGGAGTCTTGGTTTTGGGGTTTCAACAGGTGGTGTGGAAGATGAGGTGGTTTTGGGTGAAATGGGTGGTGGAGTTCCAGGATTGTCTTGGGGATTTGTCATGTGAAGAATTTCTAGAAACCTTAAAAGAATTTTGGAGAATTTTGGACACGAGAGTGGATGATCAGGGGTTTTTGTGAAGAATTTATGGTTATGAGTGATTTGGGGGCTCTTAAAGAGGGGTGGTGATTACTCAGAAACGAGAGCTTTTTCTGAGGTCTTGTAGAAGCCTAATCAATTTAGAGTTCTTGTCTCCTTAGTGATTAATTAGGATCGCTAATATTTAGGAGAGGGTTCCATTATATTTAGACTTCTAGTTTCAATGAAACTGGTTCAATTTTCCCAACGAATAGAATTGTTAGGACGTTTGGTATATCTAGGACTCTTTCTCAATATTCATAATTAAAATTTTCTATTGTGCAAAGTATGAAAACATACCTAAACTTTCTCTTGAGAATATATTGATGAACCAGGTTTTCAAGTGAAACTTATCTTGATTATGCCTCAAATGTCATAATAGAAAATTTGTAAGAGATATGTGAATTGTATAAACACATGTCACAAGAGTATACTATTTAGAGTATGAGACTAAGTAGGAATTAATCTAATATTCACATGAATTAAGAACTCCTAACCAAAAAATATTTTTTTTAATTTTTTTCGTTGTTCATTCTGAACTGGACCATTTAGGTGATCTTAATCATCCCTAATTCCAACATGTTACTTTCAATGTTTTCTCTACTTAATTCCTTAATGAAGATGTCAGCTATTTATTTATCAGTAGCACAAAATTCTATGGAGATTAGCCCTTTCTCATAGTTGTCTCTCAAAAAAGTGGTGTCTAACATCTATGTGCTTTGTTCTTCTATGATGAACCGGGTTCTTTGTCATACTAATTGCACTAGTGTTATCACAAATATTGATGTCCACTACACTTCAATTCTAGAGCTACCAGTTGTTGCTTAATCCACAGTAATATAGCATAACATAAAGCAGCAACAACATATTCAGCTTCAGCAGTAGAGAGAGCCATTGAATTCTGCTTTTTGGTAGCCCATTATACAAGACAAGACACTAGGAAGTGTGCCATACCTGAAGTGCTCTTCTTATCCAATAGATAACCTGCATAGTCATCATCAGCATATCCAATTAAGTAAAAATTACTACCTTTGGGATACCACAGACACCAATCAGTTGTGCCTTTCAATTATCTCAATATTCTTTTGACAGCTGTCAAATGTGGCTCCTTTGGATTTGCCTGGAAGTGAGCGCAAAGTCCTACATTGAAAATAATGTCAGGCCTACTGGAAATAAGATACAAAAGTGAACCAATCATACCCCTATACAACTTTTGCTCAACTGATGAACCAGGTTCATCTACATCTAGTTTTGTGGCAGTTGCTATAGATGTATCTATTTCTTTGGATTCTTCCATTTTAAACTTCTTGATTAGTTCCTTTATGTACTTCTGCGGATGGATCATAGTTCCATATGGACTTTGTTTGATCTGTAACCCCAAGAATAAATTTAGTTCACCCATCATGCTCATTTAAAACTCACCTCTCATTAGATTAGCAAAGTCCCTTCTTAACCTTTCTGTAGTAGCCCCAAATATTATGTCATCAACATATATTTGTACAACAAGAAGATCTTTACCTTTTTCCCTTAGGAACAAAGTGCTGTCAATTTTACCTCTTTTGTACCCATGCTCCAGAATGAATTTTGACAATCTTTCATACCTACCTCTTGGGGCATGCTTGAGACCATAGAGAGCTTTAGCTAGATTTATACATGATCAGAGCATTCTTTGCTTTCGAATACTGGAGGTTTTTGCAAACACTTCTTCTTTGGGATAGCCAATCAGGAAGGCACTTTTGACATGTATTTGATGAAGAATGAATTCCATATGTGATGCAAAGGCTATGAGGAGTCTACTTGCTTTAAGTCTGGGAACTGGAGAAAAGGTCTCATCATAGTCAATGCCTTCCTCTTCACTATTGCCTTGAACCACCTACCTTATCTTGTCTCTTGTAACTGTCCCATCTTCATCTAGTTTGTTCCTGAAGACCGATTTTGTCCCAATGACTGATCTGTCCATGGGTCTTGGAACTAAATGCAGACTTGGCTTCTTTCAAATTGATTGAGCTCATCTTGCATAGCATTAACCCAATCTGCATCCTATAAAGCTTCACTACATTTTTATGTTCAATGAGGGATAGAAAGGCATCAAATGCACACAGATTCTTCAATTGAGCTCTAGTCTTGACTCAAGATATTGGATCATTGAGGATGTTCTCGATGGGATGAGAACTCGGATGCTTGTAAGATTTCCCAATCAACTGGTTCCTGTTGGATTTTTCTTCAATGTCCTGTTGCTGAGGAACAGGTTCAAGAATGGGATCCTTTTGTTCAATTTCTCTCATATTAGTTCCCCATGTTAGGTTGACCTGTGTAGAAGAACCTGTTCCATCACATGTTCCTTCATTTTATGCCACCTTGACTTGTTTTTTGGCTTCTGTCAATTGTCTCTCTAGTCCGATGACTTCATCTTCATGTTCCTGTCTCTCAGAAAGAATGTTAGTTTCATCAAATACAACATGTACACTTTCTTCTACACACAGAGTTCTTTTATTAAACACTTTATATGCTTTTCTATGTGAAGAATATCCCAAGAATACTCCCTTATCACTTCTAGAATAAAAATTACCTAGGGAGTCTTTGCTATTATTGTGCACATAGCACTTGCAACCAAAATCCATAAGATGGTATATGTTTGGTCTTCTACCTTTAAATAACTAATAGGCAGTTTTCTCTATACGAGGTCTATTCATGCATCTATTTATTATATAACATGCAGTGTTTATAGCCTCTGCCCAGAAGCTGTGAGGTAGTTTACTGGAAAGAAGCATGGTCTTTGCCATATCCTCAAGGGTCCTGTTTCCTCTCAAATACCCCATTTTGCTGAGGAGTCCTAGGAGTAGAGAAATTATGATCTATTCCATTTTCATCGCATAATTCACCATACTTTGCATTTTCAAATTTAGTTCCATGATCAGATCTAATGGATGCAAGTTTATTTCCTAATTTTGTTTTGGGTTTTTCTAACAAAAGCAGTGAACATTTCAAATGCTTCATCTTTAGAGGTTAGAAACAATACCTAGCTAAATCTAGAATAATCATCAATAAGCACCATTACATATCTTTTACAACCTCTGCTCATGTCTCTCATTGGACCAAAGAGATCCATATGAACCAGTTCCAATGTCTTGGACGTACTTACCATGTTCTTAGGTTTGAAGGATGACCTTACCTGCTTCCCCCTTGCACATGCCTCACAAACTTTGTCTTTCTTAAAATTGATATTAGGTAACCTTATCTCCAAGTCCTTGGAGACTAATTTGCTTAATTGATTTAGACTAGCATGGCCAAATCTTTTGTTCCAAAGGAGGGGATCATTAATTACACACTTAAGCAAGTGAGTTCATTTGCAAAGAGAGTTGACAAATCTACAATGTAAATATTGTTATCTCTCCTTCCCTGCAAAATAATCTTGTCAGTAGTAAGGCTAATCACAAAACATTTTGTGGAAGTGAAAGCCACAAGATTACCTCTGTCACACAGTTGTGACACACTTATCAGGCTCTATTTCAAGCCATCTATCAAATAGACATTATCAATGGAATGATAGCCTGTCATTCCTACCTTTCCAACTCCAATGATCTCACCTTTTTTTCATTTCCGAAGGAGACATTACCTCCTTTTAGGTTATCAAGTGAAAGGAACTGGTCCTTATTACCAGTCATATGTTTTGAGCAGCCACTATCCTTGTACCATATTTGGATACTCTCCTTCACTTTAACATGTAAAATGAAATCATGGGTCAGTCTTATGAACCCAAACTAGTTTGGGTCCCTTTCTATGGTCAAAAGGATGAATTAAATTTTTTTTTCCCAACCAGGCAGTTTGTGTTTTTCTTAGACAAAAGCTTTGTGCTTTTGACTGGCCTTTTCTTTTGCATTGCATTCATTTTTGTAATGTCTAGTCTTACTATAATGTGTGGAGAACTTATTCTCAGAAAGTGTAAGGTACTTGTTTTTGGGATCCCATTTTGGAGCTTGTGTCCCAAATCTAAGCCCTCTCTTATTGTTGTTGTGATGTTCTTGCAGCCAGGAGAGTGCATCGGAAACCTTGTTCCATTTGCATGTTCTGTCTATTCATGATTCACCTTTCCTAAATATTATTTTAGGACTTTAATCAATTCATCTTTCTTGTACAGTTCATCTTTCATTTTTCCTAGATTTTTTTCTAGGGTGCGAAATGATTGATAATCCTTTCTCTTTCCTGTCCCTAATTTCAGTTTAATATTTTCATATCTAAGTTCGAGGACATTATTTGCAAGTTGATGAACCTAGTTCTTCAACTCAGTATTTGTGTTGTCACTCTCCTAGACTCTAACCTTTTGCATTTTTCTTCTAGGATAACACATTCCCTAGACAAAACATCATCCTCACTATTTATTATTTCAGACTCATCTATGAAGTCCAACAATAGCTCAGCCAAATTTTCTTTAGAAAAGAAATTAATCTTTTCTTTAAGATATAGAATAAATACCTCTTGTTCATCTTCTGATTCTCCCATGGTTATTAGAGCTTGCTCATCTTCACGTTCATTTTCCGAGTCCTCATCTTATGTTTCTCCCCATGCAGCAACCATAGCTTTAGTTAATCCTTTGTTCCTTCTTGGTTGAACTTGTTCCTTCTTACTATTTCTTATGTCTTCCCTTTCTTTCTTCCATTTAATCTCCTATTGAGGGCAGTTTTTTTATCATGTGATCTATCTTTCCACACTTAAAGCAGACATCATTTGTCTGCTTTTAAAGAGCCCTAGGTTTGTTTAATGTTGTTCCTCTTGAAGGACCTTTTTCTCTCATAAGATACTTCTTGAAATCCCTGGTTATCATAGCCATTTCATAGCCTTCAAGATCTTATCCTTCTAAGATTCTGAGAGCCTGACTTCTTTCTTTTTTTGGAGCATACATCTTCATTGTTTGCCTTCTCAATTCATAGGCAGTAAGATTTCCAATCAGTTCATCCAATTTAAAAGTAGCAATGTTTTTGGATTCCTGAGTAGCTGTGATTTTGCTTTCCTAGGAGATTGGCGGAACTCTAGTTAATATCTTCTCCACATTGTCTTCTTCCAGGATAGTCCTCCCAAGAGACTCAAGTTCATTTGTTAGTGTAGTGAACCTAGTATACATCTCTTGGATAGTTTCTCCGTCCTTCATAGTAAAATTCTCATATTGAGAATACAATAGTGTTCCTCTTGACCTCTTCACTTGAGGTGTTCCTTAATGAGCCACTTGTAAGGTGTCCCAAATCTCCTTCGCGGTAGTGCAACCTTGAATCCTGTTGTACTCATCAGGACCAAGTCCACACACTAGCTATTTCTTGGCCTTAGCAATTTTTCTCCCATTTCTTTAGGTCTTCAGTAGTACAATCTGCTCTAGTATTTGGAACATCCAATCCTTCAGCAGTCTTTTTGGTTGTGGCTAAAGGACCATCAATGATAATATCCCAAAGCTCATAGTCTTCACCCATGATGTGGTCCCTCATTCTATTTTTCCACCAGGAGTAGAATAGGCCATTGAAAAGAGGAGGCATGGTATTGGATTGCCCTTCCCAATTCCCAGGTGGTGAACTCATGTTGATCTTTTCCTAAGGTGTAAACCTCTTCAAGGATAACCCGCTCTGACACCAATTGATGTTATTAATCGTCAATACCACACAAGAGGAGGGCTGATTTGTGTGGTACCCAATTTTTGTTCTATAAGAACTTGGTTCTGCTAGATGTTCTTACTAGCTACTGTTTGCAAAATTAAATAAACAGAAATAAATAACACAGAGATTTTTATGTGGAAAACACCTGGTTCAAAAGGTGAAAAAACCACGACCTACTACTCAGTAGAATTTTCCCAAACATCCACTAAAGTCAATGAGCCAAAACAACATTTACAAAAACTCTTTGTAAACCTAAGGATTTAACTCTAATCCCAGTGTGGCACACAGCCTCATCTGCTGCGAGACTATCAAGTTAACTATAACTTGAATACTCACTTTACCTAATACAACTACTCCTAGACTTAGAATAAACACAATCATGGAACTAGCTCTTCTATCTTAGTTCATGTAGCTTCAGGCGAGCACACTTGTATCTCACATATATTGCTTGCAAATCAGACTTGCTCATTTTGCTCTCAAATATGCTTAACTTCTGCGATTGTGCATTGCCTGTAAAAGAGAACAATTTGGTTATTTAATAGATTTGCAGTTAGAGTTTGATCGAGACTCCAATGCTTATCCTAAGTCGAATTGAGTCCTTAACCAATACAAACTCCAACTCTTATCCTAGCTTAGCATTATGTTCTCTTATCATAAGGACACTGTCCTCCTTAGAACTCAATGCAATCTTTTCGATTCATGTGCAATGGTTATGCGCAAAACTCAAGATATTTGCTGCATGACAAACAATACATATCTTTCTCACATACTACCATATGAAATGGTTATGACAAACTGTGTTTCTCAAGATGGACCAGGTCCTTTCCTAAGTTTATTTTTCAATCTTCAAAACTTCAACTAAACTTAGGCCAACAGTGATTGAGCCCAGACCAACTATGGATGGTAACCTGCAGAATTACTGCATGTATGGACTGCAAGTCTTTTGGGTTGAGCATCATAAGGAAGCTCAGGATTTCATTGATAGGTACAGGGACAGACTACACAACATGAGGATATAGCATTCGCATGGGGTTGACTTCACTACTTTTAAGTAGGAGGGCAGGGCCGGTAGATAGTGGCAGTCTTACTTCTTAACAGGCCCATAGGTTCTCCTCCCATCACTTGGGGTCAATTCACACAGTTATTTTTGGACATGTATATTCCACCCTCCGAGAGAAGAGCAACGGTATTAGTTTGAGCAGTTTGAGCAGAGCAAGATGTCCGTGACCGATTATGAGGTGATATTTATTGATTTATCGCGCCATGCATTGATGATACTTTCTACTGACGCAGAGAGGGTAAAGAGGTTCATTTCAAGGTTGCATACTGGAATTAGGGCCAATATGGCCCGAGAAGTGGAGATGTGGACTTCTTATCACCTAGTGGTAGAGATTGCTCAGAGGATCTAGTGTTACCTGTTGGAAATAACGCTTTACGCTAGAGGGGGGGGGGGTGAATAGCGTTTTAAAAATATTAAGCGTTTTAGTGCGGAATTTAAAACTTTGCAGAAATTAAAACAAGTGCAGTAAAATAAACTTACACAATGATGTATCCTGGTTGGCCACAAACGTGGTTAGTCCAGTCCCCGAGAGACTCTCTCGAGATTTCCACTAAACTTGTCAAGCTTACGGGTGCTTAACAAACCGTTACAGCTGAGGACACAAGCCTCACCTAGGTGCTCGGGGATCACAATCCCAAAGACTTCAATTGCTCGGGGATACCAATCCCAAAGACTTCAATTGCTCGGGGATAACAATCCCAAAGACTTCAATTGCTCGGGGATAACAATCCCAAAGACTTCAATTGCTCGGGGATAACAATCCCAAAGACTTCAACTGCTCGGGGATAACAATCCCAAAGACTTCAACTGCTCGGGGATAACAATCCCAAAGACTTCAACTGCTCGGGGATAACAATCCCAAAGACTTCAACTGAGGAATCACAAGTTCCTCAACAAACGAGAATCGCAATTCTCTTACAAACACAAAACAAACTCACTTTACAAAGTACTCCTCAATGAGTAGATATGAGTAGAAATAGTACGCTCAAGATCACAACAACTTAGCTCAATAGAATGGCTCTTCAAAAAGCTTTATGGATGAATGAAAATGATGATCAATGTAAGAAAGCTTTTAGCAATGAAAATACTTAAATTGTATATGTTGTTGTTGTGAAAACACTGAGTTAAGCCTGTATTTATAGGTGAAAAACTCAGTCTTACCGTTGTCTAATTGCCAATTAAGGATTGCTGAAATTACTCAGTGACAATCGATTGTCAAGACTAAACAATCGATTGTTTGCCTATCAGATCAAATATTCAATCCCAGATTTTACGTCAACAATCGATTACTTCAAATCAATAATCGATTATTTATAACGTTAAAAAATCCTTTCCAATTTTTGGCATAAAACATCGATTATCAGGAAATCAACAATCGATTATTTTAACAACGTTCAGAAAATCTTTTCCAGATTTTACGCAAAACATCGATTGTTAAATATCAACAATCGATTACCTGAAGGTAATTTGAAAATGTATGACAACGGTTAGTTCCAACAATCGATTATAAATTAATTTCAAAACTTACTGTCTCATATATAATCGATTATCAAAAGCCATAATCGATTATTAATTAATTTCAAAACTTTCTGTCTCATATATAATCGATTATCAAAAGCCATAATCGATTATTAATTAATTTCAAAACTTTCTGTCTCATATATAATCGATTATCAAAAGCCACAATCGATTATTAATTTATTTAAAAACACTGGGAGACATTTTTCTCATTCTAATCGATTACCATTAGTTCATAATCGATTTTTCTGAGTTTTGAAAACTTTGCCTCAGTTAACAATCGATTATCAAAAGTACACAGTCGATTGTTATGCAGTTTGCAAAAACCTGATGTTAACTGACTTACTCACAATCGATTATCATTAATTCACAATCGATTGTCATGCAGTCTTGGCTTAGAGATACTCGATTATCATAAGTACATAATCGATTATCTTAGCCCAGATTTTTGAGGCATGTTTGAAAAACATTTTAACAAATATAAATATGCATAGTTTAAAATCATTTGACACTTAAGTTAGATATGCATGATTTTGGAAAAATAATTTTAGTAGAGAAGCCATGTTATGAGCCAAGATTGAGGGATCAAGATCACAATTAATATTGACTCAATTATAACATTTCTAAACTTTGTCTTGAGCTTCTTGTAATGCATCCATTTTGTGCTTGTCCTTGAGCACTGCTATATATCGCTTATTGCTTTGTTTGACATTCATCAAAACCTACAAAAGAACACACGTTTAGTATATTGCATTTGAAACGTGTTCCCAACATTTTCCCCCTTTTTGATAATGGCAAACATAAGCGGGATATATGCAATAATTATTTTGATAATCCAAGACAAGAGTAAAGTATGCAATTTGATGTTCCCCCTCAATTCATGTTCCCCCTCACTTTAAGCATGAATGAAGTTGAGAGTGATATAGCATACTTCTTGATATCCCGTTTCTTCCCCCTTTTGCCATTAGCAAAAATTTACACAAGGGAAGAATATGAAAAAAATGTGAAATAAACACACGTTTATTTATTGGAAAATTAAGATAACATTACAAGGGTGAAACCAAACATAACTGACCAATCAAGAACAAACAGACCAAAAACAACAATTTCTCATCATAACAACAACAATTTCATCATTCATCACCCCCATCCCC
Source organism: Nicotiana benthamiana (assembly GCA_034376525.1). Lineage (NCBI taxonomy): Eukaryota > Viridiplantae > Streptophyta > Magnoliopsida > Solanales > Solanaceae > Nicotiana > Nicotiana benthamiana. The sequence goes on along the minus strand of CM067328.1, from coordinate 103,023,861 downwards.
TTCATCATCATTGGTAGGCGCTTGATATGGAACCATCTGAGCATAGGCATAATGCACGTGATCAAAGTAACCATGGACCTCACGGGTTAGTTGAGTAATTTGGTCAGAAATGGTCCGGAGGGTAGGCTCCTGAGGAGGATGAGCACGACGGGCTTGTCGATTTTGAGGAGGAGCGGGAGCATGATCACCATCATGATGAAAGGAAGACTCCGAAATTTCCCAGATTTTGGTGCTCTTTTTGAGAGGACCATTAGCAATATTGACTCCGGAAGCTTCAAGAAATTTCATTATTAAGAGGGCATAGGGGAGAGGTATGTCATCTCTGGTGGCATTGAACATATGAGATAGAATAAGCTTGCACCAATTTATTTTAACACCGGTGACAATAGCATGAAGAAATTTGGCATCCTCTTGGGAAATGGTGGTGTGATTGAGTTTACGGGGTTTGAGAACACGAGTGATGAAATAGAGAATGAAACGATAATTCGGGTCCATACCCTTTATGGTGGGACGACGGGAAGAGGACTCATCATAGGCTACTCCGGCTTGGCGGAAGAGATTAGCTTCATCAATCATGACCCCAGCATCATTTATGTACTGGTAGATGTCTTCACCATCATGCGGAATGCCGGCAATGAGGTGGAGGTTATCTTCAGAAATTAGAATGGGAATGCCGTTAACATTGGTAACAAGTTCACCCTCATCATCTTTGTGAAGGTTGGAGTAAAAAGCTTCAACCAAAGAAATGTTGTAGTAGGGGTGAGTAAGGAGTAGGAAATTGAAAAGGTTGCACTCTCTTAGCATATTTGCGGCTGGAATGAATGGTGCAACAAGAGCGTTTGTTGAAAAGCGAGGAGGGAGAATAAGGCGTTTCTCAAATTTGGTTAAGAAACGGGTGAGCTCTTCATTGGATTCAAAGAATAGAACCGATCCATCTTGATATGGATGGCGAGAAGAAGAAGCACCTTGTTTGGAACGAGCACGTTTTGAGTTGCGGCTTGACATTTGAAAGGATGTGCTAGGATTTTTCAAAGAACACAAGAGAATTTGATGCTAGGGAGGCTTGAGTGAGTATACAAGAGCATATGTGCAGCCTATATATAGAGAAGGAATGAATCTTACATTTATTGGAAATGATTTGAAGAGATTTGAAGTCTGAAACGGTAAAAATAAATTCACTGACCGTTAAATAATCGATTGTTTGAATGGAATAATCGATTGTCATTAATGAAAATGATCTGACACATCGATTACACGCCAGAACGGTAAGAAAATTTGAAAAAGATAGTCGATTGTCAAACTTGGTAATCGATTGTTTTTCATATTTATGACCTGTCAGGAATCGATTAGGGAGCCAAAACGGTAACATAAGTTTAAAACAGATAATCGATTATCAATATATAGTAATCGATTGTTTCACTCTCAGAGAGTTTGAATTTTGGCAAATAATCGATTGGCAGAACAAATAATCGATTGTTTGGAAGGGGGATGCTGAAATGATGAGACTTAATTCTATCAGGCAATGTAAACATTTAACAAGATTTCATGGAAAAGAAAATTGAATCAACAAATAATCGATTATTGATACTGATAATCGATTGTAAGCATAAATAATCGATTATGATCGAATTTTTTTCTTGTATCAAGATAATTCATACTTTCCTCTTACCTTTTGGGGGATGCCTGCAAAATAGAATTAAACATCTCCGACGCTCAAGTCAGTAATCTATAAATGAACTAATAACTTTGAAACTCGTGTAGTCGGGAAAAAAAAATGAACTCTTAAGAATTTTGTCCTAGGATGTTCTTAAGAGGGTTTAGGGTACTTACCTTCCCTTCGACTTTGCCAATTACCTGATTTTGAACATCCTCCGTTCATTTTGGTCTTTTGGCTCATTCTCCAATTTACGAAGCTTTTTCCACAATTTTGCCTTTTGAATTTTTCGAAAATACTTCCGATTTAAGAAAACATAAGTCGACTTTTCCGTCTCTTCCTCCTTCTTTGTGCTTTAATTGAAGGAATTTTGAATTCGTCTCTCGTCAAGTGTTTGGAGCATCCACTACACTTGATTCCTTCAAGCACACCTGCAAAACAAATCAATGCTCTTTTGGTACCCATGCCATTTTGGGTCCTTGAGGGTTATGCATACTATAATGATATGTTTGAGTAGCATGTCTATGTCTAGTAAAGCATGCGGGAGCAATATGACCAATTCGTCTACAATAATGACATGTCACATTTGGATTATGCATGCGTCTAGGCTCATAGTAGCTAGAATAATGCACATTGTTTACTCTATTTTCATTTCTCCTAATTTGAACACCATAGTCATTTCTAGGTTGAACATTTCGGGATCTTCTAGCATGATCATTGTTGTGCCTAAAATATGCATCATGTCTATGGTGACGATTGCTAGGCGGAAGGTCATGTCTAGGTCTCCTAATATTTTGTCTAGCATGCATGTTTGTTTTAGGAAAGGCATTTTTGTTATTAATCCTAGGTTGAGCTCTAGGTGGTTGGGTTTTTGCATCAACCTCTTCTTCATTTATGAAGCCTATTCCATGCTTGGTTGATTTCAAGTTATCAAGCACCACATTCAAGTTTTTATGAGAGGAGTTGAATTTATCTAGTGTGCCTTTTAATCTACCTACTTCATTCTTAAGGTCTACACAAGAAGCACAATTTTTTGTAGAACTCTCGGGCTTGTCAGAACTTCTTTTCCCATAAAACTTGTTTTGTTCTAGTAGCTTCTCATTTTCCAAAACCAATTTTTCTAATTCTTTTTCTTTTAATGAAAACTGTTTTTGAAAATCTTGTTCTTTTAGAGAAGCATTTTCTCTTAAACTAGTGACGGTTTTTGTAACTTTGAGAAATTCAGCATACAATTCATCAAAGGCATTTCTCATGTCATCAAGAGTATAAAAATTTTGAGAAGAGATTTGACTTACCTCACTTTGATTTTCTTCCTGTGCCATGAGGCAGAGATTTGCCGCTTCTTCATTTTCTTCTTCACTGGATTCGTCTCCGGAATCTCCTCCCCAAGATATGTATGCTCGTTGCTTCTTGAAGGGTTTCTTCTCCTTTTTAAGATTTGGGCAGTTTGTTTTGATATGCCCTGTTTCACCACATTCATAACATTTAACTTGCTCACCTTGCTTTTTCCCTTTGCGGTCATATTCTTTTCGCATGAATTTTTGGAACTTTTTGATGATGAGTCCAAATTCGCTATCTCCATCCTCTTCAATTGGTGATTGACTTGTGCTCGCCTTTAGAGCAATCTTTTGCCTTCTTTGTTCGTCAACAACAGGGTTAAGAATAGTGGATTCATAAGTCTTAAGATTACCTCTAAGAGCGTCTATGGTGACGTTCGTGATTCCAATTGACTCTTGAATCGCATCGGCCTTTGATCGCCATGCCGGTGTTAGGCTCCTAAGGATTTTTCGAACTAGTTCTTTGTCTGTGAACGTCTTCTTGAGTGCGTGGAGATCATTCACTATTGATGAGAACCGCTCAAACATCTCGTCTACCTTTTCGCCTTCCTTCATATGGAACAATTCGTAAGCATGAGTTAAAAAATCAATTTTAGCTTCTCTTACCTGGTCAGTCCCTTCGTAAGTGACCTCAAGCTTGTCCCACATTTCTTTCGCTGTTTTGCAGCAGGAGATTTTCCTGTAATCATTAGCATTAACAGCACAGAGTAATAAATTAATAGCTTTAAAATTATTTTGGACCATTCGATTATCCTCGGCGTTGAATTCCTCTTCTGTTTTTGGCACCCATATTCCTTCCACCTGTTTGACAGGAACCTCATTTCCTTTGGTGTACACCTTCCACAAGTAAGGGCTGTTTGATCTGACGAATATCTGCATCCTTTCTTTCCAATATGAATAATTAGTCCCGTTGAACAAAGGAGGTCTTGTGGGGCACTGTCCTTCATCAATACCTGCAAAAGAGTCTAGAGTAGAAGCCATGGAAAGATTCTCTCAAACGGTTAAGTCTTTCAGAGAGTATGGCTCTGATACCAATTGTTGGAAATAACGCTTTACGCTAGAGGGGGGGGTGAATAGCGTTTTAAAAATATTAAGCGTTTTAGTGCGGAATTTAAAACTTTGCAGAAATTAAAACAAGTGCAGTAAAATAAACTTACACAATGATGTATCCTTGTTGGCCACAAACGTGGTTAGTCCAGTCCCCGAGAGACTCTCTCGAGATTTCCACTAAACTTGTCAAGCTTACGGGTGCTTAACAAACCGTTACAGCTGAGGACACAAGCCTCACCTAGGTGCTCGGGGATCACAATCCCAAAGACTTCAATTGCTCGGGGATACCAATCCCAAAGACTTCAATTGCTCGGGGATAACAATCCCAAAGACTTCAATTGCTCGGGGATAACAATCCCAAAGACTTCAATTGCTCGGGGATAACAATCCCAAAGACTTCAACTGCTCGGGGATAACAATCCCAAAGACTTCAACTGCTCGGGGATAACAATCCCAAAGACTTCAACTGCTCGGGGATAACAATCCCAAAGACTTCAACTGAGGAATCACAAGTTCCTCAACAAACGAGAATCGCAATTCTCTTACAAACACAAAACAAACTCACTTTACAAAGTACTCCTCAATGAGTAGATATGAGTAGAAATAGTACGCTCAAGATCACAACAACTTAGCTCAATAGAATGGCTCTTCAAAAAGCTTTATGGATGAATGAAAATGATGATCAATGTAAGAAAGCTTTTAGCAATGAAAATACTTAAATTGTATATGTTGTTGTTGTGAAAACACTGAGTTAAGCCTGTATTTATAGGTGAAAAACTCAGTCTTACCGTTGTCTAATTGCCAATTAAGGATTGCTGAAATTACTCAGTGACAATCGATTGTCAAGACTAAACAATCGATTGTTTGCCTATCAGATCAAATATTCAATCCCAGATTTTACGTCAACAATCGATTACTTCAAATCAATAATCGATTATTTATAACGTTAAAAAATCCTTTCCAATTTTTGGCATAAAACATCGATTATCAGGAAATCAACAATCGATTATTTTAACAACGTTCAGAAAATCTTTTCCAGATTTTACGCAAAACATCGATTGTTAAATATCAACAATCGATTACCTGAAGGTAATTTGAAAATGTATGACAACGGTTAGTTCCAACAATCGATTATAAATTAATTTCAAAACTTACTGTCTCATATATAATCGATTATCAAAAGCCATAATCGATTATTAATTAATTTCAAAACTTTCTGTCTCATATATAATCGATTATCAAAAGCCATAATCGATTATTAATTAATTTCAAAACTTTCTGTCTCATATATAATCGATTATCAAAAGCCACAATCGATTATTAATTTATTTAAAAACACTGGGAGACATTTTTCTCATTCTAATCGATTACCATTAGTTCATAATCGATTTTTCTGAGTTTTGAAAACTTTGCCTCAGTTAACAATCGATTATCAAAAGTACACAGTCGATTGTTATGCAGTTTGCAAAAACCTGATGTTAACTGACTTACTCACAATCGATTATCATTAATTCACAATCGATTGTCATGCAGTCTTGGCTTAGAGATACTCGATTATCATAAGTACATAATCGATTATCTTAGCCCAGATTTTTGAGGCATGTTTGAAAAACATTTTAACAAATATAAATATGCATAGTTTAAAATCATTTGACACTTAAGTTAGATATGCATGATTTTGGAAAAATAATTTTAGTAGAGAAGCCATGTTATGAGCCAAGATTGAGGGATCAAGATCACAATTAATATTGACTCAATTATAACATTTCTAAACTTTGTCTTGAGCTTCTTGTAATGCATCCATTTTGTGCTTGTCCTTGAGCACTGCTATATATCGCTTATTGCTTTGTTTGACATTCATCAAAACCTACAAAAGAACACACGTTTAGTATATTGCATTTGAAACGTGTTCCCAACATTTTCCCCCTTTTTGATAATGGCAAACATAAGCGGGATATATGCAATAATTATTTTGATAATCCAAGACAAGAGTAAAGTATGCAATTTGATGTTCCCCCTCAATTCATGTTCCCCCTCACTTTAAGCATGAATGAAGTTGAGAGTGATATAACATACTTCTTGATATCCCGTTTCTTCCCCCTTTTGCCATTAGCAAAAATTTACACAAGGGAAGAATATGAAAAAAATGTGAAATAAACACACGTTTATTTATTGGAAAATTAAGATAACATTACAAGGGTGAAACCAAACATAACTGACCAATCAAGAACAAACAGACCAAAAACAACAATTTCTCATCATAACAACAACAATTTCATCATTCATCACCCCCATCCCCTTCATCATCATTGGTAGGCGCTTGATATGGAACCATCTGAGCATAGGCATAATGCACGTGATCAAAGTAACCATGGACCTCACGGGTTAGTTGAGTAATTTGGTCAGAAATGGTCCGGAGGGTAGGCTCCTGAGGAGGATGAGCACGACGGGCTTGTCGATTTTGAGGAGGAGCGGGAGCATGATCACCATCATGATGAAAGGAAGACTCCGAAATTTCCCAGATTTTGGTGCTCTTTTTGAGAGGACCATTAGCAATATTGACTCCGGAAGCTTCAAGAAATTTCATTATTAAGAGGGCATAGGGGAGAGGTATGTCATCTCTGGTGGCATTGAACATATGAGATAGAATAAGCTTGCACCAATTTATTTTAACACCGGTGACAATAGCATGAAGAAATTTGGCATCCTCTTGGGAAATGGTGGTGTGATTGAGTTTACGGGGTTTGAGAACACGAGTGATGAAATAGAGAATGAAACGATAATTCGGGTCCATACCCTTTATGGTGGGACGACGGGAAGAGGACTCATCATAGGCTACTCCGGCTTGGCGGAAGAGATTAGCTTCATCAATCATGACCCCAGCATCATTTATGTACTGGTAGATGTCTTCACCATCATGCGGAATGCCGGCAATGAGGTGGAGGTTATCTTCAGAAATTAGAATGGGAATGCCGTTAACATTGGTAACAAGTTCACCCTCATCATCTTTGTGAAGGTTGGAGTAAAAAGCTTCAACCAAAGAAATGTTGTAGTAGGGGTGAGTAAGGAGTAGGAAATTGAAAAGGTTGCACTCTCTTAGCATATTTGCGGCTGGAATGAATGGTGCAACAAGAGCGTTTGTTGAAAAGCGAGGAGGGAGAATAAGGCGTTTCTCAAATTTGGTTAAGAAACGGGTGAGCTCTTCATTGGATTCAAAGAATAGAACCGATCCATCTTGATATGGATGGCGAGAAGAAGAAGCACCTTGTTTGGAACGAGCACGTTTTGAGTTGCGGCTTGACATTTGAAAGGATGTGCTAGGATTTTTCAAAGAACACAAGAGAATTTGATGCTAGGGAGGCTTGAGTGAGTATACAAGAGCATATGTGCAGCCTATATATAGAGAAGGAATGAATCTTACATTTATTGGAAATGATTTGAAGAGATTTGAAGTCTGAAACGGTAAAAATAAATTCACTGACCGTTAAATAATCGATTGTTTGAATGGAATAATCGATTGTCATTAATGAAAATGATCTGACACATCGATTACACGCCAGAACGGTAAGAAAATTTGAAAAAGATAGTCGATTGTCAAACTTGGTAATCGATTGTTTTTCATATTTATGACCTGTCAGGAATCGATTAGGGAGCCAAAACGGTAACATAAGTTTAAAACAGATAATCGATTATCAATATATAGTAATCGATTGTTTCACTCTCAGAGAGTTTGAATTTTGGCAAATAATCGATTGGCAGAACAAATAATCGATTGTTTGGAAGGGGGATGCTGAAATGATGAGACTTAATTCTATCAGGCAATGTAAACATTTAACAAGATTTCATGGAAAAGAAAATTGAATCAACAAATAATCGATTATTGATACTGATAATCGATTGTAAGCATAAATAATCGATTATGATCGAATTTTTTTCTTGTATCAAGATAATTCATACTTTCCTCTTACCTTTTGGGGGATGCCTGCAAAATAGAATTAAACATCTCCGACGCTCAAGTCAGTAATCTATAAATGAACTAATAACTTTGAAACTCGTGTAGTCGGGAAAAAAAAATGAACTCTTAAGAATTTTGTCCTAGGATGTTCTTAAGAGGGTTTAGGGTACTTACCTTCCCTTCGACTTTGCCAATTACCTGATTTTGAACATCCTCCGTTCATTTTGGTCTTTTGGCTCATTCTCCAATTTACGAAGCTTTTTCCACAATTTTGCCTTTTGAATTTTTCGAAAATACTTCCGATTTAAGAAAACATAAGTCGACTTTTCCGTCTCTTCCTCCTTCTTTGTGCTTTAATTGAAGGAATTTTGAATTCGTCTCTCGTCAAGTGTTTGGAGCATCCACTACACTTGATTCCTTCAAGCACACCTGCAAAACAAATCAATGCTCTTTTGGTACCCATGCCATTTTGGGTCCTTGAGGGTTATGCATACTATAATGATATGTTTGAGTAGCATGTCTATGTCTAGTAAAGCATGCGGGAGCAATATGACCAATTCGTCTACAATAATGACATGTCACATTTGGATTATGCATGCGTCTAGGCTCATAGTAGCTAGAATAATGCACATTGTTTACTCTATTTTCATTTCTCCTAATTTGAACACCATAGTCATTTCTAGGTTGAACATTTCGGGATCTTCTAGCATGATCATTGTTGTGCCTAAAATATGCATCATGTCTATGGTGACGATTGCTAGGCGGAAGGTCATGTCTAGGTCTCCTAATATTTTGTCTAGCATGCATGTTTGTTTTAGGAAAGGCATTTTTGTTATTAATCCTAGGTTGAGCTCTAGGTGGTTGGGTTTTTGCATCAACCTCTTCTTCATTTATGAAGCCTATTCCATGCTTGGTTGATTTCAAGTTATCAAGCACCACATTCAAGTTTTTATGAGAGGAGTTGAATTTATCTAGTGTGCCTTTTAATCTACCTACTTCATTCTTAAGGTCTACACAAGAAGCACAATTTTTTGTAGAACTCTCGGGCTTGTCAGAACTTCTTTTCCCATAAAACTTGTTTTGTTCTAGTAGCTTCTCATTTTCCAAAACCAATTTTTCTAATTCTTTTTCTTTTAATGAAAACTGTTTTTGAAAATCTTATTCTTTTAGAGAAGCATTTTCTCTTAAACTAGTGACGGTTTTTGTAACTTTGAGAAATTCAGCATACAATTCATCAAAGGCATTTCTCATGTCATCAAGAGTATAAAAATTTTGAGAAGAGATTTGACTTACCTCACTTTGATTTTCTTCCTGTGCCATGAGGCAGAGATTTGCCGCTTCTTCATTTTCTTCTTCACTGGATTCGTCTCCGGAATCTCCTCCCCAAGATATGTATGCTCGTTGCTTCTTGAAGGGTTTCTTCTCCTTTTTAAGATTTGGGCAGTTTGTTTTGATATGCCCTGTTTCACCACATTCATAACATTTAACTTGCTCACCTTGCTTTTTCCCTTTGCGGTCATATTCTTTTCGCATGAATTTTTGGAACTTTTTGATGATGAGTCCAAATTCGCTATCTCCATCCTCTTCAATTGGTGATTGACTTGTGCTCGCCTTTAGAGCAATCTTTTGCCTTCTTTGTTCGTCAACAACAGGGTTAAGAATAGTGGATTCATAAGTCTTAAGATTACCTCTAAGAGCGTCTATGGTGACGTTCGTGATTCCAATTGACTCTTGAATCGCATCGGCCTTTGATCGCCATGCCGGTGTTAGGCTCCTAAGGATTTTTCGAACTAGTTCTTTGTCTGTGAACGTCTTCTTGAGTGCGTGGAGATCATTCACTATTGATGAGAACCGCTCAAACATCTCGTCTACCTTTTCGCCTTCCTTCATATGGAACAATTCGTAAGCATGAGTTAAAAAATCAATTTTAGCTTCTCTTACCTGGTCAGTCCCTTCGTAAGTGACCTCAAGCTTGTCCCACATTTCTTTCGCTGTTTTGCAGCAGGAGATTTTCCTGTAATCATTAGCATTAACAGCACAGAGTAATAAATTAATAGCTTTAAAATTATTTTGGACCATTCGATTATCCTCGGCGTTGAATTCCTCTTCTGTTTTTGGCACCCATATTCCTTCCACCTGTTTGACAGGAACTTCATTTCCTTTGGTGTACACCTTCCACAAGTAAGGGCTGTTTGATCTGACGAATATCTGCATCCTTTCTTTCCAATATGAATAATTAGTCCCGTTGAACAAAGGAGGTCTTGTGGGGCACTGTCCTTCATCAATACCTGCAAAAGAGTCTAGAGTAGAAGCCATGGAAAGATTCTCTCAAACGGTTAAGTCTTTCAGAGAGTATGGCTCTGATACCAATTGTTGGAAATAACGCTTTACGCTAGAGGGGGGGGTGAATAGCGTTTTAAAAATATTAAGCGTTTTAGTGCGGAATTTAAAACTTTGCAGAAATTAAAACAAGTGCAGTAAAATAAACTTACACAATGATGTATCCTTGTTGGCCACAAACGTGGTTAGTCCAGTCCCCGAGAGACTCTCTCGAGATTTCCACTAAACTTGTCAAGCTTACGGGTGCTTAACAAACCGTTACAGCTGAGGACACAAGCCTCACCTAGGTGCTCGGGGATCACAATCCCAAAGACTTCAATTGCTCGGGGATACCAATCCCAAAGACTTCAATTGCTCGGGGATAACAATCCCAAAGACTTCAATTGCTCGGGGATAACAATCCCAAAGACTTCAATTGCTCGGGGATAACAATCCCAAAGACTTCAACTGCTCGGGGATAACAATCCCAAAGACTTCAACTGCTCGGGGATAACAATCCCAAAGACTTCAACTGCTCGGGGATAACAATCCCAAAGACTTCAACTGAGGAATCACAAGTTCCTCAACAAACGAGAATCGCAATTCTCTTACAAACACAAAACAAACTCACTTTACAAAGTACTCCTCAATGAGTAGATATGAGTAGAAATAGTACGCTCAAGATCACAACAACTTAGCTCAATAGAATGGCTCTTCAAAAAGCTTTATGGATGAATGAAAATGATGATCAATGTAAGAAAGCTTTTAGCAATGAAAATACTTAAATTGTATATGTTGTTGTTGTGAAAACACTGAGTTAAGCCTGTATTTATAGGTGAAAAACTCAGTCTTACCGTTGTCTAATTGCCAATTAAGGATTGCTGAAATTACTCAGTGACAATCGATTGTCAAGACTAAACAATCGATTGTTTGCCTATCAGATCAAATATTCAATCCCAGATTTTACGTCAACAATCGATTACTTCAAATCAATAATCGATTATTTATAACGTTAAAAAATCCTTTCCAATTTTTGGCATAAAACATCGATTATCAGGAAATCAACAATCGATTATTTTAACAACGTTCAGAAAATCTTTTCCAGATTTTACGCAAAACATCGATTGTTAAATATCAACAATCGATTACCTGAAGGTAATTTGAAAATGTATGACAACGGTTAGTTCCAACAATCGATTATAAATTAATTTCAAAACTTACTGTCTCATATATAATCGATTATCAAAAGCCATAATCGATTATTAATTAATTTCAAAACTTTCTGTCTCATATATAATCGATTATCAAAAGCCATAATCGATTATTAATTAATTTCAAAACTTTCTGTCTCATATATAATCGATTATCAAAAGCCACAATCGATTATTAATTTATTTAAAAACACTGGGAGACATTTTTCTCATTCTAATCGATTACCATTAGTTCATAATCGATTTTTCTGAGTTTTGAAAACTTTGCCTCAGTTAACAATCGATTATCAAAAGTACACAGTCGATTGTTATGCAGTTTGCAAAAACCTGATGTTAACTGACTTACTCACAATCGATTATCATTAATTCACAATCGATTGTCATGCAGTCTTGGCTTAGAGATACTCGATTATCATAAGTACATAATCGATTATCTTAGCCCAGATTTTTGAGGCATGTTTGAAAAACATTTTAACAAATATAAATATGCATAGTTTAAAATCATTTGACACTTAAGTTAGATATGCATGATTTTGGAAAAATAATTTTAGTAGAGAAGCCATGTTATGAGCCAAGATTGAGGGATCAAGATCACAATTAATATTGACTCAATTATAACATTTCTAAACTTTGTCTTGAGCTTCTTGTAATGCATCCATTTTGTGCTTGTCCTTGAGCACTGCTATATATCGCTTATTGCTTTGTTTGACATTCATCAAAACCTACAAAAGAACACACGTTTAGTATATTGCATTTGAAACGTGTTCCCAACATTTTCCCCCTTTTTGATAATGGCAAACATAAGCGGGATATATGCAATAATTATTTTGATAATCCAAGACAAGAGTAAAGTATGCAATTTGATGTTCCCCCTCAATTCATGTTCCCCCTCACTTTAAGCATGAATGAAGTTGAGAGTGATATAGCATACTTCTTGATATCCCGTTTCTTCCCCCTTTTGCCATTAGCAAAAATTTACACAAGGGAAGAATATGAAAAAAATGTGAAATAAACACACGTTTATTTATTGGAAAATTAAGATAACATTACAAGGGTGAAACCAAACATAACTGACCAATCAAGAACAAACAGACCAAAAACAACAATTTCTCATCATAACAACAACAATTTCATCATTCATCACCCCCATCCCCTTCATCATCATTGGTAGGCGCTTGATATGGAACCATCTGAGCATAGGCATAATGCACGTGATCAAAGTAACCATGGACCTCACGGGTTAGTTGAGTAATTTGGTCAGAAATGGTCCGGAGGGTAGGCTCCTGAGGAGGATGAGCACGACGGGCTTGTCGATTTTGAGGAGGAGCGGGAGCATGATCACCATCATGATGAAAGGAAGACTCCGAAATTTCCCAGATTTTGGTGCTCTTTTTGAGAGGACCATTAGCAATATTGACTCCGGAAGCTTCAAGAAATTTCATTATTAAGAGGGCATAGGGGAGAGGTATATCATCTCTGGTGGCATTGAACATATGAGATAGAATAAGCTTGCACCAATTTATTTTAACACCGGTGACAATAGCATGAAGAAATTTGGCATCCTCTTGGGAAATGGTGGTGTGATTGAGTTTACGGGGTTTGAGAACACGAGTGATGAAATAGAGAATGAAACGATAATTCGGGTCCATACCCTTTATGGTGGGACGACGGGAAGAGGACTCATCATAGGCTACTCCGGCTTGGCGGAAGAGATTAGCTTCATCAATCTTGACCCCAGCATCATTTATGTACTGGTAGATGTCTTCACCATCATGCGGAATGCCGGCAATGAGGTGGAGGTTATCTTCAGAAATTAGAATGGGAATGCCGTTAACATTGGTAACAAGTTCACCCTCATCATCTTTGTGAAGGTTGGAGTAAAAAGCTTCAACCAAAGAAATGTTGTAGTAGGGGTGAGTAAGGAGTAGGAAATTGAAAAGGTTGCACTCTCTTAGCATATTTGCGGCTGGAATGAATGGTGCAACAAGAGCGTTTGTTGAAAAGCGAGGAGGGAGAATAAGGCGTTTCTCAAATTTGGTTAAGAAACGGGTGAGCTCTTCATTGGATTCAAAGAATAGAACCGATCCATCTTGATATGGATGGCGAGAAGAAGAAGCACCTTGTTTGGAACGAGCACGTTTTGAGTTGCGGCTTGACATTTGAAAGGATGTGCTAGGATTTTTCAAAGAACACAAGAGAATTTGATGCTAGGGAGGCTTGAGTGAGTATACAAGAGCATATGTGCAGCCTATATATAGAGAAGGAATGAATCTTACATTTATTGGAAATGATTTGAAGAGATTTGAAGTCTGAAACGGTAAAAATAAATTCACTGACCGTTAAATAATCGATTGTTTGAATGGAATAATCGATTGTCATTAATGAAAATGATCTGACACATCGATTACACGCCAGAACGGTAAGAAAATTTGAAAAAGATAGTCGATTGTCAAACTTGGTAATCGATTGTTTTTCATATTTATGACCTGTCAGGAATCGATTAGGGAGCCAAAACGGTAACATAAGTTTAAAACAGATAATCGATTATCAATATATAGTAATCGATTGTTTCACTCTCAGAGAGTTTGAATTTTGGCAAATAATCGATTGGCAGAACAAATAATCGATTGTTTGGAAGGGGGATGCTGAAATGATGAGACTTAATTCTATCAGGCAATGTAAACATTTAACAAGATTTCATGGAAAAGAAAATTGAATCAACAAATAATCGATTATTGATACTGATAATCGATTGTAAGCATAAATAATCGATTATGATCGAATTTTTTTCTTGTATCAAGATAATTCATACTTTCCTCTTACCTTTTGGGGGATGCCTGCAAAATAGAATTAAACATCTCCGACGCTCAAGTCAGTAATCTATAAATGAACTAATAACTTTGAAACTCGTGTAGTCGGGAAAAAAAAATGAACTCTTAAGAATTTTGTCCTAGGATGTTCTTAAGAGGGTTTAGGGTACTTACCTTCCCTTCGACTTTGCCAATTACCTGATTTTGAACATCCTCCGTTCATTTTGGTCTTTTGGCTCATTCTCCAATTTACGAAGCTTTTTCCACAATTTTGCCTTTTGAATTTTTCGAAAATACTTCCGATTTAAGAAAACATAAGTCGACTTTTCCGTCTCTTCCTCCTTCTTTGTGCTTTAATTGAAGGAATTTTGAATTCGTCTCTCGTCAAGTGTTTGGAGCATCCACTACACTTGATTCCTTCAAGCACACCTGCAAAACAAATCAATGCTCTTTTGGTACCCATGCCATTTTGGGTCCTTGAGGGTTATGCATACTATAATGATATGTTTGAGTAGCATGTCTATGTCTAGTAAAGCATGCGGGAGCAATATGACCAATTCGTCTACAATAATGACATGTCACATTTGGATTATGCATGCGTCTAGGCTCATAGTAGCTAGAATAATGCACATTGTTTACTCTATTTTCATTTCTCCTAATTTGAACACCATAGTCATTTCTAGGTTGAACATTTCGGGATCTTCTAGCATGATCATTGTTGTGCCTAAAATATGCATCATGTCTATGGTGACGATTGCTAGGCGGAAGGTCATGTCTAGGTCTCCTAATATTTTGTCTAGCATGCATGTTTGTTTTAGGAAAGGCATTTTTGTTATTAATCCTAGGTTGAGCTCTAGGTGGTTGGGTTTTTGCATCAACCTCTTCTTCATTTATGAAGCCTATTCCATGCTTGGTTGATTTCAAGTTATCAAGCACCACATTCAAGTTTTTATGAGAGGAGTTGAATTTATCTAGTGTGCCTTTTAATCTACCTACTTCATTCTTAAGGTCTACACAAGAAGCACAATTTTTTGTAGAACTCTCGGGCTTGTCAGAACTTCTTTTCCCATAAAACTTGTTTTGTTCTAGTAGCTTCTCATTTTCCAAAACCAATTTTTCTAATTCTTTTTCTTTTAATGAAAACTGTTTTTGAAAATCTTGTTCTTTTAGAGAAGCATTTTCTCTTAAACTAGTGACGGTTTTTGTAACTTTGAGAAATTCAGCATACAATTCATCAAAGGCATTTCTCATGTCATCAAGAGTATAAAAATTTTGAGAAGAGATTTGACTTACCTCACTTTGATTTTCTTCCTGTGCCATGAGGCAGAGATTTGCCGCTTCTTCATTTTCTTCTTCACTGGATTCGTCTCCGGAATCTCCTCCCCAAGATATGTATGCTCGTTGCTTCTTGAAGGGTTTCTTCTCCTTTTTAAGATTTGGGCAGTTTGTTTTGATATGCCCTGTTTCACCACATTCATAACATTTAACTTGCTCACCTTGCTTTTTCCCTTTGCGGTCATATTCTTTTCGCATGAATTTTTGGAACTTTTTGATGATGAGTCCAAATTCGCTATCTCCATCCTCTTCAATTGGTGATTGACTTGTGCTCGCCTTTAGAGCAATCTTTTGCCTTCTTTGTTCGTCAACAACAGGGTTAAGAATAGTGGATTCATAAGTCTTAAGATTACCTCTAAGAGCGTCTATGGTGACGTTCGTGATTCCAATTGACTCTTGAATCGCATCGGCCTTTGATCGCCATGCCGGTGTTAGGCTCCTAAGGATTTTTCGAACTAGTTCTTTGTCTGTGAACGTCTTCTTGAGTGCGTGGAGATCATTCACTATTGATGAGAACCGCTCAAACATCTCGTCTACCTTTTCGCCTTCCTTCATATGGAACAATTCGTAAGCATGAGTTAAAAAATCAATTTTAGCTTCTCTTACCTGGTCAGTCCCTTCGTAAGTGACCTCAAGCTTGTCCCACATTTCTTTCGCTGTTTTGCAGCAGGAGATTTTCCTGTAATCATTAGCATTAACAGCACAGAGTAATAAATTAATAGCTTTAAAATTATTTTGGACCATTCGATTATCCTCGGCGTTGAATTCCTCTTCTGTTTTTGGCACCCATATTCCTTCCACCTGTTTGACAGGAACCTCATTTCCTTTGGTGTACACCTTCCACAAGTAAGGGCTGTTTGATCTGACGAATATCTGCATCCTTTCTTTCCAATATGAATAATTAGTCCCGTTGAACAAAGGAGGTCTTGTGGGGCACTGTCCTTCATCAATACCTGCAAAAGAGTCTAGAGTAGAAGCCATGGAAAGATTCTCTCAAACGGTTAAGTCTTTCAGAGAGTATGGCTCTGATACCAATTGTTGGAAATAACGCTTTACGCTAGAGGGGGGGGTGAATAGCGTTTTAAAAATATTAAGCGTTTTAGTGCGGAATTTAAAACTTTGCAGAAATTAAAACAAGTGCAGTAAAATAAACTTACACAATGATGTATCCTTGTTGGCCACAAACGTGGTTAGTCCAGTCCCCGAGAGACTCTCTCGAGATTTCCACTAAACTTGTCAAGCTTACGGGTGCTTAACAAACCGTTACAGCTGAGGACACAAGCCTCACCTAGGTGCTCGGGGATCACAATCCCAAAGACTTCAATTGCTCGGGGATACCAATCCCAAAGACTTCAATTGCTCGGGGATAACAATCCCAAAGACTTCAATTGCTCGGGGATAACAATCCCAAAGACTTCAATTGCTCGGGGATAACAATCCCAAAGACTTCAACTGCTCGGGGATAACAATCCCAAAGACTTCAACTGCTCGGGGATAACAATCCCAAAGACTTCAACTGCTCGGGGATAACAATCCCAAAGACTTCAACTGAGGAATCACAAGTTCCTCAACAAACGAGAATCGCAATTCTCTTACAAACACAAAACAAACTCACTTTACAAAGTACTCCTCAATGAGTAGATATGAGTAGAAATAGTACGCTCAAGATCACAACAACTTAGCTCAATAGAATGGCTCTTCAAAAAGCTTTATGGATGAATGAAAATGATGATCAATGTAAGAAAGCTTTTAGCAATGAAAATACTTAAATTGTATATGTTGTTGTTGTGAAAACACTGAGTTAAGCCTGTATTTATAGGTGAAAAACTCAGTCTTACCGTTGTCTAATTGCCAATTAAGGATTGCTGAAATTACTCAGTGACAATCGATTGTCAAGACTAAACAATCGATTGTTTGCCTATCAGATCAAATATTCAATCCCAGATTTTACGTCAACAATCGATTACTTCAAATCAATAATCGATTATTTATAACGTTAAAAAATCCTTTCCAATTTTTGGCATAAAACATCGATTATCAGGAAATCAACAATCGATTATTTTAACAACGTTCAGAAAATCTTTTCCAGATTTTACGCAAAACATCGATTGTTAAATATCAACAATCGATTACCTGAAGGTAATTTGAAAATGTATGACAACGGTTAGTTCCAACAATCGATTATAAATTAATTTCAAAACTTACTGTCTCATATATAATCGATTATCAAAAGCCATAATCGATTATTAATTAATTTCAAAACTTTCTGTCTCATATATAATCGATTATCAAAAGCCATAATCGATTATTAATTAATTTCAAAACTTTCTGTCTCATATATAATCGATTATCAAAAGCCACAATCGATTATTAATTTATTTAAAAACACTGGGAGACATTTTTCTCATTCTAATCGATTACCATTAGTTCATAATCGATTTTTCTGAGTTTTGAAAACTTTGCCTCAGTTAACAATCGATTATCAAAAGTACACAGTCGATTGTTATGCAGTTTGCAAAAACCTGATGTTAACTGACTTACTCACAATCGATTATCATTAATTCACAATCGATTGTCATGCAGTCTTGGCTTAGAGATACTCGATTATCATAAGTACATAATCGATTATCTTAGCCCAGATTTTTGAGGCATGTTTGAAAAACATTTTAACAAATATAAATATGCATAGTTTAAAATCATTTGACACTTAAGTTAGATATGCATGATTTTGGAAAAATAATTTTAGTAGAGAAGCCATGTTATGAGCCAAGATTGAGGGATCAAGATCACAATTAATATTGACTCAATTATAACATTTCTAAACTTTGTCTTGAGCTTCTTGTAATGCATCCATTTTGTGCTTGTCCTTGAGCACTGCTATATATCGCTTATTGCTTTGTTTGACATTCATCAAAACCTACAAAAGAACACACGTTTAGTATATTGCATTTGAAACGTGTTTCCAACATTACCGTCTGAGAGGTAGGGAGCAGAAGCAGAAGGATAAGAAGGCTAGATTCTCCGGAGAGTTTAGAGGTGCCCTGGCTAGGGGTAGAGGTGAGTTTGGCAGAGGTCAGATCCGTAGACCACCATATTCAGCACCACCGCCGGTTTGGGGTGCTGTAGAGTGCCCCTATTTATACCTCATAACAGAGAGTTCTTATCCTCTGCCAGCTATTTAGAATTCTTCCAGTGGATATTCAGGTCCCAGGGTTCTTCTAGTTCATGTTCCATTGCTACGCCAGAGAGTTCATACCATCCTCCAACCATTCCGAGTTCCTTCGATGGGTATTCAGGGTATTAGGACCAGGCTTCAGGATAGAAGACTATGGTGCTAAGAGGTTGATTCGAGTGTAGAGATCTAGGTCATATAAAGAGGAGCTGCCCTAGGCTTGGGGACAACGCAATACACTAGGGTCAGCGGCCTATGATTCCTACACCGGTTGCCCGACCGCTTAGAGGCGCGGGGTACAGAGTAGTAGAGGCCGCCCTAGTGGTGGAGGCCAAATATGGAGAGGTCAGCCAGCTACTACTCAGTTAGGTGGAGGCTAGCCGGTCGGCACTCAAGCCAGATTCTATGCCCTTCCAGCCATACCAGATTGATTGGCCTCAGATGTTATTATCACATGTATTATTTTCATTTGTGGTAGAGATGCTCCGGTATTATTTGATACAGGGTCCCCCAATTTATATGTATCATCTTTGTTTGCTTGTTTACTGGTTATTGCTCCTAAATCTTTCGGCACTGTTGTTATGTCCACTATGTGGGTAATTCTATGGTTGTGGATTGGATTTACCAGTCCTATGTGGTCACATTCTGTGTTTTCGAGACTAGAGTAAATCTCATGTTGCTTGATATGATCGACTTTGAGGTCATTCTGGGCATGGATTGGTTATCCCCAAGCCACATCATCCTTGATTTCCATGCCAAGACTATTACATTAGTGGTTCTAGGTTTCCAAAGATTGGAGTGGAAGGGTTGTAGAGTTGATACATCTAGTCGGGTTATCTCTTTCCTAAAGGCTTGGCATATGGTCGAGAAGAGGTGTTTGGCTTATTCGGCTTATGTTCGGGACACCACTGCAGAATCTCTCATGATTGATTCAGTTCCAGTAGTTTGGGAGTTCTCCAAGGTGTTTCCTTCTGGTCTTCCTTGCATGGCACTAGATCGTGATATAGATTTATGTATTTATTTGTCTCCAGGTACCCAGCCTATATCTATTCCACCATAATGTATTTCTCCAAAAAAGTTAAAAGTGTTGAAGGAGAAGCTTGAGGAGTTGTTAGAAAAGGGTCTTTTTAGACCAAGTGTGCCACATTGTGGTGCATCGGTGTTGTTTGTAAAGAAGAAGGATGGGACTATGCGGATGTGTATTGATTACCGCCAGTTGAACAAGGCTACCATCAAGAACAAGTACTAGTTACTACGCATTGATGATTTGCTCGACCAGTTACAAGGTTCTAGGGTGTTCTCTAAGATCGACTTGAGATCAGGGTACCACCAGTTAAGGATTCGGTACTCAGACATTCTGAAGACTGCTTTCTGTACTAGATATGGTCATTATGAGTTTCTTCTAATGTCCTTTGACTTAACTAATTCCCCAGCAGCATTTATGGACCTGATGAAAAGGGTGTTCATACGTTATATTGATTCATTTGTCATTGTCTTCATTGACGACATCTTGATATACTCACGTAACCTGGGGACAACAAGCAGCATTTGAGAGTAGTGCTTCAGACCTAGAAAGAGCAAAAAAAATATGCTAAGTTCTCCAAGTGTGAATTTTGGCTAGATTCAATGGCATTATTAGGGCATATTGTGTCAGAAGAGGGTATTAAAGTGGATCGCAATAAGATTGAGGCAGTTCAGATTTGCCATGTTCTACTTCAGTGGCTGTGATCTGGAGTTTCATGGGGTTAGCAACTTATTACAGACAATTCGTGCGGGGTTTTCATCTATTACATCACCTATGACTAGATTTACCTAGAAGGGTGCTCCTTTCCGTTGGTAAGATGATTATGAGGTGAGCTTTCAGAAGATGAAGAAAATTTTGACTACAACACCAGTTCTTGTGTTGCCTCCCGGCTTAGGGATGTACATGGTATATTGTGACGTTTCACGCGTTGGTTTGGGTTGTATATTAATGAAAGTGGGCGAGTTACTGCATATGCTTCACGCCAGCTAAAGATTTATGAGAAGAATTATCATGTGCACGATCTAGAGTTGGCGGCGATTGTCCATGCTCTTAAGATATGGAGGCATCATCTGTATGGGGTGTCATATGAGGTTTACTGATTACCGCAACTTACATTATTTGTTCAAGTAGAGAGATCTCAATTTGAGGCAGTGTAGTTGGCTTGAGTTACTGAAAGATTATGACATCACCATTATTTATCATCCGGGCAAGGCAAATGATGTCCCGGATGCCTTAAGCAGGAAAACAGAGAGTATGGGTAACTTGGCATTCATTTCAGCAGAGGATAGGCCACTATACTTGGACATTTACTCATTGTCTAACAGAGTTGTGAGATTAGATATTTCAAAGCTCTGCGGGATCCATACGTGTGTTGTTGCTCAGTCTTTCTTATTGAGAAAGATCAACTCTCGTCAGATCTATCACCCACATTTGGCAATTCCTAGAGTGCCAGGGCTTTAGGGTAGTGCCAAGGAGGTTTCTATTGGCAAGGATGGTGCTTTGTGACTCCAGGGTCACCTATGTGTTCCTAAGGTTGATGTTCTAAGGGAGATTATTCTAGAGGAGGCACACAATTCACCGTATTCTATTCATCCGGGTGCTACAAAGATGTCTTATGACTTGAGGCAGCATTATTGGTGGCGGAGGATGAAGAAAGACACAGTTGAGTATGTGGATAGGGGTTTGAATTTCCAGCAAGTTTAGTATGAACACTAGAGGCCAAGTGGTTTACTTCAGCAAATGCCTATACCTAAGTGGAAGTGGGAGCCCATTACAATAGACTTCGTAGTTAGGTTTCCCCAGACCTTGTAGAAGTTTGATGTAGTATGGGTCATTGTTGATATGTTGACCAATTCGAATCACTTTATCCCGATTGTTACTAATTACACTGAGTTGGGGATCAACGTAGAGCTTAGCACACCATTCCACCCTTATACTGATGACTATTCAGAGCGAACATTTCAGATTTTAGAGGAAATTCTTAGAGCATGTGTGGTTGACTTTTGAGGATATGGGATCAGTTATTGCCCTTGGCAGAGTTCTTACAACAACAGCTATCAGTCCAGCATAGAGATGGCTCCATTTGAGGCTTTAAACAGTCGGTGATGTCTTCTCCTATTGGTTGGTTTGAGCCCGGTGAAAGATGCCTTGTAGAAGGTAAAGTTAATTCAGGAGAGGCATCACATAGCTCAGTCCAGACAGAAGAGTTACGCAGATCAGAAAGCATGTGATGTATCATTCATGGTTGGCGAGAAAGTCCTCCTGAAAGTCTCACTAATAAAGGGTGTTATGACATTCGGGAAGAAGGGCAAGTTGATCCCAGGGTTTATTGGCCCATTTGATGATTTAAGGAGAGTTGGGGAGGTTTCTTACGAGCTTTATTTACCCTCGGCATGCCGGATGTTCATCCAGTTTTCCATGTATCGATGTTGCAGAAGTATCACTCCGATTTGTCCTCTTTGTTAGACTTCAATATTATTCAATTGGATGAGAGTCTTGGTTAGAAGAATTCAGTTTCCATTATTGATAGATAGGATCACTAGTTGAGATCCAAGGATATTTCTGCGGTAAACGTCCAGTGGAGGGGCCAACCAGTTGAGGAGACCTGGGAGTCTGAGAAGGACATGCAGAACAGATACCCCCCATCTTTATCCTAGCTTAGGTACTTTTCTTCGTCCGTTCGAGGACAAACATTTCTTTAAAATGTGGAGAATGTAACGACCTACAAGTCATTTTGCTTTTTAGAACCCCTCCCCCCTAAATAAAACTTTTTCCGCTTGCTTGAACTTATTTATGACCTGAGAAGATGGTTGGTTCGGGATTTGGAAGAGTTTTAGTTGTAATAGGTACACTTGATTCCCTAAGATTTTCTTAAAAGCCTAAGTTTGACTTTGGTCAACATTTGTTGCAAACGGACCCGGACTTGTGTTTTGTCGTCCCGTAGGGTCCTTAGGAAAATATGGGACCTAGGCGTATGTCCGGAATTGAATTCTGAGGTCATTAGACCGAGTAATAATTTTCTGTTAGAAATTGCTAAATTGAAATTCCAAGGATTTAATGTAATCAAATAATGCTTGATCATATTGGTATCGGATCTGTATGTTAGTTATGGAGCCCGGTACAGGTCCAATATATCATTTAAGACTTGCCCGCACAATTTGGTTTCAATCTAAGTAGTATAAGCACGTTCCGGCGCGTTAGAAGTGAATTTAAGAACTTCAAGTTCATAAGTTTGATTAAATTAGTTTTACCGGGTGATTCTTAGATTTAGCGTTGTTTCAAGGGTTCGAGCGAGTCTGTTTTGTGATTTCAAACGTGTCGTTATGTTCAGGCATGGCCCGAGGGCCCCAAGCGTTAATCGATTAGGGCTCGAGTGAAGTAGGAAAACTTGGGAAGGAGATGAAGCTCTAGTCTTCTATCATAACCGCACCTGCGGTTGACCAGTCGCAGGTGCGAGACCGCAGAAGCGATCGTTCCCTCGTAGAAGAGTCCAAGATAGGAAACAAATATTTCTGCACGTACTAGAAAAGCTCCTATTCATCCCTTTTTCATTGCAAGGGACCCAAACTAGTTTGGGTTCCTAAACCTAACCCATAATTCACATGTGCAGGGAACAGTAAAAGGAAGTGGATTGCAATGGATCATGCACAATAACACATGACTTGAAAGACTCTTTCACACTTAATTGAGAACGTGTACTATGTGGATGGCCAGTACAATCTCTTAGTGTTTCTCAAATTTATGATAAAGGGAACAAAGTAGAGTTCGTATTAAAAGTGTGCACAGTTACCAATCTGGTAACTGGCGAAGTGGTCTTAGTAGCCAAAATATACAAGAACATCTACGTTGTTGACTTTGAATCTCTACAAGCAGGTGATATGAGTTGCTTGAAGGCAATTGTTAATGATGCAAAACTTGGGCATAAAAGATTGGGGTATGCAAACTTCTCACCTCTGAATAAATTGATTAAGAAGGATATGGTTCGTGGTCTTCCAAGTTCAAGATTCACCTGGTCACTGGTTCTTAGAACAAAGGGTGAGAGATTCGAGGTATTTTTGTCTTTGTCGAGAATATCCACATGAAGATGGAATTGACGGTAGCATGCATCAGATCTGACCACGGGGCGGAATTTGACAAACACCAAATTTGATGATCTTTGTAATGAAAATTGAATCACTCACAACTTCTCAGTACCAAGAACCCCACTGCAAAGTGGTGTTTGTGAAAGAATGAAGTAAACTCCGGAAGACATGGCACGAACAATGCTCATTTATAATGGAATCGCCAAAAATCACTGATATAAGCAATACACACTACTTGCTACTTGGTGAACATGTGTATGATTAGGTCCCTCCCAAACAGAACCCCATATGAGTTGTTCAATGGAAGAAACTAAAGATACATATCTGAGAATCTCTGGATGCAATTGGTATGTTCTCAACAACATGAAGGACCAGGTTTGAAAGTTTGATCCAAGAAGCAATGAAAGAATCCTTCTGGGATATTCCTCTCAAGGAAAAGTCAACAAAACATACAAAAAAAGGATAGAATGTGTGAAAGAAAGTGTTCATGTGCTATTCAATGAGACACCCTCCTCTAACAAGGAAGGAAACATTGATGTTCTATATAATGAACCATTTTTGGTTCCTGGGGAAATATCTGATGTTTTAAATGGCAACGCTAATATGATGAGTCAAATGAAAGAGACAGGTGAAGACAATGCAACATCTTCTTCCACTTCTCAAGAGGAACCTTGTACTTCAATTACTACCACTAAAAAGAATAAAGAGTTAGAGATGCATCGCAAGGTACTCCATATGTAGCAAAACGAGTGTGGAGAAATTCACTTAACTTAACCAGTTCCCCTACTAATCAATTTTTAGTATTCAAATGGAAATACAAAAGCTCTCATTCTCTTGATAAAATAATCACCCCCTTGAGGCTGGATTTAGACAATATCAAAATCCAGAAATGCCCTAGTTCGCTCTATATTTCTATCCAAATAGAACCCAAAAATATCAAGGAATCCTTGAAAGTTGCTATCTGGATTACCAAGAAGAGCACATCTGGAGTGGCTCATTCTATAAGATCATGCTTACTCTCACTGGGTACAAGGAAACACAAGCCAGTGGTTCTCTCAACAGTTGAAGAAGACGCTTTTAACGTGGCAAAGAACCCGGTCCAACACAAGAGAACCAAACACATCAATGTCAGATAACATTATCTCAAGAAATAATGTGGAGAAAGGGAAGATCTGTATGAAGTTCTACAACAAAAAAGGTCAAATTCCAGATATCTTAACCAAAGAATTGAGTAGGGAACAATTTGACAGAAACACGGTGAAGCAGAGGCTATTGAAGCCTAATTGAGAACTTGATTCCTCATTGGCTATAAAAATCACCTTCAGGTAAAACTAGCTAAAGTATTTTCTTTCCAATCCTAACTCACATCGATACCATTGCAGGTAAACACGCATGGCGATCATAGAATCTAAGGGTACAATGTTAAACTACGAAAGAAGTGTTGCTAAAATCTTTTTCAAAAATCGTTCGGCAATCAGGTTCATGTACCATAGTTTAGTAGCAATGGGTTTTGTTGCATGTTTTCTCAAAAAAGGTTAACAAAATTAATTCAACTGCCACATAATCTTATTTTTCATAGTCTCCATGCCACGTCTTATCTTTCAAATCCTTTCACCTCCTATGCTCGTTATGTATTCCCTCAGACCTACTGCAGTTTCAAAACCCTTTAGAAATCGTTTCTCTACCTTCTCATTATTAGCTCTTCTTCCCATAAAACTCTATCTCTATCGCACAGCAGTACCGAACATTCATCTCTTCTGTATCTCTGTGATCCCCCTTCACTTCTCTCTTACTCAAATTCTCTACAAATACTCCTACAATGTCAAACGAACAATATCTTTGTTCTCCTACCATCATCACCAATCCCACTTCTCCATCCTCCTTAAAGTCACCTCCAGAAATCTACTCCTACACTATCCCCAATACAACTTCACCCACACCTATTTCCTCCTTATCTCCTATTATTTTCCTTCTCCATCACACTCTGTCTCCCTTCCTTGTGTTGGAAACCTGATGTCTCACCCTTCTTCTGTTCTCACCAAAGAACACTCAGAAAGTGTTACGAATCAGGTCTTAGAGGTCTCTGAGAATGATCCTGATCAGTATTTGAAATCTTCCATTTTGGACTCAGTCGCTCTCACGGAGTCACCAGAAAATGAAGCAGCACACTATATCATGGCTATCGCTATTGAGAGTCTTTTGAATGAAGGAGACTGACAAAAGCATTCCAGTAGTGGAGGTTGATGAAGATGTTGTAAAGGAACCCAGCTTCTTAGTAAAACGATCTATAAAAATCCAGAAGTCTATGGTTGGAGCATCTGATCAAGCTATTAAAAACAAATTACAACATCCATTGAGAGTAGCAGTATGTCTAAGAAGGTTGTAGTTGAGCAAGATATGTCTGAAGGAGATACTATGGGGGTTGTAAGTCGCAAAAGAAAGTTTGTTGAAGGGTCTAGAAATGAAAAAAGGGAAACAGTAAGGGGATCTTGTTCTATGAAGAACATACATAGTGATAGTGGTCTTTGTCAGGAGAGATTGAGAACTCAGAAAGTCTTGTGGGGCCGTATGTATGACCCGTCAGTCTCAGAGATGGCAGGTATGAGTCAAGTTTTGGAAATGGTGGAATTTTAGCAATGGGACCATTTGTTTTAAGAGGATATGGCTAAGGTGTACGAATATGCGGTACAAAATAATGCATCTCTTTTCACTGTTGAGGGGGACCATATATCTGTGCTAGTAAATGGAGTAGACATTGTGCTTGACACTTCAGCACTGGGGAAAGTTCTCCAAATTCCATGTGAAGGGATGTCCTCAGTGAAGGGTTCTTGTGGTTCTAACTTTAGGAGAGGTATTATGAAAGAGCAAGCTATTCAGCAGGGGGAGCAGGTACATAAGAAGGCACTACTTCATGAGTATCAGCTTCTTTTTGATCTGGTAAATAAGGTGCTTTTACCTCGTGCTAAGAGGTGGTCTATCTTTTCAAAGTCTTACATGGTCTTAATGAAGGCTCTTGATGAGCTTGCCTCGATCAATCTGCCTGTAATCATGATAAAACATATGCAAAAAGTCGCAAATTTTAAAGGTGGCAATCACGGGCTTTCACATGGCTTTCTCCTCAATTGAGTGCCTAAAATCTACAAGGTTCCTTTGGCTAATACCAAAGTGGACGCCCGCAAGCAAACCTTCTCCAAAACCACTCAAGAAGAATGTGAGTGTGAAAAAACGGTTGGTGGAAGCACCTCGACCATTTCTGAGCTGATCAATGCTCAAAATGTTGCTACCGTAGAGATAAGGAGGTTGAGGGCTCAGAATACTACGCTGGAAACTCAGCTCAGTAGAGATGTTGGGGCACTTGGTTCTGTTAATTCTACCAATGAAGAATTTGCCCGCTTGACCAAGGAAAATGATGAACTTTGCGCAAAATTCCTTGAAGAGCAGTTGTCTGCAAAAACCCGTATGGACCTGGTTCTCAAAACCCTTGCGGCCTCCTTCTCCATGTCTCCCTTTTCTAGTGCCCCTTAGAAATCTCTCAGTGACCAGTTGTCTTTTATTACGATGTTTTGTGGCTGTTGTTTTTCTTTTTGTTTTTTTAATGGCATGTTGTACTTCATCGTTACTGCTCCTGGTTACTTGGTCTATTTTTCGTATCAATGAAACAACTCTTCTTTTTGCTTGTACAATGTTATTTTCCTTTTGCTTCTCTTTTCTGCCATGTAGTGTGTACATATGTGGCACGAGTTAGCTATGTTAGACTTCCATATGTTGTTTCACTTCTTGTGTATTTTCAATGATGCCAAAAAGGTGAAGTATAGTAGGGGTGATGGTCGGTCGGTTCGGTCGATTATTATGAAAGTACGGTTCGATTTTGTGACGACCTAAAGGGTCATCACCGTAATTCTCCTTTTTTTGCGCTTCTGAGGCCTTGAAAACCTCAATGTAGTTGCCTCAATTTGCGTACGCATCTGAGCGCGAAGCCGGAAAATTTTTATGTGATAATATATTTGACATCTGTGTCAAAAATTATGAATTTTGATAATAATATTGCTATAGTTGACTTTGGTCAACATTTTGGTTAAACGGACCCGGACCGTGATGTGATGGTCCCGGAGGGTCCTCTAGGAAATTTAGGACTCGGGCGTATTTTCAGAACGAAATTTGAGGTCCCAGGCCCGAGTACGGAATTTTTCTGTGAAATTTTTTCCTAAAATTTATTATGGAAAAATGAAAATGAAAATTGATCAAAAGTAATGGTATCGGGCTTGTATTTTAGTTCCCACGCTCGGTACAAGTATTAAATGGGCGTTAAGGGCTATCTGTAAAGTTTGGTTGAAAACGAACGTCCTTTGACGTGTTTCAGACTAAAAATGGAAAATTTGAAAGTTTTGAACTTTGAAATGAAAATCATGAGTTTTGGAGGTTGATTCTTTAATTTTGATGTTATTTTGGCAATTTGATCGCTCTAGCTAGTTCGTGTGATGATGTTTAGTTAGTGTGTGTGGTTGGTTGGGAGCCCCGAGGGGTCATGAGTGATTTTGGAGGTGGTTCGAGATGTTTTGCACTTAGGAAAAATTGAAGAAAATCACTGCTGTTGGTGCCCAGCTGAGTCCTTCTTCTCGATCGCGACGTTCCTCCCGCGTTCGCATAGTTTTGGGCTTCCCCTTCTTCGCGATCGTATAGCATCCACCGCGTTCGTGTACTTGCAGTCCCTCCTCAATTGCAAACGCATCCCTTCTCACACGTTTGCGTAGGCCAAGTTCCAGAACCCTTGAAATTCCTTCTTCACGATCGCATGATCCCAATCGCGATCGCGATGGTCCTAGTTTTCCTTCATCGCGAATGCAGCCCCTATGCTACGATCGCGCAGGCCAATTTCCTTCAGCGATTTAATTAGGTCCAGAATAGTGTTTTTCTGAGATACTTCAAAAATTCTATCACGAACTCTCCTCCTCCGCTCTCCATTGACGAACTCCAAGCCCCTACTACACCATAACTCTTTGGGTAAGTGATTTTAACTTCATCCTTCAATATTTCTTCATCTAATCATCAACTTTCTATCCCCATATCATAGAATCATGGTAGAAATTATGGCTTTTGGATAGAGTTAGGTTTTGGGAATTTTGGGCGCTTCAACCTCAATTTGGGGTCGAATCTTAAAAAAATCATATATTTGGACTCGTGGGGATATGGGTAATTGGAATTTGGTCAGATCCTCGAGTTTGGACCATTTGGGTCCGGGGTTGGATTTTGGTATTTTTGGAAGAAAAATTGGAAATGAATTTCTAAGCTAGGAAATTGAATCCTTGTGCTATTATTGATAATATTGAATCGATTTATGTTAGATATCGTTGGTTCGGGTTCGAATTCTAGGGGAAAGGAAATTGTTGAGCTTTGAGTTGCTATTTTCGGATTCGAGGTAAGTGTTTGATATAACTTTGGCTTAAGGGAATAGGATTAGATTAATATTTGCTATGTGCTATGTGGAATCAGTGTACAGGTATGGTGACGGTTACCTATGCGCCCGAGTCTAGCATGACCGTGAGACATAATTGCTATTAAAATTTCGAAAGAAGTGAACAATTTTGATAATTACTTGTTAAATGAACTATTAAGTGATAGTTGAGAAGCAAAGGAACTAAAAAAGAATTTTTGGTATTTTTCCCTTGCTGGGACTTATTGATGAGTTATTTCCCTTGCCGGGACTTATTGTTGAGCTATAATCCCTTTTCGGGATTTATTCATAAGTTATTCTCCCTTGACGGGATATTTTATCTTGTTATATATTCCTTTCCCGTTTAGTTGTGACCAATGATTGGGTGAGAAAGAGAGAGTAAAAGCACGAAGGGTGATGTCGTGCACTATGTGTTTGAGAGTAAAAGAACGAAGGGTGATATCGTGCATTGTATATTGAGAGTAAAAGCACGAAGGATGATGTCGTGCATTATATTTGACATGTCTTTATGAGAAATGAGAGAATAAGCACGAAGGATAATGCCGTGCATTTTATTTGACAGTTTTGGTGAGAAATGAGAGTAAAAGCACGAAGGGTGGTGCAGTGCAGTTGTTGATTCACTGGCTTTCTCTATTTATTATTATATATTCAGTTCCATTTCTTGTTTGTTGAAGTTATAATTGTACTATTACACCCCCCAGCATGTCCCTTCCCCATTATCTGCTTAAATTCTTGTTCTCTTTCTGTTATTGCACATATATCTCTCCAGTTTGATTGTGGTAGGTCCTGTTTAGCCTCGCCACTACCTTGCCGAGGTAAGGCCGGGCACTTATGTTGCTCCCAAACGCACATGCAAGTATAGACGGTCGTCAAGTAATAAAGTGACTAAAAGTGGGATGTCGATCCCACGAGGACTTGTGATTAACTATTAACTAAATTAGACTATCTTAATTATCTAAACAAGAATTAAACCTAGATATATTTGATTCTAAACTAATTAAAATAGAAAAACAAATAATAAATTCTGAACAAAGAAATAGCAGATTTTTATGTTATTAATGTAATGAAAACGATCTAGGGTTATGGGCTATCTAACATTCCTATTGTATTCTTATATTGAATTGACTAACTAATTTATCTAGTTTATTAGTTGACAAGGTTAATATTGCTCATAAGAATCATTCGAGTTCTTACTCGCCTATTCAGACTAACCTAACGCCTATATGTCTATGGAGTTAGAATCAACAAGAATGCATTTATAATTCCTGTAAATCAACCAAGCAAGGCAATTGGTATATGTTTATCCCAACCGCGAATCCGTTTCCCGATGCCCAGGTTCAAGAACTTTCTCTACTCAATCCTATATGCAATCTAGAATTCCCACTTTTGAGTTTAATTCACGATTCGTAGATAGTATTCAATTGGTGATCAAGCAATCAAATAATTAAGTGCAAGATTGAATAAATAAATCAATATGATAAACTAATTTGAAATCAAAATCAATATCCGAATAACAATAGTAATGAAAGAACCACAATCCTAGAACGTGAAGTTTAGCTCCACATAGATATGGTAGAAAAACAACAAATCATTCAACGAAACATAAAACTACTAAGTTTGATGGAAGAAAAGATGAACCCGGCCTTCGCGTCGGCTCTGTGCTCTTTCTATGTCAAAAATTACTCTCAAAAATGTTTTACTATGTATATATACCAAGTAGGGTTGGGCCCAAACAATTATACGTTCTCCAATGTAAAAAAGGAAACTTTTCCCGAGTCAAACTAGCGCGGTCGCGCATCTGGGCAACTTTCTGTCCCGGGCGCTAAAGCTAGTGCGGCCGTGCTTGTGCGAACTTTGTACCCTGTTGCATTCCGAATTTGAACAAACGCAAAACATAAAGGTTGTATCCTTTTGCGTCAGATTTTAAGCCATATATTATGGAGCTAAATTGGAGTTGTGAGCGAAAAGTTATGTATATTTAACTAGACAGTGCACAATCTGCCCATTGGATGCTTCGTTCGCTCTAGCTATCATCCGTTGACCCCCAAACGCGATCGCGACTTAATTCCTTGAACTTTTACTCAGATTTCAAAGCTCCAAATCACTTGAATTCATTCCATAACATCTATATAACTCGGAATCACTCCTACAAGGCATAAAACACACAGTTAGTGCATGACACTACCGATTAAAGCTCAAACTCAATCAAAGTGCAGTAAATTTTAGTATAATAAGAGACTAAAATACGCAATTATAGCCTATCATCAACATCGAAAACTTAAACCATTGCTCGTCCTCGAGCAATCAAACTACACTTTATATTGACACAACCTTTTTAAACAATTCTCCTAACTCATCAGACCAAGAATATTTAAAATAGATTAAGCACAAAAGCGTAACATCTTCACCTCAAGATTTGACTCACAAGTACCATGCATTATTCGCAACTCACACACTTACTCTAATATAGAGGTCACTGAAATTACCTTTCCTTCACGAATCAAGTGCCCTCACACAATAAAAGAGAGTAGTTCCACATAATAAAATTTAAGAACACTTAGGAACTCAGGGTAGAAACATTCACTCACTCTTAGAAATAACATTAATATGCTACAAAGATGCACTATATGCTTGCCCATAGTGTAATACTCCACTAATCGAGCTCATTCAGTCTAGGATAAAGTAGGACTTTATTTGGCTGTAATGTAGGCTGCGGGACTGGTATGACACATTTAGATATAAGATTGACTACACCATCCTGAGCACTTTAATACATACACTTTAACATTGAAAACCACACACTTATGTCAAACCATAACTCCACATTCACATTAATATATATCAACTCCCAAATTATTTAAGCACAATTACATCAAGAGTTACCACTATCAAAGAATATTTTTCAAAGCAATACAACTATTTTTGTTTTTCTTTTTCAATTTAAGTGGCTCTCTCCTTCAAATCAATGCACCTTTCTCCTTATTTAATTAGTTCCACTCAAAAACCAAACCAACCACCCTACACTTTAACTTTTACAAAGTTTATAATAATTTAAGTGCTCATAAGAGGTGAAAAGATTCAAATATATGGTTAATTCAAACAAATGGGTAAGGCTTGTATTGTGGTTGCCAAAGAAACATGATAACATGCTCAAAGGGGTTAACTACGATACATAACAATTAGGCGGGTCAAATATTTATATGGCTCAACAAAGAAACACCTATATCACTTCCAAGACTGAACAAAACTACTATTTCGCTTTGCAAACACACGGGGCAAGTTCTAGATATCAAACGCAATACACATAATAACATAAAAACTTACACACACATGGCACATAACTCACTCAGGATTGGACTCATCAAGACACTCTAGTCAACGAAGTTCAGCAAAGTTAAGACCATACAATTTAAGGTACTTATATAAGAGTCAAAAACCGAGCCTAAGCATCACAACCAAAGTACTCACTATTCTCAGGGCATAACCACGTCAAGAGATATTGCTTCAATTCAAAGCACAACACCATGGCTTCTCTCCTAAAAAAAAGAGAACTACCTACACCCAGTTCAAACAAAACCCTTGGAAAAGAACCGTGGCCCAAAGAAAACCAAGGGGGAGTTACTACACTACCTAAGAATTTTTTTTTCTAGAATAACTTTCCTCAAGAAAATTTTCTAAAGGATCCGTCATCAGGAAGAGTCTACATATTTTTTTATTTTTTTCGTTTTTCCTAAAGAAAAAGAATTATTCAATAAACTAACACAACTAAAATAGCATAGAAAGTCACTCAGACAATCTCCTCACCCCACACTTAAAATTGTGCAATGTCCTCAATGCACACTGTAAATAATAAGAGGGTAAAAGAGACTCCTGGTAGGCCAAAGGCCGAATAATTAGTAGCACATGGGATACTCAGACT
Source organism: Nicotiana benthamiana (assembly GCA_034376525.1). Classification (NCBI taxonomy): domain Eukaryota; kingdom Viridiplantae; phylum Streptophyta; class Magnoliopsida; order Solanales; family Solanaceae; genus Nicotiana; species Nicotiana benthamiana. The sequence goes on along the minus strand of CM067328.1, from coordinate 102,990,541 downwards.
TCTCCTAGGTATGATTATTTGTGAGGGTACCTAACACTTAGTTTCAACCACCTGCTCACTTTTTGCACACTTCCAGTGGCTTTTCTTCTATACTCATACTCCTACAAAAATGCTACAAAGATAGAAAAATAACATAAACAAAAATAAATAAAAAATAAAAGAAAGTAGTAAAGCTGGGTTGTCTCCCAACAAGCGCCTAATTTAAAGTCGCGGCACGATGAACTAATTTTCTCTCCACTTTGAACTTATGAATTGTACCCCTAACATGGAATCCAGTCTGTGGCTATGCTCCTTTGGTGGGGATACAAAGATAACCAGACCAAGTAATAAATTATTAACTCTGCACCTCTCCGCCTTTAGATGAGGAATGTAATTTTTGCTTTTTTGAACAACAAATTCAAGAATATAGGCGCTCTCATCCTCACTCTTTGACCCCTTCATTGGTTCAGATGGCTCGATTACTATCTCACTATCTAAACAAATATGAAAAAATAATTGGAGTGAGGTCTAATGCGCTCTAACTCATGAATTTTACTACTGTTTACATCCTCATATTTACACCCACTCAAATCTCCCAAAGTAATGTTATCTACTCCCTAACATGACTCTAGAACACTCTTCTTAATATTGGCATCCTCAAGAAAAGCAGGGTCTACTGATTGGTATTCTCATTTTAGCTCCTCAATTTGGTCTAGAAGATTTTTTCAGCTTCACACAGCTTATTATTAAATTGTTGGGCGTTACACGCATCAATCTTTGCACTCAAATCCAAATCTAAGTTACGCACAGCCAAGCCAAAATTATCAATTTTATGTGCAAGCTCATCTCTTTCCTTAGACCAATTATTCACCAACGTTTCTAGAAGACAACGCCGTTTCGCATATTCGACTAAGTATGAATATCTTTCCCAATACCAACCCTTACTCCCATATTCAAATTCAGATCTCCAAGAGGTCAAGCCATAACAAGCCCAAAAAGACGGGCCATAAAAGACTTCCGTTAACCAAGTGATTTCATCAATAATCTTATCTCCGAATATTTCATCCCCAGATGTCATGTTGAGAGAAGTAGAAACACACTAAGAGAAAAAGTCAAATATTTATAAATTACAAATATTTTTGGAAAAATAAAAAATAAAAAAAATAAAAAAAAACTTGTAGAGATAAAAGTAGAAGTTTAATTTTGAAAAATAGTTAACTAAGTCCCCAGCAACGGCGCCAAAAACGTGTTGCTTCCAAACGCACGCGCAAGTATACGCGGTCATGAAGTAATAAAGTGACTAAAAGTCAGATGTCGTTCCCGCGAGGACTTGTGATTAACTATTAACTAAATTAGACTATTCTAATTATCTAAACAAGAATTAAACCTAGAAATGCTTGATTTTAAACTAATTAAAATTAAAAAAAAACAAATAATAAATTTTGCACAAAGAAAGAGCAGATTTTTATGTTATCAATGTAAGTGAAAACGATCTAGGGTTATGGGCTATCTAACATTCCTATTGTATTCTTCTATTGAATTGAATAACTAATTTATCTAGTTTATTGGTTAACAGGGTTAATATTGCTCATAATATCTGTCGACTTCTTACTCGCCTATTCAAACTAACCTAACGCCTATATGTCTATGGAGTTAGAATCAACAAAAACGCATTTATAATTCCTGTAAATCAACCAAGCAAGGCAATTTGGTATATGTCTATCGCAACCGCGAATCTGTTCCCCGGTGCTCAGGTTCAAGAACTTGCTCTACTCAATCCTATATGCAATCTAGAATTTCCACTTTCGATTTTAATTCACGATTCATAGATAGTATTCAACTGGTGATCAAGCAATCAAATAATTAAGCGCAACCATATATTATTGATCTAAATTGAAGTTCTGAGCAAAACGTTATATCTATTTAACTAGACAGTGCACAATCTGCCCACTGGATGCTTCGTTCGCTCTAACTATCATCTGTTGACCCCCGAAGGCGATCCCGACTTAATTCCTTGAGCTTTTACTCAGATTTCAAAGCTTCAAATCAATTGAATTAATTCAATAATATCTATATAGCTCGGAATCACTCCTACAAGGCATAAAAACATAGTTAGTGCATGACACTAGCGATTAAAGTGCAAACTCAATCAAAGTGCAGTAAATTTGAGTATAATAAGCGACTAAAATACACAATTATAGCCTATCATCACTTACCAGCACATGGGGTCGGTTGTGTTGATACTACACGTCTGTGCCTTTTTGTGCATTCAGGACACAGCTTACGGACCGCAGTAGTTAGGGAGCGATGCTTTAGTCCAGAGACTCTGAGGTAGTTCGCTGGCGTTTGCGGGCCCTGAGTCTCCTCTATCGTTTCAAGTTTGTTTTATTGTTTCAAAACAGACACGTTATGTATTTCTTTTAGACTATTGCTTTTAGTACTCTTTTAGTCGTCCGTGAGTCGTGACACCAAATACTGGGTAGAGGTATGTTGTTAATTTCCGCATTTTGTCATTGCTATGGTTGCTAAAAGTCTTCCGCGTGATTTAATTAATTATTTCAGTATTTAATTTGCTTTAGATTAAGGTTATTGTGAAAATGATTAAAAAGGGTTGACTTGCCTAGCTTCGACAGTAGGCGCCATCACGACTTCCGATGGTGGAAAAATTCGGATCGTGACAGATTTATCGATTTTCGATTTTGTATTATTAATAACCAAATCAAACCAAAGTATTTACAGTTCGGTGCAGTTTTTTTAAAGTTCTATTCGATTATCTCCGGTTTATTTTTTCGGTTTTAACGGTTCAAGTCTTCAACAAAATTTTATGCTTCTTACTGTAGTTGTATCCTACAGTAGTTGTATCCAATCATTTAAGGCCAGAATCAGAATGTTTTGCTAGAAGAAGAAGGCAATATAATTAGAATCTGTCAAGGTCAGCTTATCAACAAACGAATTGGACTCCAATTACTGGTCTGTACACCTGCTGTATTAAAAAAGAAGAAGAAAAAGATAACCCGACACATACTCGAATCAAGAGTTATGTGAAGTCAAAGATAATTCAAAAGGGACAGCAATGAGTGTAGGCATAAAATCAAATAACATGCCTAACTGGAAAACAGTTCCACTTCAAATTGAACTTTGAAGAACTAATCGATGAAAATATTCATGTATGTGTATCTCTGTTCCTTCGCATTGGAAAGAATAAACCAAGTCAATCATTTTTTTTTTTAACAGAATAGAATTCTTTCTTACTTTCCTAAATCATCTCATCACAGTACATGCAAGGGTGCCCAGTGAAGATACTAACATTTTAATACCCTAGATTTTCGGTTTTTCGGTTGAACTGAAAACCAAAATACAAAAACTGTAAATCGCACCGAAAAACTTAAAATTAATAATTTTAAAATTATGCACCAACCGAAAAACCGATTAAATCGAAATCGAAAAATTGAATTCACGGTTCGGCGAATTTTTTCGGTTCGGTCGGTATTATGCCTACCCCTAAAGTATAGCATTGAATGGAAATTGAAACAGGCGATCTGATTATGGGGGAAGCAAAAAGTCAGGGGAACTTGTGAAGTACTTGTTACCTCATCTGGTTATTTCTGCTCTAAATAAATATTATCAATGTCTAAGTTTGTCATCATCAAAAGAGGAAAATTGATGGGTTTTCAATATTTTTGCCTTATGTTTTGATAATCTAACAAACTTACTGTCACGAACTAGATAGGGAATCTGACACGCTTGGTACACATTTCAAATGAACGAATTTCAGCCTGAACTCCAGCTAATGTGAAATGCTGCAAATAAAGAGAAAAGAGGAACAAGACAGGGACATGTTCCCTAGGTGTTCGCTGCCAGAAGCACAAGCCAACTATACAGCTGGAAAGTAACTGCCTACAATTGTACATGCGACAGTGCGGCAGTCACTTCTCATTGGGAAGAGGCGTGTACCAACCAAGAATTGTATCACCCTTGGGATGTCTTTGGCAGTGTAACAATATGGTGCAAGGCACAAGATATTTACATGAGCATTTAGTAATATTCTCTCAAGAAATTAAAGATCTGATCTAGCATTGAAGTCACATGTATGTCAAGAACAAGAAGACAACTCCACCGACGATCATTTCCACAATATTATGGATCGGAGGAGTACCGTTTAACAATTACTTCATCCATTTCAATTTATGTGAACTCAATTGATTGTACACGAAATTTAAGAAAAGAGATGAGACTTTTGAACCTGTGGTATAAAATAAGGCACATAAATTTTGTGTGACTATATATCATTGAATAAAGCTAAATTGTTTCCAAATAAGAAAAAATGTCACTCTTTTTTCATGGATTAAAAAAAAACCAAGTTCATATAAATTGAAACAGGAGAAGCATATTTTTTGGTAATATTGAAAACATTTAAATGAGGTAATAAATATACATTACATATAAAAATTACACTACGGTTGCACTTTGCAGACAAGAAATTCATACAAATTGAATTATCATATACCCATCAAATCATGATAACGAAAAAGACAGGCAATGACCTTCAACGAAAAGATGGGAATATCTGAACTACTAAATTAATAGGGATCCTACAGTGAATGAAGGATTTCAGTTATATATACTTTTTATTCAATCTATTAACAACCTTCAATCCCGAACAAGTTGAGATTAGAATAAAATATCTTCACTTCTTCATTTAAACTCTACTAATATTATCATTGTACCAGATAAAATTAAATAAAAACTAAGCTAATAATAATAATAATAATAATAACAGTTTTCTAAGATGACTAAAAACCTATTTGCTACCAGTAGATATACAGATTTTTTTCATGCTATCAAAAGCAGTATTTCTGTTCAGAAGACGACAGAGCAATGATGAATTCAGTTATTCAAATAAAACCTGTAGAAGTATTACAGTTCTCAACAATCACAGACAGAAAGATTACTTTTTGACTCAAAAGATTTTTATATTTTTTTTAAGCAAATCAATCAGAAGATGAAGCGGTAAATCGTAGTCGAAGATAATAATTTCTAGGATTGTTATAACAAAAAGATAACAGAGATATAGAGAGAAATTATAAGAGCAGAAGGAGAGAAGAAAGTAATTTTGTATTTTCTCACATTCTACCTATTACAAGACTTTAATCCGTTTTATATATTGAGGGGTTTTCCTTAAGCGTGGGGATGACGACTTAACGAGTATTTACTATGAAAAATCTAATGACGATGCAAGGACGTTTCTCCTTTCGCCTCTAGATCATATCCTTGTACCGACTCGTGGGTTTGTGACTACCTATCATGCTAGCCGTAGGCCGTGGATGGTCAAATTCAGACCCATACAAACACAACGCTAATTTCACTCAATTTCACCACATTAATAACTGATTACACACTAAGAAAGAACAGAAAATAAAAGAAATTTTCCACAAGAAAAGAAAAATACATATACACACACAAAAGAAAAGATAAAAGAAATTGAAGAACCTGATAGAGCGTTGAGTCCATCAGAAGTCGTTTTAAGAAAAGAGGTTTTTCCAGTGATAATAACAGAGTCCAATCCAATTCCTTTCTCAGCTTTATCAAATTGATCATATTCAGCCAGCAGGGGCGAAGAAAGATATTTGCCATTGTGGGATTTGGACTCCATTTCCCAGAAAAAAAAGTTGGACCTTTTAAGTAAAGAGAGGGTCATAGACCAACAATATCTGTTATGAACCAAACATGGCACGACTCTATTTATAAAGTTCTCTTTACTTCTGCATGGAAACAACTACTTGTCAATTCGACACGTTGTAAATGATAAAAAGGTGGATAAGAGGTTGCAAGTCAGAGTATTATATATAGAATTTAAGTTATATACATTAAACTTTTTTTACATTAATAACTAGTGTAATTTAATATTTTTTATTTTAATTTAAATGACATATTTTGCTTATTGGAAATTAATTACTAAACTTTGAAGCTAAATTTGATTCATTTAACTTAATATTTTAAAATTAAATTTAAATATTCAAAAACTATACAAAAAGTACTAGAAGTTACGATTTTCTCATGTTAATATGATTGAAAAATACATTTTGAAATGTTGGTCAAATTTCATTAGGTTTGACTCTCGGTAAGTAAAATGTATAATCTAAATTGAAACGGAGAAAATATGTAATAGTGTATTAATTTTTTTTCAAGTTACTAATTAATGTTTATTTTGAAAGATTGTCTGTAATTATTTCTGAATGGAAGCAACGACTTGTCACTTTGGCACGTTGTAAATTAACGAAGGGTTAACCTTTATATGTTGATTGAGTATGATTTTACGCTATCATCGTTAGAATATACAATAAGTTATGCATATTGTTATAGTATTCTTTATGAACAATTATTTATTTACTTGTTTAAATTTAATAAAGTTTTATTTTAAATAGATCATGTGTTGGTTTGTGCGTCCACTGCTTACATAGTAGATGATTTAGTGTATAGAGTTTAGCTTATACACGAAAAATTAAATCATCGGTTCTTCTAAGACATAAAAGTTAATGTTCACAATCTAATGATGGAATTGGACAAATCATCAGAATGAGTGTAGCACAAGATCAAATATAATTTATCTTGATTATGGGAATGGTTTAATTCCAACTTGTTGTGCTAATACATTTTGTATGTATTGAACGGATCAAGTAGAGGTGAGTATTGTATACCGACTTTACAAAATAATTTCTCTAGCCCATGACTGAAGCCGTTTTTTGGGCTTTTGGGGTCGCTTTGATGGTGCTTTTGCTGTTTTTCTAAAATTCTGAAATTTTTTGTTAGTTGTTTTTAATTCCAGTAGTTGTGGGATCAATTCCCTTTGTCCCCGGGCTTAAAAATTAGTGATATAATACTTTTACACGTTGACGTAGGTCTTCTTCCATATCGGATAAAAATATTATGAATAATCACTATGTTATACTAGTCATTGATTATTTGTATTTACTCTCCATCTGAGATGCATGTTGGTTCAATGGAACTAATATCTGTTGAATGTTGATATTTACTTGGCTCAAATTAACAGTTTACTCTCCATCTGAGTATGACCTGTTTATGTTTATAGAGTGAAAATCTGTCATTATATATATATATATATATATATATATATATATATATATATATATATATATATATATATATATATATATATATATATATATTGCAAGAATAGCTTCTTTCTCATCGAAATCTGTTGTTCAAGGTGCATAGATTGTATATATATAATGTGTTTTGAATTTTAATGTTCATAATACAAACTGATTTGATCTATTCAAATAATTAATATCTCCCAGATTGACAATGACTGCTTTCAATCCCCTTACTGCCATTCTTACCCAAAATAAACTTGAGGGTCCAAATTATGTTGATTGGAAACGAAATTTGGATATTGTTCTAATTGCTGAAGAGTAAAAATTTGTGCTCGATGAGGTATGTCCAGAAAAAACAGAAGATGATGCCACAGATGATGAACAAAAGGCTTACGAGAAATGGATTAAGGCTGGTAAGATGGCGCGGTGTTACATTTTGGCATCCATGTCGAATGTTCTGCAACATCAGCATCAGTCGATGGACTCTGCTTATGAACTTCTAGAAAATCTCAAAGATATGTTCGGAGATCAGAATCGTGCGGCTAAGCAGACTGCCATAAAAGCCCTTCTGAATACCAAAATGGTTGAAGGTTCATCGGTAAGGGACCATGTTCTGAAGATTATGAGTCTTCTGAATGAACCGGAGGTCCTTGGAGCTAACATTGATAAGGACACGCATGTTGAAATGATGCTGCGGACTTTGCCTGACAGCTTTCAGCAGTTTCTTCTGAATTATAACATGAACAAAATGGATCTGTCCCTTGCAAAATTGTTGAATGAGCTCCAGTCGGCAGAGACTATTATCAAGTCCCAAGCTCCTCCTGTGGCATTGAATTTTGAAGCAGGTTCTTCTTATAAGCCGAGAGGCGGGCATAAAAAGAAAAAGGCTCAAAAACCCTCTGCTGTTGGCGCGACTGCTGGTAAAAAAGGCTAAGGGCAAGTGTTATCATTGCAAGCAGCCTGGGCGTCATAAAAAGCAGTATCCAACTTAATCTGGCCAAGCTGAAAAATAAATGAGGTGATTTACATCTACTTGTCGTTGAAACATTTTTTGCGGCTGTTTCTACCATGTCATGGTTTGTAGATTCGGGATCCACTAATCATATCTGCACTTATTTTCAGGGGTATCAGGTAACGCGGCGGCTAAGTAGAGGAGAAATCAATGTTTATCAAGCAGACGGTTCAACAGCCCCAACTTTAGCATTAGGAAATATTAGTATTTCGCTTGGTAGTGGTAGAGTTTTAGCTTTAAAAGACACATTATATGTACCTTCCGTTAGAAGGAATTTAATTTCGGTTTCTAGCGCTATGAGAGATGGTTATGATTTTAATTGTCATTACGTTGATAAATGTGTTATTACTCACAATAAGCGTTATCTCTCTTCGACTACATTCATTAATTGTCTTTTTTTTGTTGACTCTATTCCTAAATCGTTACCACCTAAAGAACTTAATAATGTTGATTTACCAAGTAAGAGAAAACATTCTTCTGAATTGAGTTTTATGGCACTTGCGTTTGGGTCATATACATCTAAATAGAATTTCCAGGTTGGTCAAGGATGGACCTTTAAGTTCATTGAAAGTGGAGGCACTACCAACTTGTGAATCTTGTTTAGAAGGAAAAATGACAAAATCAAATTTCCCCTCAAAAGGAAATCGGGCAAGTGATAAATTAGAGTTAATTCATTCTGATTTGTGTGGTCCAAATGAATGTCCAAGCAAGAGGTGGTTTTGAGTATTTTATGATTTTCGCAGATGATTACTCAAAATATGGATAATATTGATTTACCAAGTAAGAGAAAACATTCTTCCGAATTGAGTGAAATATATTTATGGCACTTGCGTTTGGGTCATATACATCTAAATAGAATTTAGATGTATATCTTGTTTAGAAGGAAAAATGACAAAATAAAATTTCCCCTCAAAAGGAAATCGGGCAAGTGATAAATTAGAGTTAATTCATTCTGATTTGTGTGGTCCAAATGAATGTCCAAGAAAGAGGTGGTTTTGAGTATTTTATGATTTTCGCAGATGATTAGTCAAAATATGGATATATTTATTTGTTGCGTCGAAAGTCTGAATATTTTGAAAAGTTCAAAGAATTCAAGACTGAGACTGAAAAGCGACATAATAAACATATCAAGACACTACGATCTGATCATGGTGGGGAGTACCTCTCTACGGACTACATTGGTTATTTATCAGAATGTGGAATTAAATCTCAATTATCTGCACCTGGAACTCCAAAATATAATGGTGTAGCCGAAAGAAGAAATATGACTCTAATAGAAATGGTTAGTTCAATGATGAGTTGCCTTAGAAACTGAGAATTACGTTCTGAACTTAGTTCCTTCAAAGTCAGTACCCTTGACCCCTACAGAATTATGGACTGGGCACAAGCCTAGTCAGCAGCATATTCGAGTTTGGGGTTGTCCAAAACATGTGCTAAAAGGAAAACGGATAAATTGGAGGTAAGAACGGATGTATGCGTGTTTATAGGTTATCCAAAAGGGACGAAAGGTGGTTTATTCTATTGTCCTAAAGAGAAAAAGGTAATTGTTAGCACAAATGCAAGTTTCTAGAAGAGGACTATTTGATGAACCATGTTCCTAGAAGTAAACTCGTTTTACAGGAACTTATCAAAGGAACGGAAACTCAGTCATCTGAAAATTAACCAAACCCCAGAAGTCGATTTTGACATACCATTGCACCTTAGTAGTGGGAGAAATGTCAATAGACTTAATGTCCCACAAGAACAAGTGCCCGAAGTCATACTACCACAAAGTAGTGGGAGTCATGTTGAGAAGACTGCACAACAGGAAGAAGTCGTTGATATCCATGTGGATAGCATGGAGACTCAGGTTCCTGATGATGGTGTGGTTCAACCATAAAATCAAAGTGATGTAGTGCATAGCCGTAGTAGGAGAGAAATGAGACAGACAGTTCATTACACGCTCTTGGTAGAATCACATGATAGGATCCCTGAGGAGCCTACCTCCGAACCTGTCAATTACGACCAAGGACTACATGATAAGGATGCCGATAAATGGGTTGCCGCTATGAAATCAGAGATGGAGTCTATGTACTCTAATCAGGTCTAGGAACTTGTAGAACCAACTGATAGGGTTAAACCCATTGGATGCAAGTGGATCTATAAGAAAAAGAGACGTGTTGACGGAAAAGTACAAACTTTTAATGCAAGGCTTGTAGTGAAAGGGTTTATTCAGAAAGAAGGAATTGACAATGAGGAAACCTTCTCGTCGGCAACCATGCTTAAGTCAATAAGGATTCTCTTATCTATTGCTGCTCATTATGATTAAGAGATTTGGCAAATGGAAGTCAAGATATCTTTCCTTAATGGAATTCTTGATGAGTGCATCTATATGATGCAACCAGACGGTTTTACGGAAAGTGGAAAAGAACACATGTTATGTAAGCTTAAAAGGTCCATTTATGGACTAAAACAGGCATCTAGGGCATGGAACACTTGTTTTGATAAGGCGATTAAAACTTTTGGTTTTTATCAGTGCCTTAACGAATCTTGTGTATATAAAAAGTGCGATAGGGACAAAATGGCATTTTTGATCTTATATGTAGATGACATACTGCTCATAGTAAATAATGTGGACATGTTGAATTCTGTTAAGCAATGGTTGTCCATACATTTTGATATGAAAGATTTGGGAGAAGCGGGTCATATAATTGGGATCAAACTCTTGCGATATCGCAAAAAAAGGATATTAGGCTTGTCCTAAGGTCTTTATATTGATACAATACTCTCCAGGTTTAGCATGCATCCAAGAAAGGATTTCTTCCTTTCAGGCATGGAATTTCTCTATCTAAAAATTAGTCTCCTAAGACTGATGAAGAGATAGAAAAGATGAAGGCGGTCCCTTATTCATCAGCTGTGGGAAGCCTCATGTATGCTATGTTATGCACTACGCCTGATATCTGATTTTCCGTTGGCGTTGTTAGCAGATTTCAGTGTAATCCTGGGAAAGAGCATTGGACGGCAGTTAACATATAATCAAGTACTTGAAAAGGACTAGGGATTACATGTTGATGTACCATTCGGATGACCTCGTACCTATTGGGTATACTGATTTGGATTTCCAATCAGACAGAGATTTTAGAAAGTCTACCTCAGGTAATGTGTTTACTCTTGGAGGTGGAGCCATAAGTTGGAGGAGTATCAAGCAAACTTGTGTTTCTGATTCCACCATGGAAGCCGAATATGTGGCTGCCAAAGAGGTAGTTTGGCTTGGTAACTTCCTGAGAGCGTTGGGTGTGGTTCCCTCGATTCAAGCGCCAATTACACTTTACTGTCATAATAGTGGTGCGGTTGAAAATTTAAAGGAGCCACAAATCCATAAGAGGGCAAAACACATTGAGCATAAATATCATTAAATTCGTGATATAGTGCAGAGAGGGGATGTAGTGGTCAGAGAACAACTTGGCAGATCCGTTTACTAAGAGCTTACCACAGAAGACTTTTGATAAGCATGTAGAAGAAATGGATGTCAAAATTGTAGATGCATGGTTATTAGTCTAAATTGGAGATTGTTAGAATATACTATAAGCCATGCGTATTGTTATAGTATTCTTTATGAACAATTATTTATTTACTTGTTTAAATTCAATAAAGTTTTATTTTAAATAGATCATGTGTTGGTTTGTGCGCAATTGCTTACATAGTAGATGATTTAGTGTATAGAGTTTAGTTTATATACGGAAGATTAAATCATCGGTTCTTTTAAGACATAAAAGTTAATGTTCACAATCTAATGATGGAATTGGACAAATCATCGGAATGATTGTAGCACAAGATTAAATATAACTTATCTTGATTATGAGAATGGTTTAACTCCAACTTCTTGTGCTAATACATTTTGTATGTATTGAACGGATCAAGTAGAGATGAGTATTTTATACTGACTTTATAAAATAATTTCTCTAGTCCATTTAATGTACATATACTCTTAATCCTGATATAATTATTATTAGTTACTGTCTGATATTGTTGCATGCTATTTTATTTATTTATTTATTTATTTTTATTTATTTATGGTTCTTATGTTTAGATAATTATTTATGCTATTTCTGCTGAATCTACTAATGTTCTTTTGTTGTTGTTTTTGTTTTTGTTGTTCCTTTCCTTCACTGAGCCGAGGGTCGATTGGAAACAGCCTCTCTGCCCTTTCGGGTAGGGGTAAGGCCCGTCTACATATTACCCTCCCGAGACCCCACCTTGTGGGACTATACTGGGTAGTTGTTGTTGGATACTCCGTTATGAAAGCTTATAAGTTTTCATGTGTAAATCTGGCCGGTGATTTTTGTCTCCGACACATGAAATAAGTTAAGTGTAAGTCTAAAGAAAGTAATCGATAAATTAAATAGTCAGTAATTTAATTTGATTGATTAGTATTTGAATCTTAACATAGGGAGTTAAATAAGGTTTTATGGAAAAATTTTGAAATTGAATTAAGGAGTGCAATTACGAATTTTTAGTGGAATAATTCGTAGTTTATTATGATGGAAATTAATTTGAGAATTTCGAAATTAATATCATAATAGGAAGCCTTGTTAATTCAATATGTGGTCCCTATTGTGCCTAAATAATAGGAAATAGTGAAAACTGTTACTGAGTGGGAAAGAAAATATAGAAACCGTCCCTTAGTAGGAGAATGAAACCTAAAAGGTTTTGAAACGGTTTTGACCTAAAAAACGCAGCTATATATATGCATATAGGGGCTGGACGTTTTTGACACAATTTTGAATGCGGTTTCTACTAGAATTTTTTCCACCCACAATTCTCTATTTTCGGTTATTATTTGGATAACACAGTAGAAGACTGTGGAAAGCTGCTGGTGTTTTTTCAACCGAGGAACTGGAGAACGACATAGATTTGTTATGTTTACGTATGAAAAGGTAATCCTAGAATCTCCATACGTACTAGTTGTTTAGATTACACGTAAATAAGATTCTGTTATTAGCACGTTGTAAATTAACGAACGGTTGACCTTTATATGTTGATTGAGTATGATTTTACGCTATCATATCATCACTAAACAAATAAGCATAAGTAACCGTCTATAAAATATTAAATCTATAAAAAATGGAATAGACGATAACGTGGTTGGAGGTTGAGAATTTTCATAAAATGCATAGTAGGTGTGTCTTTTAGATAACAGGGGTTGCTCTGATGGTAAGCAACCCCCATTTTCAACCGAGAGGTTATGAGTTCGAGTATCTCAAGAGCAAGGTGGGAAGTTCTTGGAGGGAAGGATGCCGCAGGTGTATTTGAAAACAGCCTCTCTACCCCAGGGTAGGGATTGTTAGTATTTATGCCGTTCACTAGAGGGGGGGTGAATAGTGAGGCACGAGAATATTGAAATATTGCGGAATTTAAAATTGCAGGAATAAGTAAATACGGTAATTGAAATAATCAAGAAAGAACACACCGTATTTTCTCCTGGTTCACCATAACCCGTGGCTAGTCCAGTCCCCGAGAGACTCTCTCGAGATTCCACTATCTTCGTCAAGCATACGGGTGCTTAACAAACCGTTACAGTTGCTCAAGGATACCGCACCTTAAGACTTCACTTGCTTGAGGATACCTCACCCCAAGACTTCAACCACTAAGACTTTGGGTACTTAGCAAACCCGACAAATGAGAAGATATGTTCTTCTCAAACAACTCTCTTTTACACAAGCACTCTCTCAAAAGAGTAGATAAAGAGATACAATTTTAGCTCTATGAACAACACAAAGTTGTCTATCAAATGGCTCAACAAAAGCTCTAAAAATGATGCTTGAAAATGATCAATATGTATATCAATGTTTGGGGGAGTTATGTATTTAAAAGCAGCTCAAAAGACCTCATTTTATAGGTGAAAAATGGTGCTGACCGTTGCTTAATTGACAAATAAAATCCCTGAATTTTTGCTCATACAATCGATTGTCTGACCTACACAATCGATTGTTTGAGGACTGTTCAAAAGACAGACTCCTGATTTTAAGGGAAACAATCGATTGTAAAACCTGTATAATCGATTGTTCTTCAACGTTCAAAAATCAATTTAGGATTCTGTGGGAACGGTCTGAATATAATCGATTGTATAAAAACCATAATCGAAAATTCTGATTATAATCGATTGTTAAAACATATAGTCAATTATTTAGCTGATTGAAAATTCACTTTAAGTACTGTCTCAATACAATCGATTGTTAGAAGTATATAATCGATTGTTTGCTATTTTGAAAAACTTCAGATCACACTGTCTTAATACAATCGATTGTTAAAACCGTATAATCGATTGTTTTCTATTTTGAAAAACACAATCGATTGTAAGGAGCATATAATCGACTATTTAGGTCCAGATTTAAAAGACATGTTTAAAAACCATTTTGATTAAAATACAAATCAAAAGATGCATGTTTATGATAAATAAGATTTAATAAAATGTTTTATGCATGTTTATGATGACCTAATGTTGAGCCAAAAGACGAGATAACTTAAGCGTTGTTCTTACATTTGTTCTACCAAACGACCTACGTCTTGGGTCTTCGGTCTTGAACTCTTTGGCTCGGCTTTGGCTTGTTCATGCAATTCCGTCATCAGTATGCTTCTCGCCATTTGATTGTTTGTCATATTATATCGTTGTTTGACGCTTGACTTCATTGTTTGTCATTCATCAAAACCTATACCTGAAAATCATGCTCATACAACCAAAGCGCACATATCATAGATAGAGTGATTTTCTACAATTTTCCCCTTTTTGATAATGACAAACAACGGAAGATATGCATATTGAATTCCCCCTAAATTCATGCTATATCTCAACATACATTTTATGCAACCAAATCAATATAATCAACTCAATATAATTCCCCCTTAATTGAATATTCCCCCTCAATTAAGGTATGCATATCGCCTATATTCTTCCCCCTTTTGGCATTAGCAAAAAGACTATTCCAAAAATTATTTAAACCATTGACGATACCAATCGTTATAAACAAGATCATATCAAATGTTAGTAAATGGCATACTAATAATAACGGTCATTTTTCTCAACTTTGCCAATTGTTATGTTAAACAAAGAATATTCATCAAAACATGAATCAATCATTTACTTTAAAACTAATTGATACTAATTGTTATTCAAAAAGAACTTACTAAGACATGCATCAAACAAAAATAATATTGATTATTAGCACATATAAACTATTACGTTTTTATTCAAAATATGATAACTAACCAACGTTCCCCCTTAATGCATTAAGGTTTCGTGCTTGGTGCATCCACTACAATATTGTAGTCTTCAAGCACACCTGCAAAAAGAACCTAAAATAGGTTTTTGGTACCCAACTTCTTTTGGGTCCTTGGGGGTTAGGATAATAATAATCATAATCAACACATAAATCTCTATGTTTAGCAAAACAGACGGGTGTAATGTATCCTACCCGATTACAATAGTGACATATAACATTAGGATTGTGCATATGTCTAGGTTGATCCAAATGCGTTCTAGGTGATCTAAATTTGTTTTTCCTAGAATCGTTGAAATTCCTAGGATCATTTCTAGGTGGTCTAAAATTTTTCATTCTAGACTTATTAACAAAAGTCCTAGAGTTGTTTCCAGGTGGTCTAAAACAATTAATCTTAGACTCATTAGTGAGGTTCCTAGAATTCTTTCTAGATTGACCAACCTCATTACTTTCATCCTTTTTAACAACTTCAATTTTAGGACTATCAACACTACGTTTTTCTAGTGCGTTCCTAAGTTCTATGTTCTCTATTTTTAAAAGAACTACAAGAAGAACAATTTGAGCATTTATCAATTGAAGAGGCTTCATTCAATTCCTTGATCTTATTTTTAAAATCAACAATGTCATTTTTCAAAAATTTATTTTCTTTTTCTAAAACTTCAATTTTATTTTTAAGAACACCATTTTCATTAGTCAATTTTTCAAAATCTATTTCTTTCAAAGAAGAGGATTTTTCAAAATCTTTTTCTTGTAAAGAAAGTGTTTTCTGAAAATCTGTTTTTTGCAAAGAAAGTGTTTTCTGCAAAGAAAGTATTTTCTTCAAATCTTTTATCATTTTGGAAGCATTAACAAATTCACCATACAATTCATCATAGGCATTTTGTAATTCTTCAAACGAGTGAGAGTTAGATGTACTTACCTCTTCTTCTTCGTTTGCCATGAGACACAATGCGGCGGTTTCATCGCCTGAGCTGTCCGAATCCCGTGATACGCGCCTATGGTGTTTCTTCTTTTTCCTGTCCTTCTTCATAGACTTGCAAGACTTTTCAATTATATCATTTGAAATATTATCATCATCCCTTTCCGAATCACTTACCTCTTCTCGTTTAGAGGATGAGGCTTTGAAGGCAAAATTTGAATTACTTCTAAGATAAGGGTTAAGAATTGTGCTATCATAAGTTTCGAGGTTACCTCTTAGTCCATCAATTGTGATATCCGTGAATTCCATCGACTCTTGGATTGCATTGGCTTTGGAACGCCATTCGGGAGTGAGACTCCGTAGGACTTTTCGAACAAGATTTTTGTTCGTGTAAACTTTCCCGAGAGCATGGAGATCGTTGACGATTCTTAAAAATCGTTCAAACATAATACCAATGGGTTCCTTCTCCATTTTAAAGATTTCATATTTAGTGTTAGAAAATCAATTTTGGATTCTCGGACTTGAGGCGTACCTTCATAAATGATCTCGAGTTTATCCCACATCTCCTTGGCGGTTGTGCAGCAAGAGATTTTTCGATAGTCATCCGGATTCACCACACAATATAATACATAGATGGCCCTTGCATTATTTTAAACTTTCTTGATGTCCTCGGCATCATATTCATCTTCCTTCTTTGGAATCGTGGTTTCTCCAACTTTCTTTGTCGGCATTGGTTCACCGTTTTTGATGATTTGCCACAAACGAAAACTGTTTGCTTTGAGGAGGATACTCATCCGCTCTTTCCAATATGTATAGTTTGTTCCGTCAAATAGTGGAGGGCAAGTGGGGGATTGTCCTTCGCTCATTATTCCTGCGTTCAATATTCTCAAAAAAAATATATATCGCTCTCAACCGGTTAAGGCTTTCAGAGAGTTAGGCTCTGATACCAATTGTTAGTATTTATGCCGTTCACTAGAGTGGGGGGGTGAATAGTGAGGCACGAGAATATTAAAATATTGCGGAATTTAAAATTGCAGGAATAAGTAAATACGGTAATTGAAATAATCAAGAAAGAACACACCGTATTTTATCCTGGTTCACCACAACCCGTGGCTAGTCCAGTCCCCGAGAGACTCTCTCGAGATTCCACTATCTTCGTCAAGCTTACGGGTGCTTAACAAACCGTTACAGTTGCTCAAGGATACCGCACCTTAAGACTTCACTTGCTTGAGGATACCTCACCCCAAGACTTCAACCACTAAGACTTTGGGTACTTAGCAAACCCGACAAATGAGAAGATATGTTCTTCTCAAACAACTCTCTTTTACACAAGCACTCTCTCAAAAGAGTAGATAAAGAGATACAATTTTAGCTCTATGAACAACACAAAGTTGTCTATCAAATGGCTCAACAAAAGCTCTAAAAATGATGCTTGAAAATGATCAATATGTATATCAATGTATGGAGGAATTATGTATTTAAAAGCAGCTCAAAAGACCTCATTTTATAGGTGAAAAATGGTGCTGACCGTTGCTTAATTGACAAATAAAATCCCTGAATTTTTGCTCATACAATCGATTGTCTGACCTACACAATCGATTGTTTGAGGACCGTTCAAAAGACAGACTCCTGATTTTAAGGGAAACAATCGATTGTAAAACCTGTATAATCGATTGTTCTTCAACGTTCAAAAATCAATTTAGGATTCTGTGGGAACGGTCTGAATATAATCGATTGTATAAAAACCGTAATCGATTATTCTGATTATAATCGATTGTTAAAAACATATAGTCGATTATTTAGCTTATTGAAAAATTCAGTTTAAGTACCGTCTCAATACAATCAATTGTTAGAAGTATATAATCGATTGTTTGCTATTTTGAAAAACTTCAGATCACACTGTCTTAATACAATCGATTGTTAAAACTGTATAATCGATTGTAAGGAGCATATAATCGACTGTTTAGGTCCAGATTTAAAAGACATGTTTAAAAACCATTTTGATTAAAATACAAATCAAAAGATGCATGTTTATGATAAATAAAATTTAATAAAATGTTTTATGCATGTTTATGATGACCTAATGTTGAGCCAAAAGACGAGATAACTTAAGCGTTGTTCTTACATTGGTTCTACCAAACGACCTACGTCTTGGGTCTTCGGTCTTGAACTCTTTGGCTCGACTTTGGCTTGTTCATGCAATTCCGTCATCAGTATGCTTCTCTCCATTTGATTGTTTGTCATATTATATCGTTGTTTGACGCTTGACTTCATTGTTTGTCATTCATCAAAACCTATACCTGAAAATCATGCTCATACAACCAAAGCGCACATATTATAGATAGAGTGATTTTCTACAGGGATAAGGTCTGTATACGCACTACTCTATTCAGATCCCACTAAATAAAATTATACTGAGTTGTTGTTGTTTCTTCTTCTTTTATTCGGCGTTGTCATCTTTTGCTATACACTTGTTCTAATTCAGGAAAACGTGCAGGGTTGCATGGTTCTCATACTTTTGTACCATCAGCGAGGTCAACAGAATTTATTACTGAAATAATAGTCATACTTCTAATTTCATATATGGAGATCTTTTGTCCCAATTGATTTACAGCATTTAAAGTTTTTAAGAAAATAGCACCTACGAGTCTACGGAGTCTATTATTTATTTAGCGGAGTGGGTGTTTACATGTTAATAGTTTAATGTTACTAGGAAACAAATATCCGCAAACAATTAAGTAATTATTTGTTGAGAGTTGAGTGGGCGAGTTGTTCTCGTAAAGCATGTAAAGGGGTGGGGGCGGACCGCGGAGGGTGGGTTCGGTCGAACTCAATTTGATTTGAACTCTATATTTATTTTAAAAATTTATTGAATATATATAAATTATTAATTTAGAATCTAGTAATTTAAGATGATTAAAATCTTAAATTCATAATATTAAAATTTTGGCTCCTCTACACGTGGAAATTACTGTTTCACTTTAGTTGCAAAGATTGTCGCCGCTTCTATTATTTGTTGTTGTTTAACTGTTTGTTCAATTAATTTGACCTCACGTTCTGGAGGCTCCCTAAAGTATAGAACGTTTTGGCTGATTTTACAAAAATAACTATTTTTTGCCTTATTTTTTGAAATTAAAATTAGATTTTTGGTGAAATTAAAAAGTGGCCACTTAGTTTGAAGTTTTAAAGTAAAAAATAATATTTATTATAAATAGAATCCTATTTAAGGTGAATGTCTATATTTAGAGAGATTCTAGAGTTTTACTTTGAGGCTAAGTCTTTTCTATGCCTATAAATAGAGGGGTCTTACCCCATTGTAAATCATCCCTAAGTATCAATAAGAATACTCCTCTCTCTACTTTTCTCTCTATTGTTCTTGTTCTTGTATTATTGTTCTTGTTCTTATATTATTTTATAACACGTTATCAGCACGAGTCTCTAACCAATTGAATTTGATTTCTTCCTTCTTCCAAAATTAGAGATGCCCTAAAGTAATTCATGGCGGTAAGAGATTGAAAGGTTCATGCCAGATTAGTTTTTGAAATAGTTGTTAACAGATAGGAAAATCTACTGGAGGAGCCTCCAATGATTCCAATTGAGTAACTCCGTTTTCAACGATGAACGCCATTGCCAAACCCCAACCAATGTGAACATCCAAGTGACCACGCATTATCCACACTCCTGTTTACGTGAACATTAATTTCTATACGGAAAAATAGAAGAGATGGTATCATCATAAAGTAATGCAACGGGATGGAAACTCAAGAGGTATATTTGATATCACAACATTTATTGGTATACCTAAAAGGTAAGTAATTTACTTTTCCCTTTCAAATTCTTGAAATTCTACGATTTGATTTTATATACAAACAAAGACAAAAAAGTTTGATTATAACTCTAATGGAGTTCGTAAGAAATTACACTCACATGAAGTGGTAAAATTTCTATGCCTTGCCATGATCAAATTCATGTATGATTGTGGGCAAAGAATTGAAAATCCGTCCCATTGAATTTACTCCATTCCCTTTAGAGAATCTGGTAGCAGTATGTGATAAGTCTGAAAGAAGACAAAATTATTACCATGAAGGTATCAATGAATGTGGACGTGGCAAAGAATTAAAATTCCGTCCAATTGAATTTGCTCCATTCCCTTTAGAGAATGTGATAGCAGTATGTGATAAGTCTGAAAGAAGACAAAATTATTACCGTGAAGGTATCAATGGATGTGGACGTGGCAATAGATGAAATTATAATCGTCATTATTGTGATAATGAGAATAATAAAGATTCTCAAAATAATCTTTCACTTTATGAAAGTAATATTTGACATGAGACTGTGCTAAGGCCTTGATTTTCTTGCGCCATCACCTTGATGAAGGTTTGAAACTGTGCTAAGGCCTTGATTTTCTTGCGCCATCACCTTGATGAAGGTTTGAAACTGTGCTAAGGCCTTGATTCTCTTGCGCCATCACCTTGATGAAGGTTTGAAAATTGAATATATCACAGTCAAAGATCCACCGATCTTGTGGAATGGCTTAA
This sequence comes from Nicotiana benthamiana, assembly GCA_034376525.1. Taxonomy (NCBI): domain Eukaryota; kingdom Viridiplantae; phylum Streptophyta; class Magnoliopsida; order Solanales; family Solanaceae; genus Nicotiana; species Nicotiana benthamiana. The sequence continues at coordinate 102,969,722 of CM067328.1, read as the reverse complement.
AAGAGAGATATGACAACCTGAAGTTGGTCACTCTGCCACAAGCACGATACGATGAGAATCCAAAGGCAAATATTTCAGAAACTATATGTTATCGTTGCGGTGGAAAAGGGCACTGGTCAAAAGCTTGCCGTATACCAAGACATTTGGTTGACCTTTATCAAGCATCTCGAAAGAGTAAAGGCCCTGAAACAAATTTTGTCTCTGACGACAACTTTGACATCACCCACTTGGATGTGGCAGACTCCTTTGAGCACCCTGAGGGGAAAATAGACCACCTAATCAGTGATGGATCTGTGATGAAAGAAGATGGAGTTGTTTGATTTTACGTTATTTATTTGTATTAGTTAGTGAATAAACTAATAATCATTAGTATCAGCTCATATTAGTTAGTTTATGATATAATGTTAGTATTAGTTCTTTAGAACGTTTCAATATGCTTAAATTTCGAGAAATTTTTATTTTCCAGCAAAGTTAGTCGGTTAACTAATAAAGTCGACTATCTAATATTTTGTATTAAAACTGGAATTTCCGCAAGCTAAGTTATTCGAATATCTGATTTAGATATTTGAATAACCTGATTTAGTTATTCGAATAACCTGATTTAGTTATTCGAATATCCTGATGACTGTTTACTAAGATAGTTGACTATCAACTTAGTTAGTCGACTATCTAATATTTCACATTAAAACTGGACTTTTCCGCAAGGCATGATAGTCGACTATCTGATTTAGTTAGTCGAATAACCTCAGCAGATTTTGAAAATATTGTTTTAAATATGAAGCAAACAGATTTGTATATTCTCATGTTCATATATTTTCTTTTGTATGTCAAACCATGGGAATTAAATTGATTGAAGGCTCCTGAAGAGCAACTATAACTCTGCCTAAAGGAACAATATTTTAGAGAATGCAATGTTCTCCTCCAAGTCTAAGAGGAACTTGTTGAGTTTTAATGATATCAGTCAAAATGTTCTCCTCCAAGTCTAAAAGGAACTTGTTGAGTTTTAGAGATATCATTCAAAATGGATATCAGATTGAGACAATACATGAGTATAATCTTGAATACCTCATTTACTCATGAAAAAGAGGCTGCCCACTTTGGTTTGGGGTCACGCCATTTTGCATGCAGCAATGCTAGTTCGTCTCTGACTGACGAATTATCACAAATATTCCCCGTTGCAATTAGTTTTGGGTCATGAACCTAATATATCCCATTTAAGAATTTTTGGATGTGCAGTAGATGTGCCTGTAGCACCGCCATATTGCACCAAAATGGGTCTGCAAAGAAGGTTAGGAATATATGTTGGGTTTTGAATCGCCCTCCATTATTCGCTACCTCGAAACATTGACAGGGGATTTGTACACTGCACGATTTGCAGACTGTCAATTCGATGAGACACTTTTCCCAAAATTAGGGGGAGAAGTTGATGAAACCAAATGGAAAATTTTGTGGAAAAATACATCATTATCTCATCTTGATCCACATACCTCTATTTGTGAAAAAGAGGCGCAAAATATTATCCATTTGTAAAGAATAGCAAATCGAATGCCAGACGCATTTACAGATTTGAAAGGATAACAAAATCACATATCCCCGCAGTGAATGTGACAACATCTGATTTATGAATACATATTCATTATTGGAAGAATATGAACATGAAATTGGTATCGAATATACCACACTCACCCCTAGAAGGAGGTTTGAGATGATACCACACTCACCCCTAGAAGGAGGTTTGAGATGATACCACACTCACCCCTAGAAGGAGGTTTGAGATGATACCACACTCACCCCTAGAAGGAGGTTTGAGATGATATATGGCATGAATGATCGTTGGTCACGTACCTATACGTACCTATTGTACGCCTAAGTATTTTTGAAATATGACTATTAAAGGACAACGATAATGCAAAAAACGTATCTTGCATATAAGTTTGACATGACCATAATGGTATAACTTTCTCTTTAAGAAAGATATTCACCACATGGATGTTGATGAATTTGTGGTAGTACAAAATTAATTGAGAGCTCTAGAAGAGCCAATTATTACTATGTTGGAGAAACACAATTGAGTATTGTGCTGTAGTAAGTCTCAAAGAAACTTATTCAGTTTCCAAAGTACACGCAAAAGCGCTGATTATATTGAGACAATAAATAAAGGAAAGATTTGATATCTCCTATTACTACAACTTGTAGCGGGATAATTTGTATATGAAAAGCTACCCGCTTTATTCTCCAGTTTGTACTACACAAACAAAAGAATGCCACAATAAAGTAGATATTTATTGGTATAAAAACCCATACCATAATAAACCTGAAGTTTATTGAGAATTGCACATGTCATGGTGTAAACATGAACTTATCAATATTGATAATTTATTCAGTTGGCATTCGGGTTAGCCATCTCACTTTAAGTATGATGTGCAAATTCACATGGGTGAATATTAAAGAACTAGAAAGTTCTTTACGAATTCTCTTGTATTACTTGTTCTCATTAATGAACTGACCAACTAAAGAGTTCGGGTTGAAGCCCATAAATTCTGAAAATATCAAAGGTGAATATGGGCCCATTCACCTGCCATGTATACCACATATGATGCATCTATGATAGGGTTACATGCGCAATTGTTATTAACCCGCAGCCTGGCCGGTGCTTGCAAGGTAAATTGCTCAGTAATCTAACTTCGAGCATATTTTCCAGATTTTCTACTCAAGATAGTTCATCTTGATAAGTTGGTTTATATCAAAGTTGGTTTAGCAAGATAATTATTGAGTGCCTCCACTTAATAGCTAAACTGTTTCTTATGAGAACAAAGATATATATCAGTTTGATATACGTTGTATACGAGAGTATATTCTCCTCTCACAAGTGGTTCATGGTCAGGAACCAAATAATTTCATCTTATTTATTAATGTGCTGTGATAATGCACAAAGATGATTTCTCAAAGTTGAGGAAACAAGTTAACTTTTCTAACATGAGGGGGAGACATGATAAACAATTGAGAAAAGGTTACATGGGATGAATTATCATTTGTATATGTAGATCCCCGAATATCATGATATGAACCTGAAGTTCATAAAAGGATAATTCAATTGCAACATATTGCAAAGCATGCTATACGCATTTGCTGACCAAAGAATGTAACTATATTCTCACTGCAAATGCTCATATTAAGTCCTAGAAGGACAAAGTCTTGGATACGCCGGAAGCGTATAGACAAATCGGTTTGAAAAGGAACTTCTTAATAAAGAAGATGAGCAAATGATCGAAGTGATCATAATGAGGAGGCAAGTGATCCAGAAGATCACATGACACTTCATAAAATCTCATGAGAGATTCAGGTACCTGATATAAGAATGAAGAGATCTCCATGTTATGTCCTTATGAAAATTTTATTGGAACCGATATAAAATGTTCGTCGACGACATCTATGATAGCGCTAAATGTCGATGAGGATCTTATGTTTGTCGAATACAAACAAAAATATTGGCCAAATTGAAGAGATACAATTCAAGAAGAATTGATTCCATATGAAAGACATGTAGTTTTGGACATGTAGTTCAAATACTTGAAAGTATAAAGTCAATGGATGGCATCGAGAATACCCATATGGAGATATTGAAGAGTCATTTCACGGCATTATATGAAGATGTTCATATCTATCAAAAATGATAATTTCAAGGTGCGGAATATTTATTCAAATCAATATGGCTGATTTATTTATCAAATCTCTACAAAAGATCGTTTTGAAGATGGTGCACAAGATTGGAATGCAAATGCTCAAGGATGTGAATTGATGCTCTTTTCAGGGGGAGTTAATGCACGTTGCACTCTTTTTCCCTTACAAGGTTTTGTCCCACTGGGTTTTCCTTGCAAGGTTTTTAACGAGGCAACCAATAGGCGCATATTCAAACATGTGTACTCTTTTTCCTTTTCGTTAAATTTTTTCCCATTGGGTTTTGTTTTAGTTAAGGTTTTAACGAGGCACATTATTGAATAGACATTCAAGGGGGAGTGTTATAAATAGAATCCTATTTAAGGTGAATGTCTATATTTAGAGAGATTCTAGAGTTTTACTTTGAGGCTAAGTCTTTTCTATGCCTATAAATAGAGGGGTCTTACCCCATTGTAAATCATCCCTAAGTATCAATAAGAATACTCATCTCTCTACTTTTCTCTCTATTGTTCTTGTTCTTGTATTATTGTTCTTGTTCTTATATTATTTCATAATAATATTCAGATTATATGGCTATTTTTAAAAGGTGGCCAATTATATGAACAAGGCCACAAAAGTACCACCTGATGTAAATAACACAAGCGTCCTACCTTGTGCTTTATTCTCATGGCTCTACTTTGAAACTATTATTTGGTACAGTAGTGGGATATTCTGGAATATATAACTGTGGGATATTCTAGGATATTCCATGGGGTTTGTTATTGCATATAGGTGGGATACTAATTTCACCATTTTAGTGTAAAAGTTATTATGGGATTAGTTAACACCTCAAATAAAATATGAGATAAATTTAATCTTAAATTTTATCTCGAAATTATTATTCTTATCCCATTGTGATGACTCAAATGGTCATCACCTGTTTTCTTTCTCATGTCGTGCTTTCGTGGCCTTGAAAACCTTATTTTTAGTCGCCTCGCTTTGTGTGCACAATCCGGGCGAGTAGCCGGAAAGCTTAAATATGAAATTTTGAGAAAAATGCTAAAATTTGGTATTAAAATAAATAAATTTAACTTCGATCAATATTTTGGATTAACGGATGCAGACACGTGATTTGACGGTCCCTGAGGGTCCGTAGAAAAATGTGGGACTCGGGCGTATGCCCGAAATCAAAATCTAAGGTCCCGAACCCGAGAAATGAATTTTTAAAAGAAATTGTTATACTGAAATTGTTAAGGAAAATGGAAATGAAAATTGATTAGAATGTGTTGGTATCGGGCCCGTACTTTGGTTTTGGCGCGCGGTATAGGTCGTATATGTGTTTTAAGATATTTTTGTGAAGTTTGGTTGAAATCGGACGTCATTTGACGTGTTTGGGGCCTAAAACTCTAAATTTGAAAGTTTATGAAGTTTGAAGAAAAACTAGTGATTGTGAGGTTTGATTCATTATTTTGATGTTATTTTGGCGATTTGATCGCACGATTAAACTGTAGGATGTTCTTGAGTTAGTGTATGTGTTTGGTTAGGAGCCCGGCTCGGAGTTTTTTGGAGGTGTTTCGGAGTGATTTCGGACTTAGAAAGATTGCAGGTTTTTGCTTCAGCTGTGCAGGTCCCTTTTTGTTCTTCGCGTTTGCATAGCTATGAGTTCTCCATTCATCGCATTCGTATACTTGCCTCGCGTTCGCGTAGAGTCATTTGACTCTGAGGACTCAGCCCTCGTTTACTCTTCACGTTTGCATCTACCCACTAGCGAACGCGTAGTGTTGCAGACCCTCTTCCTCGTGTTCGCGTTAAGGACCACATGTTTGCGTAGACCAAGTTCTGGACCCCCAGTCTTTTCCTCTTAGCATTCGCAGCCTTCCTATGGCGAACGCGAAGCCCTACCCAGATTACCCTTCGCAAACGCGACTTTCTTCCTGCGAACGCGAAGGGAAACTTTTGCCCAGTTATATTTATTTTCAAGAAATAGTGTATTAGCGGATTTTTCATAAAAACATACGAACTTCTTCTTCTCCAAGGTCCTTAGGTGTCCATTGAACCTGTTTTTGACCAAGGCTTCTTGGGTATGTAAATCTTAATTCATTTTCTTCATTTTCCATCAATATCTATTGAATTCCTAAACCTAAATCATGTAATTTAGGGTAGAAATTGGAAAAATTTGGTAGAGTTAGGACTTTTTACTTTTTCTTAATTTAGACCTCATTTTGGGGTCGAACTTGAAAATAGATTATAAATTCGAGATCGTGGGGGAATGTGTGATATGAATTTGGTCCGAACTCATATTTTGCCAAAGCGCGCCCGGGGTCGATTTTTTGGAATTTTGGAAAGAAAGCTTAGAAATCTATATTTAGGCATTGAGTTTGATTTGTTTAGCATATATTGATATTATAAAGTCATTATTGTATAGATTTGATTGAGTTGGAGTCGAATTCCAAAGGGAAAGCGGTTGTTGTAGATTGATTTGGCCGTAGAAGTTGAGGTAAGTGTTTGGTCTAACCATAGCTTGAGAGAATATGAGTTGAGTATTGTTTGCTACTTGCTAATTATCGAGTACAGTGTATAAGCATGGTGACGAGTATCTATACATTGGTTTCTAGCATGACTATGAGTCCTTATATTGCGATTACCCTGATTTCGTTGGAACTTCCATGCTTATTTAATGATTTCTATATGTTGTAAAGAGCATGTGAAAGAGACTATGATCATTAAACTTCGAGGAGCATTGGCTCAAATTGTGATACGAATTTTGAAGGTATATGAGATGATTTGATTGTTTGGAGCATTGGCTCAAATGATAAAATGAATTATAAAGTAAGAAATGAAAGAAAGTGACAAAGCTATTGGTTTATTCCCTTTCCGAGATGTTGTGCTGATTTGTTGATTTTCTCCTTTGCCGAGATATTAAAATTGTTGTTATTGTTCCCTTACCGGGATTTAATGATTCAATTGTATTCCCTTGCCGAAATTTCTATCATTAATTATTTACTTCCTTGTCCCTTATTTGTGATTATTGTTTGGGTGAGGAAGAGTGGTAAAGCACGAAAGGGGATGTCGTGCATTGTTGGTACTGTGAGGAAAGAGAGAAAAGCACGAAGGGTGATGTAGTGCCGTACAATGTACTCTCCCGTACTCACATTCATTGATTATATATTGTGAGGAAAGAGAGTAAAAGAACAAAGGGTGATGTCGTGCACATGATTTACTGATAAGATTGATTTGGTGAAAGAGATGTAAAAGCACGAAGGGCGATGTCGTGCACGTTTTTTATTTGTGATTCTTGTTGAGATTATAGTTTTGTTTTTTCCATCTTTAATTCAGATTTCCTATTTGTAACTGTTATATCCCTACAGTATGTTCCCCTTTCCTTTATTGACTGTTTAATTCCCGTATTTCTTTTCGTTGTATATATACTTGAACTGCACAGGTCTATCTGGTAGTCTTTTCCCATGCCTCGTCATTACTTCACCGAGGTTAGTCTAGGCACTTACCGGCACATGGGATTGGTTGTGTTGACAGTACACTATGTACTATTTTTCACAAGTCCAGGCTTTGGACAGCAGCAGTAGTAGCGAGTGAGCTGGCCTTTAGTCCAGAGAAATACTGGGGCAGCCTTGCAGCCGTTCGCTGGCCCGGCATCTTCTTATCTTGATTTTCAGTTTGTTATCTCTTGTATTTCAAGAGAAACATTTCACAACTTCTTTCAGACATTGTATTTAGTAAAATCTTATTAGTTCGTGAGTTATGTGACACCAAGTGTTGGGTAGAGGATTATGTTTACTTCCGCAATTTTATTCAGTTTTCTTTACTAATAAGTCTTTCTCTTTATTATTTGAATTCAAAAGTTTCATGTTATCATCGTTAATTGTGAAAAAGATAATTAAGTTTTGCTTGCCTAGCTCCTATTAGTAGGCGCCATCATAACCCCGAAGGTGGAAAATCCGGGTTGTGACAAGTTGATATTTGAGTACTCGGTTATATAGGTCTCACAACTCATGGACAAACTCAGTAGAGTCAGTGGGATCGGTACATAGACGTATGTATTTATCCCCCAGAGGCTACAGAGTTAGGAAACTTCACATTTGTTCTGTGTTGTCGTGCGGTTTTATTTCTCAAATATTGATTGCCTTTATTCCATGTTCTTTCGCAGATTGCGAGAACATGCATTTTCTCTTGTACCGCTCAGCAACCCGAGCCCTCGGCAGCAGCTCCCACTAGGGGCAGAGGCCATGCTATAGGCCTAGGTAAGGGCAAAGCTCAGCCCCAGGCAGCAGCACCAGTGGGGGAGCCTCAAGTAGATTTCGAGGAGGAGGTTCCAGCCTGGGCCAGCTCAAGTCCTAGAGGGTTTCATTGCCACCCCATTTCTTCAGGATGCTTTGGTAAGGTTGGTACGGCTCATGGAGAGTGTCACGAGAGACGGTTTGCTCCCAGTAGCAGCAGCCACTTCTCAAGCTGGAGAAGGGGCTCATGCTCCAACTACACGCACTCCGGAGCAGGTAGCTCCCCAAGTTCAGGTTCTAGAGGTTCAGCTAGCTATGGCAGTTCAGCCGGGTATAGTGGCTCAGACCGGAGATGGTGTAGCTATGTCCGTAAATACTTTGTGGAGGCTGGATAGGTTCACCAAGCTCTTCACTACCACGTTCAGCGCACTTCCTCTTAGGACCCCCAGGATTTCTTAGATAGCTACCACGAGGTTCTTCAGAACATGGGTATTGTTGAGACTAATAGGGTTGCTTTTGCCGCCTTTCGCCTATCTGGATCTGTGGTGGAGAGATTATTACTTAGGCAGACCAACAGGGTCGCCGTCTTTGACTTGGGAGTAGTTTTCAGAGTTATTTATGGAGAAGTTTCTCCCAGTTACTCAGAGAGAGGATCTTCGGAGGTAGTTCAAGCGCCTCTAGCAGGGTTCTATGATGGTCACTCAGTATGAGACCGGGTTCATCAATCTAGATCGCCATGCTCTTGTCATACTCCCTACCAAGAGAGAGAGGGTGAGGAGGTTTATTGATGGTTTGATTCAACTGATTCGTCTCCAGATGGCTCGGGATATTTGTAGTGGGATCAGCTTTCAGGAGGCGGCCAATGTGGCCCACCGAGTTTAGATGGTTCTGTCACAGGGAGGAGGTCATGGGTCGGATAAGAGGCCCCGTCACTCATGCATATTCAGTGGTACCTCATTTGGAGGTAGAGATTCTTATGGTAGAATCCTCCTAGGCCTTTTCAGTCAGCTCTCCAGGCGTTTCATGGCACTTCAGGTGGTCGTGGTTCTCAGTCGCATTATTTTGATTAGCAGCCTTACAGCGCACCACCAACACCAATCGTGTACCACCACTTTAGAGTTTCCGAGGTGGTCAGTCGGGTCGACAGGGTCGGTCTCAGTTCCCTCAGCAACCGAGGTTTTGCTACACATGTGGTGATCCTAGTCACATTGCCAGATTTTTCCCTCGAGCACCAAGTAGTTCACAACATAAGGGTTCTCGTTCCATGGTACAAGCAACTGGTTTTCTACAGCCCGCCCAGCCAACTAGAGGTAGGGGTAGAGGTGCTAGAGGTGGAGGCAAAGGTCGTGGAGGTGGATCTTAGGATGTCAGGGGTGGAGGCCAGCCAGCAACCGGCCATCCCAAAGATGTGGTTCAGGGAGGTGGGGCCTAGCCTCGATATTATGCTCTTCCAACCAGGCCAGAGGCTGAGTCTTTTGCTGCAGTCATTACAGGTACTATTCTGGTTTGTGATAGAGATGTTTCTGTGCTATTTTATCCAGGGTCTACATATTCATATGTGTCATCTTATTTTGCAATGTACATGGTCATGCCTAGTGATGCATTGAGTATTCTTGTTTATGTTTCTACATCGGTAAGAGGATTCTATAGCGGTTGATCAGGTTCATCATTCTTGTGTTGTAGTGATTGGGGGTCTTGAGACTCGTGTTGAGTTGTTGCTTTTAGGCATGGTCGATTTTGATGTTATTTTAGGGATGGATTGGGTATTCCCGTATCATGCTATCTTCGATTGCCATGCCAAGAATCGTGACCTTAGCCTTACAAGATTTGCCCCGTTTGGAGTGGATAGGGACTCTAGGTCACTCTACCCGCAGTGTTATTTCGTATGTGAAAGCTCGATGTATGGTCGAGAAGGGGTGATTGGCTTATTTGATGTACTTTCACGATTCCAGCGCAGAGGTCCCTTTTATAGATTATGTACCCGTGGTTCGGGAATTTCCTGAGGTTTTCCCTTCAGACCTGCTGGGTATGACACCCGATAGGGATATCAATTTTTTCTTTGATTTGGCTCCGGGCACTTAGCCCATTTTTATCCCTCCGTTTCGTATGGTCCCGCTAGAGTTTAAAGAGTTAAAGGATCAGCTGCAAGATTTGCTTGAACCAACCTACCGGGGATCTGCATCTCCTACCATATAAGGTCTCATACAACGCCATCTGAATACTAGACTGATAACTGTTGTTGTACGCAAACTCAGCCAATGGCAAGAACTGATCCCAAGACCCTCTATACTCAATCACGCACGCACAGAGCATATTCTCAAGAATCTGAATAGTATGCTCGGAATGTCCGTTTTTCTGAAGGTGAAAAGTTGTATTTATAGTCACTGGCTAGTCAACTCGTGTTGGACAGCTCTCCAGAATCGTGATGTAAATATTGAACCTCTGTCTGAGATGATAGAAACTGAATGTCGTGCAGACAGACAATCTCCCTGATATAAATCCCCGCTAACCGCTCCACTGATTAAGAAGTATGTAAGGTCCCATAAATAATTTTGTCTCAGAACTGAGTAAATTGTGGTGTCTACTCTGATTTATTCTCGCAAGCTCGCCGCGGTTCAGACCCTTGGTAGTGATTTAAGCCGTTAAAAATTGAAAGAATTAACTTTTCCAGAAAAGTATCAAAATACGGTCCAGAATGCGGTCGCAGATCAGCTATGCGGACCGCATTCCTACCACAGAATGAATCAGAGCGCAACCAAATTTTGATGTTGAAAATGCGGTCAAATCTGCGATCGCATAACCAATATATGGTCCGCAAAGTTATCGCATATTGTGCCTGATAAATTCAAAGGTCAGTTCTGCAGAGCATTATGCGGACCGCATAGTCACTGCATTCCCAACCTGAGAGGTTTGAAACTTGAGCCATTTCTGCGGTCCATTCTGTGGACCGCATGTTAGTTCTGCGACCGTAGATAGGCGTCGTAGATCGTGTTCGCTCAGTTATTTTCTATAATTCTAAGCCCGACCCCTCTTTTAATAAAACACCCCATCTCTCATTTTTAACCCATTTTCTGAACAAAATAAAAGAGACGAAGAGAGGTTCTAGAGAGAGAAAGCTATTTCTTCATCAATTGATCTTTCAAAAATCATCAAAGCCCGAAAATCTTGAGCATCTACCTTCTCCTCTGATTTCAAGGTAAAATCCCTAACCCTTTTCTCCTAATTTTCGAACTCAGGTTTGGGGAGGGAGTTTCATACTTTGATTTCGAAATTGTTGTTAGAAATCCACATGTATTTCTTCAAAACTCAAAAATCTTGTAAAAAGGGAACTGTGTAGTAAATTGTGAATTCCTATTCTAAAGGTCTATGTATTAATCATGAACTAGATTGATCCTTCTTGATTGCTTGATGAATTGGAGTAGAGGTTAAAGAGGATATTCAATTCCAGGTATGTATGGCTAACTGTGATCCTCGTGAAATCGCCTATGCTAGTTGTGAAAAATTGTTGATAGTTGATATTCATGTGAAAATCATTGTGAAGCTTTTGTGTTATATAAATTGTGTGGTAGTACTTTGTGGTGAATGTTCTGGAACATGTAATTAGAGACAATGGAAACGGAAATAATGTGGAATAGCGGGAATGGAAACAATGTGGAACAATGGAAAAATGGAAACAATGTGGAATAATGGAAATGAAAACAATGTGCAACACTTGAAATGCAAAATATTGTGGAATAATGTGTGTGGTTAGTTGTGAAAAATTGTTGTGATGATCTAAATTGTGTATCAACTTTGATGAACACGAGGAGAATTGTTGTTGCTAGTTGTGGGATGTTAATACCCTTGTTGTGGAATTATTTTAACAAAGTGCCATGTTTGATTTCTTGTACTTGTTGTTATGCTGTTTGTTGTTGTGAATTGAAAACTGTCAGGCGGGGTCGGGTTGCGCTCCACAACACGGTGAAATAAGGTATGGGTTAGGGTGATAAGGGTGGCCGAGAGAATAATGGTGGACGAGGCAATAAGGGTGGAAATGTGATCCAATATCACTATTGATATGAATATGAATCATGAAATGATAAATGTGAAAATGTGAAAGAAGACAGCAGGAGAGTTTGTAATCTGTGGGGCACTGATTGCCCCTTTGTATGACTACGTGAATCATTGTTGTGAAATGTTTGGTTGTTACTTCCTTGTTGTAGTTGTACTATTGTTGTTCAGTTCTATGCTTGTTCATGCAATTTGGCTTGAGTTTACTTGGGACAGAGTTAGTTCATACATGCCGGTACAATTCAAGTGTACTGACGTCCCTTTTGTCGGGGGTGCTATATTCGTGTTATTATTTTAGGTGGATCCGTGGCAGGCACTCCAGTCCACCGTTCGTATCTCCTCCTCCTCCTCTCTACCGGTAATATTCGTGTTTGGTGAGCCCCTTTCCTTCTAAGGACATGTGTGGCCTACGCCACTCATGTTGTTGTATTTTGTAGTTTGTATCTTTTGGAAAAGGTATAGACGGGGCCTTTTCACCGGCAAGTGTTGTACTATCATTCTCGTAGAGGCTCCGTAGACAGTGGTATGTGGGTCAGGACTTATGTATAAAAGTGTATGTTTTGGGCACTATAAACTTGTGTACCACATTCCTTGCTAATCAAATATATGTTTTGTATAAAGGTGTTCCATGTTAACCATAATGTGTTTTATAAAAAATTAATCATATGTTCTTTCGGTAGCAACTTAATATTTGGTTAAATATCATTGAATAATGTGGGGTAACGCGTGGAGAATAGGAAAGGCACCCAGGTCCACTTGACTGGTGATACCCGGTTGAGTGCCGTCATGCCCACGGATTTGGGGCGTGACAAAGTACACACTGGACTGAAATGAGCAGACTTGGTTAGCCGATCCACAACAACCCAAATAGAATCAAATTCCCTCGCCGTCGGAGGGAGACCAGTCACAAAATTCATAGTGATCTTCTCCCATTTCCACTCCGGAATCTCCAACTGCTGGAGTAACTCTCCAGGTCTCTAGTGCTCGGCCTTTACTTGCTGTCAGTTAAGGCATCTAGCTACAAACTTTGCTATGTCCTTCTTCATCCGCCTCTACCAGCAATGCTGCCTCAGATCATGATACATCATCACAGAACCCGGATGGATGGAGTACCACAAGCTATGGGCCTCAGTCACTATCAACTCCCGAATATCATCAACATCGGGTATACAGATCCGACCCTGCATCCTCAAAACCCCATCATCTCCAATAGTCATATCCCTAGCATCACCGTGCTGAACTGTCCCTGAGGACAAGCAAATGAGGGTCATCATACTGCCGCTCCCTGATACGATCAAAGAATGAAGATTGAGAAACCACACATGCTAAAATCCGGCTGGGCTCCGAAAGGTCCAATCTCACAAACTGACTGGCTAAAGCCTGAACATCCATCGCCATAGGTCTCTCTGAAGTTGGTAAATATGCCAAACTCCCCAAACTTTCCGCCCGGTTACTCAAGGCATCGGCTACCACATTGTCCTTGCCTTGGTGATATAGAATAGTGATATCATAATCCTTCAGTAGCTCCAACAATCTCCTCTGGCGCAGTTCATATCCTTCTGCTTGAACAAGTGTTGTAAACTCCGATGATCCGTATAAATCTCACAAGTCATGCCATACAAATAATGACGCCAGATCTTCAAGTCATGAACAATAGCAGCTAACTCAAGGTCATGGATAGGATAATTCTTTTCATGTACCTTTAATTGTCTGGACGTGCAGGCAATCACCTTACCGTCCTGCATCAACACCGCTCCAAGTCCGACTTGTGAGGCATCACAATAAACTGTATAGGACCCCGAACAAGTAGGGAAAATCAAAATTGGGGTTGAATGCAAAGCCGTCTTGAGCTTCTGAAAGCTCGCCTCACACTCGTCTGTCCAGTGAAAGGGAGCACCCTTGTGGGTCAATCTAGTCATAGGGGTTGCAATCTGTGAGAACCCCTCCACAAAACGACGGTAATACCCTGTCAGGCCAAGGAAACTACGGATCTCTATAGCTGAGGAGGGCCTGGGCCAACTCTGCACGGCCTCCATCTTCTTCGGATCTACCCGAATGCCCTCACTCGATACCACGTGGCCTAGGAATGCTACAGAGCTCAACCAAAACTTATATTTTTGAGAAATTTACATATAATTTATTTTCCCTCAGGGTATGAAGCACTGTCCTCAGGTGTTGCACATGATCTTCCCGACTCCTGGACTATACAGGAATATCATCTATAAAAACAATGACAAACGAGTCGAGATAGGGCCTGAATACACTATGCATCAAATGCATAAATTGGGTCGTTGGTCGGCCCAAATGACATGACAGGGAACTCGTAATGACCAAACCGAGTCCTGAAAGCAGTCTTCGAGATATCCGGCTCTCGAATCTTTAGCTGGTGATAACCTGAGCGCAAATCAATCTTAGAAAACACCTGTGCGCCCTGAAGCTTGTCAAATATATCATCAATACGAGGCAAAAGAAGTCAGTTCTTCACTGTAACCTTGTTCAACTGACGATAGTCGATAGACATTCACATAGAACCATCATTCTTCTTTACGAACAAGACAAGAGCACCCCATGGTAGAACACTGGCTCGAATAAAACCCTTATAAAGCAATTCCTGTAACTGATCCTTCAACTCCTTCAACTTAGGAGGAGCCATACGGTAATGAGGAATAGATATGGGCTGAGTGGCCGGCAATAAATCAATACCAAGATCAATGTCTCGATCGGACAGCATGCCCGGAAGATCAGCTGGAAACACATCGGGGAATTCCCGTACTACTGGGATAGAGTCAAAAGAAGGGGTATTGGCACTGACATCTCTCACATAAGCCAAATACGTGGTGTACCCCTTCTCTACCATACGTTGAGCTTTAAGAAATGATATAACTCTACTGGGAGTGTGATCAAAAGTCCACTCCACTCAATACGTGGAATACCTGGCATAGCCAGCATCATGGTCTTAGCATGACAATCAATAATATCATACTAGGGAGACAAGCAGTCCATGCCCAAGATAATATCAAAATCAACCATATCAAGTAATAAAAGATCTGCCCTGGTCTCAAAACCACAAATAGTAACCAAACATGACCGATATACGTGGTCCAAAATAAGGGAATCTCCCACGGGAGTAGAAACATAAACATTATAGCTCAAAGTCTCTCGGGCTACACCCAAATGTGAAGCAAAATAAGATGACACGTAAGAATAAGTAGAACCTGGATCGAATAGAACCGATACCTCTCTGTGACTAGCCAATATATTACCTGTGATTATAGAATCAGAGGCGCCAGCCGCATCACGATCATGAATAGCATAAAATCTGGCCTGGCCCCTCCCTCGAGGGTGACCTCTATCTCCTCGATCACTGCCCCTGGCTGGCTGGGCAGGTGGAGTGGTGGCTGGAGCTGGAACAATGGCCTGCTGACCCTGTGGAGCATGCTGAGGCTGTAGAGTCTGTGAAGGCATACCCCTTCCACGTCTGGGGCACTCTCTAACCAGGTGGCGGGTATCCCCGCACTCATAACAAGCTTTGTGAGGGCGCAATGGCTGTGACTGACTGGGCCTACCCCCGCTGATCTAACCTCCGGGAGTACCCCGCGTAAGAGGCGCACTAGAAATTGGAGGTGCATAATAAGGCTGCTGAGATTTGGGAGAAGCTACAGTACTGCTGGATGAAGGAAGAGATAAGTTGAAATGGGAGACCCGCATAGCCCCTACCATGACGGATGCTTATGAAGTACGGGTACCAGAGAAATGACCAAACTCTCGAGACCTCTTAACCTCTCCCTCCTCTCGCTCTCAGGAAGGCATACCCTCTATCCTCTTGGCTATGCTCACTACCTGCCGATAGGGTATATCCATCTCCAAATCTCGCGCCATTCCATACCTGATTGAAAGAATAAGACCCTCGATAAACCGGCAGACCCTCTCACGAACAATAGCTACCAAAGCTGGCGCATGCCTGGCCAACCTAGAATAGCGGATGGCATACTAAGAGACAGTTATAGGGCCCTGGCACAAATGCTCAAACTCCGCTCGCCATGCATCTCAGAGACTCCGGGGCTCAAACTCCCTCTAAAACATATTTGAAAACTGAGTCCAAGTCAGGGAGGAAGCCTCGTCCGGACTGTCTAGCTCAAAAGTGCGCTACCAATCATAGGCGGCTCGTCGAAGCTGGAAAGCTACAAAAGAAACCCCGCTCGAGGCAGTAATACCCATGGTGCGAAAGATGCGGTGACTATTCTCCAAAAACCCCAAGGCATAATCTGTAGCTAGCCCACTGAAAATAGAAGAGTCATACTTCTTGAACCTCTCCGGTCAACGCTGCTCATCCTCATAAGCAAGTGCCCCATCCTCGGGGTCGACCGGTGCTGCAGGCTGGACAGGGATAATATCTAGAATCTGCCCCATATGCACCCTTTGCTCTGGAGTGCGGGCTACGAGAGTCTGGTCTCCTCCCCCGCCTGGGACGTGGCTGCAGGAAGGGGAAGCAATCCTGCCTGTGACAGCATAGAAAACATGCTCATAAACTGCGTCCATGCCTCCTGGACAGCTGGACTAGTGGAGCTTGTAGGCGTGTCAGGTTCCTGATTCCTTACTGGATCCGCTGGTGGCAACTCAGCGGCCGCACGCGCAGATGCTCTGGCTGCACCCCGCGCGCGTCCATGACCCCTGCCCCGGCCACTGCCTCTAGCGATTGCAGGAGGGGGTGCAGGTGCTAATCGCCCTGGGTCGTGCGACCTCGCCATCTGTGAGAGAGTAGAAGATAGAATTTCAATTTCGATATAAACAATATAGCACGACAAAGAATTCAATGAAGTGAAGATTTTTCCTATACAGTTATACAGCCTCCCGCAGATAAGTACAAATGTCTCTGTCCCAATCATCGAGACTCTAAATAACCGGCCTGTGTCCCGTGGCTCCTATGAATAGTTCACTGACTGTGAACATGTCATGATGGCACCTAGTCTCACGACCAGGTAAGTCTAACAGATTGCGGAAGTAACAATATTTAAAAATTTTAAAATCCAAAAGCAAAATAACATGCATAATGTATAGAGTTGCCGCCTGGCACGTACATTGTAATTAATCTGAAACTATCCCAAAGACCCTGAATACATGAAATGGAACTGCTAACTATAATGTATACTAGAAGGAGACTTTTTCGATTTGCGGACGCGGAAGATGCATACCTCAAGTCTCTGAGTATAGCTCATGGATCACTAATAGTGCGCTCGACCAGAAGTACCTGGATCAGCACATGAAAAACATGCGCAGAAGAGGCGTGAGTACACCACAACGGTACTTAGTAAGTGCCAAGACTAACCTCTGTTGAACAGTGACGAAGAAGGTCAGGGACCTACCGAGAATAAACATAACAACAGCAATGAATAATTTAGGGCAGGAAAATAAGCAGGAAAACAACAATATACAGGATAGAAGCTGCAAGTCAACGACAATTAAACTACGTAAAGAAAATAACACAACTATGTATCACTCAATATTAGGATGTCATATGGAACTTCGGGAATTGAACTGGTAGTCCATGTTACTAATGTCTGAAGATCTCCCGGAAATTGAACCCGTAGTCCATCATATCAATATAAGAGGATCTCTTGGGAATCGAACCTGTAGTCCATCATACCAATATTAGAGGATCTCCCGGGAATTGAACCCGTAGTCCATCATACCAATATCAAAGGATTTCCCAGGAATTGAACCCATAGTCTATCATACCAATATCAGAGGATCTCTCGAAAATCGAACCCGTAGTCCATTATACCAATAGTAGAGGATCTCCCAGGAATTGAACCTACAGTCCATCATACCAATACAAGAGGATCTCCCGGGAATCGAACCCGTAGTACAAATCGTAAACACATCATAAAAATTCAATAATGTACAAAAGCTAAGCAAAGATAACATGTAGAATCCAAAGTCTTAGCATGATTTACGAAGAGCAGATATTGCAATTTATCCAAAAAGAACAAGTAAGATAACTAATATGGTTTCCCTAAGCTAAAACAAGTGAAATTGCATTTGTAACAGTTTACGTGAAGAACACATTCTAAATAATTCAATTAAGGTGAATTTCCAACAATTTGCACAAGTACACGCTCGTCACCTCGCGAACAAGGCCTTCTAAACAACAGTCAAGATATCCTAAGGGAAGAGGTCCCCCACACAAAGTTAGACAAGCCACTTACCTCGAACCAGTACAAAATCGCTAAGAAACGATGCCCTTGCCATGAATATCCAAATCCGAGTGGCGAAAATCTATTCAAACAAATTACATATTATAAATAACATCGCAAGTAACTAATTCCACTGTTGAAATTAAAGCTAAGGCGCGAAAATAGGTAAAACGACCAAAATGCCCCTCAAGCCAATGTCTCGGAATCGAATAATTTTCATATTTTCAGAAACCTCGTACTCTCACAAGTCTAACCATATAAAAATCTCCCAAATCAAAGGTCAAATGCACCTTCAAAACTCAATAGTTTAGCCAAAGAAGTTTTACCCAAATTATCCAATTTTTTATCCTAAATTTGAATTTTAAAAACGGATTTAACCAAAAACTGATGGAATATAACTAAAAAGGATCATAAAAATGTTACCCAATAAACTCCTCTTTGAAACCCTCTCAAAATCGCCTTTGTCCGAGCTCAAACTTGATTTTTCAAACTTTGAAATTAAATCTCGGATAAAACCCTTAACATCACAGTGATTTCTGCTTTTGCAGATCCAAGGACCGCTTCTGCAGTTCCGCATTTGCGGAGAAGCCAAACGCTTTTGCGGTTTCTCTTAAATGTTGACCTACCACTTCTGCGTTCCTTCAGTCGCAGAAGCAAGTCCGCTTCTACAGAAAATATTCTGCTTCTGCGGTTCCTGGCCTGCGCCCAAAATCACATTTGTGGTGCCCTAAGCCGCTTCTGCGGCTCCTCTTTTGCGGTTCCCAAGCCGCAGAAGCGAAAATACAAGAAGCCTAATGTCTTCAGCTATTACACACTTAGAATTTTCTTCCGTTAACCACTCAATATCACCCCGAGGCCCCGGGACCTCAACCAAAAGCACCAGTATCACCTAATACCTCATTCAATCTTGCACCAATCCATAAGACACCTAAAACAACACTGAAACCTCGATCAAATCAAATATTCAAGCCTAAGAAATTCAAGTTCATCTAAAATACACTTTCGATTCAAAACCTAATCATCACTCGTTCGATTGACCTAAAACATTGCATGCACGTCCCAAATGACATGACGGTACTATAGCAACTTCCGGCACCCCATTCTGACCCTCGGATCAAAATTTCAATATCGGACCGGAAACTTCAAAATTCTAACTTTTGGCGTTTCTAGCCTAAATGAGCTACAAACATTTAAAATATATTCCGAATACGCTCCCGACCCCAAATTCACCTAACGGAGCTAAGAGAACCATCAGATTTCCATTCCAAGATCGTCTTCACACTGTTCTTAATACAGGCCACTTTCCAACACTTAATCTCTCCTTTAGGAACTAAGTGTCCCAAAACACTTTGAATACTCACACCGAACGTCCCAGCAAACCAAAATAACAGAAATGAAGTTAGGGGAAGCAGTTAATAGGGGACGGGGCATAAATTCCAAAGACGACTAGCCGGGTCGTCACAGGTGCAATCGCATCTGCCCACTTTGGGCTCTTAGCCACAAAAGCAAGAATTGGCATGGTGCACAGATTTTGCAGGTGCGGATGAAGAATCATATATGTGTGATTGCAAAAGCGGAATGGCTTCGCAAATGCAGATTTGGATTTTTGGCGAGGGAACGGATATGCAGTGGACATTATGTAGAAGCATACTTGCAGGAGCGAAAGCAGGACCACAGAAGCAGTCCCACTGGTGCGCAAATTTAGTCGCATGTGCTTGGTCGGGTATCTTAGAGGAATCCACTTGTGCGGAAATTAATCGCAGAAGCGGCGTCCCGAAATGACCAATTTCCACATAAGAGGTAATAGCGAGGCAAAAAAGTATAGAATCGAGGGTTATTTCATTTTCCATACTTTGAGTTAGAGAGCTCGATTTTGGGCGATTGTTGAGGAGATATTCAGAAATTTGATCATGGTAAGTGTTTTGACTCGGATTCTTATTATTCATGAATCCATCATAATTTTTATTATTTAATTAGTGTTTTGATTTGAAAAAATCTGGAATTTTGTGAAAACTTTCTAAACTATAAATTATAGATTTGTAGGTCGATTTGGGATCGGAATTGGATAATTTTTATATGGTTGGGCCCATATCAAAATGGATATTTGGATTTTTTGAGTTTGGTCGAGTTTCGAGGTGCGGGCCCAAGGTTGACTTTTGAGTTGAGTTTTTTACTTTCTTTAAAGATTACAACTTTATTATCAGGAATCGTTTTCTATGATCTGTATTTATGAACCGTCCGGAGTTGGATTATAGTAAAAGGCATACTAGTGGGATGATTTAGCTTGTTTGAGGTAAATATCTTATCTAAGTTTGTGTGGGGGAACTAACCCTTAGGACTCGGGTTGAATTGTGTTGTTTGGATTATGTGAAAAAAGTGTAAATGAGGTGACGAGTGTATATATGAGCTTATACATGGTATTTTGACCGTTTAGGCATTTAGAATCTTTTATGCATTTAATTAGACATTGAAATATCATGTTAGATCTTCCATTATTAAATTGCTCTAGCATGCTTTACTTGATGTTGTTACCGCATGCTCTATGTATCCTTTATTGTCAAACATACTCTTATATGCCTTAAACGTCTTTGTTATTGCTCTTGTTGTTATGTTACCTACTTTATTGTTGGTTATTCTCATTTGAAGTTCTTGCTTATTGAGATATTTTTTCTTATTAAGAAAATTTTACATATTTTGCTACTATTGAGATATATTATGTTCGTTTCCATCCAATGTTCACTCAATATATATGCAATAGGTATGTGTGTATGTGTGAAAACCTTTAAAGTTTAAATAAATAATAGAATCATCGGAATCAAGCAGTTGCAGGTGTTATATTTAATAAATATGTCCTCCCTGTGTCAACATATTTCGTAGTCATCATCAACATTCAAAAAGACGTATACTTCGGAAGAAGCTTTAACTTCTATAGTTTAGGAATGAGTTTTGATTGATCAGATAAGAATATACTTCAACTCATATGCCATTAGATACTGCCATAAATAACATAGCTAGAAATCAAATTTGGAAAGGATGGACAACCAATTCTAAACCAATAGTTTCAAAGTTACATTATGTTTATTGCTAAGAACGTTCACACATGACTAGTCTAAATTTTGGATCCTGACACATCATATATGTATAAATGACCTATAATTTCTACCACAGAAGTGTAAGTGCCTACAATCATAATGGCAATGCCCATTATCACAATTCCTAATATAACTACTAGCTCAAATCCCAGTGTTCGATAAATGCCAGAAATCCTCAAGAAACACAAGCATGGGAGTATTATAGAAGCTGTGAGGCTAAAAAATGCTCCAACAAGTGACATGAGATATCCAAAAAAGGGGATAGCTAAGGCTACAATAATAGTGCTAATAACTAAAGCTGTTCTGATAAGTATACTGAAGAGCATTTTGTTGAAATTAATTGGAAGTTGATTTTCAAGAGAATTCACCAGAGGTTTTATCATTAACCCATACTTGGCTATTGGATTGACCAGTGTTGTGTAAATTGCCATTTTTGAGCTAATTTTATTAGTGGGGAGGTTTAAGGTTATTTGGGAAAGCACAGTTTGACCAAACATGAGATACCCCACAATTGCCATTGATGCATAACTGATGGTGCAAAGTAGAAAGCAAACCAACATGACCTGCAACAAAAGATTGCAAGAACTTAAGTAGTCAGTGCTTAGCATAAAAGAAAGGAGTTTAACTTTTATAAAGTTATAGTATAAATAACTTTTTTTTTTTACTTCTCACCCGATATCCGGTCCCCACATTGGGGCCCGATTAATCCGGTTTCGCTCCGAGAAGTCCCACATGGGGGGAAAAGCGCTCCCAACAAAGGCGAGTCCATACCTAAGGCTCGAACTCGAGACCTCTGATTAAGTGCAAAGAAGTACTTGGCACTCCAACACAACCCTTGTTGGTATAGTATAAATAATCTAGTATGCTATTTATCATTTAAAACCTGCTATTAGTACTTTTTTGTACGAGTAATTGCACTTTTGGTCCTTCAATTATTAATTAATTCTTATTGCTCCCTATAATATTTGATTAGCCCATTTAATCTTTTATTGACTAGGATATAAAATTTATGCTTCTATTCTTTTTATATAGGACATATGTTATAGTAGACTATTTTTAGAACTATATAATACAACCAATAAATATATAGTAATATTGCAAATTTAACACAACTTCTCAGTAGTTGAATGGGTTAACACTTAATAATTTGATAACTTTGTCAAGAGTGATCACAAACAGTGACCAAAAGTGCACAGATCAATTAAAGCAAGGTTAATTGTGTTTAACTAGAAATCACTAGGACTAAAATGAGAATTTGTCAATATTTGAGGAATTAAAAGCACAAAATTTCCTATTTTGTAACTAGTATGATTTGGTAACCTGCAGTGTGTGTATATATGTTATAATAGGAATAATAAAAAAAATCTTTTATATGTCAGCATATATAACTTAAATCATAAAAAGAAGTAAGTGTAATAAAATATGCGAAACTAATAATGCCTTGGTATTCATACCTTAGAGAACTTCTTTGGGGTTATCATGGAAGTATATAATGTCGGAAAAACTGGATGAGCACAATAGCAGAAGGCATAAAGGCTAACAGCAGTAGGCATTCCTTTCAAGTTTATGAACTGAGTCCTATTTGCTTGAAATCCAAGGCCATCAAATACAGCAGCCCACAAGATGGATCCAAGTAATACAATAGAAGCCACTACTCCACTGGCAGATATATAAGAAAGAATGCTCATATTATTCAACCAAACAGTAGGCAGAATAATGAGGCTAATAATAACCACAAAACTCTGTTTTCCACCAATGGTAATTCCAAATATTTGAAATTCTATGTCTCCGAATAAATTTTGTAAGTTATCGCCCTCCAAAATCAAGAAACCTGTTACGACCATATAAAGTTCCACGTTCATCGTCGTGGAGACAAGCATTCTTCCGCATTTTCCAAATGCGCGTTCCCCGATGTCAGGGTAGCTTGTTATAGTTGGATCAATGTCCATGCATCTTTTGATTAATAAGCTTGTGTAATAAGTTGAGATGGCGATAATGAAGAGAAATATCAAGCTAAACCATCCTCCTGATGCTAATGCGTAAGGTACTGAAAGTATGCCAACTCCTGAGGAAAAAACAACAATTACTATCTATCACTTTAACTACGAAAATTTTGGTCCAAATATTTGTCACGTGAAATTTTTTAATAACGGACTAATATTGCTTTTGACAAGAGGGGTTGCTCTGATGGTAAGCAAACCCTCACTTCCAATCGAGAGGTTGTGAGTTCGAGTCTTCGCAAAAACAAGGTGGAAGTTCTTGGAGGGAAGGATGCCGGGAGTCTATTTGGAAACAGCTTTTCTACCCTAGGGTAGGGGTAAGGTCTGCGTACACACTACCCTCCCCAGACCCCACTAAGTGGGATTATACTGGATTGTTGTTGTTGTTGGACTAATATTGCTTTTTCTCTTTCAAATGGGGTTTATAACCGAATAAGAATACTGTATTAACCGAAATATCAAACCAAATCGATTAAAAAATTCGACTTGGTTTCGTTTGGTTTGATTTGATTTGATTTGATATTGAGTAAAGAATTCTTGAACTAAACCAACATATAAACATTTTGAGTTCTTATATAAAGTTTTCTTTAAAGAAATATCTAAAAACATTTCGAATTCTCTTGGGATGTTGTATGTTAAGAGTTATCTTCTTGTGTATTACTTGTACTTATCCTTTACGTAGATATATGTTGTCACTTCCTCTTACAAATACAAGAAAACAAAGAGAGCAACTCTCACCTTTTGACCATTCCATTTATTTCTTTCACCTTAATATTTAATAGAATGTGGAGTTCATTTGTATTAATTTTAAATAATGAGTTGTATGATCACTTTCTTATCAAGTATTATTAAAATACTTCAATTTCTTTATTCTCTTTTATTCATATGTCAAGTCTACTAAATTCTTATATTTTTTCGAATTTGAACTGATATTTCGATAATTGAAAATTAAATAGAATATAATTTAAGTATTATATTGATTTTTATGTTTTCTTAGTAAATTTGGTTAACCTTGAAAATTGACATAAAGGAAAAACTATTGTCGGGCAATAAAAAAAATAACTATAATATGTTACTAAGAAAATTCATCCATAAGAATATTTTAATAGATCATACAATTAAGTATTTTTTTAACTTTTACTAAATATATATCTACTGATCAAAAATTTAATAAAGTAAGATTGAAGTAATATTCATGTAACAAGAAAATCTGAAAACTCAAAAAATTCGACAAAACCGAACCAACCAAAACAAATATAGACGGTTTGATTTGGTTTTGGTAGCAACAGAAACAACGCGGTCCCTGTACACCCATTCTAAAGCTGGCATATTGTGAGTACTTATTCATTTGAGGAAGAGATAAAGATAATTTAGTCAAATACTCTGTTCACTTATACTTGGCATATATATTTAAAATAAATTTTTATTTTTACTTCTCGCTTTACGCATATAAAGAGAAGACAATTTCTTTTCTTGTTATACCCACAATATTTGTTACTCATTCAAATCAATAAAATATGCATCAATTAATTAATATAGATATCATGGTATATTATGCATTTTATTTATTATTTTTTAAGGTGATTAAAAAAGATAAAACATGCCAAATAAAAATGAACGAAAAGAGTACTTTTTATAATTACTGTTACAAAATGATATTTTAAAATAAACCTATCAAAACTTTCTGCCAAAACCTCTGATGCTAATGCAAAGTACTAAAAGTATGCCACAAAACAACAACAATCTATATATTAATATAAAGGAGGGCTTAGTAGAGATGATGTGGCATGGCTCTAAAGCCAGCAAATCTATTTTTCTTTTATCTCCTTTTTTGGCATTTCCCCTCCTTTTTATCTAATTTCTTAAATTTTTGCCAAATTTCCCCCTTAATTTCCTTTAATCACTTTTAATTTTCTCTTTCAGTTTTTACATTTAATTATGAGTTAAATTCCCATAATTCCGTTATCCCATTTAATATCCTCACATAAAGTATGATTTACACAATAAGTGACCGTTGCTTTTGGGAAACAATATGAAAGAAACATTTCATTTTTAAAAGAATCTATATATGTTGCATTCTTGCTCATGTAAATGAGGGCTTCCAAAAGCTTTCAAGAATTGGTTTTGAGACATTTTCAATTACTGGACCAACAATGTTAATTATCTATGCTTTCTCAATTCCCTCTTTCCCCTTGATTTCATATTATGTTAAATTATTTTTTTCTCCGTTTAGAAAGGAATGTCTGGACATTCTTTTCAGTATAAGTCTTGAATTTTTCTTTGTTTATATTTTCTTCTGCAGATGGGAGAGACGGCATGTTTTTATGCTATATAGGAGACTTAAGCCAACAATCCATGAGGTTATCTCATTTATATATGACTAATTTGATATCGAACATAATTCTTTTCTTGAGAGGAAATCAAAATATTTGTAAAGTTAATTATTTAAATTTGACCAGAAATGTTTATTGACTTTATGCTAGAAGCTTTTATTGATTTTATGCCAATGAGTACCGAAAATTGATATTTACTCATTTTTTTTATAATGCCGCCATGAAATTTAATATTTCTATGATACCTCTAAATATGCTTTATTAGCTGTTGTAATTGCATTTTTAGAATCTTTTAACATTTAATTTTGTTTATAATGAGCAGGTTGATGAGCTTACCGCTATATAAATTAATGTAACTGTGTTGAATAGGTAAGTAGGGTTTCCTATACTATTGGAGTATAGGAAACCCTTTCTTCTTTAAACCAATTCCCTTCTTTTTATTTTTACTTGTGTGATAGAAGTGAAATGTTGGAGAAAAATAAAAATATTTTTAAAAGAACGGAAAAGGTTTATTGGAGTATCTTAGGTTACATACACGCATCATGGTATGAGTTTCTTAAAATATCTACTTCATTATTATGTTTTGAGTCTTGGTTTCCTACATTTATATTGGGATGTGAGAGAAGAAGAAAAAAAGGAAAACTTGATCTTTTCTGAAAAATGAACTGGTAAGAACTAATTAGGAAGGGGAAAAATATAGAAGGAAAGGAATAGAAGAATAGGTAAGCAAAAGGGAAATCAATGGAAAAAATTACAGATTAGATTCATGTACAGTTTGATTTCTTGGATTTGGGAGCCATGGTTTCGGTTTTTCCTTTTTCCTTTTTTACTTATATATATACTACTATAAGTATTAATTTATAGTACCATTTTTATAGCCTCATAAACATGGTTTTAGTATTACTCTCCGGTCCATAATAAATAATTTTTTTGATTTTTTCGTATGATTCAAAATATTTAATTTTTTCAGATTTCAAGAATGAATTAATTTTTTTTCTACATTGGTTTGGAGTGAATAGTATTTGAATATATCCTAGGAGTATTTATGTGAAGAGATAGTAAATATTAATATGATTAATTTAATTGCTATTACTAATTAATATTAAAATATATATTTCTTAATCTATGTAAAAACAATTAAACAATCACTTATTGTGAACCGAACTGAGTAATTATTTTTAGAAGTAAACAATAACAGTAGATCGCACAATTATTGAAGAAAGATAAGAGTAAATTAGTCAAAAATTGCAATACGTCTTATTTTGATTTCTTATGGGACATAAAAAAAGGAAAACATATCATATATATAGATTAACAAAAGCCATGTATCTCTAGAACTTTAGTAGTATCTAATTGAAGTATTAATATATATATATTGAAAGTTAATTCATGAAAGTTTACTAAACCGCTCGGACAAATTAACTAGTAATTTACTAAGGCTTGTCTCAATCAGTCTACAAGTTTACAAGCCTAAACCTTGAAATGCTAAATTTTGCCGTAAAATTGTTAAATTAGGCAGAGGTGTCATCACAAAAAGCCAAACAACAAACAAACAAATTACAGGCTGAGGGCGTCTCCATTAGTGAGAACACCATTAATGACTAATGTACTGCCAATTTTCTTTTGGAAAGAATACAAAAAAGCCAAACAACAAACAAACAAGTCATGACCAATATTTAAAGGATGGTTCTACGTTATACTTTCAAAAAACCTAGCTGCTCTTTTTAGTTCCAAGCAAATCTGGACAGTAAGACAGTAACTATATACGCCCTGTTTTGTTTTAGATGATCACGTTTAATTGAGTATAGAATTTAAGAAATTAAAAAGGGCATAAAAAATTTTTTCGTTAGTACTGGAGATCTGAAATACCATTTCTATAGATATAAGTCATTAGGAGTCAAAATTAAAAAATTATCAAATTAACAATCTTTATTTGGAGCAACGGAAAAAACTTAAAACGTATCATATAAAATGAAATAGAAGTAATACTTTGTGAGAGATTTTTGAAGAAGTTTAAAAGGAAAATCATCAAAAAGATCGTACGTTTGGTTGACAAAATATTTTACGGAGAAAGAAAAATGAAATTCGAATTTCCCAAGAGCTTAGTGACGTATGATAATTTAGGGCAGGGATTGTCAACCTTCCCGAGGCTGATGCAGGTAGGGGTGACAAACGGGTGGTTCGGATCGAATAGGGGTGGGTAGAGAACGGATAATATAGAAAATCGATAAATTATTCGATCATATCTATATTTAATACTCCATACGTTCCAGTTTATGTGAGTTATTTCTTTTTTACTTGTTTAGGACCAAAAACTCCAAAAATCTTCATTTTTTTAAAAGTCTATGCCCAATCAAATAGGTTCACATAAATTGGAACGGAGGGAGCATGAATTTAAAATAGGATAACCGACGGATAATATGGATATCCATATTATTCATGATTTCTTGAATATGATTACTTTAGGGAGAATTCTTAATCTACCAAACTAGAGGAACCCTTAATTTGAGGATTTACAAATATAAAAGTTAATATCCATTGGTTATTCATTTTCTAAGTAGATAATATAGTTCTTATCCATATTTGACCCGTTTTTAAATATTTTATTATATCCAATTGATTTTTAATGAATAATATGGTCGTATAACTATTTTTTTAAATAATTTTGCCACCACTAATATTATATGGATTAAAGTCATTAACTGAATCCAATATTATTATTATTTTTAGAAAATATAATGTATTATATCTACGTGTCAACAATCACTAAAAAAAATTAATAATTACTTCATCTGTTTTAATGAGAATTAACCTGTTATTATTGGGGAATCAAACAAGGTTATTAATTTTGACCATGTTTTTTACAAAGAGTGTGTTTAAATATTTTGAATATTAATTGACACTGAAAATTAATCAAATTTGACACATAATTTAAAGATTCAAATAAATTGAAACGAATGGACTATTAAATTGTGAATAATAATTTTAAAACTACAAGATATTTTGTTTAAAAAACTTAAACATTAGAACTCATCAAGTTTAAAGGTGTGTTTGGTACGACTTTTCTGAAAAATAATTTTTAATTTTTTATGTTTGGTTGGCTTGAATATTTTGGAAAACATTTTCCTTAGCAACTTTCTTTACCCTCACCAACCCACCCCACTCACTCTCTAAAAATAGTTTTTCTTTTTAATGTTTTTTCGTTACCACCCACCATACTATCCCTCCATTCCTCCCCCCTCCTCCCCCCCCCCCCCCCCGCAAAAAAAATATTCTTTTACGTTAATTTTATTTTTGCAATTTTAAATTTCTGTTTTTTTAATTTTTTGCACCACCCACCCCACCCCCACTGCCCTCCGCCGCCCCGCCCCCTCCCACTTTTTTTGTAGTTTAAATTTCTATTTTTTTTTCGTTTTACTGCCACCCCAAAGCACAGCCCTGCCCCCGCCTCCGAAAAAAAGAATTTTAAATATATTTTTCAATTTTAATTTTATTATTTATACGTTTAAAGGCAAAAATTTTATACATTTCAAAATTATGAGTTGAGAGATTTATATGTTTGGAAGTTTAGGAGTTCGAAATTTCGTTGGTTTTGAATGTTTAGCAATTCGAAAGTTTATGAAATTTGTAGGTCGGGAATGTTGTTGGTTAAAAAGTTTATGGCTTCATATTTATTATATCTAAATTTTTTATAAATACTGTTGAGAAGTCATTTTCCTTAATTTGCGTACCAAACACCGAAAAAATAAATAAAATTACTACTTATTTCCAAGAAAACATTTTCTTGAAAACACTTTTCACGAAAAACAATTTTCGTAAACACACCCTAAATCAACATTGACTTAGACTAGTAATTAGAGGAGAACCTGACAAAGCATTGAGTCCATTGAAACAAGTTCTTGAAAAGGAGGTTGGCCCTGTAACGAACTCATGCTGAACTTGAGGATCCTGTAGTCCTGTTTCTTCACTGCTACCTTGGTTTTGCTTGTAATAGTTGTCATTGGTAACCAAGAGCCGCACTCTAATATTTGAGTAATCATCTTCTGATTTAGGCTCCATGCTTTAGTTCTCTTCTTCTTTTTGATGTTCCGCTTTTTCCTCTATGTTTATTATATAATCAAAGAGAAGAAAGGAAGATAAAGAGAGAGCTAGCACAGGTTTTGTGGGAAAAAAGCAATCGGAACTGACTCTTATGTGATAAGAGATGAGGTTGTTTATTTTACAGTACGTGTAATTGACCTGTCATTTCAAAAATGAGAAAAGAAAAGGATAGAAGTTAAATGAAAATAAACAGGATATAATTTTTGCAATAAAAAGAATTAAAAAGGACAAATTTTTAGAGACATCTTAGTGGGCTATAAATATATATATATATATATATATATATATATATATATATATATATATATATATATATATATATATATATATATATATATATATATATATATATATTATTGATGTTCATTTAGTACCTCCATTGTAAATAAGTTTCATGTAGAAGCCTATCCATATGGGACTTCGTCGTAGATATGTTTATCTATTTCGTACTATATTGAAAATAAGCCTCCTGAATAAGCTTATCATTTCAGGAGAGAGCTTAAATTATGTATTAAATATAAATTATGTATTCCGAGGCCTTATAAACCTCTTTCTGTCTCACTTCGATTTGCGTGCGCAATCCAGGCACGTGGCCGAAAAGCGAATATACGAAAATTTGTGAAAAATGATGAATGTTGACTTTAAAATTAATTTAAGTTGACTTCGGTCAATATTTTGGGTAAACAGAACCGTATCCGTAATTTAACAATCCCGCATGGGCCGTAGGAAAATATGGGACTTAGACGTATGCACGGAATTGAATTCTGTGGTCCCAAGCCTGTGAAATGAATTTTTGAAAGAAATTATTTGCTGAATTAATTATGAAGTACAGAAAAGGATTTATGTTTGAAACGATTGGTATCGGGCCCATATTTTTGTTCTGGAGTCCGATACAGGTCTTATATATGATTTGAGTCGAGTCTGTAAAATTTGATAAGAAACGGATTTGAAATAACGTGAATCCGACCTTATTTGAGAAAATTGGAAAACTTTGATGTTCTTAAGTTATTTCATAATTTTGATGTTAAATTCATAATTGTTGATGTTATTTTAGTGATTTGAATACATGCAAGTCCGTGTGATATTATTAGGTTGGTGTTGTGACTGCCTCAAAAGGTCATCACTTGTTTTCTTTCTCATTATGTACTTTTGAAGCCTTGAAAACCTCATTTTTAATTGTCTCAATTTGTGTGCGCAGTCCGTGCACGTAGCCGGAAAGTTTAAATGTGAAATTATGTGGAAAATGCTAAATTTTGATGTTAAAATGAATAAATTTAACTTCGATCAATATTTTGGGTAAACGAATTCTGACCCGTGATTTGACAGTCCTCAAGGTCCATAGAAAATATGGGACTCGGGCGTATGCTCGGAAACGAAATCCGAGGTCCCAAGCCCGAGAAATGAACTTTTAAAAGAAGTTGTTTTTCTGAAATTGTTAAGGAAATTTGAAATGAAAATTGAATAGAATGTGTTGATATCGGGCCCGTATTTTGGTTCTGGTGCCCAGTACCGGTCTTATATGTGTTTTAAGATATATTTATGAAATTTGGTTGACATCGGACGTCGTTTGACCTATTTCGGTCTTAAATCTCAAAAATTAAAAGTTTATGAAGTTTGAAGAAAAATTAGTTATTTTGAGATTTGATTCCTCGTTTTTATGTTATTTTGGCGATTTGATCACACAGTTAAGTTCGTAGGATGTTGTTGAGTTAGTGTATGTGTTTGGCTAGGAGCTCCGAGGGCTCGCGCATGTTTCAGGGTGTTATCGGACTTAGAAATATAGCAGATTCTCGTCAGCTTTTGCAAACCTCATTTGTTCTTTGCGATCGCGTCCTGCCTTACGCATTCACGATGCTTCACTTCCTCTTCCTTCGCGTTCACGTTCTGCCTTCCGCGTTCGCGTAGGGTAGTTTGCCCTTGAGGGCTTAGCCCGCTTCCTTCTTCGTGTTCGCATACACTTGACCGCATTCGCATAGCCGCCAGACTTCCTTCACTGCGTACGCGTAAGAAACCACATATTCACAAATAACAAATCCTGGACACCCCAGTCTTCCTCTTCGCGTTCGTGTTCCACACATTGCAAACGTGATGGTCCGCTGAGTCAACCCTTCGCGAACGCGACCCTCTTCCCGCGAACGCGAAGGAAAAATTTTGCTCAGTTATATTAATTCCCAAAACAGTGTAGTCGCGGACCATACACAAAAACACCCGAGTTTCATCTTCTCCAAGGTCCTTAGGCATCTATTGAAGCTTTCTTTCATCAAAGCCACTTGGGTTAGTAAATTCCAACTTGTTTTCTTTATTTTCCATCATTAATTATTGAACTCGTAATCTTAAATCATGGAGATTAGGGTGGAAATTGGGGGAATTGGGTAGAGTTAGAGCTTTTTAATTTTTCTTAATTTTGACCTCATTTCGGTCGAATTTGAAAACAAATTACATATTCGGGCTCGTGGGGGAATGGGTGATATGAATTTTGTCTGAACCTCGTGTTTTGACTAGATGGCCTAGGGTCGATTTTTTGAATTTTCGGAAGAAAGCTTGAAAATCTATATTTAGGCATTGGGTTTGATTTGTTTAGCATATATTGATATTATAAAGTCGTTATTGTATACATTTGATTGAGTTGGAGCCGAATTCGAGAGGAAAAAGCGGCTATTGTGGATTGATTTCACCGTGGAAGTCGAGATAAGTGTTTGGTCTGACCTTAACTTGAGGGAATAGGAGTTGAGTCTTGTTTGCTAATTGTTAATTGTAGAGTACGGTGTATAGGCATGGTGACGAGTATCTATACATTGGTGTCTAGCATGACTGTGAGTCCCTATATTGCGATTATCCTTATTTTGTTATAATTTTTCATGCTTATTTGATGGTTTCTATATGCATGTGAAAGAGATTTTGATCATTAAACTTCGAGGAGCATTGGCTTGAGTTGTGATACGCATTTTGTTGGTATATGAGATGATTCGTTTCTTTGGAGCGTTGACTCAAATAATAAAGTGAATTATAAAATAAGAAATGAAAGAAAGAGAAAGAGTTATTGGTTATTCCCTTGCCGTTATATTGAATTTATTGATATTGTTAACTTCTCGGTATTTAACTATTTAATTGAATTCCCTTACCGGGATTTCTATCATTATTTGTTTGCTTTCTTGCTCCTTATTTGTGATTGAAATATAGGTGAGGAAGAGTGATAAAGCACGCATGTGATATCGTGCATGGTATGTTATTTGAGGAACGAATTGCACGCCGTAACAATGCTAAATTATATGGATCGGGTTGCATGCCGCAACAATAATATTTGAGGATCGAGTTGCACGCCATAACAATAATATTTGAGGATTAGATTGCACGCCACAACAACAATATTTGTGGATCGGGTTGCATGCCGCAACAATAATATTTGTGGATCGGGTTGCACGCCGCCACAATGCTAAATGAGATGGATCGGGTTGCATACCGTAACAGTATTGATATATATTGGAATCAGATTGCGCGCCACAATAATTATTGATTCAAGTATGTTTATTTTGGATATTCGTTTCTTTGTTCGCTGTAAATTCTCTTGACTGCTTCTATCTCTATATTGAGATTTTCTATTTGTAACGGTTGTCTCCTCTCTGCATGTTCCCCTTTCTTTTATTGATTGTTTACTTCCTGTATTTCTTTCTGCCGTATATGTATATATTTGAACTGCACAGGTTTATCTGGTAGTGTGGTCCTAGCCTCGTCACTACTTTGCGGAGGTTAGGCTAGACACTTACCAGCATATGGGGTCGGCTGTACTGATGCTACACTCTGTGCTATTTTGCACAGACCCAGATTTTGGACAGCCGCAGCAGTAAGGTGAGAGCAGACTTTTAGCTCAACGAGACACCGAGGTAGCCATGTAGGCGTCTGCAGGCCCGACATCATTTCTATTTGTATTTAGACTGTTGTCTTATTGTATTCGAGATAAACAGATTTATGTTTCTTTTAGACCTTGTATTTAGTATTCATAGATGTTCGTGAGTATGTGACTCTAGTTCTTGGGTAAAGATTCATGATGGAATTTCGCATTTTATTCAGCTATTTAATTTTAAGACTTCTGCTTATGATTTTATTTCTGCTACTTTATTTTTTATTGCTGTTAATTATTAAAAAGGAATGTGTGTTGTAATGAAAAGTAAATAAGTTTGGATTGCCTTTCTCCTATTAGTAAGCGCCATCACAAACCTTGAGGATGAGAAATTCGGATCGTGACAAGACTGTATGAGAGCACTAGGTTACATATGTCTCACAACTCACGGACAAACTTGGTAGAGTCTGAGGGATCGGTACGAAGACGTCTATATTTATCCCCCAGAGGCTATAGAGTTAGGAAAAACTTCACATTTGTTCTTTCTTGTCGTGCATTTCTTTTTCTCAACACCGATTGAATTTCTACTCTGTTCTTCCGCAGATGGCGAGAAAATGCGCTTCCTCATCCTTTGCTCAGCAGCTCCAGCCCCGAGCAGCACCACCACTGGCGGAGGCTCAAGTTGAATTTGAGAAGGAAGTCCTAGCCCCAGCAGTTCCGGTGGGCCCAACTCAGGTCCCAGAGGGGTTCATTACCGCCCAATTTTTTAAGGACACTCTAGTCCGATTGGTAGGCCTCACAAAGGGTATCATTCGAGCATGTTTGCTTCCAGCAGAACTAGCCACTTCTCAGGCTGTATGAGGGGTTCAGACTCCTGCTACACGCGCCGCGGAGAAGGTAGCTCCCCAGGTTCAGGTTTTAGTAGTTCAGCTAGCTGTGGCAGGTCAGCCGGGTATAGTGGCTCAGGCCGGGAGTAAGATCACTCTTCAGAAAGCGGCCAATGCGGCCCGCAGAGTTGAGATGGCTTTGTCATAGGGAGGCGGTCATGGGTCGGATAAGAGGCCCCGTCATACAGGCAGATTCAGTGGTACCTCGTGTGGAGGTAGAGGTTCTTATGGTTGAGGCCACCCTCCTAGGCCCTTTCAGTAAGCTTTTCAGGTATCTCATGGCACTTCAGGTGGTCTTGGTTCTCGGCCACATTCTTCTGATCAGCAGCATTACAGTTCACCACCAGTCCAATTAGTGCACCACTACTTTAGAGTTTTTGAGGTGGTCATTAAGGATGCCAGGGTCAGCCTCAATTTCCTTAGCTACAAAATTCGCATGGATGTTATGATTGTGGTCAGTATGGTCAAATCAGAAGAGCTTGCCCGAGGTTGAGGGATGCTCGGCCGCATTAACTGAGGTTTTGCTACACTTGTGGTGATCTAGGTCACATTGCCAAATTTTGCCCTCGAGCACCAGGTAGTTGTCATTATCAGGGTTCTCGTACCATGGTTCAGGCACCAGGTGTTCCACAAACCACCCAACTAGCTAGAGATGGGGGTAGGGGTGCTAGAGATAGAGGCAGAGGTCATAGAGGTGGAGCTCAGGCCGCTATAGGTGGAGGGCTGCCAGCAGCCGGTCGTCCCAAAGATGTAGTTCAGAAATGTGGGGCCCAGACCCGATGTTATGCTCTTCCATACAGGTCAGAGGCTGAGTCATCAGATGTAATCATTTCAGGTGCTATTCTGGTTTGTGATAGAGATGTTTCAGTGCAATTTGACCCTGGGTCTACATATTCGTATGTGTCATCTTATTTTGCATCGTACCTGGCCATGCCTAGTGATGCCTTGAGTATTCCTGTTTGTGTGTCTATACCGGTGGGGAATTCTATCGTGGTTGATCAGTTTCTTCGTTCCTGTGTTGTGGTGATTGGGGGCATTGAGACCCGTGTTGATTGGTTGCTTCTAGACATGGTCGACTTCGATATCATATTAGGTATGTATTGGTTTCCCTCGCATCATGCTATCATGGATTGCCATGCCAAGACCGTGACCTTAGCGTTACCTGATTTTCCCCATTTGGAGTGGAGAGGGACCCTAGGCCATTCCACGCACAGTGTTATCTCATATGTGAAGGATCGAAACATGGTCGAGAGGGGGTGTTTAGCTTATTTGGCGTATGTTTGCGATTCCAGTGCATAGGTCCCTTCTATTGATTATGTTTCCATTGTTTGGGAGTTCCCTGAGGTTTTTCCTTCAGAGCTGCGCGGTATGCCGCCAGACAGGGATATCTACTTTTGTATTGATCTAGCTCCGGGCATGTGGTCCATTTCTATCACGCTGTATCGCATGGCCCTGCCAGGGTTGAACGAGTTATAGGATCGGTTGCAGGATTTCCTTGAGAAGGGTCTCATTAGACCTAGTGTTTCGCCTTGGGGTGCTCTAGTGTTTTTTGTAAAGAGAAAGGATGGTTCGATGAGGATGTGTATTGATTACCGGCAATTAAACAAAGTTACAATCAAGAATTAGTATCCACTATCGAGGATTGATGATTTATTCGACCAGCTTCAAGGTGTCAAGGTGTTTTTAAGGATATACTTGAGGTCTGGCTACCACTAGTAAACGATTAGGGCATCCGATGTCCCTAAGATAGCATTCCGCACTCGCTACGGGAATAACGAGTTCCTGGTCATGTCATTTGGGTTGACCAATACCCCAGCATCATTTATGAAGTTGATGAACCGAGTATTCAGGCCTTATTTGGATTTGTTTGTAATAGTATTTATTGATAATATTCTGATATACTCCCGCAGCCAGGAAGAGCACGACACCTTAGAGTGGTTCTTCAGACTCTGAAGGATAGTCAGTTATATGCTAAGTTCTCGAAATGTGAGTTCTGGTTGAGTTTGGTTGTATTTATGGGTTACATTGTATCAACAGAGGGTATTCAGGTGGACCTAAAAAGGATTGAGGTAGTCAAGAACTGCCTCGACCATAATTAGCTACAGAGATTTGGAGTTCTTTGGGTTCGCAGGCTACTCTCGTCCGTTCGTGAAGGGTTTTCATGTATTGTAGCCCCGATGACTAGATCGACCCAGAAGGGCCAAGCTAGATGGTCAGACGAGTGTGAGGCGAGATTTCAGATGCTTAAGACAGATCTGACTACGACACTGATATTGGTTTTGCCCACAGGTTCAGGGCCTTATTCAGTCTATTATGATGCTCCCCATATTGGGCTTGGTGCAGTATTGATGCAGGATGGCAGAGTCATTTCCTATGCTTCCAGACAGTTGAAGATCCACGAGAAGAATTATCCGCTTCATGATCTAGAGTTGGCAGCCATTTTACATGCATTGATGATTTGGAGGCATTATCTATATGGTGTGACGTGTGAGGTGTACACTGATCACAAGAGTCTTCAGTACTTGTTCAAGCAAAAGGAGTTGAATTTGAGATAGAGAAGGTTGTTGGAGTTGTTCAAAGGTTATGATGTTACTATCTTGTACCACCCGGGGAAGGACAACATTGTGGCTGATGCGTTAAGTAGGAAATTCGCCAGCATGGGCAGTCTTGCATATATTTCGGTCAGCTAGAGACTTCTCGCTTTGGATGTTTAGGCCTTGACCAATCGATCTGTGAGGCTGGATATTTTTTATCCTAGTCGGGTGTTAGCTTGCACGGTCGCTCGTTCTTCATTATTGGACGTATCCGTGATCGGCAGTTTGAGGATCCCCATTTGTGTGTCTTGAGAGACATGATGCAGCATGGTGATGCAAAGCAAGTGACCTTAGATGATGATGGTGTTCTGAGATTGCAGGGGTGTGTTTGTGTGCCCAATGTAGATGGGATTCGATAGTTGATCTTAGCGGAGGCCAATAGTTCCCGGTATTCTATTCACACGTGCGCTGTGAAGATGTATCAGGATCTTAGCAAGCATTATTGGTGGCGTTGAATGAAGGCATATGTGACGTGGTGTTTGAATTGTCAGCATGTTAAGTATTAACATCAGAGTCTTGGTGGATTATTTCTGAGGATTGAGCTTCCCGAGTGGAAGTGGGAGAGGATTACCTGGATTTCGTTACTGGACTTCTGTGACCTGGAAGAAGTTCGATGCAGTTTGGGTCATTGTTGATAGACTGACCAAGTCAGCGCATTTCATTCTCGTGGCAGTCTCCTATTCATCTGAGAATTTGGCTGAGATTTATATTCGAGAGATTTCTTGCCTTTATGGTTTGCCAGTACCTATCATTTCGGACCGAGGTACACAGTTTACCTCGCATTTTTGGAAAGCAGTTCAGCGAGATTTAGGCATCCAGGTGAAGTTGAGTACAAAATTTGATCCTCAAACGGACGGACAGTCCGAAGGGACTATTCAAATATTGGAGGGGTTAGCCTCCTGAGGCATCGACCTGGGAGTCCGATTCTGATATTTGGAGCCTTTATCCTCATCTATTTTCCGACTTAGGTACTTCTTTATTTTGTCCGTTCGAGGATAAACTATTGTTTTAAAGGTGGAGAATGTGATGATCCTGTCATCACCTACTTTCTTTCTCATTCTGTGCTTTCGAGGCCTTGAAAACCTCATTTTTTGTCGCATCAATTTTCATGCGCAGTCCGTGCGCGTAGCCGGAAAGTTTAAATGTGAAATTATGTGGAAAATGCTAAATTTTGGTGTTAAAATGCTAAATTTGATTGTTGTAAAAATTTTAGGTAAACGGACCCGGATCCGTTATTTGGTGGTCCCAGAGGATCCGTAGAAAAATATAGGACTTGGACTTATGCCCGAAATCAAAATCCGATGTCCCGAGCCTGAGAAATGAATTTTTAAAAGAAATTATTTTCCTGAAAATTTTAAGGTAATTTGAAATGAAAATTGAATAGACCGTATTAGTATCGTGCCGTATTTTGGTTCCGGCGTCCGGTACATGTCATATATGTGATTTAAGATATTTCTGTTAATGTTGGTTGAAATCGGACGTTGTTTGGCGTGTTTTGGACTTAAATCTAAAAAATTTAAAGTTTATGAAGTTTGATGAAAAATTAATGATTTTGAGGTTTGATTCCTCATTTTTGATGTTATTTTGGTCATTTGATCGCACAATTAAATTCGTAGGATGTTGTTGAGTTAGTGTATGTTTTTTTGTCTTGGAGCCCCAAGGGCTCGTGTGTGTTTCGGGGTGCTATCGAACTTAGAAATATAGCAGATTTTCCTTAGCTGTTGCAGACCTCATTTGATCTTCGTGATCTCTTCATGCCTTACGCATTCATGATGCTTCACTTCCTCTTCCTTCACGTTCGTGTTCTGCCTTACACGTTCGCGTAGGGTAGTTTTCCCCTGAGGGATTAGCCCACTTTCCTTCTTCGCATTCGCATACACTTGACCGCGTTCATGTAGCTGCTAGACTTCCTTCACCGCGTTCGTGTAAGAAACCATGCGTTCGCATAGAACAAATCCTGGTCCCCTGGTCTTCCTCTTCGCGTTCGTGATCCAATCATCGCGAATGCTATGGTTGCTGAGTCAACCCTTCGCGAACGCGACCCTTTTCCCGTGAATGCAAAGGGCAAATTTCACCGAGTTATATTTAATTCCCAAAACAGTGTAGTCACGGACCATTCACAGAAACACCCGAGTTTCATCTTCTCCAAGGTCCTTAGGCATCCATTGAAGTTTTCTTTCATCAAGGCCACTTGGGTTAGTAAATTACAACTTGTTTTCTTCATTTTCCATCACTAATTATTGAATTCCTAAGCTTAAATCATGTAGTTTAGGGTGGAAATTGGAGGATTTGGGTATAGTTAGGTCTTTTCAATTTTTCTTGATTTAGACCTCATTTTGGGGTCGAAATTTGAAAACAAATAATATGTTTGGTTTTGTGGGGGAATGGTGATATGAATTTGGTCCGAACCTTGTGTTTTGAGCAAGCGGGCCCAGGGTCGATTTTTGGAATTTTGGGAAGAAAGCTTGGAAATCTATATTTAGGCATTGGGTTTGATTTGTTAGCATATATTGATATTATAAAGTCATCATTGTATAGATTTGATTGAGTTGGAGCCAAATACGAGAGGAAAAACGGTTGTTGTGGATTGATTTGGCCGTGGAAGTCGAAGTTAGTGTTTGGTCTAACTTTAGCTTGAGGGAATATTAGTTGACTTTTGTTTGCTAATTACTAATTTTCGAGTACGGTGTATAGGCACGGTGACGAGTATCTATAAATTTGTGTCTAGCAGGACTGTAAGTCCTTACATTGCAATTATCCTAATTTTATTGTAATTTTCCCTGCTTATTTGATAGTTTATATATGTTTTAAAGAGCATGTGAAAGAGATTATGATCATTAAACTCCGAGGAGCATTGGCTCGAGATATGATACCAATTTTGAAGGTATGTGAGATGATTCGATTCTTTGGTACATTGGCTCAAATAATAAAGTGAATTATAAAATAATAAATGAAAGAAAGAGAAAAAGTTATTGGTTATTCCCTTGCCGGGATATTGAGTTTATTGATATTGTTTCCTTCCCGGGATTTAACTATTTAATTGCATTGTCGTTCTGGGATTTCTATCATTATTTGTTTACTTTCTTGCCCCTTATTTGTGATTGTTATTTGGGTGAGGATGAGTGATAAAGCACGAATGGTGATTCCGTGCATGGTATGATTTTTGAGGAACGGGTTGCACGTCGTAATAATGCTAAATGATATGGATCGGGTTGCATGATGCAACAATAATATTTGAGGATCGTATTGCACGCCGCAACAATAATATTTGAGGATCTTGTTGCACGCCGCAACAATGATATTTGTGGGTCGGGTTGCACGCCACAACAATGATATTTGTGGATCAGGTTGCACTCTGCAACAATGCTAAATGACATCGATCGGGTTGCACGTCGCAACACTATTGATATATATTGGAATCGGATTGCACGCCGCAACAATTATTCAAGTGTGTTTATTTTGGATAATCATTTCTTTGTTCGTTGTAAATTCTCTTGGCTGCTTCTATCTTTATATTGAGATTTCCTATTTGTAACTGTTGTCTCCCCTCCTCATGTTCCCCTTCCTTTCATTGACTGTTTATTTCCTGTATTTCTTTCTGCCATATATGTATCTATTTCAACTGCACAGGTTTATGTGGTAGTCTGGTCCTAGCCTCGTCATTACTTCATCGAAGTTAAGTTAGACACTTACCAGCACATGCGGTCGGTTGTGCTGATGCTACACTCTGTGCTATTTTGCACAGACCCATATTTTGGATAGCTGCAGCAGTAGGGTAGGAGTAGACTTTCAGTTCAACGAGGCACCGAGGTAGCCATGTAGGTGTCTGCATACCTGTCGTCTTTTCTATTCGTACTTAGACTATCGTCCCATTGTCTTCAAGATAAACAGATTTATGTTTCTTTCAGACCTTTTATTTAGTATTCATAGATGTTTGTGAGTATGTGACACTAATTCTTGGGTGTAGATTCATGTTGGAATTCCGCATTTTATTCAACTATTTAATCTTAAGACTTTTTCTTATGATTTTAATTCCACTACTTTATTTTTTGATGCTGTTAATTATTAAAAACGAATGTTTGTTCTAATGAAAAGTAATTAAGTTTGGCTTGCCTAGCTCCTACTAATAGGCACCATCACGAACCACGAGGGTGGAAAATCCTGCTCGTGACAAGTGTGATGTTTGATTTGGAGCCCGAGGGCTCGGGTGAGTTTTGGATAGGCCACAGAGTGAAATTTGGACTTAGGGTGTTGCAGGCATGCAGGTTTCGCATTTGTGAAGCCTGGCTCGCAAATGCGAGGTGTGAGTCGCAAATGGGAAATAGCCCAGGCCACCCTTTCCTCAAATATACCTACTCATCGTAAATGTGATGTCCCCCATTTGGTCAGTTGTCACAAATGCGTGCGACATATCAATCGCAAAAGCGACTTCGCAATTGTGAAAGTCACTTCACAAATGCGAGCTTAGCAGAGTCTGGGTTCGTAATTGCAAACCTTTGTCGCAATTGCGATACCTGCAACATGTAAATTTTGATGTTGTTCCCCTATCGGGACTTAATCGTTTGGCTGTTGCTCGCTTGTCGGGATCTTTATTGTAATTTCATTTATTTCCTTGTCGAATTGCTTGTAACTATTATTTGGGTAAGGAAGAGTGTTAAAGCACGAAAGGTAATGCCGTATATTATTTTGGTGAGAGAGTGTTAAAATACGAAGGGTAATATCATGTATGTTTTGTGAGGAAGAGTCTAAAGCACGAAGGGTGATGTCGTGCTGCACGATATACAATTCTGTGTCGTTTGTATTGATTCTTTGGTCAGGACTAGAGTAAAAGCACGCAGGGTGATGTCGTGCACTTATTGATTCTTGATTATTGTTGATAACTTATATATGGTGTTCCTCTTATTCACCCGTTGTCTTTATATCCTTAATTGATCTTTTCCCCCTAGCATGTTTCCCCTTCCCATACTTGACCCTACATTACTATTCTCCTTTTTCGTTGTACATAGTTAAACTGCACTGGCTTAATTGGTAGTCCAATCCTAGCCCCGTCACTACTTTACAGAGTTTAGGCTAGGCACTTACCAACACATGGGGTAAGTTGTACTAATACTATACTCTGCACTGTGTGCAGATTCCGGAGCAGAAACTTTTGGACCTTATCTTGGGTAGGTGCCTTCAGTACATACGAGGATCCAAGGTAGTCCTGCAGGCATCCGCAGACCCTAGAATCTCCCTCTATCCCTTCATCCTGTTTCATTTACGTATTTCTGAAACATTGTATTATTTATCTTTAAGACTTTGTTTGTTGTACTCTTAGACCGTCTGTGAAGCTGTGACTCCAGTTCTGGGTAGTCTTGTTTAAACATTTGTATTGGATATACTCAGTTGTTTTATTATTTTTCTTCCGCTTGCTATAAATTCCACTGTCTTTAATTTATTGCTCATAATTTTTAAAGGATTAAAATGGGAACAAGGTAAATTGTTCAAACAGTCTGCTAGCCTAGCTCACAATAGTAGGCGCCATCACGACTCTCGAGTACGGAAAATCCGGGTCGTGATAAGTTGATATCAAAGTCTAGGTTACATAGGTCTCAAAGTTCATAGATAAGTGTAGTAGAGTCTAAGGGATCAGTATAGAGACGTCAGTATTTATCCCCCAGAGGCTACAGTGTTAGGAAAAACATAACATTTATTCCTTTTCGTCGTACGGTGTGGTTTTCAAATGCTAATTGAATTTCTAGTCGGTTCTTTCGCAGATGGCGAGAACACGCGCTTCCTCATCCACGGATCAACAGTCCAAGCCCCCAACGGCATCTTTCATGAGAGACAGAGGCCGAGGCCTAGGCCGTGCTAGAGGTCGAGGCAGCGGCAGAGCTCAGCCCAAGTCAGTAGCACTAGCTATGGAGCCTTAGGTTGACTTTGATGATGAGGTTCCGGCCCCGAAAGTTCCTATCGTGACCCTGGTTCACCTCCGTGAACCATCGTGACGAGACCTAGTCTCTACGACTAGGTCAGCCTAAATTGCGGAAGATAACCAAACTTTAAAAAATAAAATGATTTAAAAATAGAAATAAAGAAATAACAGTGTTTAAATGTGCCACTCGGCATACACCATGTATATAAGCCTCAAAACCAGTATCTAAATCCAAGAACAGAAATCCCATGAACCACAGGCTAAGATAAATACCACATAGCTCTAACCCCGGAATGTCTAATAAGAACATAAATACAGAAGGGTTAAGTATTAAAAGCAGGAATAGAAAGGGACTCCTCAGTCTGCGGACGTGGAAAATATACCTCGAAGTCTTTACAGGAGTGTCTCGACTGAAGGATAGTGAATCTGAATAGAGGTACCTGGATTTGAGCATGAAAAACATGCACATAGAGGGCATGAGTACACCAGAATGGTACTCAGTAAGTGACACGCCTAACCTCGGTCGGGTAGCGACAAGAAAGATCAGGGCCCTACTGAGGTTAATAAATAATAAGATGACAGAATAAGAATAATAGTACAATGAAGAATCTATACTAAGAATCTACACATGATAATAAGGAGTACAATAATAGCGATCTCTTAATCGCCCAAATCTACTTAATTCAATTACATATCATAAATAACACTTCATCTACT
This sequence comes from Nicotiana benthamiana, assembly GCA_034376525.1. NCBI lineage: Eukaryota > Viridiplantae > Streptophyta > Magnoliopsida > Solanales > Solanaceae > Nicotiana > Nicotiana benthamiana. The sequence continues at coordinate 102,926,110 of CM067328.1, read as the reverse complement.
GATTCTACAATTAAATTCTAAGCTAATACAACAAAATTATGTGAAATAACCAAAACACCCCTCTGGCCCACATCTCGAAATCTGGTGAAACTTATATTATTAGAACCCTCACGCTCTCACGAATCTAACCATATCAAAATTATTCCAATCCGATGTGAAATGCACAATCAAAACCCAATCTCTTGATATAAGAACTTTTCCCCCAATTTCTACCAATGAAATTTAAAGACTAGATTTATGTTAGTAATCATAGAAAATGATCTAAGTTGGGCAGGGATCACTTATCCAAGCTAACTAGATGCAAAACACTTCAAAAATTTCCCGTCCTGAGTTCCCAAAATAAAAAATGTTAAAATAGGCTTAAACCCTCGAATTGGGATTTTTAAGTTTGTCCAGGTATTTTTTGCATCGCGATCGCACGAACTGGTCTATGCGAATAAGACATAATGTACGCGGTCGCGTTAGAGGAAAAGGGTGGACTTACGTGTTCGCGGATGAGTCCATGCCAATCCAAAGGGAAAAAGACCACAGAGCTACCTGTTACTAAATTTTGCTATACGAACGTGGAAGGGGGATTGCGAACGTGTAGGAGAAGGGGCAGACATATGTGATCACGAAGAAAAAATTAGACCCCCTTTGAAAATATACAATGCAAACGTGTAGGGAGGGCCGTGATCGCGATGAAAGAAAGCAGATATCAGATTTTTCTACAATTCCACAAGTTCCAAAATGACCCATTGAGCATCCGACACACCCGAGTCCCCGAGACCTCAACCTAACCCGCCAACAAATCCTAAAAAATCATTAAAACTTTTTCCAACCTTCGGATTTCTCAAAACAACATCAAAACACATACTTTTCATCGGATTCAAGTTATGAGTTCCAAAAACTCTAAGAAACACTTCTGATAAAAAAATCTACCAAACCTCCTCCGAATGACCTGAGATTTTGCACACACATCCCAAATGACATAATGAAACTACTGCAACTCTTGTAATTCCATTTTCCTACCCTCGAATCAAAATCCCACTATCGAACCGGAAACTTCCAAAAATTCAACTTTCGGTATTTCAAGCCTAAATTAGCTACGGAACTCCAAAACAGAATTCGAACAAGGTCCTAACCTCAAATCCCGATGGAGCTAACGGAACCATCAGATTTCCATTCCGAGGTCATCTTCACACTGTTTCGACTGCTCATCTTCCCAACACTTAAGCTCTCATTTAGGGACTAAGTGTCCCAAAACTCCACGAAACTCAAAACCGAACATCTTGGCGAATCACATTAGCAGAAATAAACTTGGTGAAAACAGTTAATAGGGGATCAGAGCATTAATGTTTATGATGACCGGCTCAGTCGTAACATCCTCCTATACTTAAACATTCGTTCATCCTCGAACAAGCATAGAGACATACCTAAAATAGTGAAAAGATAAGGGTAACGACTGCACTTATCCTGCTCGGTCTCGCAAGTCGCCTCCTTGACCGGCTGACGCCGTCACTGAACCTTTACTGATGCAATATTCTTTTACCTCTGCTTTCTAACTTCCTTGTCCAATATCGCCACTAGATCCTCAACATAGGATAGATCCTTACACAACTGGACTGAACTAAAATCCAACACGCGCGACGGATCGCTGTGATACCTCCGAAGCATCGAAACATGAAATACTGGATAAACTCCGGCCAAGCTGGAAGGTGAGGCAAGCCGATAAGCAACTCCCCAACACATCTTAATATCTCAAAAGTGCCAATAAACCTTGGACTCAACTTCCCTTTCTTTCCAAATCTCATAACGCCTTTCATAAGCGAAACCCAAAGTTTTCAACCATATAGAAAACATCACGAACCTTCCGATTCGCGTAACTCTTCTGACTGGACTATGCTGTACGGAGTCTATCTTGAATCTCCTTAACCTTTTCCAAAGCGTCTTGAAACAAATCCGTGCACAATAGTATAGCCTCACCCAGCTCAAATGAACCCACCGAAGATCCACATCACCTACCATATAAAGCCTCATATGGTGCCATATAGAGTGTTGTACTGATAAATGTTGTCGTAGGCAAACTCCGCCAATGGAAAAAACTGATCTCAAGACCCTTCAAACTCAATCACACATGCACGGGGCATATCCTCAAGAATCTAAATAGTGTGATCAGATTGTCCGTCCGTCTAAGGGTGAAATGCTATACTCAATTCTACCCGAGTACCCAATTGACATTGAATGGCCCTCCAAAATCGTAACGTAAACTGAGTACCTCTATCTAAAACAATGGAAACTGGAATACCCTGCAGATGACCAATCTACGGATATAAATCTCCACCAACCGCTCCGAAGAATAAGTAGTACACATAGAAATTAAATGAGCAAACTTGGTCAGCCGATCCATAATCACACAAATAGCATCAGACTTCTTCAAAGTCCATGGGAGTCTAACTACAAAGTCCATGGAGATCCGCTCCCACTTCCAGTTCGGAAGCTGTATTTGCTGAAGGAACCCACCCGACCTCTGGTGCTCATACTTCACCTGCTCACAGTTGATGCATCGAGCTACAAATCCAACTATATCCTTCTTCATCCACCTCTACTAATAGTGCTGCCTCGAATTCTGATACATCTTCGCGGAACCCGGGTGGATGGAATACCGCGAACTATGTCCTCCTCCAGAATCAACTCTCGAAGCCCATCAACATTGGGTACACAAATCAGACCCTACATCCTCAATACCCTATCATCACCAATATTCAAATCTATGGAATCACCATGCTGAACCATGTCCTTTAGGACAAGCAAATGAGTGTCATCATAGTGTCACTCCCAGATACGATCAAATAAGGAAGATCGAGAAACCACGAAAGCTAGAACCTAACTGGGCTCTGAAAGGTCCAATCTCACAAACTGGCTGGCTACGGCCTGAACATCCATCACCATAGGCCTCTCGGATGCTGGTAAATATGCCAAAATCCCCAAATTATCCGCCCAACGACTCAAGGCATTAGCCACTATATTGGCCTTGCCCGGGTGATAAAAAAAAGTGATGTCATAATACTTCAGCAAATCTAACTACCTCATCTGACACAAATTTAGACCTTTTTTCTTGAACAAATGCTACAAGCTCCAACGGTCAGAATAAATCTCACAGGGAACCCCCTATAAATATTGGCGCCAAATCTTCAGGGCGTGAACAATGGCAGCTAACTCAAGGTCATGAACATGGTAATTCTTCTCATGAATCTTCAATTGTCTGGACATGTAGGCAATCACCCTACCATGTTGCATCAAAACTGCTCCGAGGCTAATCCTCGAGGAATCACAATAAACCGTATAAGACCCCGAACATGTAGGCAGTATCAAGATTGGGGCTGTAGACAAAGCTGTCTTGAGCTTCTGAAAGCTCGCCTCACACTCTTTCATCCACTGAAATAGGGAACCCTTCGGGGTTATCCTTGTCATAGGGGCTGCACTCTATGAAAACCCCTCCACAAAATGACGGTAGTAACCCGCCAAGCCACGGAAACTCTGGATCTCTGTAGATGAGGATGGTCTGGGCAAAGTCTATATGGCCTATATCTTCTTCGGATCCACCTGAATACCCTCACTCGATACCATGTGGCTTAGGAATGCCATTGAATCCAATCAAAATTCACATTTCAAGAACATAACATATAACTTCTTCTCTACCAGAGTCTGGAGCACTGTCATCAGGTGCTGCTCATGATCTTCCCAACTCCGGGAATACACCATATGTCATTAATAAAGACAATGACAAATGAATCAATATACGGCTGGAACACACTGTGCATCGAATGCATAAAGTCTGCAGGGGCATTGGTCAGCCCAAATGACATGACAAGGAACTCGTAATGACCATACCGAGTCTTGAAAGCAGTTTTCGGGATATATGGCTCCTGAATTTTCAACTGATGGTAACCTGAGTGCAAATCAATCTTAGAAAACACCCGTGCACCCTGAAGCTGGTCAAACAGATCATCAATACGAGGCAAAGGATAATGGTTCTTCACTGTAACCTTGTTCAACAGACGATAATTAATGCACATATGCATAGAACCATATTTTTTCTTCACAAACAAGATCGGAGCACCCCAAGGTGATACACTGGGCCGAATAAAACCTTATCAAGCAATTCCTCTAACTAATCCTTTAACATTTTCAACTCAGGAGGAGCTATATGATACGGAGGGATAGAAATGGGATGAGTGCTCAGCAACAGATCAATGCCAAAATCAATATCTCAATCAGGCGCTATGCTTGGAAGATCGGCTGGAAACACATTGGCAAAACCTCGTACAAATGAGATTGAATCAAATGAAGGGGTATCAATACTGACATCTCTCACATAGGCTAAATACGTGTTACACCCCTTCTCAACCTTACGCTGAGCCTTAAGGAAATAAATAACTCTACTAGAAGTGTGATCTAAAGTGCCCTTGCACTCAACACACGTTACATATGGCATACAGTGTCACGGTTTTGGGCGTGACCATCAAGATTAGCATAATGGGGCAACATCCAGTCCATGCCCAAGTTAATATCAAAATTAACCATGTTGATTAATAATAGATCGGCTCTGGTCTCAAAACCACTAAGAGCAACCAAGAACGACCAATAAGCGCAGTCCACAATAAGAGAATCTCCCACACGAGTAGAAACATAAACAAGGGACCTCAAAGAATCCCGAGGTACACTCGAATGCGGAGAAAAATAAGAACACACATAAGAGAAAGTAGAGCCTGGATCGTATAGAACTGATGCATCTCTGTGGCGAACCAATATAATACCTATGATGACAAAATCAGAGGCAACATCCTCGGTATGGGTAGGAAAGGCATAGTATATTTCCTGACCTTACCCTCTGGGTGGCTGAGTAAGTAGGGTAGAAACTAGTGTTATGATCATAGACTGATAACTATACGGAGTGCACTGTGGCTGAGAAGTCTATGGAGGTGCACTCCTCCCATGTTTAGGGTAATACCTTACCATATGGCATGTGTCACCACACTCAAAACAAGCTCTTTGAAGATGTGGCGGTGGGAACTATGCAGTACGGGTAATCAAAGACCTCTTAACACCTGGAGCACTGTGTGAAATCTAAGATGCAAACTGAGCTGGCTGACCCACAAAACCTCTACCATGTTGTACTCTTCCACAATAAAGACTAGTGGGTCTCTCCAATCTACAGCGTCTCCTTACTTCCCTATACTCTCTCTTATGACCTCATCTGTCTTCTCTTTCCTTGACCCACTTGTCCTCTACTTGATGAGAGTTCCTTACCACCCGCTGAACTGGGACTATATGCTGTGTCACTATGACATCTGGAACTCGACCAATGAGGACTCGTTACTCAATAGTGGGGTTGGCGGAAGTCTGTATCCCTTCCCTAATTTGTGAAGTAGCTGGTACAACCTAAATCAATCCCACCTGTACTAACATACCAAACATGCTCAGGAACTGTGCTAATATCTCCTAAAGTGCTGGAGTAGTAGTGGCAGTAGGCATATCTGATGCTTGTGCTCTGGCTGGAACAGTTGGTGGCTCCCCAGTGGTAGCTCATGCAGGTGCTCTGGCTGTACTGCATGGCCCCGACCTCTGACGGATCTTGTAGGGGTGCGAGTGTCTGATCTTCTCTGATCATCCCTGTTAGTACGTGTCCTCACCATCTGTGAGAGAATGGAAGACAAAGATATAGGATTTCTTGATGTCAAAAATCTCACACGATAGGGAAATCAAATGAAGTGGAATTTTCCTAACGATTATATAGCCTCTCGTAAATAAGTAAAGACATCTCCATACCGACCCACGAGACTCTAACAAATCGGCTTGTGATATATGACTCCTATGAACCTAGAACTCTGATACCAACTTTTCACGATCGCAGTTTGCCCTCCGTGAACCATCATGACGGAACCTAGTCTCTACGACTAGGTAAGCCAAAATTTCGGAAGATAACCAAACTTGCAGAAATAAAACGACTTAAAAACAGAAATAAAGTAATAATAGTATTTATATGTACCACTTGGCACAAACCATATATATAAGCCTCAAAACCAATATGTAAATCCAAGACCAGGAATTCCACGAATCAAAAGTTGATATAAATACCACATAGCTCTAACTCTGGAATGTCTAATAAGAACAGAAATACCATAGGGCTAAGTATTAAAAGCAAGAATAGAAGGAGACTCCTTAGTTTGCGGATACGGAAGATATGTCTCTAAGTCTCTACAGAAGCGTCTCACCTCAAGGATAGTAAATCCGGGTAGAGGTACCTAGATCTACACATGCAAAACATAGCTAAAATGGCTTAAGTATGCCACAACGTTACTCAGTAAGTGCCAAGCCTAATCTCGATCGGGTAGTGACGAGGAAGGTCAGGGCCCTACCGTGGCTAAATAAATAAATGACCGAATAAGTATAAAAGTACAATGGAGAATATACAGTAAGAATCTAAACAGGATAATAAGGGGTACAATAATGGAGAAACAGAAATAAAAGTAAACACCGGAGATTACCACTTATAACAAGGATGCTAACCGGGGATCTCTTGATATCCCGAGGATATCTTGTATCTTCAATATATATACTACGGATTTACTGGTATCCCGAGGATCTCTTAGTATCCTCAATATATATACTAGGGATCTCTTTGTATCCCGAGGATCTCTTGGTATCCTCAATATATGCTAGGGATCTCTTCGTATCCAGAGGATCTCTAGGTATCCTCAATATATGATATGGATCTCTTGGTTTCCTAGGGATCTCTTGGTATCCTCAATATATGTGCCAGGGATCTCTTGGTATCCCTAGGATCTATGGGTATCCTCAACATATGCTAGGGATCTCTTGGTATCCCTAGGATCTCTTAGTATCCTCAATATATGCTAGGGATCTCTAGGTATCCTTAATATATGCTAGGGATCTCTTGATATCCCGAGGATCCCTTGGTATCCTCAAGATACCTGCCAGAGAAATCTTGGTATCCTCAATATATGCTAGGGATCTCTTGGTATCCCGCACCTCATTCTAGATCATAAATACGTATAGGTGATCTCCCGGGATGCCGGGTCGTTGTCCCAATTTTAAAAAATAGCAACAACACAAGAATACTCAATAAAGCTAAATTTCATACTAAGTAAACATGTAATTCTAGCCTAACATGATTCACGTAATGCAATTAAGTCAATTTAAGCAAATAGGCAATTTAAGTCAATTAAACATGCTTTTCTAACTAATAACATGCTTAATTTGAAAGTATAATAAAGCAGGAAAAGAATTTAATCAAAATAACTTAAGGGAAAAAAAGGATTTTCAACAATTAGCTAAAGTACGTACTCCTCACCTCACGTGCAAGGCATTTAAAATATCAAACACATCATATCCTAAGGGGAAGGTACCACACACAAGATTAGGCCAATCAACCCGAGACAACGTTCTAGCCACAAATACTCGACTTCAAATTGACCAAATCTATTGAATTCAATTGTATAACGTAAATAACACTTCAAGTACTGATTCTACAATTAAATCCTAAGCCAATACGCGAAAATATGTAAAATAACAAAAATGCCCCTTGGGCCCACGTCTCGGAATCTAGTAAAATTTATATTTTCAGAATCACCATGCTCTCATGAGTCTAAGCATATCAAAATTATCCCACTTCGATGTTAAATGCCTAATAAAAACCTAATATCTTGATCTAGGAAAGTTTTCCCCAATTTCTACCCAAATTCAAAATTTAAAGACTACATTTAAGTTATGAATCATGGAAATTGATCTAAGTTGGGTAGGGATCACTTACCCAAGTTACCATATGAAAATGTCATCAAAAGACTAGTTGTGCATCGCGATCGCGATGAATGAGGTGCGATTGCAAAGAGTAAAAAAGGAGGGCTCCTGAACTGGTCTATGTGAATACAACATAATGTATGCGATCGCGTAAGAAGAAAAGGATGGGCTTACACATCCGCGGACGAGTCCATGCGATCCCGAAGGGAAAAAGACCACTGAGTCATCGGCTCCTATATCTACTATGCGAACACAGAAGAGGGATTGCAAACGCGTGGAGGAAGGGGCAGAAGTCCGTGATCACGAGCCAAATCATGTGATCACGAAGAAAAAATTAGACCCCCTGAACGCGGAGGGACGACATCCCTCCGCGATCGTGATGAAGGAAACTAGATACTGGATTTTTCTGCAATTTCACAAGTTCCAAAATGACCCGTTGAGCATTCCAAACACACCCGAGGCCCTTGTGACCTCAACTAAAACGTCCAGCCAATCCTAAAATATCAGTCAAACTTATTCCAACCTATGGAACGCTCTAATCAACATCAAAACACCTACTTTTCATCGGATTCAAGCTTAAGAATTCCAAAAACTCTAAAAACATACTTTTGATCAAAAAGTCTAGCACCTCATCTGAATGACCTGAAATTTTGCACACACATCCCATATGACATAACAAAACTAGAGTAACTCTCAAAATTTTATTCTGACCCTAGGATCAAAATCTCACTATCAAACCGGAAACTTTCAAAAATTCATTATTTGGCATTTCAAGCCTAAATTAGGTACGGACCTCCAAAACACAATCTGAACATGCTCCCAATCCCAAAATCACCTAACAGAGCTAACGGAACCATCAAACATCCATTCTAAGGCCGTCTTCACACTGTTCTGACTATAATCAAGTTCCCAACACTTAAGCTCTCATATAGGGACTAAGTTTTCCAAAACTCCCCTAAACTTAAAACCGAACATCCTGGCAAATCAAATTAGCAAAAATAAACTTGGGAAAAATAGTTAATAGGGGATTGGGGCTTTAATTCTTAAGATGATCGGTCGGGTTTTTATAGTTATGGTGGGCCCAACCTAGGTCCAAGAGGGTTTCATTGCTACCCCAGTACTCCAGGATACTCTGGTCCGTCTAGTGGGCCTTATGGAGAGTGTTACCCAGGCAGGCTTGCTTCCTGTAGCCCCAACTATCGCTCAGGCTAGAGGATGATCCCAGACTCTTGCTACTCACACTCCAGAGTAGAAGGATCCCCGATTTCACATTGTTGCCGCTAATCCAGTTCGAGCAGTTTAGCCGGGTGTGGTTGCTCAGACCCGTGATGAAGCAACTATGTCTGCCAATGCTTTGTAGAGATTGGACAGGTTCACCAAGCTCTTCACTATTACCTTCAGCACTGCATCATATGAGGATCCTCAGGATTATCTAGATAACTGTCATGAGGTTCTAAGGAATGTGGGGATAGTAGAGACCAGTGCGGTCGACTTTGCTACCTTCCACTTGTCTGGATCCGCCAAGACTTGGTGGAGATATTATTGCTTGTCTAGAGTCTAGACATGCCGGATCACCAGCTTTTACCTAGGATCAGTTTACTCTGCTATTTCTGGAAAAGTTTCTCCCTACAGTCAGAGAGATCTCTATCGGAGGAAGTTTGAGTGTCTCCAGTAGGGTTCTATGACTGTTACTCAGTACGAGACCAAATTCATCAACTTGACCTGTCATACTCTTACCGTCTTCCCACCGACAAAGAGGAGAGAGTGTGAAGAGGTTCATTGAGGGACTTATCTAGCGTATTCGACTTTAGATGGCCAAGGAGATAGGGAATGAGATTTCTTTTCAGGAGGCAGCTAATGTGTCTAGGAGAGTTGAGATGGTTCTATCACGGGGAGGTGGTTAGGGGTCTGACAAAAGGCCTCATCAATTAGACCGATTAAGTGGTACCTCATCTGGTGTCAGGGATTCGTATGGTATAAGACATCCTCATAGTCCTTTTTTGTCAGCACTTTAGGTTTCTCATGGTGCTTCAGGTGGTGGTAGTTCCCGTATGCAGTATTCTGATTAGCAGTCCTATAGTGCACCACCAGCTCCTATCAATGCACCTCCCCTCCAGAGTTTTTGGGGTTAGAATTCAGGTCGTCAGGTTCAAAAATCTTAGCAGCCAAGGGCTTGTTATACTTGCGGTGATATGGGTCACATTGCTAGGTTTTTCCCTCGAGCATCGAGTAGCTCTCAGCATCAAGGTTCTTGTGCCATGGTTCAGGCACTGGGTGTTCCATAGCCCGCCCGCCCAGCTAGTTCTAGGTGGGGGTAAAGGTGCTAGAGGTAAGGTAGATGTATTAGAGGTATAGCTCATGCCACTAGAGGTGGAGGCCAGCTAACAGCATGCCATCCTAGAGATGTAGTTCACGGTGATGTGACCCAACCCCAATGTTATGATCATTCAGCCAGGCCAGAGGCTCAAGCTTTCGATGCAATTGGCACAAGTACTGTTCTGGTTTGTGGTAGAGATGCTTCACTTTTATATGGTCAAGAATCTATATACTCCTATGTGTCATACTATTTTGCACCGTATCTGGTCATGCCTAATGATTCTTTGAGTGCTCATGTTTATGTGTCTACATCGGTAGGTGATTCTATTGTGGTAGATCAAATCCATCATTCATTTATTGTTGTGATTGGGGGTCTTGAGACTCATCTATATTTGATTCTTTTGACCATGGTTGATTGTTATTTGTGAGTTTCTTGAGGTATTTCCCCCAGACCTGCCGGGTATGTCAGCCTAAAGGGATATTGACGTTTTCATTTATTTGGCTTCGGACACTCTGCCCAATTCTATTCCGTTGTATCGTATGGCCCCGCTTGAGTTGAAAGAGTTTAAGGAACAGTTGCAAGACTTGCTTGACAAAAGTTTCATTCGACCTAGTGTTTTGCCTTGGGGTGTGCCGGTATTGTTTGTTAAGAAGAAGGATGGATCGATGCAAATGTGCATAGATTACTAGCAGTTTAGCATGGTTACAATTAAGAATAAGTATCCATTGTTGATGATTGATGATTTGGTTGATCAGCTTCAGGGTGCCAAGGTATTTTTATAGATTAACTTGAGATCTGGCTATCAATTGTTGAGGATTAGGGCATCTGATGTCCCTAAGATAGCTTTTCGCACTCGGTACGTGCATTATGAGTTCTTGGTGATGTCATTTGGGTTGTCAATTGGTCATGAAACTTTTACGGATCTGATGAACCGAGTGTTTAGGCCTTACTTGGATTTGTTTGTGATAGTCTTCATTAATGATATTTTGATCTATTCCCGTAGTCGGGCGGAGCATGAGGAGAATCTTATAGTGGTTCATCAGACTTTGAGGGATAGTCAGTTGTATGCTATGTTTTAGAAGTGTTAGTTCTGGTTGAGTTCAATTGCATTCCTTGGTCATGTTGTATCAACATAGGGTATTCAGGTTGATTTGATGAAATTGAGGTAGTCAAGAACTGGCCTAGACCATCATCAACTATAGAGATTCAGAGCTTCTTGTGGTTACAGGCTATTATCATCGGTTTGTGGAGGGGTTTTCGTCTACTGTAGCCACGATGACCAGGTTGACCTAGAAGGGTGCCTAGTCCAGATGGTTAGACGAGTGTGAGGTGAGCTTTCAGAAGTTCACGATAGCTTTGGCTACGGCACCAGTGTTGTTTTTTCACATAGGTTCAAGGCCTTACACAGTTTATTGTGATGTGTCCCGTACTGGACTTGGTGCGATGTTGATGCAGGACGGCAAGGTCATTTCCTATGTTTCACGTAAAGTTAATATTCATGAGAATAACTATCCGATTCACGATGTGGAGTTGTAGCCTTGTCATGCATTGAAGATTTGGTGGCATTATCTGTATGGCGTGGCCTGTGAGGAGTTCAGGGACCATATGATTTTGCAGTATTTGATCAAGAAGAAGGAGCTAAATTTGAGGCAGAGGAGGTGGTTGGAGCTATCAAATTACTATGTTATCACCAGCTTATATTACCTGGGAAAGGCCAATGTGGTGGCCGATGCTTTGAGTAAGAAGTCAGCCAGTATGAGCAGTCTTGCCTATATTCCGGCCAGTGAGAGACTGCTTTCTTTGGATGTTCAAGCTTTGGCCAATCAAAGCATGAGGTTTGATATTTCTGAGCGGCCGTGTGTTAGCTTGCACAGTTGCTCGTTCTTCTTTATTGGACCGTATTCGGGATCTGCAGTATGGTGATCCTCATTTGTGTGTCCTCAGAGACATGATGCAACACGGAGGTTCCAAGTAGGTTACCTTAGGAGATGATGGTGTTTTGAGATTGTAGGGTCAAGTTTGTGTGCCTAATGTAGATGGGCTCTAGGAGTTTATTTAAGAAGAGACCCATAGTTCCCGGTACCCTATTTATCTGGGAACCGCGAAGATGTTTTAGGATTTATGGTAGCATTATTGGTGAAGGAGAACGAAAAAGGACATTGTTGCATATGTGTTTCGGTGTTTGAACTGTCAGCAGGTTAAGTACAAGTATCAGATGCCTGGTGGTTTATTCCAGATGATTGACATTCCTGAGTGGAAGTGGGAGCATATCACAGTGGACTTCGTTGTTGGACTACCACGAACTCACGGGAAGGTCGATGCGGTGTGGGTTATTGTTGATAGGCTGACTAAGTCAGCACATTTCATTCCTGTAGCAGTCTCCTATTCGTCCAAGAGGTTAGCTGAGATTTACATCCGGGAGGTTGTTCGTTTTCATGGTATTCCCATTTCTATTATTTCAGATCGAGTTACGTAGTTTACCTCACATTTCTAAAGAGCAGTTCAATGAGAGTTGGGCACACGGGTTGATTTGAGCATAGTATTTCATCCTCAAATGGACAGGTAGTCCGAGAGGACCATTCAGATTTTGGAGGATATGATCTGAGCTTGTGTCATCAACTTTGGATGCTCGTGGGATCAATTTTTGCCTTTAGTAGAGTTTGCCTACAACAGCAGCTACTAGTCGAGTATCCAGATGGCTCCTTATAAGGCTTTGTATGGTAGGCAGTGCCGGTCGCCGGTTGGATGGTTTGAGCCAGGAGAGGCTCGGTTGATAGGTACGGATCTAGTACATGATGCCTCAGTTGTTCGTACGACTCAGTCCAGGTAAAAGAGTTATGCCGACCGCAAGGTTCGTGACATGGCATTCATGGTCGGTGAGCGGGTATTGTTTTGAGTTTCGCCTATGAAGGGTGTGATGAGGTTTGGGAAGAAGGGAAGGCTTAGCCCTAGGTTTATTAGTCCGTTTGAGATTCTTGATTTAGTGGGGGAAATGGCTTACAAACTTGCATTGCCAACCGAGTTAATCAGCCGTGCATCCAGTGTTTCATGTGTCCATGCTTCGAAAGTATCACGATGATCCATCCCACGTGTTAGATTTCAGCGCTTTCCAGTTGGAAAAAGACTTATCCTACAAGGAGTAGCCGGTAGCTATTCTACACTAGCAGGTTCGTCAGTTCTGATCGAAGAGATTTCCTTCTGTTCGTCCTTAGTGGAAAAGTCTGCCTGTTGATGCATCGACCTAGGAGTCTGAGTCCGATATGTGCAGCTATTATCTCCATCTTTTCCCCGGCTCAGCTACTTCCTACTTTTGTCCGTTCGAGGATGAACGATTATAAAAATAAATGCTGCATTTTGAGTCCTTAAAAACCTCTTTCTGTCTCACCTCAATTAGCGTACACAGTCCGGGCACGTGGCTGGAAAGCCAATAAGTGAAAATTTGTGAAAAATGATGAATTTTGACGTTAAAATGACTTTAAGTTGACTTCGGTCAATATTTTGGGTAAACGGACCCAGACCCATGATTTTACAGTTTGGAGGGTCCGTATGAAAATATGGGACGTGGTCGTATTCCCGCAATCAAATTCTGAGGTATCAAGTCCAAGAAATCAATTTTTAAAAAGAAATTATTTTCCTGAACTAATTATGAAGTAAAGAAAATGATTTATGTTTGAAATCATTGGTATCGGGCCCGTATCTTTGTTTCGAAGGCCGGTACAGGTCTTATATAGGATTTGTGTCGAGCCTGTGAAATTTGATAAGAAACAGACTTGAAATGACGTGAATTGGACCTTATTTGAGAAAATTGGAAAAAATTGGCTTCTTAAGTAATTCCATGATTTTAATGCTAAATTCATAGTTGTTGATGTAATTTTGGTGGTTTGAATGCACGGGCAAGTTTGAGTGATGTAATTAGGTTGGTGTGCATGTTTGGTTTGGAGCCCTGAGGGCTCGAGTGAGTTTTAGATTGGTCACTAAGTGGAATTTTGACTTAGGGTGTTGCAAGCCTGCAGGCTTCGCATTTGCGAAGCCTGGTCCGCAAATTCGAGTTCGCAAATGCGAAATAGCCCAGGCCAACCTTTCCTCGTAAATGTGAGTTATTCATCACAAATGTGATGTACCCCATCTTGGTCAGTCTTCGCAAATGCGACAGATAAATTGCAAATGTGACTTCGCAATTACGAAAGACACTTTGCAAATGCAAGCTTAACAGAGTCTAGGTTCGCAATTGCCAACCCTGGTCGCAATTGCAATACCCGCAGCCTGTAAATTCTCACTTAGACGCATTTTCAACCATTTTTCATATCTTCTCAAAACATATACTCTCTTGGACGATTTTCCAAAGAAAATTTCTTCTCCAAATCAATTGTAAGTCGTCTCTAACTAGATTTCCTTAATCTTTAACTTTTTTCCACATGATTGGAACTCAAAATCAATGATTTTCAGGGGGGGGGGGCAATTGGGTATTTTGAGTAGAACCTAGGTTTTTAAATTTTGGGGATTTGGACCTCGATTTGAGGTTCGATTTCAAAACAAATTATATATTTGGGTTCATGGGGGAATGGGTAATCAGGTTGTGCTTCGAACCTCAGGTTTTGATCGTGTGGGCCCGGGGGTGATTTTTGACGTTTTGGGTAAAACATTTGAAAAAATTATTTTCAGGCATTGGAAGTGATTCAATTAGCATTTACGGATGTAATTAAGTAACTTGTGGCGAGACACGAGCGAATTGGTAGTGGAATCAAGAGGTAAAGCAATAGTTGATACTTGAATTGTGTTCGTGGCATCGAGGTAAGTGTTTTGTCTAACCTTAGTTTGAGGGATTAGGAGTTGAGTCCTTTTTGCTCTGTGGTATTTATTGAGTACGATGTATAGGCATGGTAACCAGTATTCATACGTTGGTATCGAGCTTGCCCGTGAGTCTTATATTTTGATTACTATGACTTCATTGTATTATTCATGCCTTGGTGATGATTTCTATTGTTGGGCAAAGATTGTGGAAGTAATAGTGATATTTGAACATTAAGGAGCGTTGGCTCAAGTTGTATAATGAAATGTAAAAGTATAAGTGGTAATTGAACCTTTTAGAGAATAGTCTCAAGTTGTGAAAGTGAGTCATGAAGTAAAAGTGAAAAAGAGAAGAGAATCATTATATTGCCTCCCTTGCTGGGATATTGTTGCCTTTAATACTATCTTCCTTTCCGGGATGATGTTTTGATGTTGTTCCCTTTCCGGACTTGATTGTTGTACTATTGCTCCCTTGCCATGATCTTTATTGTAATTCCATTTATCTCCTTGCCTATTGCTTGTGGTTGTTTTTTGGGTGAGGAAGAGTGTTAAAGCATGACGGGTGATGCCGTGTATTGTATTGGTGAGAGAGTGTTAATGCACAAAGGGTGATGCCTTCTATGTTTTGTGAGGAAGAGTTTAAAGCACGAAGGGTGATGACGTGCCGCACGATGTACAATTCCGTACCATTTATATTAATTCTTTGGTGAGGACGAGAGTAATAACACGAAGGGAGATGCCGTGCACTTATTGGTTCTTGATTCTTATTGATAACTGAGATATGGTGTTACTCTTATTTAGCCGTTGTCTTTATATCCTTAATTGATGTTTTTCCCCCAAGCATGTTTCCCCTTCCCATACTTGACTGTACGTTACTTTTCTCCTTTTCCATTTTATATGGTTAAACTGCACAGGTTTAATTGGTAGTCTGGTCCTAGCCTCGTCACTACTTCACCGAGATTAGGCTTGGCATTTACCAACATATGAGGTCAGTTTTGCTAATACTACACTCTCTACTATGTGCAGATCCCAGAGCATTAGCTTTTGGACCTTATCTTGGGTGGTGCCTTTGGTCTATATGGAGATCCAAGGTAGTCCTGCAGGTGTCTGCAGGCCCTGGCATCTCCCTATATCCCTTCATCCTGTTTCATTTAAGTATTTCTGAAACAATGTATTATTTATCTTTCAGACTTGGTTTGTAGTACTCTTAGATCGTCTATGAAGCTGTGACTTCGGTTTTGGGTAGTCTTGTTTAATCTGTTGTATTGGATATACTCAATAGTTTTATTTATTTTCTTCCACTTGTTATAAATTCTGTTGTCTTTAAGTTATTGCTCATAATTGTTAAAGGATTAAAATGGTAAATAGGTAAATTGTTCAAACAGTCAGCTTGCCTAGATCACATTAGCAGGTGCCATCATGAATCCCGAGGGCGGGAAGTCCAGATCGTGACATCGATACTCAACTATAGATAAATATTACCTCTGGTAGAAGAATATTCATATGTGATGCAATAGCAGCTTACAAGCGCTTGTAGTAACAGCTTACAAGTAGCTTACACAACAACTTGCAGTAGCAACTTACACACCAACTTTCTTTCTTCAATAAATAGAGGATATTTAATTTTATTATATATATGAGTTTGAAGTTGAATAATACATCAACCTCTCTTTCTATGCTAGTCCTCTATTTCTTTACTTTAAAGTCTTTATTATAACACATTATCAGCACGAGACTCTGCCATTTTGGACACTTACTTCAAATTCAATTTTTATTTCAGTGTTCATCTCCGATGTAAGGCAATGCTCTTACATCCATGGTTAGATCTTGTTCATTTGGGGCATCATAGGTCAAATTATATCCTTGAGGTAGTAAGCTTTTCTTTTTGGTAGTAGAGATGTAGCTATCACTTATGTCGGGAGTGGCAAAATTTGCGTAAAGTAACTTGAGTCTTTTGCTTATATTTGGTTTAATATCTTTATCATCACTTGCTTGATTTTATGCTACGTATACAGTACATATTTTGGTATTTATTTTCTTCATCATAATTATCTTAATAAAGAATTATAAAGTGAATAACATTGTTTGATTCACTTAAACTCCAGCAGAGTTTGCAAGAAATATATAACCACCAGAAGTAGTTATGTTTCGTATATCTTATTGTAACAAAATTTTATGAACCACCAGAAGTGGTATATGCCTACCACCACCAGAAGTGATAATTTAGGCTTTCTATGGTTACAATTGAAGATAATTTAGAGAAAATTTCTCTATACTACTTGCATGCCTCGAATTACTCGTAAAGTAGCAATATCTTAAAAGAGGTCCTAAGCCATCACACAATTTAGTGTGATTATTGCACGTTCAAATAATTATGTTCCGTTCCCTAAAGGATGAGAACTTTGATAAATATTAATCCATTCTTGAAGTGACTGTGTCAATATTAATAAAGCTCATAAATATGAACACATTTTTATGTGAATACATTACAATTCATCTCCAGAAGAGGTAATAAGATTGAGGGAATATACACTCAATATTTCGTATATTAAATTTGCTCCTAAAGAAGAAAGACAATTGAAATTTCTCCTGAAGCATGAAAATAATATGAAATTGTATCTTCTATGCTTAAACAAAATAATAATATATTCAAAGTTATTTTTGAAGCACATTTTCATTCCCTGAAAAAGTGAATGAAGAAATACCACAACTCACCTCCTGAAGATGAAGAATAAAAATGGATAGAAATCTTGTTTTGATGGCATAAAGATCA
Organism: Nicotiana benthamiana; assembly: GCA_034376525.1. Lineage (NCBI taxonomy): Eukaryota > Viridiplantae > Streptophyta > Magnoliopsida > Solanales > Solanaceae > Nicotiana > Nicotiana benthamiana. The sequence goes on along the minus strand of CM067328.1, from coordinate 102,908,429 downwards.
TTGTCGTATGTACCCGTTGTACGTAAAATATCGTGAATTTTTTTATTAAATATCATTCGAAGGCAAAACTATTCTTGTAGAATGTTTTCCACTACAACCAATTTAAAAAGTTAGTTATAAAGTTCTCCGAAGGAAATAACAACTCAAGTATCTTTCCCTGAAGGATGTAGTGACTATGTGATTACCATTTTGATAAAAGAAATTCATATGTTAATGGCGTTTCTCCCCGAAGGAGATATTAGTCTCAAAGTTGGTCGTAAAATACTAAAAACTCTTAATTTCTTGCATTTATAAATTTAGAATTGTCTTTATATTGTTAATTTGATTATGATTTTCTCTCATAACACCACAAGCGTCTGAACTCTATTTGGTAGTACAAAATTTATCAAAATCTCCTGAAGAGCTAACTCCTTAGAAGATGATACAAATAGTGTCTGAATAACATTTGATTGTGAAAAATAAATTGAAATCTCCTGATGAGCTTATATGCAAATTTGTCATTCATATTATATGATTATGGTCAAAACATATATTGTATTAAATGTGAAGTTTACTAATACAAATGTGTCACGACCCCAGTTCGTCCTCCATAAATATATCGTGATGGCACCTAGTCCCTACGACTAGGTAAGCCTAACAATGCGGAAATATAATCAATTGCGGAAGAAAACATTTATACTGAACCAAGTAATAACTGAATGATCAAGGTGTCACCTGGCACATACAATATCAACTCTCTCATAACTAATCAAAAATTTCCAAAATCCGGAATCTCACAAATCACAAGCTAAGGGATACATAAGACGCTCTGACTCAAGAATGTCTATACAAAAGAGAAATACTGAAAGAACTATACTTATTATAGAAAGCTAGAAAGGGACTCCTCGATCTGCGGATGCATCATATTATTAGTTCATAATAAATGGAACAACTAGCACCCGATTTACTCATACCCGGTTAGCATCAATGGGAATATTAGTTCAGAACATAATTTTAATGGGGATCTCCCGGGAATCGAACCCGTAGTGCATCATACCAATAACAGAGAATCTCCCGGGAATTGAACCTGTAGTCCATCATACCAATATAAGAGGATCTTCCGGGAATTGAACCCGTAGTCCATCATACCAATAGCAAACAAAATAGGAACAATGTCACCACAACCTTCATAATTTATCACAATCATCCCCTGACATAGCCCACCTTATTTCTCCACGTGTGCAACCTATAAAAATGTAGCAAACACCGCCTTATTTCGCCACACGCGCATCACAATATTCCCACCGTATTCCGACACATGCGCAATCCACATATAAACATATAATATATCCTGCCTTATTACGCCGCATGTGCAAAAACATCAATAGCATCAATAACACAGCAAAGACCTCGTGCAACTCTCCAACAACAACCGCACGGCAGAGACCTCGTGCATTATGGTACCAAAAGTCGCTCAATAATTGAAAATATATGTACAAAAGCAAAACAAGGAAATCAACAATGGAAACAACAATGCCCCGGCAAGGGAATCAATAAAAGAACCAATAATGTCCCGGCAAGGGAATCGACAATAGAAATAATAACGTCCCGACAAGGGAATCAACAACAGAAATAATAACGTCCCAGCAAGGTAAATCAACAATACATGCTAAGGCCACGGAACAACAAGGAAAGCACAATAACCTCCACGGCAAAACAAGACATAATAAGTGCAAAATAACTACACCGATACCACAACAGTTGAACAGGTAATATAATTGCACGAAGTTAAAGCAGAACTTACAATCAAGGAGTAACCAACAATAAAAAGGCAACATGAATCAAGTAAACTACAATTTAAAGAAACAACAACTAATCACAAGATATCTATCTTCTTTCCATTTAAATTCAAATAATTACATGCGATATAATATTTATGATTTCCAATTAATTACATGCGATATCTGAAACTCACCCCAGGCTCCCGAGACCGCGTCTATTCACACATACAAGTCATATAACCTAACACGGACTCGCTCGAAGTCCCAAATTATATAACACAACATCGAAACGATGCATCAAACCAAAATCAAGCTTATAAACTTCTAAATCTTCAAATAACAAATCTCATACTGAAACCTATCATTTCAACTCAGAATGACGCCAACTTTTGCAGACAGGTCCAAAAGTCAACTGCGGGTCACACTTCTTCATTTTCCAACTTCAACTTTCGCCGAAATGCCTCAATTTACTCTATGGACCTCCAAATCTGAATCCGGACGCGCGCCTAACTCCAACATCACCATACAAAGATTTTGAGATCATCCACGACCCATTCCGGGGTTGTTTACCCAAAAGTCCAGTTCCGGTCAAATTTTAATCGTTCTAACTTTCTAGATAAGATTTTTTTCTCTAGAATTAACTCCAAACCATCCGAAAACTAAATTCCACCATGCACACAAGTCGATACTAATGTTCTGAAGCTTCTCCAGACCTTATGCAACTGAACGAAGCTTAATTTTTTCAAAACGACCGGTCGGGTCGTTACACCCTCCCCCTCTTAAAACCAACGTCAAATGTGCTAAAATTCACCTCGAAGTTCTCAAGTCTCCGAGTGCGCACTTCCAGCATACACTCGTGGGTGACCCCAGGTCACCCCAATCCAGTTTGGCACGACGACACCATCTCAACTAAAATTTAACCCTTCTAATACCATTAAGCCTTCAAGCCAGATCCCTCAGCTTACTTCCCTTTCCAAAAGACCCGATCCTAAGTCCATATTCGATATCAGTCTCAACTAGTTAATTCAACACAGGTCAACACATACAGGGTACAACCACACAACATGACACACCACACATAGTCCCACAATTATATTTATGATAGCAATAAATGCTTGAGATCAAATCTGTACTGGCCATAAGCCTCATATTCAATAGGAACTCTTTTCAACCACACATAACACTGGCGATGATACAACAACCACAACAACCACATGACGAAACACCCGATTAACCAAATCTAAGCTAACACCAACGGGTACACACCCCACAAACAAAAATTCAAGGAGCATAGAATGAAAATGAATGAATATGGGAATGGAAACACATAAGAGAACTAACAAAGAAATTAAACTAGCAAAAAATTCTTCAAATACACAAATCTACAAGACATCTAACAAGAAAGAATGAAAGCACACAATGGATTCACAAAGATCTTATACTGATATAACTCTCACCATACTGCACAGCCCGGAATTGAAACACATAAGAGAACTAACAAACAAATTAAACTAGCAAAAAATTCTTCTAATACACAAATCTACAAGACATCTAACAAGAATGAATGAAAGCACACAATGGATTCACAAAGATCTTATACTGATATAACTCTCACCATACTGCACAGCCCGGTCTCAACATATCAAATCACCTAAAATCACGAGGGTCTCGCCCTCAACACTGAATAACAAGTAGGGTACACATCAACCCATCTAGAGACTCTCACTAGATAAATTCCATCTACAATTTACAACATAGACTAGCTCCCACACCCGTGGAGCATAAAAATCATAGCTCGCAACCAAGAATGCTCGGAAATCACATCAAGCCTACCATAACACACAACAGGAAAATACCACTAGCCTCATAACTCTTGACAGCGGCTAGAACAAACGATAGACACGATTATCACTCATAAAACCTCCTAACGGAATAATCACATAGACAGAGGGCAAATCATGAAGCACTCCCATAAATAGAACAACAAGCCAAGAACTCAACCTGATAAGTAGAATTGTGATGAACTACAGAGAGTGCCTTTCTATAACAAACTGAATCTGTAACGGAGTGACATTAGTTGGCGTACCAGCCTCAAACCTACTATATGAAACACATGAACGAGCTGGGTCTCCCCCTCTTGGGTGCCCTCTCCCTGTTTATATACCTCGCCGCGTCACATTTGTCTGAAGTCTGGGACAATCTCTCACCATATAGCTAATATCTCCATACTCAAAGCACCCTCTCTACTGACGAGGTGGTGGAAACTGTACGGTACGGGTTCTCCGAGACCCATGAACACCTGAGTCACCATGCAAGGCCAAAAGCATGAACTGAATTGGCTAACCTGCAAAACTTCTACCATGACACACCCTGCCTCCAAAATAAGGACCAGTATATCTCAGCGGCAAACGAGGCCTCCTCGCCTCATCAGAATCTCTCTCCTAATCTCATCGGCTCTCTCTCTCTCAAGACCCTGCCTGCCCCCCCCCCCCCCCTCTCTCTAACATGCATACCCTCTATCCTCCTAGCAATGTCACCACCTATTGATACGAAATATCCATCTCTAACTCACAAGCCATAATGAACCTGATGCTGGGAATAAGCCCCTCAATGAACCGACGAACATTCTCACGAACAGTAGAAACCAAGGCTGAGGCATGTCTAGCCAAACTGTTGTAATAGACAGTATACTCTGAGACGGTCATAGCACCCTGGCAAAAATGCTCAATCTCCGCGCATCATGCATCCTTGAAGCTCTGAGGAACAAACTCTCTCAGGAACATATCTGAAAACTTGGTCCAAGTTAGTGAAGCTGCCTCCTCTAGGTTGTCTAACTCATAGGTGTGCCACCAATCATAGGTGGTCCCTCGAAGCTGGAAAGTAGTGAAAGAAATCCCGCTCGACTCAGAGATGCCCATAGTACAGACAATGCGGTAACACTCATCAAGAAACCCCAAGGCATCATCTAATGCTAATCCACTGAACACCGGAGGACTATCATCTTGAACCTCTCTAGTCTCATATGCTCCTTCTCGGAAGCCACTACACCATGCCCGAGGGCTGAACTGGTGCTGCAGGAGGCGCAGGAATAATATCGAGATTCTACTCAACATGAGCTCGCTACCCAAGAGTGCGGGCGTCGGGATTCTGTGCTACTCCATCGGCCTGGGGTGTGGCTGCAGCAAGGGGAAGAAATCCGGCCTTAGCCAAAGTGGTGTACATACGCATGAACTGCGCCAAAGTCTCCTAAAAGGCTAGAGTAGTAGTAGTTGTAGGCATGTGAGATGCCTGGACTCCGCCAGGATCTGCTGGTGGTACCTTGGCAGCCGCTCGCTCAGGTGCTCTCCCTGCACCACGTGCGCGTCCTCGAACTCTACCTCGACCCCGACCTCCGACGACTGCAGCAGGGGGCACGGGTGCCTGATCACCTCAGTAGTACGTGTCCTAATCATCTGTGAGCGAGTAGAAGACAGAGGCTTGGGATTGTAAATGTCAAAAATCTCGCACAACAGGGAAATCAAATGAGTGGAATTTTCCTAACCATTACATAGCCTCTCGCAGATAAGTACAAACGTCTCCGTAACGATCCACAAGACTCTAATAAACCGGCTTATGATCTATGACTCCTATGAACCTAAAGCTCTGATACCAACTTTTCACGACCCTAGTTCGCCCTCCATGAACATGTCGTGACCGCACCTAGTCCCTACGGCTAGGTAAGCATAACAATGCGGAAATATAATCAATATCGGAAGAAAACATTTAAACTGAACAAAGTAAATAACTGAATGATCAAGGTGTCACCTAGCATATACAATATCAACTCTCTCACAACTAATCAAAAATTCCCAAAACCCGAAATCTCACAAACCACAAGCTAAGGGATACATAAGAGGCTCTGACTCAAGAATGTCTATACGAAAGAGAAATACTGAAAGAACTATACTAATTATAGAAACATGGAAAGGGACTCCTCGGTCTGCGGACATAGCAGATATGCCTCGAAATCTCCACCGATATGCATCCTTCCAAGGCTGTCAAAACTGAATGAGAGTACATGAATCTGCACAACAAAAGTGTGCAGAAGAGTAGCATGAGCACACCACGGTGGTGCCCAGTAAGTATCAAGACTAACCTCGATGGAGTTGTGACGAGGAACATTTGATACACCTACCGGTCAATAAACAATATAAGAGAAATATAGAAATGATATGTAAATATGTAAAGACTGCACGGATGAGTAAAAATGCTACAAATCACAATAAGGCTAACGAATAATAAGTAACAACGAGAATACAATAAATGATAATATGAAAATGACGGCAGAAATCACAACCTAAATATTGAAATCACAACACAATAAGGACAAACAAGCCACTAACTCATTATTCTACAATGATGCTTACATAAGGTCTTTCCAACTCTTTTCCCAATTCTACCACAAACTCTTAGAGCAGCCACAACTCTTGGAAACCAAGCATATGAAGTCTAACACTGGCATCTTGTGCCCCATCAATAACACGTCATGATGACAACTAACTAGTCAACTAGGGTCACTCTCACATATATATAATGGGTAAACAGGGGCATATCCCTACCCCTAGCCAAATCAGAAGGGATTCATCTCTAATATGAGGGTCCAACTATGTGTATGCTTGTGCAAGTTTATCTAACAGGAGTCTTACCAACTAGTAAGTATAATAAATGAAACGACTAGCACCCGATTTACTCACACCCGGTTAACATCAATGGGAATATCAGTTCAGAACACAATGAGTTCAATGGGGATCTTCCAGGAATCGAACCCGTAGTTCATCATACCAATAATAGAGGATCTCCCGGGAATTGAACCCGTAGTCCATCATACCAATAGAAAACAAAATAGTAATAATGCCACCACAACCTTCACAATTCATCACAATTAGCCCCTGACATAGCCCACCTTATTTTGCCACGTGTGCAACCTATAACAATGTAGCAAACACCGCCTTATTTCACCACACGTGCATCACAATATTCTCACCTTATTCCTCCACATGCGCTATCCGCATATAAGCATATAAACATATCCCGCCTTATTACGCCGCATGTCCAAAAACATCAATAGCAACAATAACACGGCAAATACCTCATGCAACTCTCCAAAAATGGCCGCACAACAGAGACCTCGTGCATCATGGTACAAACAGCCGCTCATTAAATGACAAATATATACAGGAGCAAAACAAGAAAATCAAAAATGGAAACGATAATGCCCCAGCAAGGGAATCAACACCAGAACCAATAGTGTCCTGGCAAGGGAATCAACAACAGAAACAAAAATGTCCCAGCAAGGGAAATCAAGAATACCTGCTAAGGCCACGTAACACCAAGGAAAGCACAATAACCTCAATGACAAAACAAGACATAATAAGTGCAAAATTACTACACCGATACCACAATAGTTGAACAGGCTATAAAATTGCACAAAGTAACAGAGGAAATTACAATCAAGGAGTAACCAATAGTAAAAAGTCAACCTGAATCAAATAAATTACAATTTAAAGAAATAATAACTAATCATAGGATATCTATCTTCTTTCCATTTAAATCCAATTAATTACATGAGATATAATATTTATGATTTTCACTTAAAGGCGAGTAGATATGACGGGTAATATGACAATAGAAGGGTAATTATCTTCAGCTAAGCACATAAAAGTCCGTTAAACAGCAAGAATAAATCAACAAGGGCAAATAAATATCGAGTAAGACATGTAGGGTGATACTAATAACAGGGAAATCAATCGTATCAATATCATACTCGGTGATTTCAAGAGTCTAATAACCTAAAAGAGACAATTTACCACAAATAAATCCGAGCACGCACTCGTCATCTCGCGTACACGGAATACAATAAACAGAGAAGACTTAAATCCTAAGGGGAAGTCCCCCACACAAGGTTAGGCAAGATACTTACCTCAATCCGGCCAATTCAATACTCAATTTAGCTTTCCTACCAATTCATCAATGCTCGGCTCAATCTAGCCAAAAAAACAACTTGAATACATCAAACAATGCAAGAGAAAGCAATTTCAATTGACAAAACTATGATTCTTATACAATTTGCAAAAAGTCAACAAAAGTCAACTCCCCAAGACCGCACCTCGGAACCCGACAAAATTTACAAAAATTGAACACATGTTCCTCTACGAGTTCACCCATACAAAAATTATCTAATTCCGATACCATTTGGTCATTCAAATTATCATTTTATATTTTTGAAAGATTTCACAATTTTTCCCAATTTTTCCTTTAGATTCTCATGAATTTGATGTTAAATCTAAGATATAAACACAAAATATAGTTAGAACTGGACTAGAGACACTTACCCAATGATTTGGAGGAGTTTTGGTCTTTGAAAAATCACCTATGGAGGTTTAGGGTTTGAGATAATTGAAAAATTGGTGAAAATCCCATCAAAAACCTCACTTAACAGGTCTCAGATGTCGCATTTGCGACCCAGGTTTGCAATTGCGAACCCTTGGAAATTCCGAACAAAAAATGGCTGGCAGAAGTCGCATTTGCGAAAAAAAATTTGCATTGGCGAACTGGGCATCGCAAATGCGATGAAAATGTTTGCATTTTCGAATACACCAGAAACCAACAATTTTTCCCGATACAAAAATGAGCATAACTTCCTCATACGATATCCAAATTTGGTGATTCTTTTTCCAATGGCTCTGAAATTTTGGTACGGATCTGAAGATTCAAACGAAACTGAAATTGGATCTCATTTACTCAAGGTGGTATTATTTTTGCTTGATGAAACGATGACAAAGCATCCAAAAACAAGTGCAACATACCCTAAACCTATCCGAAACACACCCGAGGCTCCCGGGACCCCGTCTAATCACACATAGAAGTCATATAACCTAACACAGACTCGGTCGAAGTCCCAAGTCACATAACACAACATCGAAATAACGAAATCATACCAAAAAGCAAGCTTATGAACTTCTAAATCTTCAAACAACGAATCTCATGCCGAAATCTATCAATTCAAGTTGGAATGATGCCAACATTTGCAGACAAGTCCTAAATGACATAATGGAGCTGCTTCAACTCTGGGAATCACGTTCAGATCCCAATTTCCCAAAAGTCAACTTTGGGTCAAACTTTTTCATATTCCAACTTCAACTTTCGCCGAAATGCCTCAATTTACTCGACGGACCTCCAAATCTGAATCCAGACGCGTGCTTAACTCCAAAATCACCATACAAAGCTGTTGAGATCATCCACGACCCATTCCGGGGACGTTTACCCAAAAGTCCAGTTCCGATCAAATTTTCACCGTTCTAACTTCCAAGATAAGGTTTTTTCTCTAGAATTGACTCCAAACCATTCAAAAACTGAATTCTACCATGCACGCAAGTCGATACTAATATTCCAAAGCTGCTCCAGACCTTATGCCACTGAATGGAGCTAAATATTTTGAAACGACCGGTCGGGTCGTTATAAAATAGCTATTATATTGATGATTGGAAGATTGAAAATCTTCACGTTTCTACAATTATAAAGGGTAAAATAATATGTGTATGAGACCCGCCTTGTTCTTCAATTTGTTCTACATCATGTATCACTGTAAAGCAGAGGTTTATTAATGTAAACGTTTATGCCATAATAAAATAGAAATTTATTAAGAGATGTCACATATCATGATAAACTTGAAGTTTTCATTTGCATTTTTAAATGAGCTATTTGATAATTATGATAAGCATATACCGAAGAACCAGAATATTCTTTAAGAATTCTCTTGTGCTACTTGTTCTCATAATAAATTGGTTATACCGGCTAAAGTTGGAACAAAGACCCTTGAATTCTGGAATATAAAAAAAGGTGAATATGAGCCCATTCACCTGTCATATGAACTACTTATAGATGAATATATAAGAAGGTTACATGTGTGTCCATCGTCAACCTGCAGCTTGACATTTGAAATTGTTTTCTCAACTAAGAGCATAACATTCAGATTATTAAATCAAGACAGTTCATCTTGATAATGGTGGTTTATATCCAAAGCTAGTTTAGCATTGAATACATCCTTTTAATGGCTAAACCATTGCTTATGAGAATAAAGCTTCATGTGTTGGTCTAAGATTTTCTAAATTGCATATAGCAGCAGTTGTATGTATCAAACCAACAATATATGTTTTTTCCACCCCTCACAATTGTTTTAGGATCAGAAACCAAATATTTTTACTAACTTTTGATGTGTGGTATATGATTAATTTTCTACCACAATACACACAGATATGTTTTCCATAGAAAATTGGGGATATATGTTAGTTTTTCTAACATCTGGTGGATGAAATAAACCGCGGAAAACTATGCTATATGAATTGAATTATCATTAATATGATCCTCATTCATAAGATAATCAAGTAAAATGCTAGACGAATTTGCTGCTCAAAAATTAAATATCATATTTTAGCTGCAAATGCACCTACTAAACTTAAAGTCCCTGAAGGATAGAGGTTACTATAAGCATGAAGCGTGGTAGATCAATCGGTTCCAAAGATAACAATCCTTAAAAAATGATAGGAGCTAATAATCAAAATTATCATAATGAGGAGGAAATGAGCTCTAGAAGAGCCCACGACATAACATTTCATGAAACTCCAGAAGAATTTCAGGTACCTGAAAATAAAGAAAGTGGTGAAATCTGAAAAAGTTAAGCCGCTTAAGAACCGATACAAAATGATTGTAGACGATATATTTGATACAATATAGTGCATAATATTGTAAAGATTGTGGCTAGCAAGCATGTTGTCCAGGCACCTGGAGATGTCATGACATTTAAATGCAAGGCATAACCTATACGACCCATTTGATTACGTCTATATCAAGATCCCTGGAGGATTTAAAATGCTTGAAGCATATAATTCAAAGTCGTACTCAATCAAATTACGAAGATCTTTGTATTGTTTAATGCAATCTGGTGCATGTGGTATTATCGCCTTAGTGAATATTTGCTGAAAGAAGGGTACGTAAGTAATGTTATTTCTCCATGTATTTTTATAATAAAAATATCATCAGAATTTGTTATACTTGTTGCTTGTGTTGATGACATAAATCTTGTTGGAACTCCAAAAGAGATCCAAAAGGGTAATTGAATATTATAAGAAAGAACTTGAGATGAATGATCTTGGAAAGACAAAATTTTGTCTTGATCAGCAAATTGTCACGACCCAAATTTTCCACCTTTGGGAGTTGAGATGGCGCCTAATGATGAGATCTAGGAAATCCTACCCTTAACTACCTTTTTCATTAACCGATTTACTTTTTTTAACCATTATCAGTAATAGCATGAAAATAATAGAATCAAATAAATAAGGGAAGACTTAAATTACAGAAACTAAACAATAATGTGTAAATCAACATAAGCCTCTACCAAAGAACTGGTATCACATCACTCACGAACTACTAAGAGTACAAAATACAACAGTTTAAAAGAAATGTAAATTGTTTCTCTCAAATACATGAGATAAAACAAAACAAAATAAAGATAGAGGAGATGCCGGGCCCCCGGACGCCTGCAAGGCTACCTTGGTGTCTCGGTGGACTGAAAGCTAGCTCTCGTGCTACTGCTGCTGTCCAATACCTGGATCTGTGCAAAAAGTACAGAATGTAGTCTTAGCACAATCGACTCCATGTGATGGTAAGTTCCTAGCTTAAACCCAGCGAAGTAGTGACGAGGCTAGGAACAGACTACCAAATAAACCTGTGCAATTTAAATATACATATACAACGGAAAAGTAATACAGGAAGTAACTAGTCAATACGGGAAGGGGAAATATGATGTGAGGGTGGCAACAATTCTAAATAGAAAACCTCAATAAAAGAAAGAAACAACAAAGCCAGAATATCAACAAGAATAAAAAATAGACAATTTGTACGGCATCACCCTTCGTGCTTTTACTCTCGTCCTCACCAAATCAACCGTATTATAATAATATGGATGGCATCACCCTTTTTGCTTTTACTCTCTTTCTTCATAATATATTCAATGAATATCGGTACGGAATGGTACATTGTATGCCACAGAATCACCCTTTGTTCTTTGCAACTCTTTTCTCACAGTAGCAAATAGTGAACGACATCACCCTTCGTGATTTACACTCTTTCTCTACATAGCAAGCAATGCACGGCATTACCCTTCGTGCTTTACACTCTTCCTCACCCAAACAACAATCACAAACAAAGGGGCAAGAGAGTAGAAATTAATGATAGAAATCGTGGCAAGGAAATACAATTAAACAGCTAAATCCCAGCAAGAGAACAATATCAATAAAAACCTACATCCCGACAAGGGAGATAATCAACAAAATAACAAACATCCCAGCAAAGGAACAGTCAAATAACTCTTTCAGTCTCTTTTACTTCTTACTTTATAATACTTTACCACTTGAGCCAATGCTCTAAAGGGTTCAATTATCTCATATACTTTCAAAATTCGTATTATAACTCGAGCCAATGCTCCTCGAAGTTCAAAGATCACAATTCCTTTCACATGCTTTTTACAATATATAAAATCATCATAAAACATGAAAGATACAACAAAATCAGAATATTCAGAATATAAAGACTCACGGTCATGTTAGAGACCAACGTATAGATACTCGTAACCATGCCTATACATCATACTCGACAATTAGCACGTAGCAAAGAAGACTCAACTCCTAATACCTCAAGCTAATGTTAGACCAAACACTTACCTCAAACTTCCACAGCCAAATCAATCCTCAATTACCGCTTTTCCTCTCGAATTCGGCTCCAAATCGATTGTATCTATATAATAATGAATTCAATACATCAATAAACGCTAAACAATACGAAACCAGCTTTCCATGCATTCTTCCCAAATATCAAAAAACTGACCTGGGCCCGGTTGGTCAAAATACGAGATTCGGACAAACATTATATCACCCATTCTCCCACGAGTTCGAATATATAATTTATTTTCAAATTCGACCCTAAAACAAAGTCTAAATGAAGAAGCCCTAAATCTACCCAATTCCCTAATTTCTACCCTTAATCACATATTTTAGGCCTAGGATTTCAAGAAATGTTGAAGGAAATGGAAGAAAATGTTCTAAGAATTACTAACCCAAGAGGTTTTGATGAAGAATTGCTTCAATGGTTACCCAAGAGCTTGGAGAAGAAAGGCTTTGTGAATTTCTTTGGTTAATCCTGTAATGGCACTGTTCTGGAATCTTAAATATTAACTGCGCGAAATTACTCATCGCGTTCGACAGGCTGGTCGCATTCGGGATGAATAACACTTAGCAGGCCATCACGATGACGAGAAGAGGAATGCGAATAGTAAAAATGTTGTGTCCCAGAAATTGTTCTAACCGAACGCGTGGGCCATCACACGAACGAGAAGAGGGAATCCTATAAAGCTACGCGAACGCGAGTATATGTACGTGAACGCGATGAGGAAAAGAAGACTCAGCCCTCAGCGTAAAATAACACTATGCAAACGCAAGGGCTGGGATGCGAACACGAAGAAAGAAAAAGTTAAAGCTTCACGAACGTGAGAGATGTGACGGGAACCCGAAGAAGGAATGGGGTTTGCAATAGCTGAAACAAAATTTGCAATTTTCATAAGTCCAAAACCACTCTGAAATACCTCTGAAACACTCCCGAACCCTCCGGGTTCCTAACAAAACACATGCACTAAATCAGCAACATCCTACGAACTTAACCATGCGATCAAATCGCCAAAATAACATCAAAAACAATGAATCAAACCTCAAAATCAAGAGTTTTTCCTCAAACTTCATGAAGTTTGAAAATTAGAAATTTAAGCCCGAAACATGTCAAACTACGTCCGATATTAACCAAACTTTACAAAAATATCTTAAATCATATATCAGACATGTATCGGATACCGGGAAAAAAATACGAGCCCGATACACACACGTTCTAATCGAATTTCATTTCAATTTTCCTTAAAATTTTCAGAAAAATAATTTCCTTTAAAAACTTCATTTCTCGGGCTCGGGACGTCAGAATTCATTCCGAGCATGCGCCTGAGTCTCATATTTTCCTACAGACCCTCCGGGATCGTCAAATTATGAGTACGGGTTCGTTTACCTAAAATTTAGATCGGAGTTAAATTTATTTATATTAAAATCAAAATTTAGCATTTTTCACAAAATTTCATATTTAAGCTTTCTGGCTACGCGCTCGAACTACGCACGCAAATTAAGGCAACTCTAAATGAGGTTTTCAAGACCTTGGAAGCACAGAATGGGTAAGAAAATAGGTGATGACCATTTGGGTCATCACACAAATTAAACATTTAGCAGACGAGATCTTTATCCATTAATCTGCCTATACAGAAAGAGTCTTAAAACGCTTTTATGTGGACAAAGTACACCCATTGCGCACACCAATGGTTGTTCGATCACTTAAATTTAATAAGGATATGTTCCGACCACCAGAAGAGGAGAAGGAGCTTCTTGGTCCCAAAGTACCCTATCTCAGTGCAATTGGTAAACAAATGTAACTTGCTACTGCAACTAGGACTGACATGGCATTTTATGTTAATTTCCTAGTAAGATATAGTTCTTCTCATACACTGAGACATTGGCACAGGATTAAGCATATATTGTGATATTTAAAGGGAACTCTTGAAATGGGTTTGCTTTATGCTAACAAAGATAGTACAAATCTTGTTGGTTATGCTGATGCAAGTTATTTATCTGAAACACATAAAGCTATATCTCAAACAAGATACGTGTTTACATGTGGAAGTACTGTCATATCATGACACTCCAAAAAGCAATTTATTGTTGCTACTTCTTCAAATCTTGCTGAGATAATAGTTATTCATGAAGCAAGTACGAAATGTATATGATTGAGATCAGTGTTTCATTTTACTAGAGAAAGGAGATAGAACAAAGGGAGGATTTATAAAAGGAGATAGAACAAAACACATTTCACCAAAATTATTCTACACACACGATCTTTAGAAAAATGGTGACGTTGACGTGCAACAAATCTGTTCAACTGACAAGTTCACTAAATCTTTGCCAACTTCAAATATTGAGAAGATGATATACAATATTGAAATACGGAGACTCAAATATTTGAAACAAGATTTTCCTTACTAAGAATTTTTTCCCACAGGATGTTTCGTAGTAAGATTTTAATGAAGCACATTATCTTTTAAAGAGCATCCAAGGGGAGTGTTATATATACATATATATATATATATATATATATATATATATATATATATATATATATATATATATATATATATATATATATATATATATATATATAAATGAGTACCTAATATGATAAGCTTCTTCAGGAGGCTTATTTTCAATAGAGTACGAAATAAATAAACATATCTACAGCGGAGTCCTATATGGATAGGCTACGAAATATATCTACGAAATATATATACATATATATATATATATGTATATATATGTATATATATATACATATATATATATATATATATATATATACATATATATATATATACATATATATATATATACATATATATATATATATATATATATATATATACATATATATATATATACATATATATATATATACATATATATATATATATATATATATATATATATATATATACATATATACATCTAATACTCCATTGTCAATAAGCTTCCTGAAGTAGCCTATCCATATAGGACTCCGCCGTAGATATGTTTATTTATTTCGTACTCTATTGAAAATAAGCCTCCTGAAGAAGCTTATCATATTAGGTACTCATTTATGAATAAATATTATCTCCGGTAGAAGATTATTTATATGTAATACAGTAGCAGCTTACAATCAACTTATAAGGATCTTATACAACAGCTTACAGTAGCGGCTTACAAGCAATTTACACGGCAGCTTGCAGTAGTAGCTTACGCAACAGCTTGCAATAGCAGCTTACACAAAAGCTTCCTTTCTTCTATTAATAGAGGAGATTTCAGTTCATTATATATATGAGTTTGAAGTCAATAATACACCAATCTCTCTTTATACTTATCCTCGATTTCTTTACTTTAAAGTCATTATTTTATAACAAGATAGAACTTCATCACCATAATTGATTTTCCATATGTATATTGGACTTAAATTTTAAGAAAGAAAGACTAAAGGCACATAAATAAAACTATATACTTGCTTACAAAAAAATTTTACTACGTCTTTCGCTAATATCAACATGCTAAGATTATCTGCTATATATTTTGGAAGAATGTTTTATGCAAAGAGTAGATTCTCTGAGAATAAAATATTTGTTAGGAAAATCATTCTTGAGTAAATTGGTGATTTGAAAAATAGAGAAGAAATAACATTGTTATGACACAAT
Source organism: Nicotiana benthamiana (assembly GCA_034376525.1). Lineage (NCBI taxonomy): Eukaryota > Viridiplantae > Streptophyta > Magnoliopsida > Solanales > Solanaceae > Nicotiana > Nicotiana benthamiana. Next base: position 102,892,271 of record CM067328.1, on the reverse strand, counting down.
TCAAGCAATAGAAATAACACCACTCGAAGTCATTTTCCAAGTCCAAAACAAATAGAAAATTTTCTGGACACTAGACTCCCACGTCCTTTCTTTCTCCTCTCAATATCTCTGATCAAGCATCCCACATGGTATAAGAATAATATTACCTCGTTGTATTTAATTGGTCTCCAAAATTATTAGCACATGAATGCTTTTTAATTTTATCCGTATATGTTTAATCGTTGCAGGACCAATTATTTTGGATAATTTACCACTTAAATATTTTCAAAGTCTGGAAATACCGTTTTTGAATTTCTAACACTTCAAGGTAACATTTTGGTTTTGAAGAAACACCAAGGTATACCGACTGATGTAATCCTTCAAATATTGCATCTACATGGAGAGATGAGATTATAAAAAATAACACTAGTAGAGTACATGTAAGAACAAAAGTAGTTGATGGATCTGCATTAACATTTTGGCTACAACATCTTTAAATGCTTGCTACTGCTATTAAGGGGTATTTAGGCTTTTTAAGAATTATTTTTTTCCCAATTAATTAGTGTATTACTAGAAATAAAATGGGCATTTGATAATTCGTAATTAAAATACTTGAGTGGATGATTATTTTGGTTAGTTTTTCAAAATAAAAGAATGGTATATATATATATATATATATATATATATATATATATAGTAAGAAGAGAGGCATTCTGGGCCGACTAATATGACTACATGCCCATGTAATGCAATGGCTTGGAAGCAAGGTTGACGAGAGCTCTAACAGGCCTTGGAGGATCGAACCCACATATGTGACAAAATACGGGGATGACTTGCGACTAGGAGTGAAAGGACAACCGAGAGCATCTGCTGATAACTTATAATTTAAACATTGGGTGAACGATTATTTATGTTAGTTTTTCAAAATAAAAGAATGATCATGAAGAGTAAAAGAGAAAAGATTGCTCCCTCCATTTTACTATATAGTAAAGTTTGAATATACAAGAAGTTTGAGAAAGAAAGGGATAGTTCTGATAAAAAATAAAAAAAAACCAACAAATCATGAACTCTCCTCCTGCATCTCCATCTCCATCTCCATCACTCGCTGCATCTTCATCTTCACTCGTTCCACCCACACCACCAGATATACACATGAATCTAGCCCTATCCATATCCCCACCACACCAAAAACTCCCTTACACCACCTTGGAAATCATATGAACATTGATGCCACTGCCAATAAGGAACAATAACAGCTAATACCAAATCACATGCAAATCGACCCACCTGCCATTGCTCCCCAACTAAAATCTTTCCTCGAAACACTTACCTCCAATACCTCGTTACCTTCTTATATTTCAAATAAAAAACTATTACCACAGAGGTTGATCGCACGGATGAAACAATTAATAAATATGATTCTGATGACTTCATTCCCCTCACTGCAGAGGACAAAGAAAGACTATATACACCTTGGCAAAACTCTATTATCATCAAGATCTTTCGTCGAACTGTGGGATACCACATCCTTAAAACAAAATTAACAAATACTTGAAAACCCAAATAGGAAATACATCTCATAGATCTGGTATGTAATTTCTTCCACATTAAGTTCCTCTATGAAGAAAATACACACAAGGCACTTCATGAAGGGACTTGGTTTATATTAAACCACTTCCTCTCCGTCCGTCGCTGGGAACCCAAGTTTATTGCCTCCAATGCCCAACTAATCTACGCTGCCATTCGGGTACGTTTACCTGAACTCCCTACTGAGTTCTATGATTACCAAATTATTCAAAAAATAGGAACCAAGCTAGGCAAGCTCTTAAAAGTGGATACATGTACCACTTCAACTACCAGAGGACGTTATGCACGCATTTGCATAGAGGTGACCTGGAAAAACCTCTCAAAACACATGTACATCTCGGCACACACAAACAAGTGATCCTCTATGAAGGGCTCAACCTCCTCCGCACCCGTTCTGGAAGGTTTGGTCATGCCAGTTGGAGCTTTCAATACTCCTCTACTCCACCCTTAAACTCTATTCCCACACCCCAAGCCTCTATATCTCACAACGAATCTTCAAACCCCACCCTCCCGCCACATGGCTCAGAATGGAAAACTGTGAGCTTTCCAAAAAAATCTAACAAAAAAAAACAACAAAACACACCACCACCGACCTCTACCAGAATAACTGTCTTCACCACAGCTAGTACGATCAAGCACCCTCACGAACGAGGCAAGGTCACTCCCTAAGGTAAGCTCAGGTATGTCTCTACACCCTAATTCTATTGTAATAACCAAATTCTTAACTAAGATCACACGCTTAGACTCTGAAGAGCCAATTAAACAACCTGGACATGGATCACTAATACCACACAACACAATTGACCCTAGGCCACAGCCCATTGGAAAATATCCATTGGAGCCAAACCCAATAGGCACTACAACATCAATTAAGTTAACTAACACTCATATTAATAACTCATTAATTAAATACATTATAAATCCAGCTAATTAGGATTTGCACCAAGAAAATAATAAACCCCTAAATACTACGACTAAACGTTTTACTAAAAAAATCAAAACCAGCCCTACTAACCAATCATCTTTACCATTGAATTGAACAACCAAGAAATCATTCTGCTTGTCTATAACCCTACTCACCTAGCGGAGATCGTCACAGAGTGAATGAGACTGGGTGTGCAAGCTGTTGCTCAGACTCACTGGTCCAGCCTCACACCATCCCAGTTGGATCCAATGAGGGCACTAACCTCAGGTCAATCACCCTGGAACACACAATCACTCCTCCTCTTCACAGCATCCACCTGGTACTAGGGACACTCTCCTTCTATGCTCATATCACACAGGCTCCCTATATGCCCCTTAGTTTCAACACATGAGCACGTTTCCCCCTCTGGAGTTGAACCTCTCACCAACAAGTGTCCAAGTACCCCTGTCCCCTATATTCAGCTCTCCAACGACACCACCTACATCGCCCAGTGAACTAAGAGAGCAAACAAGGCAGGAACTCGCTCAAATAATGGAGGAAATGCGAGAAACTCATACGGAATTCATTAGATCAAAGGATTTTACCTCTACAGCCTCAAAGAACAGTTCGCAAAAAAGATCATTTTGAAATGCCCACCATGTCTCATCACAAGCAGCATCAACTTCCGGGTAAATCAAGACCCACAAAAGGGCAAATACTCCATGATGATTGTGCCAACCCTAAAAAGGGACGCTGCAAGACCACATACATCTCAAATGTCGTTTGAAGTAAGGAATGATGTAGTTGACCTAGATGTTCCAACCAACCCCAACCCCATAATAAATTTAATTATTTGGAATAGTCGAGGATCAAACAACATGGAATTTAGACGCTAGTTTATGTCCCTCTTGGATAACTATAAGTCTGCCCTAGTTGCCCTCTTGGAGACACGCATGCATGATCATTCATTAAAAATGACTTTGGCTTCTCTCACATGGCACAAGTGGAAGCTCAAGGGATGTTAGGAGGCATGGCTCTTCTATGGCGTGATGATTTGTTTCATATAGATGAACTTACAATAACTTCCCAAGAAGTCCGTTGCATGGTCCATGTAATACCTAACCCTACCCAGTGATTATTTTCTTCAATTTATGCTGCTAATTCTGTACAAACGCACGTAATATATTATGGGATAATTTAAAATGTATTTACGATAACTATAAAGGAACTTTTAGTTTGGGGTGGGGGGCTTCAATGAGGTAATTGGGCAAAATAAGAAATATGGTGGTAATCCTATTAATAACTTGAGAGTAGATGGCTTCACTAATTGTTTAAATTATTGTAGCCTATTAGATCTTGGTTTCAAAGGTAGTAGGTACAATTGGACAAATAAACAAAGATGTGTCACTACTTGAAAGATCATATAGAATATTAGCTAATAATGATTAGCTACACATTTACCCGGATAGAGTAGTACAACATTTACCCCGCAGATATTCAGATCATTGTCCTATTTTGGTAACTTTACAAAAACCTATAACTCCACCTGATAAGGCATTCCGTTTTTAAATAATATGGACTACCGAACCCCTCTCTAGTCAATATAATATACACCTTATGGCTGCACAATCCTCCTTTAGAGGAAGCTATAAAAGCATTTCAGGAAAATATAACCATTGGAATAGGCATTGTTTTGGTAATATTTTCTTGAAAAAATGTAAACTTTTAAACCGTATACCCCCCATAAGTCAATTTCTCGAAAGACTAGAAATAAATCTAACTACTGAATTTAGTCACTTAATCAAACAAGAAGAAGATTTTTTGAAGCTAAAATTTAGAATTAAGTGGTTAAATGATAGTGACGCTAATACGCAATTCTATCATAGGACTACCTTAAATAGACATAGGCGTAATCGCATAAATGCTCTACAAGATAGTGTAGGTAATTAGATGTTTAATCTTACTGACATTCAAACTACCATCATAGATTACTACACTGGACTATTCACCACCCAACACTAATTTATTAAGCATACTCCAAATTATTCTACCATATCTCCCTCTATAACTCAGAGTGACCTGCGTGCACTAGCCAAGCCACAACAAAACTTGGTAATCAAGAACACAGTCTTCTCTTTCCAACCTTTAAAGCTCTGGGGCCTGATGGACTCCACCCCTATATTTTCCAAAATTATTGGCCTCATGTAAACGGGTCCTTAATTGATTGTTGTCAAAAAACTTTCAAGGAATGCAAAGTTTCACACCTCATTAACACAACAAATCTATGCCTCATCCCCAAGGTAAAAAACTTAATAACTATAGCTCAATATAGACCTATTAGTTTATGTAACACCACGTACAAAATAATTACAAAAATAATTGTTAATAGGCTAAAACCTTTTTTACATAAGTTAATTGGACCAACTCAGTCAAGTTTCCAACAAGGGAAAAGGCCATCAGACAACACCATTATTTTCCAAGAATTACTCAATCACTTAAAAGGGGAAAAAAGGAAGATAGTACATATGCTCGTTAAATTATATTTAGAAAAAGCATTTGAAAAACTTGAATTGTCCTTCATCCATACAACGTTACAATACTTCAACGTACTCCTTAACCTCATATCCCTAATTATGTCTTGTGCACCACTTCCTCTATATCTATACTAATCAATGAATCCCCCACTCCTTTCTTTCACCCGACTAGGGGAATCTGTCAAGGAGACCCCTTATCCCCATATTTGTTCATCCTATTCTTAAAAACTACTATCTAGGAGCATACTCCAATCTGTGGATTACTTAATTTGGTAACCCATAAAAAGTTCTAACGATGGTCCACCACTATCTCACCTCTTCTTTGAGGATGATATCATTCTCATCTCTACTATCCAAGCCAAGAGTTGCACAACAGTCATAGACACCTTGAACACATTTACTCACCTATTAGGACAAACACTCTATTTCCAAAAATCAAAAATCTTCTTTTCAGCCAACTGCGTCATTCAACAAAAACATTTTTTACTTGTAAGACTCAATATGCGTGAAGGCAACCACTTTGGGAAATACTTAGGCTTTCTCATGTTCTAAGCAAATCCAAAAAAATCAGATTTTCAGTACATCTTGGACAATTTCAAAGTTAGACTAGCAGGATGGAAAACTCAATTCATATCTCTTCCAGGGAGATTGACTCTAATTAAATCTACCATCTCCAGTCTACCCACTCATATAGTGCAATTCACTGCCATTCCCCAATACATCCTCATAAAAATGGAAAAATAAATCAGTAACTTTCTCTGGGGAACTACTCAACAAAAAAGGAAATTACACTTAACTAGTTGGAAATCTATAATGTCGCCTGGAGATAAAGGAGGCTTGGCCATTCAAAACCTTAAATTAAAGATTGAAGCTCTGCTAGCTAGTTTGTCATGGCGTCTATTTCAACACCCTCACTTCTTATGGGCATCCACCCTTATACATAAATACAAATATAGCCAAAATAAATCCTCATCTTCACACACCTGAAAAAATGTTCTTCTAGGTTGGCACAAATGCCAACCAGGCCTTCAATGGCATTAGGATCTAACTCCACCCTAATTTTGGTTGGACCCATGGATTGCCCCGAACACCACATTTCGTTCACTCCTAACTGGGCCTCTACCGCACCATCACATTAACATGAGAGTCACTTCCTATAGGGAACATCATATTTGCAATTTACATCAACTTCCTTTTCATATCAATGAGGATTTAACAACTACAATCCATCGGGTTCACATACCCATTTACACAAATAACACTAATAAAATCTCATGGGGCCTAAGTACAAATGGTAATTTCTCCGTCAAATCAATGTATACTTATTTGCTCAAAGCTTCGTTAGATACCCATGACACAACACCACCTTTCCATTAGATATGGCAATTGAAAGTCTAACAAAAACTCAAAACACTCATCTGGCTTATCATGCACAATATATTACCAACAAAATCATACCTAAATCATCTAGGAATCACACAGGATGACATATGTCAAGTATTCCATATAGAAAGGGAGAGTGTTGCCCATGTCTTTCTACATTGCAAATATATAACCCATAGTTGGCGTGACTTAGGACTAACACAGTTCATTCACCAAATATATACATCTGATCACTCCTCCCAGCGGCTTCCACTGCTCATTCACACTAAGGACGGCACCATGCCTCATCACATCAATCAAAACTTTTTTATCATATACTTTATGGGGTATTATACATCGTAATCATAATAACATTAACCACGAAAAATGATCAATTGCTCTTAAACAAATAACTAATTGTTGACGCCCCCTTTTTGCCTCCTAAAATATAGGCAAAATCGGATTTACGATATTATGGACAAAAAAACTCTTGTTCCCTTTAAAGGAATTGGGTTGTGGAGTTTGAAGAGTCGCCACCTAATGAGTATAGTGCATTAGGACACCATTGAAGAAAAGAAGAAGATTTTTTTTGAAAGAAAACCAGAGTTCGGGTAAGGGCTTGAGATCATCCCGAGGGGAAGGTGTTAGGCACCTCTCAAGATCCACTAGTGTGGTTCCCGACCATGCTTAATTGTGACTTTAGGGAGAGTAGAAAGAAACACATAGAGTTTGCATATAGTAGTTACAAACAAAATTTTGAAATTTTAGAAAGGAAGGGGAAGGACGTTAGTGATTTTAAAAGAGAAAGATTAATTGGAACATAAATTTAAGAAAATATTATACAAGTAAAAAAGGAAAAAGGGTCATAGGTTTAAATACAATATAGATCACATCGGTACAATACCCAACAATATTTTTCGCATGAGATATTAGCGCATCGGTCATCATATCCATATTCTACCCTTCCCGCCACGTAAAGGTTATTTAAACGTGTGGATTGGTCACGAGTGCTTATTGCATTCTATTACCACTCCCGTCCTATAAGTCCTAGAGGGTGCTTAGGATTGATATTCCGAAAAGGTGGGGACTAGGTTGAACCCTTAGGTTTAAAGGTCAAAATACCAGGCAACATATAAAAGAAAATAGGACTTCATGTAAGGGATCATATAATGGCACGTAAAAGACTCAAGTATCCCTCCACAGATACACATATAATTAGCACGTCTCACTCATATTTAAGGTCTAAGGAAATGCGAGTTAAAACCTGTAATGTTTGAGAAATAGAAGCTGAAAGTTTTAAACAGAATTTGCAGAAAAGAGTTGGAAGAAAACTTTTAGAACTTGATAAAAGGCAGTAAATACGTAACAGTTTAGGTATCAGAAGAAAACATTTTAAACAAATTTGAGAATATATGATAACAGATATGATATTCTGCTATGGAAAAATGGTTTCGGATAGGACGGATAGAAGAACAGATGTAAAACCCTTCAGAAGTGTAAAAGAGCATGTAAGTATATTGTTTTTGAACTATAGTTTTGAAAGATTACAGAAGATATTAAAGACATAGTGTCTTGATGATTTGTAGGAAATACAGTAACGCAATTCTAGATAAGGTAACTAAGTAGAAAGTATTTATACAGATATGATTATTTATAAAATAGGACATAAGGTTAGTAGGAAAAGCTAGTAGGATCTTAGAGAGGCTGAATTCAGAGAATTAACAGAAGTTGATTAGCCTAAAACATGGTTAAGGATGATCAATAAATTTTATTCGGCCTAAGGTTTGTCTGGGCGTTGTCTGAGCGTAAAAGAAAGTGGACATGCATATTTGCTTTCCAGGTTTTAAGAGAAACCTATTAACCAAACTTCTGGTTGTTAAACCAAATTAGTGAGGCATTCAACAGTTGCAAATACAGCCCTACATATATGATATCTAATGCACACAAAGGTCCTAAAACATGGTGTGTAAATGCAACGACAGTGATTTGTTGATTATTAACTGATTGTCATTATAAGATAAATAACAAGCTGAGAGTAAGGGAGATTAAAGACAGGATTTCTAGTCATAAGATATGTATGCCCTAGACATGGTTTCTATGGCACAAGTAGGTGAGTAAAATCCTATAGACATGTTTTCTACCCATTACTTAAAGCTAAGCATGCACAATCCCTCCCAATTTCGCTATAAACCCTCATCGTTCATTACAAGCTATTACGGACCAATGCGATTAAATTACAATAATAAAGAGTAAAAATAAGAAGTTAATCTATAAGGATCCTTCAACCAGGCCCAAATCTCCAACCTCACTTCTTTCGAGTTTCACAGCCTTTACCAGGTTTGGGTATGGAAAAGCTCCCTGAGGGGCCATTGGGGCCCTTGGCCAATACCAAGAACCCAAAGCAAATCAACATTGGCAAGTGCAAGTTTTGAATTACCAGCCTTGTGTATCAAAGTTCAGTGGGTGCTCAGGTACCCAAACAAATGCTTACACTAAGGGCGTAGAACCTAAATTCTAAGAGTAGTGAGATTGTGATAGAGTTTAAAGAAGTTGAGTTGAAAGCAGTTGAAAGAGGATTCACATCGAAACAATTTTGAGAGAAAAGTAACAGAAGAGTGATAGAGTCCCTTTAAAATCAATTGAGTTTGAAGACAGTTAAAGAAATCAAAGAGTCACACGGTATTTAGAGAACACAAACAAGGGCTGGAGGAAAGGGAACAAATAACTCCCAAGCAAGGACACAGTTACATGTACATAGAGCATCAAGGAGAAGGACTTTATCACTTAAACAATCAAGTAGGTTTCACATAAAGGGGTCCAGGTTTTAACAACATTATATTGATAGACTCACATACAAAGAAGAGGTTAAGGGTCACTTAACAGCTAAAAGGGTCTCGAATAACATGCTAATAATGTTTTGGGGTTAGAGGGTAAGGAGAAACATGCAGGAAACAAGCCCAGGCATGCCAGACTTGATTAATCAACACATAGGCATGCTAATTGCAGTAACAACAACAAAACCATAAGTAGAAGCATGCAAGAAACATAAGGAAGTGCAACACAAATAGAAACATATTTCTTTGGAGCTGTAAATCAAATAGGAGACATACTAGTTGAAGGTAAAGTATTGCAGGGCAATAGTGAGTTATAATATGCAAGATGGTGAGCAATAGTTTGCAAGGAGTGAGCAGCAATATGCAGAGAGAGAGCAGCAGCATAGAGAAGTAGCAACATTAGCAGAAGTGAGAATCAATAGAAGTGAGTGGCAATATAGAGACCAATGGAACAATGAAATAGTCTAAAACTCAGACTAAGTTTCAAACTAGTGGAGCAACCAGTAGTAACAAGAGAAGTGAGAGAGATTGTGTGGAAACAAAGAGAGAGCACTGAATATTCTGTGTGAGAGAGAGTTCAGAGGGAGTTATGTTCGTGTCCTAATGAGAAGAGAAGAAAAGTACTTATAGTTTTTGATAACCAATAGAGAATAGGATAACATGTACATAATTATAAAAACGGTACCGATTTGAATCAGTCACATGATCTTAATTCCTTTAAACTAGGGATTCATCATTCGAATAGGAGTATCCGATAAGGAAAGAGTCAATCAGTCGACTAATAGGCATGCAACATGTAATAAAGGCGTAGTTCATAATGCTCCAAATAAGGAAAGTATATGTTGAGTACGAATAACATGTTTAAGTGCACAAATATGGTAAGCATGTAAATCAATTCTGAAATTAGTCAAAGAATAACGGACAAGACCAAAATCAGAGGGAATCAAAACCAAGTATAGAAAGCATCTCACATGTAAGGCAACAACTTGAAAAATCAGTGTAAGAACCTTTAAGGAAAACACATACAAATCAGGGATTCAAAGAGATGCACAGAATTAACAGAATACTTAGTAAGATAAAGCATTTATACCAATATAAACACAATATGCATGAAACCAAGAACCCTAAATAAAGAATCACATAACAGTAGCGAGTCGGAACCCTAGTGAAGGTTTAAAGAATGGAACTCAGAGACAAACAGACTTGCAACATAAATAAACACATAATTCAATCATACACAATATCAAAAAGAAACAAAAGATATTGAAATTTGAAAAAGGGGTTCGGAAACCCTAGCTTTTTTTAGAAAAAGAACAAATATTGAAAAACATGAATTAATCGAAGAAATCGGGTAGTGAGTAGCGTAAAATAGAAAGAATAAAATGCAAATCATTTTAAAAGACAGAGATTGAGAGACTTAAGCAAAAAATTAGGGTTTTGCAATAAAATCGGTTAGGTAAGGAACCTGGCTGTGAAACTCATTAATAACGGTGTTTATAGTACCATCGGACTGAAAAATCACCAGAGAGACGGCCGGAGATAAGCTAAGCAAGGCTTCCAAGGAGCGTCTCGCATGGAGGAAACTCCTGGGCTTCAAATATTAGAGAGAAGCAATGAGGCAAGGTTCCATAACGACTAGATGTCGAGAGAAGTGATGATGGAAGTAGTCGGAGAGGCGATGAAGACCATCAGAGAAGAAAGAGAGAATCGGAAGGTTCTAGAGAGAAGGGAGAGCAAACGTTAGCATAGAGAGAGAGCGAGAGACCGGTCGATGAAGTGAAGGGTTTGGGGTGGGGGGGGTAATTAGGATTTATTTTAGGTAGTATAATCTGGGTCGTTGATCTCATTTGATCAATGGCTCAGATTAACATAAGGATGGGCCAGGTATCCGAATGGGGTGTGGGTTGGGTATTAATTGAAATTGGGTTGGGCTGAAATGGGGTTTAAATTGGTGTCAATTTGGGCTATATTTGTAGTGAAATTTTGCCAAGTTTAAGTAGCCAATTTCTTCCTTTCCATTTTGTAAAATAGTAAGAAATATTTTGAAAAATAAATTGAAAATAAAGAACTAATTAATAATATATAAATATTAATCTAAAAATATCAGAAATGATTTTATAATTATAAAAATGAGATTAATTGCAACATAGGCTATAATTACAATTTTATTCAATTTAGCTTTACCAATTTCAAATAAATTTGTAAAAATATGCAAAAAATTATATTAATTATATTTTTGTAAATATGAGAATGAAATATGTTATTCACCAAAAACGATAATTTGGGAATAATTTTGGATTTTGTATTGTTAAAAATAAACAATAAATCAATTCTAAGATCCTTAATAATTGAGAAAAATACCAAAACCTTTGGGCATGCTTATATATGTATATATATACTACTTTGACAGTTTTCGAGTATATAAAATATATATGGGAGAATTGGGTATCAACAACTGCCTCTCTTTACCGGAGGAGGATGAAAGAGTTGTTGGGTATAGATAAGAAGGCCAATTTTGACCGGAAACGACGATTGAAAAGAACTTTGACCGTGTTCTGGTTTCCGAGCTTCCTACATATCCCTGATTTTACATGAATCAGGCTATATGTAGTTCAGGAGACATTGACGAAGCATGCCAATGGAGAATCAAAAAGACAGACGCGAGGGTTAGATTTGAAAAGGTGTTCTGAGCCGAATAGATTGCAAAGGACCAGAGCGGTATCAATCCTGCTGAGATGGACATTAGATAGCTGGTGTACCTATAAGTAACCAATGTGGCGTATATTGTGCATAATTTAAACATGATGCAAGTTCCCATTGGACCATGAATTACGTCTTTGGACGATTAAGATGACGTTCTCGTACTATGGTGTCGTGGGACATGAAGAGCATAAAAGTAAAGATTCACAGGCCATGAAATGGTGTTCTCCGGCTATACAGATGGTTCCTCCGAACTATGACGCCTTTGAACACGTTGGCGATCTTTCAGCCCATGAAAAGGTGGAAATCTTTCAGCCAAATGAATACAAAGGGTGGTGATCTTTCAGCCAGAGCGAGAATTTAAAATGCAAGTGGCGATATTTCAGCCATGTAGGATGGAGATAGAGCTTAGTCTCAGAAGGTAGAAATAACCTTATACAATACAGATGGAGACAGAGCTTAGTCTCGAAAGACAGATAAGTAGCCTTATGCATGATGCAGGATGGAGATAAAGCTTAGTCTCGAAAGGCAGATAAGTAGCTTTATGCAGGATGGAGCTAGAGCTTAACCTCATAAGGCAGAAAAGTAGCCGTATGAAAAATGCAGGAAATGTAAAGAGTGAATAGTAGTGAGATTTTCTTATCTGACAATTGATTGCGGCTTCGTGGCTGCTGGGGATGTTAGATAAAATCTGCACATAAGCAATCATTCTAAAAGTTTCAAACCTGAAGAGTACAAGTGTGTGAACGTATCAAATAATTTTTGACTTGGGTGCCTGCATCCAAAGAAAAATTGTGAGTTCTGTAGAGGGGGAAGGTTAGTTCGTATCCCTTGACTCTTGACGTCGTGTATCATTTGGGGTAGAATTGCTAAACGACAGCGATACAAATGATATTTTTGCATGATTCAGTAAATATGATGTAAGTATATATTGAAAAAATAATTTAATTTTGGATGAACCAACAACTGCAACGTGATTCAAGATGCGGCAACCTCGCTTGTTCTAGAATTTTGAGGGTCCTCCTCAAAATTCTACCCCAATTTACTAGGCTGGTGCTGCTGACGGCTGTGCTGAATAATTAAAATCGATCCTCCTCAAAATTCTGCCCTAGTTTACTAGGTCAGCGCAGATGAAGAGGCTGACAAACTGACTTAGAAACTTTGAGGGTCCTTCTCAAAATTCTGCCCTAGTTTCGATCGTGGGGGAAAATGAAAATTTTATTTAAATGTGACTGAACCCATAGGGTTGCCTATGTATCCCCTCTTAAACAAGAATCGGGTCTGGCGTAGTTCAAATTACATCATAGAGGGAAAGTATATGATCAAATATAGTATTGTTTCACTGCGTCTGAGTTGATAGGCTTCGGGTAGACTTCCCCATCCAATTTTGCAAGAATGAGGGCTTCTCCAGTTACAACCCAGTTAACCATGTACAGTCCCAGCCAATTGGGATAGAATTTTCCGTTGGCTTTATCTTGATGCGGAAATATCTTCTTCAACACCAGTTCCCTAGCGTGAACTTCCTTAGCTTAAATCTTTTGTTGAAGGCTCTGGACATTCTGTTCTGATATAACTGACCGGGAAAGACTGAGTTCATTCTCTTTCCGTCTATAGGGCTAACTACTCGTAGCAACCTTTTACCCACTCTACATCATCTAACTCTACTTCTTGTATGATTCATAAGGAGGGAATTTCTACCTCGGCAGGAATGACTGCCTATGTACCATAAACCAACATGTAGGGAGTTGCCCCGGTTGATATGTGGACTATGGTAAGATATCCTAATAAGGGTAACGATATCTTTTTATGCCATTGTGTGTGCCTCTCGATCATCTTCTTATTATCTTCTTGATGCTCTTATTGGCTTCTTCTACAGCCCCATTCATCTGAGGTCTATAAGCCGTAGATTTCTTATGCTTGATTTGAAAGTTTGACACATTGCTTTCATCAAGTCGCTGTTGATATTAGACCCATTGTTGGTAATGATTGATTCCAGAATTCCAAACCGACAAACAGTACCATCGCGGACGAAATCTGCTACAACTTTCTTGGCAATTACCTTATATGATGCTGCTTCAACCCATTTGGTAAAGTAATCAGTTGCCACCAGGATGAACCTGTGCCCATTTGATGCGGCAGGCTCTATTGGTCCAATAACATCCATTCCCCAGGCGGCAAATGGCCATGGTGAGCTTGTTGCATTAAGCTCGTTTGGAGGTACCTTTATCATATCTGCATGTATCTGACAACGATGAAACATTCAAACATACTGGATGTAGTCCGTTTCCATAGTCATCCAAAAGTATCCAACTTGGAGTATCTTCTTTTCTAAAACAAAACTATTCATGTGCGGTCCGCAGGTCCCTGCGTGCACTTCTTCCAATAGTTTGGTTGCTTCCCTTGCATCGACACACCTTAGTAAACCCAAATCAGGAGTCCTCCTATACAGGATTCCTCCTTTGTGAAAGAAATTATTGGATAACCTCCGGAGAGTGCATTTCTGAGTAGCATTGGCAAGCTCTAGGTATTCTCCCATCGTCAAGTATTCCCTGATTTCATGGAACCATGGCTTTCCGTCGGCTTCTTCCTCAACGTGAGCACAATAAGCTGGTAGGTCATGAATCTTGACCTGGATGGGATCAAAAAAAGTTTGTCTCTGGATGCTGAGTCATAGATGATAAAGTGGCTAGGGCATCAGCGAACTCATTCTGCATTCTGGGAACGTGCTGGAATTTTGTCTTTCGAAATCGCTTCCTCAACTCCTGTATATGATATAGATAAGGGATTATCTTGGAATTCTTGGTTGCCCATTCTTGTCGAACCCGATGTATAAGAAGGTCCGAGTCTCCGATCACTAGTAACTCCTGAATGTTTATGTCAATGGCCGGTTTGAGCCCTAACATGCAGGCTTTGTACTCGGCCATGTTGTTGGTGCATAGGAACCTGAGATTGGCGGATATAGGGTAATGCTGAAAGGTTTCTGAGACCAAGACTGCTCCTATACCCACTCATTTGAAATTTGAGGCTCTATCTAAAAACATTCTCCAACTTGTAGGAAATCATTCTATCCATGATATGTGTGCTTTGGTTGTATTAGCATGATTTCCAGGTATAGGTTTTGATGAATGAAAAACCATGAAGTCAAGTGTCAAAGAACGTTATTATATGACAAACAACCAAGATTGAATGCCGAGAAGCATATTGATGAAGGGATTGCATGGAAAAGCCAAGACGAGCTCAAAAGTACAAGACCGAAGACCCAAGGCGTAGGTCGTTAGGTAGAACCAATGTAAGGACAACGTTTAAGTTATCTCGTCTTTTGGCTCAACATAGGTCATCATAAATATGCATAAAATCATTCTATCAAATCATAAATATCATAAACATTTTCATATACTTCAAACAAAATGATTTTTAACGTTTTCATTTTAACCAAAATGATTTTTGAAGTAAGTTTTCGATTCTGGACAGAACAGCCAGATAATCGATTATCCTTATGAAGATAATCGATTATGTTGGACTTCCAGCCAAAATTGGAAATTCCAGCATGGCTGCATAATCAATTATCACAAAGTAGATAATCGATTATCTGCCTTTTCCAGTTTAAACTGGAAATTCCAGAGAAGGTAAATAATCGATTATCCCCATAGTGATAATCGATTATTCACTGACCGTTGCCTTCCAACGTTCAGTTTTATGAACGTTGAGAAGATAATCGATTATGTAAAGTAGATAATCGATTATCTTGGAATAAAATCAGCATTATTGATTGCCTATTAAGCAACGGACATACAACCTCTACCACCTATAAATAGAGGTCTTTGGGACTCATTTCACATGAACAATATCTCTCATTATTCTTGAACATATTGATAACATTTCTACATCATATTTAGAGCTTTTGTTGAGCCATTTGAGAGACAATTTTGTGTTTTTCATAGAGCTTATATTGTATCTCTTTATCTACTCTTCTTAGAGAGTTCTTGTTGTAAACGAGAAAGGGAAGACCATACCTTCTCATTGAGCGTTGGGTTGCTAAGTACCTTCAATCTTAGTGTGTGAAGTCTTGTGGTGCGGGATCCACGAGCAAGGTGAAGTCTTGAGGTGAGGTATCCTCGAGCAAGTTGAAGTCTTGTAGAGCGTACATCTACGAGCAAGTGTAACGGTTTGTTAGGCACCCGTAAGCTTAACGGAGTTAGTGTAAACTCGAGAGAGTCTCTCGGGAGACAGGACTAACCACACGTTGTGGTGAACCAGTATAAATTCGGTGTGTCCTCTCCTTACTCTTTTAATTACTGCACTTACTTTACTCCTGCAATTTTAATTCCGCAAAATTTATCCACATTCTCGTGCCTCACTATTCACCCCCCCTCTAGTGACGGGCATAAATCCTAACACAACTATCATAGGATTCTGCAATGTCTTCTCCTATGAAAGATAACTCTTCGTCAGGGAAATACGTCTTCAGAGGCTTGTATTCTCCTCCCACAAGATTCTCGGCAATGTTGATATACCAAAACTTGTCCTTTGACTACCTTCTCGGTAACATAAACAATTTCGAACTCGCTTAATAGGATTTACCATTTAGCGAGCTTGCTAGTAAGCATGGGCTTCTGATAGATATATTTCAACGAATACATCCCTGATATGAGATAAGTTGTGTAGGCACAGAAATAATTCCTCAACTTCAAAGCTACCTAGGTTAGAGCACAACATATGCACTCTAATAAGGAATACCGACTTCTCGCTAAGGTAATAGATTACTTGATCCTTTCTTCCTGTTTCATCATGTTTTCCCAAAACACAACCGAATGCTCCATCTAGAAATGCGAAATAAAGCATAAGGGGTTTTCTAGATCAGGCGAAACCAAGACTGGTGGCGTAGACAAGTATTCGTTGATTCTTCAAAAGCCTTTTGACAGTCGTCAATCCATTTAGTGGTAGCATCCTTCTTTAGCATTTTGAAGATAGGTTCACAAATAACAGTGGACTGAGCTATGAATCGGCTGATATAGTTGAGCCTCCCTAGAAAGCTCATCACATCCTTCTTGTTCTTTGGTAGTGGCAATTCTTGAATGGACTTGACTTTTGATGGATCCAATTCTATTCCTCGGTGACTCACAATGAAACCAAGTAACTTTCCAGCATGAACCCTAAATGCACACTTGACGGGGTTCAGCTTCAAGTTGTACCTCCTCACTCTGTTGAAGAACTTTCTCAAATCATCTATATGATCTGCGGCTTTCCTGGATTTGATGATGACATCGTCTACATACACCTCGATTTCTTTATGTATCATGTCATGAAAGATAGTAGCCATGGCTCTCATGTAGGTGGCACCATCATTCTTCAAACCAAACGACATCATTTTGTAACAGTACATCCCCCATGGCGTGATAAATGATGTTTTCTCCACGTCTTCTTCATCCATCCATATCTGGTGGTATCCAGAAAAACAATCAACAAATGACTGCAGATCATGCTTGGTGTAGTTGTCGATCAAGATATGTATGCTCGGTAGAGGGAAATCGTCTTAGGGACTGGCCTGGTTGAGATACCGGTAGTCGACACAGACTCTTACCTTTCCATCCTTCTTCGGTACCGGCATGATGTTGGCTAACCATGTCGGATACTCTACCACTCTGAGAACTCTGACTTGCTTGGTAACTTCTTCTTGAATTTTCAAACTCATGTATTGTTTGATTGTTTTGAGTTTCTGCTTTACCATCGGACATGTTGGATTTGTTGGAAACTTGTGAGCAACAATGGATGTGCTAAGACATGTCATGTCATCATAAGACCATGCGAAGGTATCCTCATACTCCATTAGGAACTCAGTGTACTCTTTCTTTTCTGATGGTGACAAATGCACACTGATACGTGTTTCCTTGACATTCTCTGCATTCCCCAAATTGACAATCTCAGTATCGTCCAAATTGGATTTGGGTTTGAACCTCAGCCTGAGTTTCAAACTAGTGGAGCAAGCAGTAGACACAACAGAAGATAGAGAGATTGTGTGGAAACAAAGAGAGAGCACTCAATAGTTTGTGTGAGAGAGAGTTCAGAGGGAGTTCTGTTCGTGTCCTAAGTGAGAAGAGAAGAGGAATACTTATAGTTTTTTGAAAACCGATAGATAATAGGGTAACAAGTACATATTTATAGAAACAGTACAAATTTGAATCAGCCAGAGGATCTTATTTCCTTTAAACTAGGGATTCATGATTTGAAAAGGAGTATCAGATAAGGAAAGATTCAATCG
Source organism: Nicotiana benthamiana (assembly GCA_034376525.1). NCBI lineage: Eukaryota > Viridiplantae > Streptophyta > Magnoliopsida > Solanales > Solanaceae > Nicotiana > Nicotiana benthamiana. The sequence goes on along the minus strand of CM067328.1, from coordinate 102,874,112 downwards.
GTCGATTAATAGGCATTCAACATGTAATTAAGGCTAAGTACATAATGCTCCAAATAAGGAAAATATATGCTGAGTATTCAAATTACATGTTTAAGTGCACAAATATGGTAAGCATGTAAATCAATTCTGAAATTAGTCAAAGAATCACTGACAAGTCTAAAATCAGAGGGAATCAACACCAAGTATAGGAAGTATCTCACAAGTAAGGAAACAATTTGAAAAATCAATGGAAGAACCTTTAAGGAAAACACATACAAATCAGTGATTCAAAGAGATGCACAGAATTAACAGAATACTTAGTAAAATAAAGCATTTAAACCTATTTAAATGCAATAGGCATGACACCAAGAACCCTAAGTAAAGAATCATAGAAATAGTAGCGAGTCGGAACCCTATTGAAGGATTAAAGCATGGAACTCAGAAACAAACAGACTTACAACATATATAAACACATAATACAATCGTACATAATATCCAAAAGAAATGGAAGATATAACAATTTTGAAAAAGGGGTTCGGAAACCATAGTTTTTTTGATAAAAAGAACAAACGTTGAAAAACTTGAATTAATCGAAGGATCGAGTAGTAAGTAGTGTAAAACAGAAAGAAAAAACTAAAAATTGTTTTAAAAGAAAGAGATTAAGAGACTTAGGCAAAAAATTAGGGTTTTGCAATAAAATCGGTGAGGTAAGGAACCTGACTGTGAAACTCGTTAATAACAGTGTTTATAGTAATACCGGACTGAAAAATCACTGGAGAGAAGGCCGGAAATAAGCTAAGCAAGGTTTCCAGGGACCGTCTCGCATGGCGGAAACTCCCGGGCTTCAAATATTAGAGAGTCTCAATGAGACAAGGTCCCCGGGAGACTAGAGGTTAAGAGAAGTGAGGATGGAGGTAGCCAGAGAGGCGGTGAAGACTATCTAGAAAAAGAGAGAACCAGAAGGTTCTAGAGAGAAGGGAGAGCAAACGTCAGCATAGAGAGAGAGAGAGAGAGAGAGAGAGAGAGAGAGAGAGAGAGAGAGAGAGAGAGAGAGAGAGGGAGAGAGAGCGAGAGAGAGATAGCGGTCTCTGAAGTGGAGGGTTTGTGGGGGGGGGGGGTAATTAGGATTTATTTTAGGTGGTATAATCTGAGCCGTTGATCTCATTTGATTGACGACTCAAATTAACTCAAGGATGGACCGGGTATCCGAATGGGGTGTGGGTCGACCAATAATTAAAATTGGGTTGGACTGAAATGGGATTGAAATTGGGATCAATTTGGGCTATATTTATAATGAAATCTGGCCAAGTTTTAAATAGCCAATTTCTCTCTTTTCATTTTGTAAAATAGTAAGAAATGATTTGAAAAATAAATTAAAAACACAGAACTAATTAATAATATAAAAATATTAACCTAAAAATATCAAAAATTATTTTATAATTATAAAAATACGATTAATTATAACATAAACAATAATTACAATTTTATGCAATTTAGCTTTAGAAATTCTAAAAAAATTTGTAAAAATATGCAAAAAAATCATATTAATTATATTTTGTTGTAAATATGATAATTAAATACTTTATTCGCAAAAAAAATAAAGATAATTTAGGAATAATTGTGGATTTTGTACTGTTAAAAATAGACAATAAATCAATTCTAAAAATCCTTAAAAATTGAGGAAAAATACCAAAACCTTTGGGCATGCTTATATATGCATACATATACTATTTTAAAAGTATTCAAGTATATATAAAATATATAGGAAAAAAATGGATATCAACACTAATCATGCCCTAGAATTTATTCATCTCACTGCTCGAACCACCACCATAAGATGATACATAATGCTCAATGGCTTCCACCAAAACCTAACTATTACAAATTAAACACGGAAGGGGTAGTCAGCAAATCCAACCGTCGGACAGGTGTAGGAGGAGTCATACGTGACTCCCATGGAAATTGGATTATAGGGTTTGCAGGGAATTCAACCATGCAAACATCCTACACACAGAATTGCAAGCACTTATTCAGGGAGTTCAACTTGCCAAAGCAAAAACATATTGTTCGACTCCATTGGAAATTAACGTCGATGCCATGGAGGTAATCAAGCTTTTTCAACACGACCATGCTCTTTATGCTAATCTAATTTGTGATTGCAGGCACCTCCTAGATCAGCTGCTTAATCCTACTATCACACATATCTAAAAGAAAGAAATAAAAACTTGTATTTTCCTAGGTATCAAAAATCTAGTAAATAAAAGAAATCAAAAAAATAAATAGTGGGTTTCTTCGTTTCTATGGTGAGAGGGAAACATGGTGGCAGATGGGCTAGCAAAAGCTGGATGCAGCATGGACTCAACTACCAGTCCCACAATTTTTGACACACCACTACATTTTGTGAACCAATTTTTTGCAAAGTGATCAGGCAGGGATTCACACCAGTATTCACCAAGGGAGCTCAAGGACCACACCACACCTGCAATGGGACAACCAAGGGCCTAGTCTAGCTAGGTTCCTGGTTCTGGATGACAGTATTAGCAATAAGGAAAATGCCCCATGTATTAATATGACACTACCAAACTCTAACTTAGATGCATCAGCATCACCCCCTTTATAATTTCTATTTTGTTTAATGCGATTATCTTTCCATCTAAAAAAACGTTTTGATACTTGTTGTGTAAAATAAGTTATATAGATAATCATGTTAATATAAATAATATCATTAAGGGTAAAATGGTAAAATACAAAATTAAGTTATTTACAAAATTAAAGAGTTGTCAAATAAGTTATATATAATTATGTTAATATAAATAATATCTTTGAGGGTAAAATGGTAACTATAAAATTAAGTTATTTACAAAATAAAAGAGTTGTCATACTTTTAGAACAAACTAAGAAAAATATTGTCACGTGAAGTGGAACCAAGAAGGTAAATTTCATGTTGTATAATTTGGATCTTTTCCCTTTCAAAAGTTTCAACAAATAAAAAAGGAGAAGGAAAAACATAGTAACGGCTGCCTTGTTTCTTTTGCTTGTATTTATACACTAGTAAGGGTGGCTCGGACTTCGCCCGGGCCCAACGTGAACAAAACTACCTCATTATGAGAAATAGAAAAACCTGCAAGTACTTTACCTTAGATATGAACATGTATTTCAGCCAATCTTGACATAGTTCAAAGATAATCATATCAATTATTCGGGATTTTTCCAACCAAATATCAGATGTACACTAAGCTTTTACCCTTTAAATGCATATAATCAGCTAGAGCTTCAATTCTAGACGGAGTTAATCTAGGTGTCTCTCAATAACTATATCACTCACAATATTACAATCTGGGCAGTTTGATTATATTGTTATGAAATAATATAAAGACAAGAACAATAATGCAAGAACAAGAGCAATAGAGAGAAGAGTAGAGAGAGTTCTTCTTATTGATACTTAGAGAATGTTAGGAGTGTTTTACAATGGTAGAAGACCCCTTTATTTATAGGGAGGGGGATGATTTATCTACCAAGAATAGAACTCTAGAATCTCTCTAATTATAGACATTCACCTTAAATAGGAGATTTCATAACACTCCCCCTTGAATGTCTATTCAACAATGTGCCTCGTTAAAACCTTAAAACCAAAACCCAATGGGAAAAATTAAAGAAAGGAAAAAGAGTACACATGTTTGAATATGCGCCTATTGGTTGCCTCGTTAAAAACCTCGCAAGGAAAACCCAGTGGGACAAAACCTTGTAAGGGAAAAAGAGTGCAACGCGCATTAACTCCCCCTAATGAGTACATCAATTTATATCCTTGAGCATTTGCATTCCAAACTTGTGCATCATCTTCAAAACGATCTTTGATAGAGATTTGATAAATAAATCAACCATATTGACTTAAATAAATATTCCGCACCTTGAAATCATCATTCTTGATAGATATGAACATCTTCATATAATGTCGTGGAATAACTCTTCAATATCTCTATAGATGCATTCTTAATGCCATCATGCTTATAGTTATAGCAAGATTCATATGTACACAAATTGTACTTGGGATGTGGTACTTCAAGACCAAGAATTGCATATGCTTCAAGCAACATAAATCTTTCAAGTTAAGTCATGTAAGTCACATAATAGACTTTAGCTGCATATCAAGTTTTCACGTCATGCTAAACAAATAAGATATTGAAAACTGATTATACATACCTTTGACTTTATACTTTCAAGCATTTGAACTATAGGTTCAAAACTACATGTCTTTCATATGGAATCAATTCTTCTTGAATTGAATCTCTTCCATTTAGTTACTTTCTTTGGGTCAGCAAATGCGTATAGCATGCTTTGCAATATGTTGCAATTGAATTATCCCTTTTATGAACTTCAGGTTCATATCATGATATTCGGGGATATACATATACAAATGATAATTCATCCCATGTAACCTTTTCTCAAGTGTTTATCATGTCTCCCCCTCATGTTAGAAAAGCTAACTTGTTTCCTCAACTTTGGGAAATCATCTTTGTGCATTATTATGTCAATATACACAACACATTAATAATAAGATGAGATTATTTGGTTCCTGACCTTGAACCACTTGTGAGGGGAGAATATACTCTCGTATACAACTTATATCAAACTGATATATATAACTTTGTTCTCATAAGAAACAGTTTAGCTATTAAGTGGAAGCACTCAATAATTATCTTGCTAAACCAACTTTGATATAAACCAACTTATCAAGATGAACTATCTTGAGTAGAGAATCTGGAAATTATGCTCGAAGTTAGATTACTGAGCAATTTACCTCGCAAGCACCGGCCAGGCTGCGGGTCAATAACAATTGCGCATGTAACCATATCATAGATGCATCATATGTGGTATACATGGCAGGTGAATGGGCCCATATTCACCTTTGATATTTCCAGAATTTATGGGCATCAACCCGAATTCTTTAGTTGGTCAGTTCATTAATGAGAACAAGTGATACAAGAGAATTCGTAAAGAACTTTCTAGTTCTTTATTATTCACCTATGTGAATTTGCACATCATACATAAAATGAGATGGCTAACACGAATGTCAACTGAATAAATTATCAATATTGGTAAACTTCAAATTTACACCATGACATGTGCACTTATCAATAAACTTTGGGTTTATTATGACATGGGTTTTATACCAATAGATATCCACTTTATTGTGGCATTATTTCGTTTGTGTAGTACAAACTGGAGAATAAAGTGGGTAGCTTTTCATATACAAATTGCCCCGCTACAAGTTGTAGTAATAGGAGATATCAAAGCCTTCCTTTATTTATAGTCTCAATATAATCAATCGATTTCGCGTGTACTTTGGAAACTGAATAAGTTTCTTTGAGACTTACTACAGCACAATACTCAATTGTGTTTCTCCAACATAGTAATAATTGGCTCTTCTAGAGCTCTCAATTAATTTTGTACTACCACAGATTCATCAACATCCATGTGGTGAATATCTTTCTTAAAGAGAAAGTTATACCATTATGGTCATGTCAAACTTATATGCAAGATATGTTTCTTGCATTATCGTTGTCCTTTAATAGTCATATTTCCAAAATACTTTGGCGTACAATAGGTACGTGACCAACGATCATTCATGCCATATATCATCTCAAACCTCCTTCTAGGGGTGAGTGTGGTATATTTAATACCAATTTCATGTTCATATTCTTCCAATAATGAATATGTATTCGTGAATCAAATGTTGTCAGGCATTTGATTTGCTATTCTTTGCAAATGGATAATCTTTTGTGCCTCTTTCTCACAAATAGAGGTGTGTGGATCAAGATGAGATAATGATGCATTTTTCCACAAAATTTCCCGTTTGGTTTCACCAACTTCTCCCCCTAATTTTGGGAAAAGTGTCTCATCAAATCGACAGTCTGCAAATCGTGCAGTAAATAAGTCGCCTGTCAATGTTTCGAGGTAGCGAATGATGGAGGGCGATTCAAACCCAACATATATTCCTAACCTTCTTTGCGGACCCATTTTGGTACGGGATGGCGGTGCAATAGGCACATATACTGCGCATCCAAAAATCCTTAAATGGGATATATTGGGTTCATGACCCAAAACCAATTGCAACGGGGAATATTTGTGTCAGTTCGTCAGTCAGAGACGAACTAGCATTGCTGTATGCAAAATGGCGTGACCCCAAACTGAAGTGGGCAGCCGACGAACTAGTATTGCTGCATGCAAAATGGCGTGAACCCAAACCGAAATGGGCAGCCTCATTTTCATGAAGAATTCAAGATTATTCTCATCTATTGTCTCAATATGATATCCATTTTGAATGATATCTTTAAAAACTCAACAAGTTCTTCTTAGACTTGGAGGAGAATATTGCATTCTCTAAGATAAACGTCATGCCTTTTGGGCAGAGTTACAGTTGCTCTTCCGGAGCCTTCAATCAATTTACTTCCCATGGTTTGACATATACACGAACATAAGAATAAATAAGTTCAATTCGTTTGTGTCACATAATATTTTCAAAATCTGCTGATGTCATTGACTAAAATAAATCAGATATGTTATCCATTACTTTGCAGTTTGAAAATTTCAGTTTAAACATTTTCTTCAAACAATCGATTGTTACTTACAAACAATCGATTGTTGAACATTGACAATCGATTGTTAAACACACAATCGATTATTTGCTATTTTGAAAAACTTCATATCACACTGTCTTAAGGAAATCGATTGTTATGCATAGACAATCGATTGTTGGCTATTTTTGAAAAATTTCAGAGCACACTGTTTCAAGACAATCGATTGTTATGCATAGACAATCGATTGTTGACAATTTTTGAAAATTTCCAGACCACACTGTTTTAAGACAATCGATTCTTAAACATAGACAATCGATTGTTGGCTATTTTGAAAAATTCCAGACCTCACTGTTTCAAGACAATCGATTGTTATGCATGGACAATCGATTGTTGGCTATTTTGAAAAATTCCAGAACACACTGTTTCAAGACAATCGATAGTTATGCATGGACAATCGATTGTTGGCTATTTTGAAAAATTCCAGATTACACTGTCTTAACGACAATCGATTGTTAGACAAAGACAATCGATTGTGGATGATTTTTGAAAAATTTCAGATTACACTGTCTTAACGACAATCGATTGTTAGACAAAGACAATCGATTGTGGATGATTTTTGAAAAATTCCAGAACACACTGTTTTAAAGACAATCGATTGTTAATCATAGACGATCGATTGTTGACTGTTTTTGTAAAATTCCAGATCACACTGTTTTAAAGACAATCGATTGTTGATGATCAACAATCGATTGTTTTGCAGTTTTTATGCGAAATATGAGATAACCGACTAGTTTTTCAGGTTAGTCGATTACCTCTACTGGAAAGTAAAAATATTATTGATATTTTAGCATATTGATACATTCTAAAGAACTAATACTAACATTATGTCATGAACTAACTAATACGAGCTAATACTGATGGCTATTAGTTTATTCATTCACTAATACAAACAAGTAAAATAAAATCAAATAGCTCCATCTTCTTTCATCACGGATCCATCACCGATTAGGTGGTCTATCTACCCCTCGGGTTGCTCAAAGAAGTCTGCCACATCCAAGTGGGTGATGTCAAAGTTGTCGTCAGAGACAAAATTCGTTTCAGGGCGTTTACTCTTTCGAGATGCTTGATAAAGGTCAACCAAAAATCATGGTATACGGCAAGCCTTTGACCAGTGCCCGTTTTCACCGCAACGATAATATATAGTTTATAAACTATTTGCTTTTGGGTTCTTATCGTATCGTGCTTGTGGCAGAGTGACCAACTTCAGGTTGTCATATCTCTTCTTTAAGCCATTCCACAAGATAGGTGGATCTTTGACGGTGAGATATTCAATCTTCAAACCTTCATCAAGGTGATGGCGCAAGAAAATCAAGGCCTTAGCATAGTTTCAAACCTTCATCAAGGTGATGGCGCAAGAAAATCAAGGCCTTAGCATAGTTTCAAACCTTCATCAAGGTGATGGCGCAAGAAAATCAAGGCCTTAGCATAGTTTTGGGTGGATGCATTATTTCTGTCTTTAATGGCGTCTCCAAGACCCATAGCATCCAAAATGGATTTAAGTATCCAACACCCATATCATATAGTTCTTGCCCGAAATTTCAAGGGCAACGAACTTTCTTTTCATAATGTCAGACATAAACCAAAATTACATCAAGAGCGTGTTCATACTTACGGGCTCTATTACAATTATCACATTCACTTCAGGGAATGGATCAAAATCATGTGCTTTACACAATCTCATGTCAAATATTACTTTCATAAAGTGAAAGGTTATTTTGAGAATCTTTATTATTCTCATTATAACAATAATGACGATTATAATTTCGTCTATTGCCACGTCCATGATAATAATTTTGTCTTCTTTCAGACTTACCACATGCTGCTACCACATTCTCTAAAGGGAATGGAGCTAATTCAATTGGACGGAATTCTTTGCCACGTCCATATTCATTGATACCTTCATGGTAATATTTTAGTCTTCTTTCAGACTTATCATATACTGCTTCCACATTCTCTAAAGGGAATGGAGCAAATTCAATGGGACGGATTTTCAATTATTTGCCCACAATCATACATGAATTTAATCATGGCAGGACATAGAGATTTTACCACTTCGTGTGGTTATAATTTCTTACAAACTCCTTTAGAGTTATAATCAAACTTTGTTGTCTATGTTTGTATATAAAATCAAATTATAGAATTTCAAGAATTTGAAAGGGAAAAATAAAATACTTACCTTTAAGGTATACCAATTCTATTTTCAATGTTTTCTCCTTTCTTCCTTTCCTTTCTTTCTTTCTCTTTTCAACGTTTTTTCTTTCTTTGCTTTCCAGTATTTTTTTTTTCTTTCTTTTGTTTTCTGTTTCTCGTTCCTCTTTTTTTTTTTTTCTTTTCCTTCTTTCTTCATTCTTTCTTTGAAGCAAAACCCTACACAAACAAAAAGTTAAGACAATCGAAAATTTCAATTGGTTAGAGACTCGTGCTGATAACGTGTTATGAAATAATATAAAGACAAGAACAATAATGCAAGAACAAGAGCAATAGAGAGAAGAGTAGAGAGAGTTCTTCTTATTGATACTTAGAGAATGTTAGGAGTGTTTTACAATGGTAGAGGACCCCTTTATTTATAGGGAGGGGGATGATTTATCTACCAAGAATAGAACTCTAGAATCTCTCTAATTATAGACATTCACCTTAAATAGGAGATTTCATAACATATATTGAATAATAACGTAATGTTAAAAATAAATTAGTTGAAGTCAAAGAACTCTGTATTGTGAAAGGCCTTATTTGTAAAAATGATTTTATTACTCATCATAGTCCTTGCCATTTGACACTGTAATTACTAATTTATGGTTCACTGATGCAGCCGTTCTACTGATTATTAATAATTGAAACCAAATATATTGGACCTATATGTACGACTGTTTATCTAAGGAAAGTTTAAAAAATAGTTGAATTAGGTTCAATATTTTATATAAAAATTTCCAGTTATTCACTGTTTTCCGAATTTGCATAATAGTAGGCCTAGCTTCAATTTAGTAAAAAAAGTAGTATGCAGTACTCTATTGTGTAACAAAATTATACACAAGTTTCGTAGTTTTTCAACAGTTACCAGGCATCAATAGATTACTTATAAATACAGATATAAACCACTGCACGGCGATTCTGCCTAAGTTAACTCTTAAAACTTGTAAGTAACTCTATATGTTAGCCAAAAGAAGGAAAAATGCTTGTGTATTTCTTGAAAATTCAACCCGTAAAGGAAGAAAAAAGCACCTTATACTTGTCTAGTTCACAGAAAAGCACATGTCATGTTGTTATTGTTTAACAAAGAATGTAGGATACTCCGTCCATCCACCACCATTATTATTTTAAACCATCTCAAATGATTTAATTTCTTAATTTCTATATCAATGTTAATTAGTTTTAAAATAAAACTCCAAGGTTTTCTCCCTTTTCATTGCTATGTCTTTCCCCTAATACTTTTCTCTCCTCCCACAGCCCCATCTTCCTTGCCAAAAGATTACCTTTTTCTCCCTTCTCCAATATCAGAACTTCCAACGATAAAGGAACTTACGGGCGGAGCATTTTCGGGGACTAGCCCGCTTCCCATTACTCAATAGGACAATTTCTCGCACATAATTAAGGGAGCCATTGAAAGGTGACTAAAACACCAGAAACGAACTAATATGTTGAAATAGAGAAGCTAATACAATATTATGAAATAATTACTATCTATGTGGGAATGCTTATTAAATGTGAAATTGTTCAAATTTGAAGTTCGACCGTGGAATAAATATTATGCTTGAAAGTTGGGACGAGTGAATTTATCAAAATCTGGATCAATGTAAAATTTAAATTGCTCCATGACAGATTAGCGAGAATTATAAATATCACGGTGTTTTACTTAAATTGATGAACTTTGGAATTTCGAGATTGTCAAGTCAAAGTCTGTTTGTAGCATAGCCATGAAACTCCAAGCGTCAAGTAACTGTAAACTAAGAAGATGGAAGAAGGAAACAGAGCGAAACAAAAAATACAGTCACCAAAAACGTCAGCAGAAGTCAAATATAGCAGGCTGTGGCCTTTTAGGAAATGACAGGACACATGTGCATATGAAATGACCAAATTTCCCCTCATTGGAAGTGCCTTTCAGAGACTGAACTCTGAAGTGAATTGGTTTTGATGTCAATTAGCATTGACCGGAAGCTCCTCTCATTCCCTCTTCTATATAGTAGTAAAGTAATACTCACTCCGTTTTAGTTTATTTGAATTTATTTTTTTTTATTCGTTCCAAAATAAATAAATTTTTTCTAAATTTAATAACAATTTAGTTTAAAGTTATAACTCTACACGTTGGACCCCATCTGAATTTATTTAAGACCATAAATTTTAAAAATAATTATTTCTTTCTTAAACTTCGTATCCAGTTAAATATGTTTACATAAACTAAAAAAAAGGAGTATGATTTTAGAGGTTTCACAATATAGTACAAAAGATTGCTAGGCTGACACGATAGACCTCGTTGATTAGAATTTAAAAGGCCCCCCACTTTCTTAACGTGTATGAGATCTCTATTAAATTTATACCGTGATTTTGTCGAAGACGCAATTAGGGTGTTGCCAATGGCTGCGTCGACGTTGGTTCACTCAATTCTCGATTTTCTTCATTGTTTTGTCTCGTCTTCTTAACAACACCCCTTTTACACTTATCCCTTTCTGCGCGCCTCGTAGATAATATGGACGGAACCACTTGGTTTGTATTGATGTGTCCTTTCTGCTCATTAATTTAACGTCGATGTTCATAATGAATAATGACCAGAACCCAATATTATTTGCTCACCGGCTTCGCATTTTTTATATAGAAGCGTTCTAGTATACATTCAATGTATTTCTCTTAAAATAATTATAATTTTTTACTTGTTCTCTATAAAAGTATCTTTATTCTTAAAATTTATTGTGCTAGGCCCAAGTCCCTCATATCAAATGACTTGGATAGATCTCTTTCAACTTTGCTATCAGCCCCTTGTCTTTTCCTACAATTAACATGTCATCCACAAACAACAACAATATAATAAATTATTCTCAGAAAATCTTTTGAAGTATACACATGGATCAGAATAGGTCTTTAGGTATGTTTGACTTTTCATGAATGAGTCAAACTTCATGTACCACAGCCTAAGTGCTTGTTTCAATCCATAAAGACTCTTATTCAATTTGCACACCATGTGTTTCTTTCCGGCTACTTCAAATTCTTCTGGCTACTCCATATAAATCTCCTCTTCCAAATGTCCATGAAGAAATGCAGTCTTCACATCCAACTGCTCCACTTCAAGATCTAGGCTAGCTACTAAGCTCAAAATTGTTCGAATAGAGGTTATTTTGACAACATGTGAGAAAATTTCGTCGAAATAAATACCTTTATTCTGTTCGAAGCCTTTAACGACCAATCGAGCTTTGTATCTTTGTTGAGTTTAAAGACCCATTTGCATTTGAGTTGTCTATTACCATTTGGAAGTTCAACCAGCTTGTACGTGCCATTTTTCTATAGAGATTCCATCTGTTCTTGCATGGCTTTCATCCACTGGTTCTTTTCTAAATGGGACAGCTCCTTCTTAAAACTTTCTGGATCCCCCTTATCACTGATGAGGACATATTCTGTGGAAGGTTACCTGCATGACTCTACCCTCTTTGGTTTCCTTATAGGTTGAGGTTGTTCTTCTTCCTGAGTGGGGTGCTCCACTTCTTCGACACCTTCATCAAGTTACTCCCCTTGCTCAATAACCTCACCAGGTTGCTCCCCCTGCTCGGCAACCTCGTTGGTCGTACTTTTTGCACTTGTAGGATTGTTAAAAAAAATAAGGAATAGTAACATGGTTAGGACTTATACCATTATTCGCCTTTTCTAATAAATTAGTAGCAGTTCCAACTTCATTTTCTCGGAAGATTACATCTCTGCTTCTGATGACCTTCTTCTTTACAAGATCCCACAATATGTACTCGAACTCTTCATCTCCATATCCGATAAATATGCAGGGAACAGATTTATCATCCAGCTTCGTTCTCTCCTCTTTCGGTACATGTGCAAAAGCTCTGCAATCGAACACCTGAGTAAGACACCTCCTTGTTGGTTCAGACTCTTTCGGGGATGTCAAACGTCAACGGAACTGATGGACTCCTATTAATCAGGTAACAGGCTCTCTGAACTGCTTCACCCCAGAATGACTTGGGCAGTTTAGCCATTCTGAGCATGCTTCTCACCTTCTCCACAATGGTGCGGTTCATCCTCTCGGCTATGCCATTGTGTTGTGGGGTTCCAGGAATTGTCTTTTCATGTCATATCTCATGACTTGAACAGTACTCTTAAAATTGCCTTAAAGTGTACTCACCTTCATTGTCACTTCGGAGACGCTTTAGCTTTTGACCTATTTCCCTTTCTTCTAGAACATGAAACTTCTGGAAAATTTGAAACACCTGATTTTTTGTTTTCAAAATATAAACCCACAATTTTTCTGAAGCATTGTCAATAAATCAATAAAATATTTATTACCACCCATTGATTCAATTTTCATTGGGCCACAAACATCAGAATATACTAAATCAAGTATATTCAATTTTTTTTCCAGACGATGTCTGAAATGAGACCCTATACTTTTTACCAAATAAACACTAGTCACAATTTTTTATCGTTGTATCTTTGGCATAAGAAATGAATGATTTATTGGCAAAAATCTGCAATCCCTTCTAGCTCATATAACCCATTCTTTTGTGCCACAAATCTACACAAATCTCATCTTGTGCCGCATTCAATTCACCTTGGCATATTTCTGCATTTGTCCTATACAACGTGTCACGAGCAACTCCCTTTGCAATCACCAATGATCCTTTGGTGAGTCTCCAATTTTAATTTGCAAAATAGTTATCGTATCCATCTCGTTCCAAAGCAATTCCCAATATCAAGTTCATCCGTAAATTAGGTACATGCCGCACATCCTTTAGAATCAATGTCCATCCAACATTTGTCTTGATACAAATGTCACCAATCCCCGTAATCTTTGAGTAACTTGTGTTACCCATTCTTACTGTGCCGAAATCACCTGCTATATATCTATAAAAAAGATCTCTTACCGATGTGGCATGGTAAGATGCCGCTGTGTCAACCACCCAGTCAGACTCTGGACCTAACAGGTGCATACATTCCTCTTCCTCATTTATAAAAAGGACAACATTATCATTGTTTTGCACCATGGCGGCTGTGTTGTCGTCATTCTTCTTGCCACTGGTTTCACCTTTTCCCTTCCTTGGATTTGGGCAATCTCTTTTGCAGTGACCTAGTTGATTACAGTTGTAGCGATTTCTGGCTTTTGATTTGGATCGGTTCTTTGACTTCCCACGAGCTCCGGATCTGTCATAGTTGCTCGAACTCCTTTGATAACTCATGCTCTACCTTCAGTGATGAAAGCTTGTCCTTGATTTTTAGACTTCTTTCTCATCTTCTCATTGAGTAAAAGAGCCAATGTGACATCTTTCATCTCAATAGTAGTCTTAACGTGCAGGGTAGTTGTTGCGAAATTATCTTATAAAGATGGCAACGAGTTTAATAGAAAGATGGCTTTATCTTTCTCCTCGATTTTCACTGCGAGGTTGGAAAGCTGTGTGATTCGTCCATTAAAAACGTTTAAATATGACAAAAAATTCATACCTTCACCCATGTGTAGGGCGCATAACTGCTTCTTCAGGTACAATTTATTTGTCAGCATTTTGGACATGTATAGGCTCTCCAACCTTGTCCAAATTCCACGTGTAGTGACTTCATCAATGATGTTATTTACCACATCATATGATAAGTGCAACCTGAATGCACTAACAGCTCTTTCATCCAATTCAGCCAAAGCCTCATCTTTCATGACATCAGGCTTTTTGGCATCAACATCTAGTACCCTGTGTAATCCTTGTTGGATAAGCAGATCCCTCAGCCTTCTTTGCCATGTTGAGAAACTGCTATCTCCGTTGAATTTAGCTACCTCGTACTTTACTCTGAATATTTTTATTATTCACCGGGAATAGTACTACTGACAGTGAATTGTATTTTAGTGAAGGAGCAGAACCTGTGCACTGATACCGTTTGTTGGAAATAAATCCCCTACCAAAATAATATTCACGGTAATAATAGCGAAATAATAATGTAGCACCGAGGTACGGTAATTAACAAGAATAAAAGAGTAATAATAACACCAAGATTTTTACGTGGAAAACCTTTTTGAATAAGGGAAAAAACCACGGCCCTAAGAGATGCAAATGATATCACTACATTAAGAAAATTTATACTTTGTAGGTCCGAGTAAAATACTCCAAAGACCACTACAACACTCAAAAGAAATAACCCACTTTTGATATTCCCACCTCACTACAATATCACTTATCTATCTTGCTCAAAGACTATTTTCTTATACCCTGTTTGTAAAACCTTACTTTTTTTTATCTCTTTGCTGGTTGTTCAAAATGAGAGCTGAAGCTCTCATTTTATAGGAAAACGTAGGCAACCTTAATTTGACATTACGTTCTTTGCAGCCTTTATCATTTGACAAAAATAGATTACAAACATATAAGCTGCTAAGCACCCATTTTTTGACAGAAAAAACACAAAGAAAAAAAAAATCTTCCTTCAATCAAGAACTGGACCCCACCATGCAGGTGTAGCTGCGACTCTCCTAGCACCTAGTATCCATTTTTGCTTTTGTTGGGAAGAGAGTGGATTTATGAAAGAGTACTTCAAGTATCACAAATATTCACCAGCAGCTAGGTCTGGGCTAAGAGCTGGTCCCAATGACAGATCCAAAATTTTAATCTAATAAATGCTCGATTGCCTTTAATTTTGATAAACACAAAATATAAAACTTAACTCGAGAAAATTATAATTAATATTATCAGTACAGAAGAAACAAAGGGTTAGTTTTGGACACTAAAAGCATACTTCATCAATCGTCTCACCCAAAATTTCTTCATGTGTTTATTGTTTAATATTTTGATACCACTCAATAAAATTTCTGACTCTGTTATTGGTCACACCCACTTTGCTGAAAATAATCTTTATGTGCATTCGCTTCGGAAATGATTACTCATTCTTTTGTGAATCATAAATTCTATGATACCAAAGAAGGAAATAAATAATGCATTTTCACTTTAGAATTAGTCTAATTGCAAATTTTAAGAATCAAAATCACAGTGCAAGATTAGTTTTAATGAGCAAAATTTTATGTGTTTATATCCCAAAAAGAAATATAGAAGTATTTACATCGACGATATATTTCCTCTTCAAATCTTTGACTGAATTCTTCATTTAAATATATGGTCATTTCACTTATTAACCCCCACCAACCTTTTTCCCAAAAAAGAACTTAATCTTTCAAAATCTTCTGCTGATGAAATAAAATAGAATAAATTCACATACTTCTTGAAAAGAAATAAGAAGCCGAAAAGACAATACTATAGAAAAGAAAGGATAGTGAATAAAAGTGCTTCAGTCGAGTTTGAATTGCCCGACATAGAGCTAAAAATGACCTTAACCCTTTCTCAAAACCAAAGCACTCAGCGCCAAGTTTTGCTAGTGGGTGTTCATTGTCATTATGTAACAAATTTCTTAAAATTTCAAGTAAAATATATAATCTCGGACTCTTAGACAATGGGTGCTTTAGCAGCTACTGGGTTGAACATGGATCCACCCATGGTCGGGCCAACTCGGAGCTCGACTCGGTAGGCTTGTGTCTTGCTCGTGTTACGAGCCAATTCGTTTTGAGTTCTAGCATTTTGTTATGTGCTTTGAGAGCTCAATTAGGTTAATGTGATATTTCATAACTTACATGTAGGTAGTGACGGAGACAGGATATTTGCAAAGACGATTCAAAAATTTTGTAAATCAAATATATAATGAAGCCAACAAAGATAAAATAAATGGTAACAAATTTCATTAATAGAAAGAGAAGTTCTCAATACAAAGATAGTGTTAAAATAAACAAACATAGTAACAAGACTATCAAAAGAGGAAAAAAACAAGTCTTGTGTCAGTTAAAGGCCTTGAGATCAACAAAAAAAAGCTATGTGCATTATTACAACTGCACTCGACAATGTTGATACCCAACTTTTTTCTAGATAATTTTATATCCAAAATATTTCTAAAATAGCATATATGTGCATATATAAGCACACCCAATAAGTTTTGGCATTTTTAATATTTTTTAAAACTAAGTTATTGCCTATTTTTTATACCTTAAAATCCAATAATTATTTTCAAAAATTATTATTTTGGTGAATAACTTATTTTATCCTCATATTTACACCAAAATATAATTAAGATAATATTTGTACATTTTTACTAATTCATTTGACATTTTTAAAGCTAAATTGCATATAATTGAAATTATAACCTATGTTGGTGATTAATAGTATTTTATAATTATACAATTAACTCAATATTTCAAATTAATAGTTATATAAATTTTGTTTACCCAGTATTTTTAGTTCGCTTTTAAAATCGTTATTACTATTTTTTATAAAATAAAATAGGAAAAGTGACTATTTAAAAGCTAGCCCCAATTGCACCCCAATTCGACCCAATTCCAACCCCAAAATCAAACGACCCAATTTCATTTTTGACCCAACCCACAACACGTTTCTCAGACCCGCTCGGCTTCCCCTTTAATCATCGCTGTTGATCATTTTGATCAACGACCGTGATTCCATTTTACCTTTTAATTCAAACGACCCCCACTACCCCAATCTCATTCTCAAAACTCTGCCTCTGAATCTCCCTCCTCTGTCAACTCACCACAAACCCTAGCTGCCGTCTCTCATTAAAACTCCAATCCATGGCTTCCCAGGCTCATCGGAGGCCTATACCGGCCTTTCACGGCTTCTACGTGCTCATCTCTGAGGTTTTATGACCAAATCTTGAAGTGTATCAAGTAAGCCTTTGCTCGATGACTGTTCTCCGGTCATCTTCAATCTCTGTCAGCCATGACTATTCGAGTTCGACCTTCAACTATCCTGCTTAGATTGAGGGTTTTCAAAGCATTTCTCTTCACCTGGGTTTCTTACGAAACCCTAATCTCTATGGTTCCTTCGGTTTGTTTTCAGACCTGCTCCGGATTTATGTGTGTTTGAAATTTCTAAGCATGTTTCTCAAAGTTATCTTAATTTTTTGCTTTCAAAACTCTTTGTTCTTTTAACTATGATTTTATGTTAAGTTATTTCGAATATCCTCTCTTATTTTCGGGATGCTTTGCTGTATTTTCCTTGTGTTGTTTTCTTTGTCTAAGTAAGCATGTTGAAAATCCTAAATTTGGGATTTTATTTTAGTCTGTTTGTTAGGGTTTCATTCGATTCATATGCTTATCATCTCTAGGTTTATTTGATGTTAAAAACCCTAATTTCTGGGGATTTATTTGAGTTCTTGAGCCTATCTGTTTGGGTTACTGATTAATGGTGAAAGCCCTAATTTTTAGGGGTTCACTTGGGAATTTTAAATTGTTTGTTTGTTTCACCTGTTTATCGCCTCTAAACTCAACTGATATTGAAAATCCTAGTCTCTTTGGGGACTATTCGAGTCCCGGGGAGTTGTTCGTGCAACTTGCCTATTTGAAATTATCCAACTTGATTCCTTGTGTCAACGCGTCTCTTGTCTATGTGTTATGAGTTCTTGCTACATGTCAAACTCGAATATGGTATTCACTCGACTCTTTGCATGCTTTTGATTCTTTTTCTCTATATTGCCCACTAAAACCTAACTAGCATGCTTCAAACGTTTTCTCTATTCTATTGATGTATGCTGTTTCTTTTGCCATAGCTTAGCCTCACATGTCTGCTACTTGTGCATTCGTTATATACAGAGTCCCTTCTGTATTTGATTTTCAAACTCGTAATTGGTTTTAAAACTTTTCCTTCCATGAGATTCTGATTTTTACTATCCTGTCAAGGGTTAATTGATTCTCTTTCTTTTCTTGCCCTTACTGAATCTTTCCAAAAATAATTACAATCTTGTACTTAGACGTAATTGCCTACTGTATGATTTTACTGTTCTTTTATGGTAATAACCATTATTTTCACATGTTGATTTTTCTTTCCTTATTTGGATCATGTTAGTATCCGTTTGAATTAGAATCCCATGATTAAAGGTAGGTCTTGTGTTAATTGATTCTAATTGTGATCATGCCCATATTTGTATTAAAATTGTACTTATTACCTTACTCTCTACTCGTTTTCAAAACTATAAATACCTATACTCTCATCTTTCAAAACACGAGCACACACGGCATAAGTCATTACTTGTTCTCTCAAATATATTAAAAATTTCTTAAGCCTTCGAGTTCTCTGAACTCACAAGTTCAAAACTTTCTTTTATGATCATGGTTTTGGCTAAAAGAATACTGCTTTTTCTTTGTTTACTTTCTCTGCAACTGGTATGACTCTCCTTGTTTAAATTCTGCCTCTCCACTACATGTTTATTCTTCAAACTCTCCTCTGTTTGTCTTACTGTTTCGATGTTGCCATTTCTGCAGGTTTTACTTATTGCTTTTCTCTGTGTTTAAATAAATTCCCACCCTCCAATTCCCTTTGGATGTTGAGTTATGGTTTAGAAAAAAATGACAGCATTTAACATTGTTATTCTTGTATATGGCCTGGACTCCCTTAGTCCTAAGCTCTTTCAATCCCCATTCCCCTTCCCCTTTATGTGTATTCTGAGACTGAGACTTTGGTCTAGCAGTTTCTTAATCACTGTCCAGACCATAGTCTGATCTTCAATAGGTCTGTGCTCTTCTTTGTTGGCTGAACACGCCTGGTCAGGAGTGTGCCAACCTACTTTGTGGCTAGGCATGACCACCAGCCTGCCTTGGCACTCTCTAACCGCTCTATTGCACTTGAATTCATTCTTATAACATTAAGTTCTGCCCTCTCTTGGCCATGCTTTAGGATTCATGAGCTCCCTCTGAACTTGGGCACCTGAGGGCTGGCTCTTCCACACTGCACTTTAACTCTTTCTAATTAATATCTTGGGTGTATGCACTTCCTAGAGTTCTTGAGACTCCTTGGATCTATGAAACACCCTAGATAAGAGAAGGCTTTGGAAATCCGGAACTCGGAAGTGGTTCAATCTCACATTGTAAGATACTAAGCATGAATTAGGCTTCTCGTATGTAGCTATAATTTCTGATGTATTTTTTAATTCCTGCCTTATTTTTGATATGTAATAATTTGTACAAACTCAGAGATCTAGTGAAAAAAGGTAGTGGATTTACTTTTATGCACAAAAAGTGTAGAAAGCATGCCTGTAGGACTTTTGCTGTTAATCTATGCAATTTCACAAGTAGAAACCATGCTTATAGGATCTAACTTTCTGATTTCCGCAATTATGCATATAGATACCATGCCTATGGGATTTGCATTTATGCATTTATAATGATATTAGGCAAACCGTTAGGTTTAATAATAAATCATATATATATATATATATATATATATATATATATATATATATATATATATATCATGTTTATAAGGCTGTTAACGTTTGACAAGAAATTAAAATTAGTAACTCGTAGAAATCATGCCTTTGGGAACTTCAAATTAAAACCATCTCACTCATCTAAAACAGTACAGATTTTTACCAAAACAAACAATTTTCTGCACGCTTTCTGAACTCTTTAAGCTTTTCTCATAGTCAATCCAATGCATGATTTCTGATACCTACTACTTTCTGATAAACATTTTTTAAATCAATCTTAATTTCCTTCTTATATGATAAACCCTTTTGAATCAGTCCTAAATACTGTTCTTTTGCTAAAACTCGACAAATCTTTTGCTTAAATAGACTGCTTTTCTGAAACTCGTTTTAAACAATTTTTTTATTATGTTTGCAATCTTTTCTGAAACTTATCTTACTCTACAAATCTTCTATACCAGTTTGTTTTCAAAATCAGTAGTCCTATTCAACACTTAGGTAAAAGCGTGTTAATCAAGTGGCTCAGTCTTTGACAACTGCATTCGAGTGATCCTAATGCGGACTTCCTGTCTAAAAATATGTGTTGAACATGTACTTTTGCCACTTTAATTTAATTTAAGACAAAACGAGTACTTGAAAGACATGCTAAACTATATGATTTATTTGATTTAAGGAGATTTACTTGAGCCTTACTTGTTTATCTGCCTCCACTTTTACTTGTGTTATGTGTTTTGAATGATGCCTTAGTATTTTGTCCTTTAAAACTCTCAAAAAGGCCCCAAATCCCTTTTCCTTTAGGATTTGTATTCCTAAACACCTCCGGGACTGATAAGATTGCGACGGGTACTAGCATGAAATAAGTAATGAAACTTTCCGCGGTTTAATACCTTAACGGGGTGAGAAGGGTAGAATATGGATACGATGACCGGCGTGCTAATATCATGTGTGAGCCCTCTTCCGAGGAGTGATTGTTGGATATTGCATTGATGTGATCCATATTATCGGTAAACCTAGGACCCCTCTCCCCTTACACGTTAATTTTTAAGTTTTTTCTTTTAAAACTAATTTTCTAAACTCTTCACTTCTTCAACTCTTAAACTTGTTTGCAAACTATGTGAAAACCTCTTCTTTATTTTCTACTTATCCTCTTCATTTCTTAAAGTCACAATTGTAGCATGGCCGAGAACCACACTTGTGGATCCTGAGGGGTGCCTAACACCTTCCCTTCGGGATAATTTTTAGCCCTTTGCCTAGTCTCTGATCTCTCATCTCAAACTCTTCTAAAAAGTGTCCTGATGCACTATAATCATTAGGTGGCGATTCATCAACTTCTAAAACCAATTATCGATAAGAAATAGAGTTGTCCTCCTAATATCATATACCCAATTTCGACCCAAAAAAGGAGTCGTCGACAGTATGGCGACTATGCTGGGGGATTCATTAGGCGTTGACCATTGTATGCTGCTTGTGACTTCGCTATCTCACTAATCACTTTATCTACTGTCTTTTATTCTTTCACTACGAAACTGACATGGCTCTTCATGTCTTTTCTTTCCTTTACTACTTTATTTCAACACTGTTGTAATTACGAGAAACTAATGTAATTATTTATCTTATGAATATGGAAATACATGTCAATTTGTTTCATATTTGTAAAATGCATCTTCAAAATATTATACTCGTGCCCAAACAAATACCATAACAACGGTTATAATAAGTGTTTTGCTCTCTTCCAATATTGCCACCCTTTAAATTTGGCAAAGGCGTATTTGCGGTAAAACCATTCGATCATTGATGCAGTTGACGGTTCCGTGCCTTTCCCTTTTGAGTTGTCTGCTCAAGGGTACATGTCTAATACCCTGTTAGAATAAGTGCCCAACGCTAGAGGGGGGGGGGGGGTGAATAGCGTTTAACAAAAATCGCAGGAATAAAATCGAAGTAAATGCGGAAATAAAAAGAGTAAGGAGGGAGCACACCAAATTTATACTGGTTCGCCACAACGTGTGGTTACGTCCAGTATCCCGAGAGACTCTCTCGAGCTGCAACTAACTCCGTTTAGCTTAAAGGTGCTCAAAAAACCAATACAACTTGAGAACGCGAGTCACACGAGCCTCAACAACGTTTGCTCGGAGATACCGCACTCCAAGACTTCAACCGAAGGAATGAAACCTTCCTTCTTACAACAACAAGGGATTAGACTTCCCTTCAAGTGTATACAAACACTTAGCACTAAAGAATAGGACTCTCTTATAGAGTAGATATGAGTAGACTTAAGAAAGCTCAAGATTTTGGCTCTCAAAAGCTATAAAATATGAATGAATTTAATGCAATGAATGTATAATAGATTGTTGAAGAATTGTTGTAGAAATGAGAGGTTTTGGGGTCTATTTATAGCTCTCAAGGATCAAGTAACCGTTGGTAAATAGTTAGACAAGAATTTTGAATTAAAGGCAGAATAATCGAT
This sequence comes from Nicotiana benthamiana, assembly GCA_034376525.1. Lineage (NCBI taxonomy): Eukaryota > Viridiplantae > Streptophyta > Magnoliopsida > Solanales > Solanaceae > Nicotiana > Nicotiana benthamiana. Next base: position 102,851,594 of record CM067328.1, on the reverse strand, counting down.
TATCTTAGCTGCATAATCGATTATCTTACTTTAACGTTCAAAAAACTAGTCGTTGGATGGCAACGGTAACTAGATAATCGATTATTCTCCAAAGGATAATCTATTATTCAACCTCTCTGTAGTTTCAAGTTCGGTCTGGAAATACAGGATAATCGATTATCAGTAGGTGATAAGCGATTATTTGGACCTTCTGTAAGTTGGAGTTTTTCTACATTAGCAAGATAATCGATTATTGGAATATGATAATCGATTATTTAACCTTGAAAACCAACCTAAAAATCAAAGTGTTCCAAATCAAAAACCAAGTGTTGGAAAAGCTTTTTATGGTATAAAAAGTGAAAACCAAGACTTATTTCTTAAAAACCAAGTCTCCAAGGTTATTAACGTCGCGTCACTTTGTCAAAGACGTTTTCCACGTGTTTAGGCGACGACCATAAATCAAGTGTGGTTTTTATAAAATAATGATTTGGAATATGTTTAAATATGCCCAGAAGTGAAAAACCAATGATAATATTTCAAAAACCATTTTGGTTAAAATGAAAACGTCAAAAACCATGGCGATGTCTAGCCGACGTCCAGTCGAAGGTAGCCGACGGTCAGATTTTTGGTTTGGGCATGGTCACAAAATTTTGGTCAACAAAAATATTTATGATATGCATGATTTGATAAAATGGTTTTAGAGAGAAGCCAAGACTTGAATCCATTGTAGGATCAAGATCACAATGCAAACAACTCAATAATGTCTTCAATACATCTCTTGGTCTTGTTCTTGACTCTTCTTTACTTGGACTCTTCCTTGGTCCGTTAGCCATAATTCTCGCCTTGTTTGTTCAATGATATCTTCGTATTCACGACGTTTTGGCATTTGTCAACTTTGTATCCACGTCGGCTTGTCATTCATCAAAACCTTGTTTGTTTAATGATATCATTATATTCACGACGATTTGGCCTTTGTCAACTTTGCATCCACGTCGGTTTGTCATTCATCAATACCTACAAAAACTAACACGACTTTAGTTCAACGTCTTTGTAAGTGTGTTCCAACAATTTCCCCCTTTTTGATAATGGCAAACCGAGATGGGGATATGCATAGGTGTATAAACGTTTGTGCCAAATGCGTAACGTTTGTGCCAAATGCGTAATGAGTTCCCCCTCAATTTATGCATAGCCCTTTTCTTCCCCCTTTTGACATTAGCAAAAATATTATTGATTAATTGAATAAAGATGGAGTACTTAATGGAAGCATTAAAAAATTATTCAAAACATAAACTAAAGAGAAAGAGAGTCGAGCTTGAGCTCTAAAAGCGTATAGGAGCTGTCGTCATCTTCGTCACTCGCCGTTGCTTTATCATCATCATCATCACCGTTACCGTCATCATTGGTTTCCGGCACCTCATCAACATCTTCCATTCCCAAGTTCCCGTATTGAGTGCCACTTGACTCTCCCGGAAAGCCGGCGGTGGCTTGAGCATAGGCGTTTGAAAAGCGGATTATCTGAACTTTTGTCAAAAAGCGGCATTTGCTGAACCACTGGATAATCGATTATGTCCTGTTTGCTAATCGATTTTCTATATTTTTCCCAAAACTGATGCTTTACAGAAGCCTGGGATAATCGATTATGTTGTTCTGGATAATCGATTATCCTGATTTTTGCACCAAATTTTTGCAGACGCAGAAGCATTGAATAATCGATTATGGTAGTCTGATAATTGATTATGTGTTTCTGAAATTCCAGAAAATTTCCAATGCAACTCAAAATGGTTTGAATTTGTTCCCCCTGACTTTGTGGCCATTTTGAGACCTGCAAAAAAGAGTTAGACGTCTCCGACGCTCAAGTTAGTGATAGTTCAAATAAAATATTTCACAAATGCACGCATTAGATCATCGTGGAATCAAGTATTCCAAGTTCACTACGAATGCGGAAAAATGACTCTTTCTCTAAGGGTTTTGTGAAAATGTCGGCTAATTGATATTTTGTTTCCACAAACTCAATCTCGACATCGCCTTTGAGAACATGATCTCTAATGAAATGATGCCTAATTTCAATGTGTTTCGTCCTTGAATGAAGAACGGGGTTCTTCGTCAAGCTTATGGCGCTAGTATTATCACAGCGAAGAGGGATATGATCAATACTAAGGCCATAATCCAAGAGTTGTTGCTTCATCCAAAGGCTTTGAGCACAACAACTCCCCGCGGCCACATATTCGGCCTCAGTGGTGGATAACGCAACACTTACTTGCTTCTTACTAAACCATGATACTAAGGAACTACCAAGTAAGTGGCATGTTCCATTCGTGCTTTTGCGGTCCAATTTGCAGTCCGCAAAATCAGAGTCGGAATAGCCAATGAGTTGGCATGAAGAACCTTTGGGATACCAAAGTCCTACATTCATAGTGCCAACAAGGTACTTAATTATTGGTTTTACCGCAGTTAAGTGCGATTCCTTCGGACAAGATTGATACCGAGCGCATAAACAAACGCTAAACATAATGTCCGGCCTACTTGCGGTAAGATAAAGAAGGGATCCGATCATACCTCGATACTTCTTTACATCTACTTCCTTACCTTTTTCGTCTTTGTCAAGGTGATTGGATGTGCTCATGGGAGTAGCCATTGCCTTGGCGTTGTTCATCTCAAAACGTTTGAGCAACTCCTTGCAATACTTAGATTGACAAATGAAAGTCCCTTCTTTCATTTGTTTCACTTGCAATCCCAAGAAGAAATTGAGCTCACCCATAATTGACATCTCGAACTCACTTGTTATCATTTTCGAAAATTCCTTGCACAAAGATTCGTTAATAGCACCGAAAATAATGTCATCTACGTAAACTTGAACCAAGAGGATGTCTTTGTTTTTACACTTGATAAAAAGTGTTGTATCAACTTTCCCCCTTTTGACCTCATTGTCCAAAAGAAATTTACTCAAACGTTCGTACCAAGCTCGGGGAGCTTGTTTAAGACCGTAGAGTGCTTTCTTGAGTTTGAAGATATGATCGGGGGACTCAAAGTCTTCGAAACCCGGGGGTCGTTCAACATACACTTCCTCTTGAATAAACCCATTGAGGAAGGCACTCTTGACATCCATTTGGTATAGTTTAAAATCCATAGATGAAGCAAAAGCAAGTAATAAACGAATAGCTTCTAAACGTGCTACCGGTGCATAAGTTTCTTCAAAATCAATGCCTTCTTCTATATTGTAGCCTTTAGCTACGAGCCTAGCTTTGTTTCTAATTATGATACCATTTTCATCAAGTTTGTTACGGAACACCCATTTCGTACCAATTACGGTATGATCATTGGGTCTTGGCACCAATTCCCAAACGTTATTACGTTTGAATTGGTTAAGCTCATCTTGCATTGCCAAGGTCAATGCTCATCCTCAATTGCTTCGGAAATGGTTGTAGGTTCAATTTGTGATACAAAAGCCATGTGTCCTACAGTGTCCTTAATAGAGTTTCGAGTACATACCCCTTGTTCGATGTCACCAATTACCTTATCGAGAGGATGATTTCTAGACGTCCTCCAAGCTCTAGGTATCACCGTCTCTTCCTCTTGTGGTTGTTTCTCTTTCAAAGGTTGTTATATGACTTCGTCTTGGACTTCCTTTGGGCTCTCTTTTTCCACATCGCCTTGAAGATTAATCTTCTCCAATGAATATGCAAGATCATCACAAAAATCCTTTCTCGCCAAGCGAGTATCATTCTCGGAAAATACAACATGAGGGGACTCCTCAATAGTTAAGGTGTGTTTATTAAAGAATCTATAGGCCTTACTACGTAATGAATAACCGAGAAAGATGCCTTCATCGGATTTTGCATCAAATTTCCCCAAGTTGTCCTTTCCGTTATTATGAACAAAACATTTACAACCAAAAACTCGAAGATGGGAGAGGTTTGGCTTTCTTCCCTTGTAAAGTTCATATGGCGTTTTCATGAGTATCGGTCTTATGACGGCTCGGTTTAACACATAGCTTGCGGTACTCACGGCATCCGCCCAAAAATACTTAGGAATTTTTGCTTCATCGAGCATAGTTCTAGCCATCTCCTCGAGACATCGATTTTTACGTTCCACCACTCCATTTTGTTGTGGTGTACGTGGAGCGGAGAAGTTATGCTCAATGCCAAGATCGTCACAAAAATCTGCACAGAGATTTCGTTCGAACACTCCACCGTGGTCACTTCTTATGGATGTAATTGTTGTGCTCTTTTCATTTTGAACACGTTTAAGGAAACTTTTGGAAACTTGAAACGCCTCACTTTTGTGAGTTAGAAATAATGTCCATGTGTACCTAGAGTAGTCATCAACAATGACAAAGGCAAAGTAGTTCCCACCAAAACTTTTTGTTCTTGATGGTCCAAAGAGATCCATGTGCAAAAGTTGTAAAGGCCTTGTCGTTGAGACAACATTTTTCGATTTAAAAGAGGCCTTTACTTGCTTCCCTCTTTGACATGAATCACAAATGGTGTCCTTCTCAAACTTGAGTTTTGGGAGACCAACTACTAAGTCCTGTGAAACCAATTTATTCAAAAGATTCATGTTAACATGAGCTACTCTTCGATGCCATAGCCACATATCGTCCTCTTTACTTATGAGGCATTTAGCAAAGTTTGATGAAGAATTTTCAAGGTTAACCATATAAATATTATCAATTCTATCACCATGTAAAATAACCTTACTATCACTAAGGCGTTCAACCGTACATGATTTAGAGTTGAAAATCACACGATTTCCCTTGTCACACAATTGACTTATGCTCAAGAGATTGTGCTTAAGACCCTTAACTAATAAAACATTATCAATAGAGGAGGTTTCATCCTTACAAACCGATCCAATGTCGATTATTTTTTCCTTTGCTATTGTCTCCAAAGACTACGTTTCCTCCTTTGGCGGGTCTTATTTGAAGAAATTTGGATGCATCTCCGGTCATGTGCTTGGAGCATCTGCTATCAAGGTACCAAAGTACACTTGATTCCTTCAAGCACACCTACATACCACCTCAATGAGATTTAGGTACCCAAGTCATTTTGGGTCCTTGGGTGTTAGGTGCAAAGTGGTAGTGTGATTGTTTAATCGTGAGATGTCTATGCCTAGTAAAGCAAACCGGAGCTATATGACCTATCCTATTACAATAATGGCAAATGACATTCAGATTATGCATTCTCCTAGGTTGATAATAGCTTCTAGGTGGTCTAAATTCATTTACCTTATTCTGAGAAGCGTAGTTTTGATGCACTTTTTGAAAACCGTTTCTAGGTGTTCTAAAGTGCTCATCATTTCTCCTAGTGTTTGTTATAGGTTTTCTAGTGTTCCTAGAATTATCATTTCTAGATTGTCTATTAATATTAATTTTATCTTTCCTAGGTTGAGCCTTAGGTTGTTTAGGTTTTGGCTAAACTTTTTCATTCATATTAATATCATTTTAGAAACCTAAGCCATGTTTAGTAGATTTGAAATTGCCAAGTACATCATTGAGGTTTTTATGAGAAGTATTAAATTTTTTCAAAGTCCCCTTAAGTTTTTCAACTTGGTCTTTGAGAGATTTGCAAGACTTGCAACTTTCCTTTGAGCCTTCGGGTTTGTCGGCGCTTCTTTTGCCAAAAAATTTATTTCTTCTCTTAATTTTTCATTATCTTGGCTCAATTTTTCCAACTCCTTCTCCTTTGAAGAGAGTTGTTTCTTTAAATCCTTAATGGTTTTAGAAGCGCTGACAAATTCGCCATATAACTCATCAAAGGCGTCTTGCATATCTTCATAAGTATAAGGATCTTTAGAAGAAGTTTCACATACCTCTTCTTGTGCTTCCTCATGTGCCATGAGACATAAGTTGGCGGTCTCATCTTCATCTCCGTCGCTTGACTCTTCCCCGGAGTCGCCTCCCAAGAGATGTAGGCTCTTTGTTTCTTGACGGTCTTCTTTTCCGTCTTTGTGTTTGGGCATTTAGGTTTGATGTGCCCAACTTCTCCACACCCATAGAATTTGGGTGAATCTCCTTGCATCTTTCCCTTCCGTTCATACTCTTTACGCATGAACTTGTGGAACTTTTCAGTAACGAGTCCAAACTCGTTATCCTCATCGCTTGAATCATCAGTGACTTGAGGTTGTGATGTGGAGGCCTTCAGTGCAATGATTCTTTTCCTTTGATCTTCCAAAGGAGGGTTAAGAATGGTGGACTCGTACGTCTTTAGATTCCCCCGAAGTCCGTCTATAGTGACGTTGGTGATGCCAATTGACACTTGAATGGCATCGGCTTTGGAACGCCACTCCGGAGTGAGGCTCTATAGGATTTTTCGTACAAGCTCCTTGTCCGTGTACGTCTTCTTGAGTGCGTGGAGGTCGTTGACAATTTTTGAAAATCGTTCAAACATGTCGTCGATTTTCTCGTTCTCCTTCATACGAAATAATTCATATTCATGGGTTAGAAAATCAATTTTAGCCTCTCGGACTTGGTCCGTACCTTCGTAGGTGACCTCTAGCTTCTCCCACATTTGCTTGGCCGTGGTGCAACATAAAATCTTCCGATAATCATCGGGGTTTACTGCACAGTACAGCATGTTGATGGCCTTAGCATTGTTCTCCACCTTTTTGATGTCCTCTGCATCATATTCGTTCTCCGTCTTTAGGACGACTTTATCCTCGACTTCCTTAGTGGGCAATTGTTCACCATTTTTGATGATTTGCCACAATAGAAATTTGTTGGATTGGATGAAGATTCTCCTCCGCTCCTTCCAATAGGTGTAATTTGTGCCATCGAAGAGTGGTGGCCTCATGGTTGATTGTCCCTCACCAATTCCTGCATAAAGATTGCGCGTAGAAGCCATAGATCATTTCTCTCAAACTGTTAAGTCTTTCAAAGAGTATGGCTCTGATACCAAATGTTAGAATAAGTGCCCAACGCTAAAGGGGGGGAGGGGGTGAATAGCGTTTAACAAAAATCGCAGGAATAAAATCGAAGTAAATGCGGAAATAAAAAGAGTAAGGAGGGAGCACACCAAATTTATACTGGTTCGCCACAACGTGTGGTTACATCCAGTCTCTCGAGAGACTCTCTCGAGCTGCAACTAACTCCGTTAAGCTTAAAGGTGCTCAACAAACCAATGCAACTTGAGAACTCGAGTCACACGAGCCTCAACAACGTTTGCTCGGAGATACCGCACTCCAAGACTTCAACCGAAGGAATGAAACCTTCCTTCTTACAATAACAAGGGATTAGACTTCCCTTCAAGTGTATACAAACACTTAGCACTCAAGAACAGGACTCTCTTATAGAGTAGATATGAGTAGACTTAAGAACGCTCAAGAACACAATAATTTCTTCAAGATTTTGGCTCTCAAAAGCTATGAAATATGAATGAATTAAATGCAATGAAAGTATAATAGATTGTTGAAGAATTGTTGTAGAAATGAGAGGTTTTGGGGTCTATTTATAGCCCTCAAGGATCAAGTAACCGTTGCTCAATAGTTAGACAAGAATTTTGAATTAACGGCAGAATAATCGATTATATTAACTGCATAATCGATTATCTTACTTCAACGTTCAAAAAACTAGTCGTTGGATGGCAACGATAACTAGATAATCGATTATTCTCCAAAGGATAATCGATTATTCAACCTCTCTGTAGTTTCAAGTTCGGGCTGGAAATACAGGATAATCGATTATCAGAAAATGATAATCGATTATCTGAAGGTGATAATCGATTATTTGGACCTTCTGTAAGTTGGGGTTTTGCTACATTAGCAAGATAATCGATTATTGGAATATGATAATTGATTATTTAACCTTGAAAACCAACCCAAAAATCAAAGTGTTCCAAATCAAGAACCAAGTGTTGGAAAAGCTTGTTTATGGTATAAAAAGTGAAAACAAGACTTAGTTCTTAAAAACCAAGTCTCCAAGGTTATAAACGTCGCGTCACTTTGTCAAAGACATTTTCCACGTGTTTAGACGACGACCATAAATCAAGTGTGGTTTTTATGAAATAATAATTTGGAAGATGTTTAAATATGCCTAGAAGTGAAAAACCAATGATAATATTTCAAAAACCATTTTGGGTAAAATGAAAACGTCAAAAACCATGACGATGTCTAGCCGACGTCTAGTCGACGGTAGCCGACGGTCAGATTTTTGGTTTGGGCATGGTCATAAAATTTTGGTCAACAAAAATATTTATGATATGCATGATTTGATAAAATTATTTTAGAGAGAATCCAAGACTTGAATCCATTGTCGGATCAAGATCACAATGCAAACAACTCAATAATGTCTTCAATACATCTATTGGTCTTGTTCTTGACTCTTCTTTACTTAGACTCTTCCTTGGTCCGTTAGCCATAATTATCGCCTTGTTTGTTCAATGATATCTTCGTATTCACGACGTTTTGGCATTTGTCAAATTTGCATCCACGTCGGTTTGTCATTCATCAAAACCTTGTTTGTTTCATGATATCTTCTTATTCACGACGATTTGGCCTTTGTCAACTTTGCATCCACGTCGGTTTGTCATTCATCAAAACCTAGAAAAACGAACACCACTTTAGTTCAACGTCTTTGAAAGTGTGTTCCAACATACCCCAATAGAAACCTTACCATGTTTAACTGTACATGCATCATGGTCAAACCTAACCGAGTCATTTATGTTATCCGCATCATGACTCATTAAGATAATCTTGTCCAATGTTTGTAGTGTTTCCTTGAAACCCAAACGGATACCTACATGTTTTGTGCATTTATTTGGAGAACTAAATTCTTGGTATGCTAATTATTGGTTTAAATAGTCGAGTCTGGTGGTAAAGGCCTAACACTCTATTTTGCAGAAAATGAGGCACGAAGTCCCCATATTTGGCATGGTAACCAACATTCATCCAATGATGCTAAATTGGTGGAAAGACCTCTACTCCAGTGATTAAATGATCGTCTGCAAATACTTAGGGAATTTTCCTTCTCTTCTAGAAATCCAGCCTGACAACAAAATCAGAGAGGCTGGAACTCTGTTTTGGGATAGTGACAGGTCCGCGTTCCGCTTCGGAGACCTTGAAATGACTCCTTTTCTTGAGTAAGTAGGAGGTTTAGTGTTAGGATTTATGCCCTTCACTAGAGGAGGGAGGGGGGTGAATAGTGAGGCACGAGAATGTCGATAAATTTTGCGGAATTAAAATTGCAGGAGTAAAGTAAGTGCAGTAATTAAAAGAGTAAGGAGAGGACACACCGAATTTATACTGGTTCACCACAACGTGTGGTTAGTCCAGTCTCCCGAGAGACTCTCTCGAGTTTACACTAACTCCGTTAAGCTTACGGGTGCCTAACAAACCGTTACACTTGCTCGTAGATGTACGCTCTACAAGACTTCAACTTGCTCGAGGATACCTCACCTCAAGACTTCACACCGCTCGTGGATACCGAACCACAAGACTTCACACACTAAGATTGAAGGTACTTAGCAAACCCAACGATCAATGAGAAGGTATGGTCTTCTCAAGAACCTTTCTCTTTTACAACAAGAACTCTCTAAGAAGAGTAGATAAAGAGATACAATATAAGCTCTATGAACAACACAAAGTTGTCTCTCAAATGGCTCAACAAAAGCTCTAAATATGATGTATAAATGTTATCAATATGTTCAAGAATAATGAGAGATATTTTTCATTATGAAATGAGTCAAAAAGACCTCTATTTATAAGTGGTAGAGGTTGTATGTCCGTTGCTTAATAGGCAATCAATCATGCTGATTTTATGCCAAGATAATTGATTATTCACTTTACATAATCGGTTATCTTCTCAACGTTCATAAAACGGAACGTTGGAAAGGCAACGGTAAGTGAATAATCGATTATTCTCTAGGGGATAATCGATTATTGACCCTTGCGGAATTTCCAGTTTAAGCTGGAAATTGGCAGATAATCGATTGTCCTCTAGGTGATAATCGATTTTGCAGCCTTGCTGGAATTTCCAGTTTTGCTCGAAACTCAGCATAATCGATTATCAGCATAAGGATAATCGATTATCTGGTTGTTCTGTCCAGAATTGAAAACTTACTTCAAAAACCATTTTGGTTAAAATGAAAACGTTAAAATCATTTTGTTTGCAGTATTTGAAATATGTTAATGATATTTATGATTTAATAAAATGATTTTATGCATATTTATGATGACCTATGTTGAGCCAAAAGACGAGATAACTTAAACGTTTCCCTATACCTAACGACCTACGCCTTGGGTCTTCGGTCTTGAACTTTTGAGCTCGTCTTTGGCTTTTAAATGCAATCCCTTCATCAATATGCTTCTCGGCATTCAATCTTGATTGTTTGTCATGTAATAACGTTGTTTGACACTTGACTTCATTGTTTGTCATTCATCGACTTCATTGTTTGTCATTCATCAAAACCTATACCTGGAAATCATGCTAATACAACCAAAGCACACATATCATGGATAGAATGATTTCCTACATTTAGTTTGTATTACTCTGGAGACTCCGAGTTTGCTTATGCTAGAGAATTGCAAGGGTAGGGGTTTCCTTAAGATGATGGGACTGAAAAAGAATACAGACTTGACCTGTTTGAAAGACTCCTACATCCCATTCGACTATCTGTATGAGAGGTACGACCATAGCAAGTCATACTGCACCTACTCAGACGAATTCTCCCTCACCTCAATAGGGCATATTCACAGAAGGGTTATCGTATTCATGTTTTGTTTCATGGGGGCGATAGTGCTTCATATGAAGAAGCACTGGCCATGGTAACCTAGACATTGATGGAAGAAATTGGCGGGTAGCCTTTCAGTATAGTGCCCATGATCGTTGCTGTAATATATCGAGCCTTGGACAACTGTCATTAAAATTCCAACCATTTTGAGGGATGCAACTTATTACTTCAGCTCTGGCTCATGGAAAACCTCCAGAAATGAGAATACCGGCAAGAGATCTTGCATAGAAACCGGGGCGATCACATCGTTTTCCACCAGCCAAGGCATATGAATTATATGCCTACAATGTTCTCTCAGCTAGAGGACGCTGGAGGATGGGTAGAGTTATTTGAGAATCAGAAAGAAGACTAGGTACAGTGGATGGTCGAGTGGTTCCCTATGGAAGAATTCATTACTTGATCCCGGGACGCACCATTTTTCATACTCATTGGTCTGAGAGGAACTTATCCCTATGTTCCCCTCTGGGCCATGAGGCAGGCTGGAAGAAAGCAAATCATACCAAGGGTGGACAAAATGAGTCATTTCAGGGCTAACTTCCAGGATGATGATAGCCCTCACAAGTGCTAAGCTCAGCACATGCGACATTGCAATCTCATTTTGGGGAAAAAAATCTATTGAGCCAGACAAGTATCACGCCGGTTATGTGCTGCACCACTTTGGATGGTTGGAAGATGATCACAATGGTTTGGGTCAGCCTGGGTTCATCCGAGGTCACAGGGTCATCGATGAGAAAGCTGAAGCACTAGTTAAGTAAAATCAATTGCGTAATAGGATTCGAGAGTTTGAAAGTGAGAATCGGGAAATACAAGAAGCCCATCAGAAGTTGATCGAGGAATGGAAAGATATGGATGTCAGCGCCAACAAGCGATTATGGTATTTGGAGCAAGGTCTAGTTTAACTAGAAGGAATGTTCATCAAGAGGATTGAAGACTTTCAAAACGCTGAAGGGAATGTCAGGTGGACATTTGGCCTTAGCTTATCTTCTGTTAGGACTGCGCGAGCTGGTGAAGCTATTCGAGGGAGATAAATATGCCAAATCTGGGGAAGGGCCTTCTAGGACCAAGTAGTCTTTCATTTTGCTTTAATGATGTAATAAGGACAATGGCCACCAGTGACCTTATTCTTTCGGTTACTTAGTGTCGTTTTGGATTCGTCTTATTTTTATCAATAAAATGAGGCATTTGGCATTATAAGTTCTCCAAAATAATTTGTATCTAGGCTTACCTCAGGCACAATGAGCCACCTAAATGAGGACGCGATTTATATCCTTGCACAATGTGTTTAAATACTGCAATATTTTTCCTTATAATCCACACTAACTTGTTACCTTTTGTTTTTCTTTTATTATTCCCCTCCCCAAATGTTAGTTCATGCATTCTGGCACCATCATCATATAGTACGAGATCCAAGGGCCCTCCACGTCCTCCTCCTCCGAGTCCTATCTGGAACAAGAACAAAAGTAGAATGGGAGATTCAAGTGTAAGAAAGGAAATTGAAAGAATCGAGATTCCACAGGGTGCCCCGGTTGCTGAGGAAACTACTGCCCAACTTGAGCAAAAACTATTGAAGTTCCAAGTTGAACTGGATCAAGTTTGGAACTTGGCAAATTTATCATTCATTCTCGCCTCTCCTGATGCTCAAAACCCCGCACCCCTACTGAACACCCCACAACCACAAATGCAACCCACTCATGCACAACACTGCAACACATTCCACGCTCCAAACAACATTCCATTACTCATTCGTGAACCACCGAACACCACAAATTACCACTGCCACAACACTCCTATCTAAGTTGACACTGTACCCTACTGGACTTAACCAATCTCAAGTGCACCTGAGTATGATGGTAAGGAATCTAGTAACAGAAACTTCACTTAGAACTCAAGAAGTTGACCAGCCGAGCCAAGGCGTGGAAGGAAACAGAGGAATAGAGGGGCTGGATTATGAGGACCTCTGCATTATGCTAGATGTTGAACTTCCGGAGGGGTACAAACCTCCCAAGTTGGAAATGTTTGATGGCACAGGAGATCCCAGAGTCCATTTTAGGACATATTGTGATAAGCTGGTTAGAGTTAGAAGGGATGAGAAAGTCTGTATGAAACTCTTCATGAGAAGTCTGAAGGGGGATGCTTTATATTGGTACATCAGCCATGACCCCACGAAATGGACAAGCTGGGTAGGTATGGAATCATATTTCATGGATAGGTTTCAATTCAATACAAAGAATGCACCAGATTTATTCTACATCAAGAATATGAAGAAGAAGCTTACCAAGACATTCCGCGAGTATGCTACTCGTTGGAGATCAGATGCTGCTAAGGCCAGGCCTTCCTTAGAAGAGGAACATATGAACAGATTCTTTGTCCGGGCTTAGGATCCACAATATTATGAGAGGTTGATGCTAATCGAGGGTCAGAAATTCTCCGATATCATCAAGCTAGGAGAAAGAATTGAGGAAGGCATTAAGAATGGTATGATTACTAATCTTGAAGCATTGCAGGCCACCAACAAGGCTTTACAGTCTGGTGTCACATCGAAGAAGAAGGATGTGAGTGTCATGATGGTCGCACAGGGAGCCAAATGAGAACTAAAATACCATATTTACCCGTTACCTCGACTTACATATCAGCCCATCCCGCATTACCAAGCACCAGCACCCTCTTACCAAAATCCACCACCTGTTTACCAATCATCTCCACCTCCCACATATCAACCCACTTCACCCATATACTCTTAACCTGCACCTGTTTACCAAGCTTATAATGCCCAACCCTCTCACTACCAATTACCTCCCACTCATCAAAAGTTCCATAGACGCAAATTAAATTTTGAACGCAGACATCCCAGATAATATACAGTCATCACTGAGCCAATTGACCAGCTGTATGATATACATAAATCTGTGGGTTACATCTCCCCTATCCTTGCCATAACTCCAGAAAATTCTTCCCAGCGGGTCAACCCTAATAATACCTATGCATACCACTTCGGCATAAAGAGACATACCATTGATGAGTGCCGCTCGTTGAAGGACAAGATTCAAACTGTGATTGACAATAAGGTTATCCTAGCAAAGGAGACTGCTCGTAATGACCGCAACAACCCTATTCCTGACCAAAAAGGTGGACACATTTACATGATCGAGATCGAAGATGACTGGGACCCCAAGGGGTCAATATGATTGATTTTTGAGAGTGATGAGCCGAAGAAACCAACACTCATGCTTAACCCAGTTATTGTGCAGAATCAGCCCTCCAAAGACGATGAAGTATATATGTCTATACCTCTCGAATTTGAAGCACCTTCTTCGGCAAAGGCGCCTGGATAAAATGAGGTTGAGTTTGGAGTTCCGATGGAACCTGAACCTTTCGAAGTTGTTCTATTACCACCAAGGCTACCTATTCCTGTAACAATTTCTGACATAACACCGTTCCACTCAAATGCCATACCCTGGGATTACACGGCAGAAGCATGGAGGAAAGGGAAGACCAAGACGAGAGAAGGAATTATTGCACATGGTATGTCCAGAACAGGCAGAGTTTACACTATAGAGAACCTAGTTGAGTCCAGTACGCAAGCCTCTGGATGGCCAATTGGAACAGGGCCTAATGATATTTGGAGAAAAGTACAAGCTAAGGAGTATTCAGTCATTTAGCAGTTAAACATAACACCAACACAGATCTCCATCCTAGTTGTTTTGCAAAGCTCTAACGCACACAAAAATGCCTTGATGAAAATATCGAGCAAAACATATGTGCCCAGCAACATAACTGGAGGCAAAATGGCAAATATGGTTTGGCAGGTAATGGAAAGCCATAAGATCACCTTCCACGAAGATGAGCTGCCACCGGAAGGACTGATTCATAACAAGGCCCTGCAGATCACCGTGCAATACAAGGATTACTTCATCACTAATGTCCTGATAGATGGAGGATCGGCCTCAACATATGTCCGTTGATCACTCTCAGAACATTGGGAAAGGGCCTCCATGAGATCAAAGATGGTGCCATCAACGTCAAAGCCTTCGATAAGTCCCAAATGTTTGCTACTGGAGAGATTAGCCTATGCCTGCAAATGGGACCAACTTGGTTCGACATTGACTTTCAAGTGATAGATGTCCCAACATCCTACAACTTGCAGTTAGGATGATCATGGATCCACATCGCTGGAGCTGTAGAATCAACCCTTCATTAGGCAGTAAAGTTCGAATGGAATCACTAAGAGACGATTATTCATGGCGATGGTAGCAACCCCATATATAGTTGCCAAACCATCCAGATGATTGGAGGCATAAGTAGAATAAGCAGAGAAATATACCACTACATTGAAAGGGTCAATGCTGTATACAAGGATAAATGGTGGGATAACAAGATTGAAAGTATCTTGAATTGATGTAGGTATGAACCTGGAAAGGGACACGGCAAAAACCTTCAGGGAATCACCAAACCCATCAAGCTGAAGAAACATGGTACTACATTTGGTTGGGGTATGAATACACTTAGAAGGAGTTCGATGACTGGTCGCCACCATGGCGCGGCCCCTACAATCCACTTGAGCATCTGATACTCGCCTAGAGTAGACTTTCCAGCCACCAAACATCATATAAGGATCAGAGGAAGATAAAGCATTAGCAGCCATGAAGAATCTATACCTGGAGGATGATGATATGGACTACTGTGTTATCTCTAAGGATGAAGGGGAGGAAGGACCTTCTATACAAGCTGTAACCCGAGCAGAGCGCCTCAGGAACGGGTCAATCAAAACCACCAGGGCGGGGAAAGCTTCAGGGTAGCAAGGTTAAACAAAAGCACCATGCATCACATTTTACTTTTTACTAGCTGATTTTCTCTCCGCATTGTCTTTAATTTTGAAAAAAAGAGCTCCGATATTCCAAACAATTATGAATTTAATCAAAGCATTTTAGTTTATTATATATATTGCTCTTATTATTTTCTTCATCATTTACATAATTTACACAACATTACTATTACTTACCTTGACGATGAACCAACGATTGTGTCTTGCAATTAGACAACGCAACACACGGATATAGATTCAGAAGAGGATGATATACTAGAAGAGGTCGTTAGAGAAGTCGAGAATTTTGAGAATAGTTCTAAATCTAACTTGGACAAAACTGAGGTCGTAAATTGGGAGATTCAAAAAATGTCAAAGAAACGCGCATTAGTGTTCGCTTGTTGCCATCAGAAAAGAAGGAGTACACAAAAATTTTAAAGGAATATAAGGACATCTTCGCCTGGTCGTATGATGGTATGACTGGTCTCAGTACGTCCATTGTAGCTCGCAAACTGCAAAAAAATCCAACATGTCCGGCGGTAAAGCAGAAGCTCAGGAAATTCATAACCGATATAAGTTTGAAAATCAAAGAAGAGGTTACCAAGCAAGTAATAGCCAAGGTTCTAAGGGCAGTAGAGTATCGGACATGGTTAGCAAACATCGTGCCAGTACAAAGAATGATGGGAAGGTTAGAGTCTTTGTCGAATACCGGGATCTTAACCGGGCCAGTCCTAAAGTTGACTTCCCCTTGCCAAATATACACATTCTTATTGACAACTGTGCCAAGCCTGAGCTACAGTCATTTGTTGATTGTTTCACAGAATATAATCAGATATGGATAGATGAGGAAGGTGCCGAGAAAATGACTTTCATCACGCCTTGGGGAATGTACTGCTACAAAATAATGCCGTTCGGTATGAAGAATGCTGGTGCCACTTTTATAAGAGCCATGACTCATCTTTCATGACATGATACATAAGGAAATTGAGGTATATGTGGATGACGTTATTATCAAATCCAAGCAAGCTATAGATCATATGGAAGACCTGAGAAAGTTCTTCAACAGACTGAGTTGGTACAATTTAAAACTCAATCCCACCAAGTCTGCATTCGGGGTTACTGCTGCAAAATTATCGGGTTTCATCGTGAGTCACCACGGAATATAATTGGATCCATCAAATTTCAAAGTTGTCCAGGAATTGCCACCACCAAAGAACAAGAAGGGCGTGATGAGTTTCTTGGAGAGACTCAACTATATCAACGCTTCATAGCTCAGTCTACGATCATTTGTGAACCTATCTTCAAAATGTTAAAAAGAGATGTTGCTACCAAGTGGACTGATGATTGTCAGAAAGCTTTTAACAGAATTTAGGAATACCTGTCAACACCACCGGTGTTGGTTCCGCTGGAGCCAGGAAGACCCCTATTGCTTTACCTTGTGGTATCGGATGGAGCATTTGGTTGTTTTCTGGGACAACACGATGAAACGGGGAGAAAGGAGTAACCCATCTACTATATCAGCAAGAAGTTCACATCATACGAGGCCCGGTATTCTCTATTAGCGCGCACCTGTTGTGCTCTCACTTGGGTAGCTCAGAAATTGAGGCATTATTTTTGTGCCTACACTAATTATCTCATATCAAGAATGGATCCACTGAAGTATATCTTCCAGAAATCCATATCCACTGGCAAGCTAGCCAAATGGCAAATCCTGCTAAGTGAATTCGACATTGTTTATATGACCCAAAAAGCAATCAAAGGGCAAGCCTTAGCAGATCATCTCACGGAGAATCCAGTGAATGGAGATTACGAGTCGCTAAAGACGTATTTTCCCGATGAAGAGGTATTTTTCATAGGAGAAGATATTGCATAATCCTTTGATGGTTGGAGGTTGGTTTTCGACGGAGCTGCAAATTTTAATGGCGTTGGCATAGGAGCAGTCCTGGTATTAGAAACCGGTCAGCACTACTTAGTATCCGCCAAGCTCAGGTTCCCTGGCACCAATAATATGACCGAATATGAAGCCTGCATCTTAGGGCTCATAATTTCCATTGACAAGAACATTAGTAGTTGTTAGTGATCGGGGATTCAGACTTGCTCATACATTAGGTCTGAGAAGAGTGAGCAACCAAGAACTCTACGATATATCCCTACTTGCATCACATATAAGTGTTGAGGAAAAGGTTTACAAAGACAGAATTTCAGCATGCCCCATAGTCCAGATCGAGTTTGCTGATGCATTAGCTAATTTATCGTCTATGATCCGACATCCATATATAAATTTCATTGATCCCATCCCTGTAAAGAACCATGATTAACCAACTTATTATGCTCATGTCGAGGAGGAAGCAGATGGAAAACCATGGTTCCATGACATCAAGGAGTACTTGACGACTAGGGAATATCCAGAACTTGCCAACTCTACTCAGAAGTGCACACTTCAGATGTTATCTAACAACTTCTTTCAAAGTGGAGGAGTCCTGTACATGAGGACTCCCAATTTGGGTTTTCTATGGTATGTCAAAGAAAAAGAAGCATCCAGGCTATTGAACGAAGTGCATGGAGGGACCTGGGGGCCGCACATGAATGGTTTTGTCTTAGCAAAAAAGATACTCTGAGCAGGGTATTTTTGGATGACTATGGAAACAGAATTTATCCAGTATGTTCGTAAATTCCATCACTGCTATATATATGTAGATATGATAAAGGTTCCTACGAATGAGCTTACTGCAACAAGCTCACCACGGCCATTCACCGCTTCGGGAATGGAAGACCTATTGAGCCAGCCACGTCAAATGGGCACATGTTCGTCTTAGTGGAAATTGATTATTTTACCAAATGGGTCAAAGCAGCATCATACGAGGCGATCACTAAGAAAGTTGTGGAAGATTTCGTCCGTAACCGCATTGTTTTTTGGTTCAAAACTCCGGAATCAATCATCACAGATAATGGTTCCAATCTTAATAGCGACTTGATGAAAGCAATGTGTGAAACATTCAAGATCAAATACTAGAACTCCACAACCTACATGCCTTAGATGATTGGTGCTGGGAGGCAGCCAACAACAATATCAACAAAATACTAAGGAAGATGATCGAAGGCACAAACAATGGCATGAGAAATTATCATTCGCCTTATTGGGATATCGTAACACAGTCCGCACATCGACCATAGCAATTCCTTACATCTTAGTTTATGGTACAAAGGTGGTCATCCCCACCGAGCTCGAAATCCCCTCCTTAAGGATCACACAAGAAGCAGCGCTAGTTGATGCAGAATGGGTAAAGGGTCGCAACGAGCAGTTAACCCTTATAGATGGAAAAATGATGAATGCAGTTTTCCACGGTTAGTTGTATCAGAATAGAATGTCCACAGCTTTCGACGAAAGAGTCAAGACGATGAAGTTTACACCAGGGTAGCTGGTGTTGAAGAAAATATTCCCACATCAAGATGAAGACAAGGGGAAGTTCTCTCCCAATTGGCAGGGTCAGTATATGGTTCACTGGGTTCTAATTGGAGGAGCCCTTATTCTTGCACAGATGGATGGATAAGTCTGGGCGAAGCCAATTAATTCAGATGCAGTGAAACAATATTATATGTAACCACTTATGATTCCCTTTATGATGTAATTCGAACTACGCCCGACCTGATTCCTGTTTAAGAGGGGATACGTAGGCAGCCCTATGGGTTCTGTCACAATTTAATAAGAATTTCCATTTTTCCCGCTATTGGAACTAGGACAGAATTTTGAGGAGGACCCTAAAAATTCCAAAGTTGATTTTAGTCCATGCATCTCCAGAAGTGCCAACCTAGTAAACTGGGGCAGAATTTTGAGGAGGACCATCAAAACTTCGAAGATGATTTCTTTTTTAGCCATTCACCACAACCGTCAGAAATATCCGCTCAGCAAACTGGGTAGAATTTTGATGAGGACCCTCAAAATTCCGAAGTCGAAAGAGGTTTCAATGTCTTAAACCACGTCGCAGTCATTGGTTCATCAAAGGAAAACTATTTTCTATTATATACTTACATTGCATTTACTAAAGCATGAATAACTATTGTCCGAATTGCTGTTGATTAGTGGCGCTACCCCAATGATACACAACGTCAAGAGCCAGGGGAAGACGAGCTAACCTTTCCCCTCTTTTCAGAACGCATGATTTTTCGTTGGATGCAGGCACTCGACTTGCATTATTGTTATGTACATTTATGTATGCATACATTCCCAAGAATGAAACTTCTCAGAATCATCACTTCCCCGCAATTACTATCCATACACAATCTCCCTAACAATCATATTGTCGTAATCTGCCATGAGCTAAGAAATCTTACTACTATTCGCTCATTACATTCTTGCATTGCATAAGGTTACTTTTCTGCCTTTAGAGACTAAGCTCTATCTCCATCTGCATTTTGCATATGGCCACTTATCAACCTTTCGAGACTAAGCACTGTCTCCATATGCATGTTTCTGCATAAGGCTACTTATCTGCCTTTCGAGACTAAGCATTGTCTTCGTTTACATTTTTCTGCATAAGGCTACTTTTCTGCCTTCCAAGATTAAGCTCTACCTCCATCATCATCTGCATGAGGCAACTTATCTACCTTTTGAGACTAAGCACTATCTCCATCTGCATGTTTTTGCATAAGGCTACTTATTTGCCTTTCGAGACTAAGCATTGTCTCCATCTGAATTTTTCTTTATAAGGCTACTTTTCTGCCTTACGAAGTCAAGCTCTACCTCCATCGTCATCTACATAAGGCTACTTATCTGCCTTTCAAGACTAAGCCCTGTCTCCATCTGCATAAGGCTACTTGTCCGCCTTTTGAGACTAAACACTATCTCTATTTGCATTTTTCTGCATAAGGCTACTATTCTGCCTTCCAAAGTTAAGCTCTATCTCCATCATCATCTGCATAAGATTACTTATCTATATTTCGAGACTAAGCCATGTCTCCATCTGCATATGGGTACTTATCTGCCTTTCGAGACTAAGCACTGTCTCCATATGCATTTTTCTGCATAAGGCTACCCGTCTGCCTTCCGAGACTAAGCTCTATCTCCATCTGCATTTTTATTCATAAGGCTACTCATATCCTTTCCGAGACTAAGCTTTGTCTCCTTCTACATTATTTGCAGAAGGCTACTTATATGCCTTTCGAGACTAAGCCTTGTCTCCATCTGCATAAGGCTACTCTATCTGCCTTCCTAAACTAAGTATTTTCTCCATCCTACATGGGTGAAAAATTGCCTCTTTATTTTTCTCATACGGCTACAAAATCGCCACCTTCATTTAAATTTTGTAGCGGCAAAAAAATTGATATGTCTTGAATAGGCCGAAAGATTTCCACCTTTTGCATTTCATTGGCTAAAAGATCGCCAACCTATTCAAAGGCATTATAGTTCGGAGGCACCACCTACATGGCCCGAAAACATCATTTCATGGCCTGTAAATTATTATTTACGGTCTTCATAGCCTGGGACATCATGGTCCAAGGACATCATCCTAACCTTCCTAAGAAAACAATCATGGTCCGATCGGAACCTGCATCACGTTTAAATTTATGCACGATATATACTCGTATTCATTACTTGCAGGTTTACCAACAGGCAAGGGCCTTCTCAACAAGATCAATCCCCCACCGGTTCTCTCAGCCTATCGATTTTCAGAAACCTTTCTCACTCTAAACATCGCATCCGTCGTTTCAAATCTCCATCGGCATATTCCGTTGATGGTTTCTAAACTACATATGGCCTGATTCTTGTAAGGCCAGGGATATGTAGGCAGCTTAGAAACAAGAGCTCGATCAAAATACTTTTCAAATCGCCATTTGTGGTCAAAATTGGCCATCTTGCCTTTACCGGAGAATGCTTTCATCCACCTCGGGTAAAGAGGGGCAACTCTTGATACTCAATTTTCCCTAGGTAATTTTATGCCTAAAATGTGTCTAAAATAGCATATATGTGCATATATAAGCACACCTAAGAGTTTTGACATTTTTAATAATTTTTTAAAACCAAGTTATTGCCTATTTCTTATACCTTAAAATGCAATAATTATTCCGAAAATTATCATTTGGTGAATAACGTATTTTATCCTCATATTTACACGAAAATATAATTAAAGTGTTTTTTTCACATTTTTACAAATTTATTTGGCATTTTAAAGCTGAATTACATATAATTATAATTATAGCCTATTTTGTGATTAATAGTATTTTATAATTATAAAATTAACTCCACAATTTTCAAATTAAGATATATATAAATTTTGTTTACTCAGTATATTTAGATTGCTTTTAAAATCGTTATTTCAACTTTTTATAAAATAAAATAGAAAAAGTGGCTATTTAAAATCTATCCCCAATTACACCCCAATTCTACCCAATTCCAACCCCAAAATCAAACGACCCAATTTCATTTTGACCCAACCCACGACCCATTTCTCAGACTTGCCCAGCTTCCCCTTTAATCCTGGCCGTTGATCATTTTGATCAATGGTCGTGATTCCTTCTTACCTTTTTTATTTAAGCGATCCCTATAGCCTAACCTCATTCTCAAAACTTGCTGCCTTTGAATCACCATCCTTTCTCAGCTCTCTCTCTCAACTCACCTCAAACTCTAGCCACTACCTCTCACTGAAACCCTTGTTCATGGCTTCCCAGATTTATCGGAGGCCTATATCGGCCTTTTATGGCTTCTACGTGCTCATCTATGAGGTTTTATGACCAGATCATAAAGGGTTACGACCAAGACTTTGCTCGATGACTTTTTCTTCAGTCATCTTCAACCTCTGTACGGTCAGCCTTGGCTAATCGAGTTCGACCTTCGACTATCCTACTTCGATCAAGGGTTTTCAAAGCCTTTCTCACCTCCTGGGTTTCTTATGAATCCCTAATCTCTAAGGTTCCTTCGATTTATTTTTAGATCTGCTATGGATCTATGTGTGTTTGGACTTTCTAAGCATATTTCTCGAAGTTTCCTTAATTTTTTTGCTTTCAAAACTCTTTGTTCTTTTAACTATGGTTTTATGAGTTATTTTGAATCACCTCTCTTATTCTCAACATGTTTTGATATATTTTGCTTGTGTTGTTTTCTTTATCTGAGTTAGCATGTTGAATATCCAAAATTTTGGGGTTTTGTTTGAGTCTATTTGTTAAGGTTTCATTCGATTCATATGCAGATCATCTCTAGGTTTATTTGATGTTAAAAACCCTAATTTATGGGGATTTTCTTGAGTTCCTGAGCCTATTTGTTTGGTTTAAGGATTAATAGTGAAAACCCTAATTTTTGGGGGTTCACTTGGGATGCTTCGAATGTTTGCCCTATGCTAATACTGTATGATGTTTCTTTTGCCATAGCTTGGCCTCATGTGTCTGCTACTTGTGCATTCATTTTATATAGAGTCCCTTTTGTGATTGATTTTAAAACTCGTAATTGATTTTAAAACTTTTCTTTCTGTGAGATTCTAATTTTTACTAGCCTGTTAATGATTTATTGAGTATCTTTCTTTGTTTTGCCTTACTGAATCTTTAAAAAAATAATTATAATCCTGCATTTAGAATTAATTGCCTACTGTATGATTTTACTGTTCGTTTATGGTAATAGACATTCTGTTCAAAGATTGATTTTTCTTTCCTTATTTGGATCCTGTTAGTATCTGTTTGAATAATAATCCCCTGATTACAGGAAAGTCTTGCGTTAATTGATTCCGATTATGATCATGCCCATACTTGTGTTAAAATTGTACTTATTATCTTACTCTCTACTTGTTTTCAAAACTATAAATACCTATATTCTTCTCTTTCAAAACACCAACACACATAGCATAAGTTACTACTTCATCTCTCAAATACATTTAAAATTTTTTAAGCTTTCGAGTTCTCTGAAATCAGAAGTTCAAAACATTCTTCTCTGATTGTGGTTATGGCTGAAAGAATACTACTGTTTCATTGTTTACTTTCTTCGCAACTAGTATGTCTCTCCGTGTTTAAATTCTGTCTCTTCACTACATGTTTATTCTTCAACCTCTCTGTTTTTCTTCCTATTTCGATGCTATAATTTCTGCAAGTTTTACTTACTGGTTTTCTCTGTGTTTACATAAATTCCCACTCCCCAATTCCCTTTCTGTTGAGTTATGGTTCAGAAAAACATAACAACATTTAACATTTTTGTTCATGTACATGGACTGGACTCTCGGAATCCTAAACTCTTTCAATCCGCATTCCCCTTCCCCTTTATAAGTGTATTTTGAGCCCGAGACTTTTGTCTAGCAGTGTCCTAATCATTGTCCATACCATAGTCTTACCTTCAATAGGTCTGTGCTTTTCTTTGTTGGCTGAACAGGCCTGGTCAAGGGTGTGCTAGCCTACTTTGTGTCTAAGCATGACCACCAACCTGCCTTGGCACTCCCTAACCCCTCTATTGCACTTGCACTCATTCTTAGAACATTAATTTCTGCCCCTCTCTTGCACTTGCACTCATTCTTACAACATTAATTTCTGCCCCTCTTTTATGAGCCATGCTTTGGGATCCATGAGCTCCCTATGAACTTAGACACCTAAGGGCGGGCTCTTCCACTCTCCACTTTAACTCTTTCTAATTAATAACTTGGGTGTAAGCACTGCCTGGAGTTCTTGAGGCTCCTTGGATCTTTGAAACACCCTAGATAAAAGAAGTCTTTGGAAATCTTGATCTCGGAAGTGTTTCAATCTTATATTGTTAGATACTAAGTCTAAATTAGGCTTCCCGTATGTAGCTGTAATTTCAGATGTAATTTTTAATTCTTGCTTTATTTTTGGTCTATAATAATTTGTATAAACTCGGAGATCTAGTGAAAAAGGGAGGGGATTTACTTTTATGCACAAAATGGTTGAAACCATGCATATAGGACTTTTATTGTTAATCTATGCAATTTCACAAGTAGAAACCATGCTAATAGGACTTATATTGTTAATCTATGCAATTTCACAGGTAGAAACAATGCCTATAGGATCTAACTTTCTGATTTTTGCAACTATGCATTTAGATACAATGCCTATAGGGATTTGCATTTCTGCATTTAATGACATTAGGCAAACTGTTAGGTTTAATGATAAATCTGCATATAGATATCACGTATATAAGGCTGTTAATGTTTGAAAAGCTATTAAAATCAGTACCTCGTAGAATTATGTCTATTGGAACTTCAAACCAGAACCGTATCACTCGTCTAAAACAGTACTGATTTATCCCAAAATAAATCATTTTCTACACGCTTTCTGAACTCTTTAAAATTTTCTCATAGTGAATCCAATGCATGATTTCTGAAACCTACTACTTTATGATAAATATTTTTTTAAATCAATGTGAATTTACTTCTTTTCTGATAAACCCTTTTGAATTAGTCCTCAATTCAGTTCTTTTGTTAAAACTTCAATTCTTTTTCTTAAACAATAGACTTTTCTGAAACTCATTTTAAGCTCTTTTTTGTATTAAGACTGCAATCTTTTCTGAAACTTATTTTACTCTACAACTCTTCTATTCTAGTCTGTTTTAATAAGTATTTGTTCTATTCAATACTTAGATAAAAGCGTGTTAATAGAGTGCCTCAGTCTTTGACAACTGCATTCGAGTGAGCCTAATGCGGATTTGCTGTCTAAAAATATGTGTTGAACCAGTCTTCTTGCCATTTTAATTTAATTTAAAGTCAAACTAGTACTTGCAAGACATACTAAACTATATGATTTATCTGATTTAAGGAGGTTTACTCGAGCCTTACTTGTTTATCTACCTCCACATTTACTTGTGTTATGTGTTTTGATTGACGCATTGGTATTTTGACCTTTGAAGCTGTCAAAAAGGCCCAAATACCTTTCCATTTAGGATTAGTAGCCCTAAATGCTTCTGGGACTGATAGGATTAGGAAGGGACCTAGCATGTAATAAGTAACGAAACTTTCCGCACTTTAATACCTAAAGGGGGTGGGAAAGGTAGAATATGAATATGATGACCGGTGTGTTAATATCATGTGCTACCCATCTTCTGAGGAGTGATTGCTGGATATTGTATTGATGCGATCTATATTATCGGTAAACCTAGGAACCCTCTCCCCGTACTTGTTAATTTTTACATTTTTTCTTTTAAAACTAATTTTCTAAACTCTTCACTTTTTCAACTCATAAACTTGTTTTCAAACTATGTGAAAACCCTCTTTATTATTTTCTACTTGTCTTCTTTACTGCTTAAAGTCACAATTGTAGCATGGCCGGGAACCATACTTGTGGATCCTGAGGGGTGCCTAGCACCTTCCCCTCAGGATAATTTCTAGCCCTTACCCTAATCTTTGGTCTCTTCATCTCAAACTCTTATAATGAGTGTCCTAATGCACTATCATCATTATGTGGCAATTCTTCAACTTCTAAACCCAATTCTCGAAAGGGAACAGAGTTGTCCTCCCAATGTCGTATGCTCGATTTTGACCCACTCAAAAAAGGGGGCGTCAACAGACGAGGTTTCATATCTTGAAATGTTTTAAGAAAAAGCATCATTAGAAATACTATCAAACATATTTTTTCTACATACGCCACTAAAACTGCAAAAGAATTCGTCATTCTTTGACTTCTTAAGTCACTCTTGATAAAGTTCATCACCAAAAAAGCTCTTTCAACGAATGCAGTAGCAATTTGCAAAAGCAAAACAAGATTTACTAAGCAAAATACAAGAGGATAATTTGAATGTTTCTTTGTCTGAAAAAAACATTTTGAAAGATAAAAAAGCCTATGTAGGTCGGAGAATCTTTTATCAACATCACGAACATCAATAATATAACTTGTAAGCTAATTATCAAGACCCATACTAAATTCATCAAAGTCATCAGTCCCAAAGATTCAACCGACAACTATCATGACCCCAATTTTCCTACGTAGCATATCATGATGGCACCTAGTCTCTAAGACTAGGTATGCCTAACACTTAAAAAATTAATGGAAAAATTCAACCGACAACTATTAAATATGAAATCGAATTTAATATACGAGGATAACAGTCCCAAAACGGTTAGTTCAAGTTACAAGCTCAATTCAATTCACTAAATAAAATCTCTAAGTACAACTATTTCATAATAGAACTAAATGTACAAAAATGGCTTCCGAAAGTGACTGCGAGGCCTGCGAATGCGACGATAGGTATAACTTGGAGTCTCCACAACAATATCTGGTCCGCTATTTAACAGTCAACAGACTTCAAAGTACTTGGATATACACAAAAATATATAGAAGTATAGTATGCGTACATTGCGATCGGTACTAGTAAGTATCAAGACTAACCTTGGTGGAGTAGTGATGAGGTACAAGTCAGGACACTCACTAGACAAATAAAATGTTGCACTATTGAAGTAGAATACTAATAATAGAAAGTAGAAATCAGTAAATGGCAACAAAAACCAACAAGTGATATAAACAGTAAAGCAATAAGAACAATGTGAAGTATCATTTAAACCAAATAAGGAACGCAAAGGACACCAAATTAATCAAGCCATTCTAACACAAGTTTCACAAAAAGTTTACTCTGTGATCCTTCATATCATAGTCACTCACGGGTCTTAACCCACCATCATGTACTCACGACATCTCGTGCCCATATCGCGAATCACAATTGCCGGGAAACTCAAGTGCTAATATCTCAAACTCCCCAGCATGGTCACATACTCATAATCACAATCCGCCCGGTATGATCACATGCTCACAATCACAATCCGAGCGGCATAGTCACAGGCTCAATATCAACATGAAAACAGATAATACAAGAGAATATGGGCATGATCAATAAATGTCAAGTTTCATACTCTTGAGGCAGTACACGTGGCTTGCTATGGTGTATGCTTGTGCGAGTATACCGTTGCAGCCCAAGTCAATGAATAATATCAAATACATCAAGTAATTCATGGAAGCAACAAAGCAAGTCACCTAAGGTGTATGATCAACACAAGGAAAATCACACAATCATACAAAAACTACTAACACAATGTCCCCAAACCATCACACATCATCCCAAACATTGCCACCTTTATCTATCTGATATCCATGTGTATCACTCCGTGTAATAGCGACCCTTATCACTCTGGCCTAACAATAACATTTTCCACTCTTATCTCTCTGATAGCCACCTGTATCACTCCGTATAATATACAAACTTATATCTCCACCTTGATAATAACACAATAGCTACCATAAATCATTTCGTACATTTAACAACAGCGAGATACCACCCTTATGCCCCTTATAACAAGAACGGTAAAATGCCACCCTTATACTCCGCATAGCAACAACCAAATAAAACATGAATTCACATGTGCTATCATCACAACAACACAACATATCAACTCATATCACAAGTGTCCATAGGGCATAGGCCACAACCTTCCCAAAGATTTAACGATATTAATATTTTCACAACAAATAGCCCACGACTCAACACAAAATGTATAGAAACTCAATAACAACAAATGAACAAAAAAGTAACTCAACAAGGAACACCAACCCATTTAAGTACAACTTCAAATAAAATAGATTAATGACTTTTGATAATTTTAATTCCAGTTAATTGTTTAAGGATTACCTTGATAGTAAAAGTACTTTCCTGAAATGGAAAACTTTGGACTATAGTGGATGAATTAGGCTAACAATAAAGGAGATGGAACGAACTAGTACTACTTTTAAGTGCATGAAAATAACCCGCCAAAAAAAGAATATCATGTGACAAAAATTTCAATTAAGAGTAGCTCCATAATAAAGAAAATCATATAGCGATAAAAGTAATAACAATTCCAAATAAAGCATATAAGAGCAAACTTGACAAGTAATGAACGTGACATGTACCGAAAACTTCAAATAAAGGATGTGATAGTAGACACGGCAAATAAAAGATATAACCTTTGCTAACAATTACAAATAAGCACATGAAAGATGCCTAATAGCCTAACCAGGCAGTTTTAATATATAAGCATGAGAACGTACTTGTCACCTCGCGTGCGTGGCTTTCACATGACACAAATAGCACGTACGATTAAAATCCAAAGGGATAAATCTCCCACACAAAATTAAGAAAGTTACTTACCTCAAAGAAGCTAAACTGCTACTGTAAAATGACCATCTCGTCTGAAAAAAATCTCTTGACTGCTCAAATTTATCAAAAATAACTTAATATCATAAATAAAAAATCATAGGAAACTATTCCGGATAATAAAGCTTTGATGTTTAATAGAAACTAAAAAGTCAATCCAAAATTTCAATCCCAGGTCTGCACCTCGGAACTCGAAAAATTTACAAACTCTGATCCTTCATACCAATACCAGTAATATTATACTAAAATTATCCAATTCTGACACCAAATCGGCATTTAAATCCTCATTTAACCTTTAAAAAGATTTTATAAAAAATCCCACTTCTCTAATTTAATTAACTAAAACAAAGATAAAAATAATTATGGAATCATTAAATATAGTCAATTCTGGATAAATAACACTTACCCCAATCCAAACCGCGAAAACCCTCTAAAACATTGCTCAAATTCGAGGTCTACAACTCAAGATATGATAAAAATGGCCAAACTCTCGAATTAAAAACTTTCTGCCAGAGATGCCTCTTTTGCATGCCAAGAAGCACACTTGTGAGCCCGCATTTGCGAGCGATGGCTTGCATCTTCAACAACAACTTACCAGACAAGGATGTGCGGTAAAGCAGTCAAACCTGCAACAGTGCAGAAGCGCACAACAAACCACAGAAGCTGCCTTCCTCGCACATATGACACAGTACACGCAAATGCGACGATCCATCTGTGATCCTTCACTTGTAGAATCGAAACTCCGGCCCAGGCCCCAACTTCACAGAAGCAACACAAAGTTAATATAAGTGACCCCGCACATGCGCTTCAAAATACGCAGGCGTGACACTCAAGAAGCAGACCTGTCCAAAAGCATGAAAATTATCCTAAATGCATTTGTAACAAACTCAGGGCCCACGGGACCCTGTTCGATCATACCAATAGGTTCCATAACATAACATAGACTTGCTCGAGGCCTTATACCACATAAAAACTGAAACTATGACTCACACCTCAAATCAAACTTAATGAATTTATGCAGTTTCAATCGCGCTGAATCATATCAAGTCAACATGATCAACTGCTGGTCATGCCTCTCAACCTTCAAAACCTTCAACTTTCTAATTTTCACCAAAACTGCATCAAATCAATCTACGCACCTCCAAATCCAAATCTGGATATACACTTATGTCCAATATCACCATATAAAGCTATTGGAATCATCAAAACACTATTTTAGAGTCGTCTACATTAAAGTCGCACTCGAGTCAACTCTTACCTCTTAAACATCTAAAATAAGAATCATCCTCCCAAATCTATCCCGAATCTTTCAAAAACCAAACTCAACTACACACGCAAGTCATAATACATAAAACAAATCTTATCAAGACCTTAAGCCATAGAATGGGACACTATCTCTCAAAATGACTGGCCGTATCGTTACATCCCCCTTTTAAGTAAACGTGCATCCTCGAACATGCCAAGAACCGTTTTGAAGTCATCAAATTACTGAATGAAAATTACCATATGCACACCTCCCTATCAGTTCCATACTACGAATCAATCGTAAAAGGGAGAATCAATACATGTGAACTAATCACGAGGATTTCATCTTAATACAACTCCAACGCGGCACGTAGCCCAGTTAAAACATATCAACCGCATGAAAATGCGAGGATCTCACCCACAACTCTGAATCACACGTAGATTACATACCATACCAACTGAAACCTTCCACCAATTAAATCATGCAAAATAAAATCACAACATGTAACAAACTCCCCACATTGGTAGAGCATCTAACTCACAAATGGTAATCAAACCATCTAGAAATCACATCAAAACCTACCGTAATGATTAATAGAAAGTGACTTCTAGTCTCTTAGCTCTCAATAGTGACAAAATAAAACCAATACACGGGTTACCGCTGTATAATATCCCAATAGGATAATACATAGAAAAGTACAAAATCACAAAACCTTCCCATATGTGAAGGAAGATAAGAGGACTCACCCCGATAAGTATAACCAAATAAAAATAGGAATGATTCTCCTCAATGACAATGGAAACCATACCTCTAATGACACCATCTGGGGTAGTGGCCTTAGCTATACAACAGAAAGAATATCAATAGGTCGGGTCTCTCTCTCTAGGTGTGCTCTACCCATCTGTCCTCCACCCCTAACTGGTTATGCAAGTAGAGTAGAAACTAGAATGGAGCCTGTAGCTTGAGTGCTCTGATGAAATACGACCTTTCCGAGTCTGGGACAATCTCTCATTATGTGCCTAGTATTACCACACTCATATCAACCCATATACAGGCGACGGTCATGGATGCTCGTACTAAGTCCATACCGGATAACTGGAATAACTACTTTAGGAACCCCGTGCTAGTAGTAGTAGCATCAGGCTTTTCAGGTTCCTGGACTCCGGCTGGATTTGCTGGTGGTACCTCGGCGGTAGCTCGCGCAGGCGCTCTAGCAACACCATGTGTGCGTCTTTGGCCTCTAACTCGGGCCCAACCTCTAACGGCTGCACCAGGGGGAGCGAGTGCCTGATCACCTTGAGTAGTACGTGTCCTCACCATCTGTGAGAGAGTAGAAGAGAGAGGTTTAGGATTGTGATGTCAAAATCTTGCATGACAGGGAAATCAAATGAAGTGCAATTTTCCTAATGGTTATATAGCCTCTCGAAGATAAGTACAGACGTCTCCATACCGATCCATGAGACTCTAATAAATCGGCTTCTGATCCATGACTCCTATGATCATGGATCTCTAATACAAACTTGTCACAACCCCGGTGGACCCTCCGTGAACCATCGTGATGGCACCTATCTTTACGACTAGGTAAGCCTAACAATGCGAATATAAAAAATAATTGTGGAAGTAATTATTAAAAACCAAAATGGTAAAATAAACAAAGTTTAAGGTGTTGCTCAGCACATAAAATAACAACTCTCTAAGATAACAACAATTTCCCAAAACCCGGAATCTCACAAATCACAAGTCAAGGGATACATAAAGCTCTAACTTTGGAAATGACTAAAGAAAGGAACATACTGAAAGGACTATACTTATTACAGAAAGATAGAAAGGGAATCTTCAATTTGCGAACGTGGCATATATACCTTGGAGTCTCTACAGAAATGCCTCATTCCCAAGCTGATAGGACTAAGTGGGAGTACTTGGATCTGCACAACAAAAATGTGCACAAGAGTAGCATGAGCACACCACAACGGTGCCCAGTAAGTATCATGACTAACCTCGGTGGAGTAGTGATGAGGAACAGTCAAGACACCTACCGGTATAATAAACAATACAATTATAGGAATAACGGATCATGATATATGTATATACACACATTATATTAGAAGGCTGTACGAAATGACCAATAATGCTACAATCTCAGTAAGGGAAGAGATCAACAAGTAACAACGAAAATATTAAAAATGATGCCACATAAGAACAGACAAAAGTACAACCCAAATCCTAAGGTTACAATACATTAAAGGGAAGAGAAACATTAAGTCAGAACCTACGACAGTGTTCACATCATGTTTTACCCAAAAATTCCCATGAATTAGCAAATCTCGGATAATTGCAATCCACGAGTCCCAGTACCTGAAATCTAACAATTGGCATCATGTGCCCTCATCAGCCACACGGTCATACTGAGAACTCATTTTCTACCTTGGACCACTCCAGCATATATGATATGTAACAAGGGCGCACATCTATGCTTAGCAAAATCAGGAGGACTTTACGTACAATAGGGGTGTTCAATTACGTATATTCTTGTGCAAGTGCTTAAACATAATTTTTACCAGCTATAAGCGTAAGAAGAAGAAAGGGAAACACATACGATGTTTCCTCATAACATCCACGAGATAAAGCTCATACAGATAAGCAAACCACAATCACAATATCAAACAAAATAGGAATGCCTTCACAGGCCGTCAAAAATCCTTACAATCAATCCCTGACAGTGCCCACCTTATTCCGCTACATGTGCAAATAATAACATAATAACTGCCGCTTTATTTCGCCACACGTGCATCATAATTTTCCCACCTTATTTTGCCACATGTGAAACCTACATATAAGCATATAAACATATGCCACCTTGTTACGCTGCATGTGCAATATTAATAGCGATAATAACAGGACAGAGACCTCGTGCAACCCCTCAACAACAAACGCACGACAAAAACTTTGTGCATCACAATATCAATAACCTCACGGCAGAAACCTCGTGCATTACAATACCAATAACCGCACGGTAGAAATATCATGCATCACAATATCAACAACAACATGATAGAAACCTCGTGCACCACCATCACAAGTACAAAAACAGTGGCGATATTTACAAGAGCACGAGAAGTGAATGAACTCAAGGACTCTCGCTCACTAGGGGGGCGTAAACTGACTCCCAAGGAATAACCGCAATAGAGAATACTAAGCACAATAAGAACAACTCAACAAGGGAGAAAATAATGTGAAGCAACGATTTCCATAATATGTAGTTCAACAATAAGAAAGTTAACATGAACTAAATAATTTCAAATAAGGAATTTCAACTAAACATCGGATATCTAAACTTATTTTAAAGTCGTACAAGTTACGAAGGAATATACAAACAATTTCAATTAAGGATGAACAAAGGGAAGGTAATTGTAACTTCAATTAAGACTAAATAATTATATGATAAATAATAGTGATTTCCAATAAAGAAAAGCAGTTATGAAAGATAATCACGACAATAGAAGGGTAAAGATATTCAATTAAGCAAAGTAAGAGTCAATTAGGTAGTAAGAATGAACCATGAATTACTTCCAAGTAAAACGTGTAGAGTGAAACTAATAATAGGGAATTTCAATCATATCAAGGAAAACTTCATACTCGGTGAATATAAAGACCAAAGAACCTTAAAAGGTCAATTTATTAATATATAAATCCGAGCACGCACTCGTCACCTTGTGTACACGGATTATAATCAACAGACAAGACTCAAATTCTACGGGGAAGTCACAAGCTTAGGCAAGATACTTACCTCGGGCTGGCTCAAAATCAACTAGAAACCATGTTCCTGAAATGAGTACTCGACTCCAAATGACCCAAATCTATTCAATTCAATTTCATAATGTAAATAACACTTCAAGTAACTGGTTCTATAATTAAATTCTAAGTTAATACACGA
Source organism: Nicotiana benthamiana (assembly GCA_034376525.1). NCBI lineage: Eukaryota > Viridiplantae > Streptophyta > Magnoliopsida > Solanales > Solanaceae > Nicotiana > Nicotiana benthamiana. The sequence continues at coordinate 102,817,811 of CM067328.1, read as the reverse complement.
AATTATGTAAAATAACAAAAATTCCCCTAGGGCCCACGCCTTAGAATTGGATAAAATTTATATTTTCAGAATCCTCATACTCTCATGAGTCTAACCATAACAATATTATCCCAATCCGATGACAAATACTCAACCAAAACTCAATGTCTATGTCAAAGAACATTTCCCCCAATTTCAACAAAACTTCCAAAATTAAAGGATGCATTTAAGAGAAGATTTATGGAAAGTAGTCTAAACCGAGTAAGAATCACTTATCCAAGTCAAAATATGATAAAAATGGTGAAACCCTCGACTTTGGGATATATTCTGCCTGTCCAGGTATTTATGCATCGCGATCTCGGGAGAGGGGTCGTGATCACATAGAAGAAATATCAAGGCTTCCCAGATTACTCATCGCAAACACGATGATGAGAATGCGAACGCGGAGAAGAGAAATACGAGGCTTCGCGATAACAACGGGAGATACCGAACACGAAGAAGGAGAATGCCGTGCTTTATGAATATCGAAGAGAAAGATACGAACCCGAAGAAGGATTTCGAGGTGGTCTTCAACAATGCAGCGCGATTGCGGGAGACTGTACACGACCGAGAAGAAGTATATCAGAAGTAGCAAATACAACAGTTCCAAAATGGGGGCAAATGATCTGTAGCCCATCTAAAACACCCCCGAGGCTCCTGGGACCACGTCTAATCACACAAAAAAGTCATATAACCTAACACAGACTCGCTAGAGGTTTCAAAACACTCAAAAAAACACCGAAATGACGAATCAAACCATAGATTGAACATATGAACTTTCAAATCCTCAAATTTCCAAACTAGTGCCGAAATCTACCAAATCAATCCAGAATGATGCCACATTTTATAGACAAGTCCAAAATTACATAACAGAGCTATTCCAAATCTCGGAATCCCATTCCAACCCTGATATCACAAAAGTAAACTGTGGGTCAAACTTCTTCATTTTCAAAACTTTAACTTTTTCAAATTTTGCCGAAATGCCTCAATTTACCCTACGGACCTCCAAATCTAAATCGGGACGTGGGCCTAAGTCCAAAATCACCATATAAAGCTGTTAAGATCATCCACGACCTATTTTAGGGCCATTTACCAAAAAATCCAATTTTGGTCAAATTTCCACCGTTCAAACTTCCAAAACTAGATACCTTCTTCCAATTTGACTCTAAACCATCCGTTAACTAAATTCCACCATGCATGCAAGTCGATACTAATATTTTGAATATGTTCCAGACCTTGCACCGCTGAACGAAGCTTAATTACTCAAAACAACCAATCGGGTCATTACAAAAGTGAAGCTGCATCGGCTGCATTACCCTCCACATAAACAATACAATGACACTTTTCTAGAAAACCATGTAAATCCTCTGAAACCAAACCATTGAAAGTAGGAGGGTGATATTTCTTGAACCTCACAAGCCTAAGCTACTCCTCCTCATATATCCCTGGCTGACCTAAGGCTTAACTAGAATAAAGGTTTGTACCTCCACCACAGCCAGAACCTAACCAATGTGAGCCTGCTGCTTTGGAGTACTGCCGATGGGAGTCTGAGATCCTTCCCCAATCTGTGATGTAGGCGGTGTAATAGAAATCAATCCCTCCTGAGCAAATGTACCAAACATGCGTAGGAATTGTGCTAAAGTCTCCTAAAACTCGGGGTTAACAACAGGCACCTCCAGTGCCTGTCCATAACCCTGAGCTACTGGCGACTCCTCAACTACTACTCTAGAAAGTGCTCTAGCTACGTAGGTGCCCCTTCTCAGCCTCTACCTCTACCCCTGGCTTTTGCGGCTCTAGCAGGGGGCATAGTCTACTAAGCTAATTCAGTAGGGCATGTCCTCACCACATGTGAGAGAATAGAGATACAAAGGCAAATAAATCTGCATGATAGTAATGAAAGAAGTGGATATATTTCCAAATAGTTGAAGGTAAGTACAGACATATCCATATCGAACCGTAAGATTCTACTAAACTAGATTATGACTCGGAGAACCTATAAACCTAGAGCTCTGATACCAACTTTTCATGATCATAATTTCTCTTTGATGTCGTGATGATAGATAGTCTATAAGAGTGTATAAGCCAAACAATTACATAATTAATGGCAACATTAAAGCGACAACAATTGAATATGAAACATAGTTTTCTATACAAAGCCAAACATCCCAAAAGCGACAACTATTTCAAAATAGAATTAAACTGTGCAACAGTTACATCCGTAAGTGAATCTGAAACCTGTGAACATGATGTAAGGTATACCTTGAAGTCTCCACAATAATATCTCATCCTCTATCTAACAATCAACCAACTCCAAAGTACCTTGATATGCACAAAAATGTGTAGAGGTGTAGTCTTGTACACCACGATCACTACCTAGTAAGTATCAAGACTAATTTCGGTCGACTAATAATGAGGCACAATTCAAGACACTCATTAGACAAAATAACATGTGCATAATAGAAGTATAATGCAAATAATAGAAAGCAGAAATTAGTAAATAGCAACAACCAAAAAATGATATAAACAGTATAGCAATAACAACACCTTGAAGTATCACTAAAACAAAATAAGGAATGCAAAGGACACCCAATTAATCAAGTCATTCTAATAGAATTTTAACAACAAAATAATTACATGATACTTCATCTCATAGTCACCTGTCACGGATCTCAACCTACAATCATGTATGACGGCTCCTCGTGCCCACATCTCAAATCACAACCGAACAGACAACTCATGTTCTAATATATCCAATTGTCTGGAATGGTCATAGGCTCACAATCACAATTCGCCCAGCACATTCACATGCTCACAATTGTGGTCACATGCTCAATATCAACACGAAATCAAATAATACAGGAATACATGGGCATGATAAATAAATGTCATGTTTCATACTCTTGAACCAATACGAGTAGCTTGCTACGATGTATGCTTGTGGAATTGTACTACCGCAGCCCAAGTCAATGAGTAATATCAAAGACATTAAGTAAATAATTGAAGCAACAGAACAAGTCATGCAAGGTGTATAACCAACACAAAGAAAATTACACCATCACACAAAAATCACCAACACAATATCCCCAAATAATCACACACCACCCCTGACATTGCCACCCTTATCTCTCCGATAGCTACCTGTATCACTCCATGTAATAGCCATCATATCACTCAGCCCTGACAATAATATTTTCCACCATTATCTCTCTGATAGTTACCTGTATCACTCCATATAATAGTCACTCTTATCTCTCCACCTGGACAATAACACAATAGCCACATGTATCATACCACACATCAATTATATCACAAGTGCTTATTCCTTGCATAACAACAACGGTGAAATACCACCCTTATACTCTGCATAACAATAACCAAACCACAAAACAATTCACATGTGCTATCATCACAATAACACAACATATCAACTCATATCACAAGTTCCCATTGGCCACAACCTTTCGAAGATTCAACGATATCAATATTTTTACAGAAAATAGCCCATGACTTTATACAACGTATATAGAAACTCATTATAAACAAATGAATGGAAAAGTAACTCAACAAGGAACAACACACCCGCTAAACATAACTTCAATTAATAGATTGATGACTTTTGATAACTAAAATTCCAGTTAATTGATTAAAACCTTGATAGTGAAAGTATTTCCATGAAATGGGAAATCAACCCATAATAACCTCAAATTTTGCATGCAGACCCCGAATGATATAATGGAGCTATTTCAACTCTCGGAGTCACAATCCGAACTCAATATCAACAAGGTCAACCCACGATCAAAGCTCTCAACCTTCCAAACTTTCACCTTTATAACTTTTTCCCAAAATGCATCAAACCTACCTACAAACCTCAAAATCTAACTTGGATATCTAAGTCCAAAATTATCATAATAAGCTATTGGAATAATCAAAGTACCATTACAGAGTCATCTACATGAGTGTCAAACTTCGGTTAACTCTTACGACATAAGCTTATAAAGTAAGAGTCATCCTCCTAATTAAATCCTGGATCTTTTGAAAACTGAAGTTGACCACACACACATGTCATATTATATAACATAAGTTGCTCGAGACTTTAAACCACAAAGCGCGATGCTAATTCTCAAAATGACCAGCCGGTTTGGTACATTCTCCCCCTCTTAAACAAACGTTCGTTGTCGAAAAATGAATTCGTTTAGTTTTGTTTAACATTTTAAAATAAATCCTGAAGTGAAAAATTAATATTGAACTTATCGAGAATTGAATATGCGACCTTCTACGAAATCTGACCCCCTTGACCACTAAGCAAAGCTTTTTTCTTGTGTCATGGGTTCAACATATTATATATATAAGTAAACAACAATTACCCTGATATGTATATTGCAATTTACCAAATAAGGGGGATCGAATAAACCCCCTTCTGTCCCTCTAAATCCGGCCTGCATGAATATTTGGTTCAGGTTCCGAGAGGTTTTGAAGTGATTTTGGAGCACTTGGTTTATAATAAGAATTTATAATTTGAGAAGAATTGACCAAACTCAACATTATGCGTAAACAAGCCGGATTCATAATTTAAAGGTTTCAATAGGTTCGTATGCTAATTTCAAACTTGTACGTGTGTTCGGTCGGGTATAAGATGACTCGTGATTATTTCAACACTTCTAGTTAAAAGTGGAATCATGAACTTAGGAGAGTTTCACAATCCAGTTTAACTTTTGATTCTTGATTTTGATGTTTTTATCGTGTTTTGATACTTTGGACAAGTTCGTGTAGCATATACTGGCCATCTATGATGATTGGACATGGTCTCGGGGGCCTCAAGTAAATTTTGGAGTTGATTCAGAATATCTTAAGCAATTTTGTTGCTACTATTTTTTTACAACAGAGGTATGAATCACGATCACATAGGCTAGTACGCATGCACAAAGTGGAAAGGGTGTTGGGATTATGATGAATCTTGATTGTGATTGCGAAGAAAAGCTAAAAGCTATACATCGTGATTGCATGATGTGTTTTCCCATTGCAAAGAAGAGAAGCAACGCTGGACATTTGTGCATCGCAATCGAGAGGGGGATGGTCACGATCGCAAAGAAGAATTGTTGTCCGGGGTATTTTATATCTAAAATTTGAAAAGTTGTTCATTTTAACTATTTTAAATTTTGCAGAGATAATGAGAGAGGAATTTAACTCTAAGCTTCAGGGTAAATGATTCTTACTTGGTTTTAATTATATATCTCGATTTCTCATGAAATTCTGCACCTAAAAAATAAAATTAAAGGAAATTTTTTGAGATTTTGTCTACATCATAAGAGATTGTGCTTTGAGGTTTTGAACATTGATTTTAAACTCGAATTTGGAAACTAATCACATATTTTTACTAGTTATATTAATAGTCAATGAGGTTTGGATTTGGTTTCAAATTTTGACTGCGTGGATCCAAGTTAACTATCATTGTCTTTTTAAGATTTCTTCAAAGATCGAAACTTTATTGATTGTGATGCTTCCATCTCATGACCCAATTCCCATCATCTGATGTGATCACGCCCAATGTTGCAATTAAACAAGCCAAGAAATAAACCAACTTGTCATCAGATAATTCAAAATACATTCCAAAGTAAATAATGAGATAATTAACCGAAATCATTTATTTTTATAGAAATACTGATATTATGTAAACGCTTGAACATGGATAAAATGTGAATCCTGATATCATAACAGAATATAACTAACAACAAGAATCTTCTGTACTATCCCTTATTTTGGAATCTCGAGACCTCTATTAGATTCATTTATGTTTCTTGATTGGCGTGCGTAACCCATGCCTTTTTTGGAATTTTTCTACGTAGGAATTTGAAGAAAACATAATTTTTTATTTTAATTGTAACTTGAGTTAACTATAGTTAATATTTTATGTAAACAATCCCAACTGTGTTTTGATGATTCTTATAGATCCGCATTGTGATCATGGACTTCGAAGTATTCCCAGAATTAATAGCGGAGGTCCCTAGATTGATTTGATTTATTTTATAGAAAGTTAGCAATTTGAATGTTCGAAAATTTTCTAGGTTTGAACGTAGGTTGAATTTATGAATATTGGATTTGTATTTTGGTTTCACGACTTGGAATATGCCACATTTTCTATTTTAAACTTGTCTGCAAAATTTAGTGCAAATTGGAGTTAGTTCTACGTGATTCAGAAGCTTAGTTGTGATTCTAGATGTTTTTGAGTTTTCCTTTGAAATTTTATTTGTTTGATGTTTGATTTGTCATTTTAGATTTTATTTTGGTATTTTTTATCAAATGAGCAAGCTCATATAATGTTGTTATTCTTGTGTGTATATTTGCTTGGGAGTCTAAAGGGCTCGTGTGAGTTTCCGAAACATTTTGGATGAGTTTGGATAGTGTGAGGAGTGTTGATATGTTTCGAGTTTTGTTCTAGGTTGCAGGTCTCATTATTGAAAAGATCTATTTGCAAATGCGAACTCCGCTTTGTGAAGTTGAGCTCACAATTGCCATGAGGGACTGGGTAGAGTAGTCTTGCAGTTGTAAGGAAATATTTGAAATCAGGGCCAATCCAGTCATCCTTTTGAAATAGATTGGTTGTATTTGAGACTGAGCACTGGGTTTAGGCAGGTTCGCAAATCCAAACCTTTGAACAGATTTGCAGTTGGATGGGAGATCGCATTTGCGATATTATTGCTGCAATTGCAACTATAGTAGGCTGGGGACAGAGGTTGCATTTGTGACATGTTGTCTCGCATTTGCGGCATCTGCAGCTGGGTAAAAGAAGGGGAAAACATGACTAAGCATATTTACACATTTTCTCATCCATTAACACTCTAGAGGCAATTTTTCAAGAATTTGCTCATCCTAAAATCATTGGTAAGCAACTTTTATCCACTTTATTTCAGTTTCCCATGACTTTTCGTGAGATTTTAACATCAAATGTAGGATTTCCATGGTAGAAATCAGGAATTTGCGTAGGAGTTAAGATTTCGCATAATTGAGATTTGGACCTCAAATTGAGCTCGAATTTCAAAATAAATCACATAATGGGGCTCGTGGGTGAATGGGTAATCGAGTTTTTTTCCCAATCTCGAGTTTGCCCAAGCAAACCCGGGGTTGACTTTTGTTGAATTTTCCAAATTCATTAAAGATTGAACTTTTTTCCTTCGTGAATAGTTTCAAAGAAGTACTGGGAAGAGGTGATTAGACATGACATGGCGCTGCTTCAGCTCACTGAGGACATGGCCCTTAATAGGAGGGTGTGGAAGTTGAGGATTAAGGTATAACGCTAGTAGGTATTTTATGGTTGTTCACTGAAGTATTAGTAGCATGCATGTCCCGTAGTATTCTTAGATTTCTATTACGTTATGTGGTTGTGTTTGCATTCCATGCTACTGAATTTGATACCACTTATCCTTTATACCCCCTCCCCCCTTTTTTCTTTTCTCTTCCTTCCCTACTTTCTACTAATTATTCTTTTTCTTCCTGAACCGAGGGTCTATTGGAAATAGACTCTCTACCTATATTACATAGGGGTAAGGTCTGCGTACAGACTACCCTCTCCAGACCCCACCCGTTGGGATCATATTAGGTTTTTTTTGTTGTTGTTGTTTTAATAATTTTTAAAGTTTATTTGAGATGGTTTGATTGATAACATGTTAGATTTGGTTGGTTTGGAGGTAAGTGTTGTGTCTAACCTTTACTTGGGGGAATTAGGACTTATTGAATTATTTGTTATTTATATTATGTGGAGAAATGGCGTATATGCAAGGTGATGAGTGTACATGCTAAGTCACGGGGTTTGGCATGCAGGATTTGGCTATTATTTCCATATCTTCATTTAGTATATGTTATTTCTTGTTATTGCTTTAATGGTCGCATATAATTACTTGGAATCTATGCTATACTTGTTAATTGTTACTTCCTTTAATTTATTCATTTCTCACAGAATTTATGCTTATTTGCTTCCTGTTTCAACTTTCCTCAAATTTATATTCTAACCATCACCTATTCACCTGTTTTTATTGTTCTTAATTTATTTGATGCATTATATTATGTTTTTTTCTTATGTGAGCCGTTTAGTTGTTATATACTGATGAATAGGTAAAGTTTGAGATTTCGAGATGTTGGATATTCTCTGTTTATTTTGTGCTTCTTTACTGTTCTCTATATTGCACCTTCTTGTGTTGATATTTTGCGAATATTGTTGTTGAGTTGTTTATGTTAATGATTTTAAAATTTTTGGAATAGGGTTGCACGCTGCAGCGGTATTGAAAGTGATATAATATAAAACGATATAATAAGGACATAATGTGATATGAGAAGATGAAATAGTGAGATTGGGTTGCTCGCTGCAACAAATTTGATGTGTTCAAAGTTGGTCGTGGGTGTATAGATTATTCTCGACATTGTAAATTAAGATTGAGATTCTGTTGTTATGGTTCCTTTTTTTGTAGTTAACTTACGGGTCTGATTATTTGACTTTATTATTTATTTCTAGTATTGTCCCTGTTATTGTTGTTTTGTACAAGTTTATTATGAGTGTCTTTTCATAGCCTCATCACTACTTTGTCGAGGCTAGGCTTTGCTCTTACAAAGTACATGGAGTCGGTTGTAATCATGCTACACTTCTGCACTTCTTGTGCGGATATGCGTGTTTGTCCCAGGTGCGCGTGGCGAGACTGCTCGAATTCAGCTACTTTTGGAGATTTGGTGCATAGCTACATAACATCCACAACCCTGAAGTACCTTTTCCATTTTATATTCACTGTAAATTTAGTTACAGAGAATTATATTTTGTTCATACCTTATCCAGAGTACGGTATATGCTCATGTATTCGTCATTCTAGATTCTGCGATACGTTCAAATTACAACATTTGGTATGTTTATCAATCTTTTCAGACTATTACAGTGTACTATTAATTTTTTAATTTATACTATTAAAATTGATTAAGTAATTTAGCTAACATTGGTTTGCTTAACAAGTTAAATGTTATGTGTCATCATGGTCCCGAGCGTGAGATTCTACGTCGTGAAAAGTTGGTATCAGAGCACGAGGTTATCTAGGTCTCATGAGTCATGAACAGGTAAGTAGAGTCTATAGGATCGACATGGAGATGTTTGCAGTTATCTTCTAGAGGCTATAATGCTTTAGGAATATGTAAATTCTTTCATTCTCTATCGTGCGACATTATTCAATTATTGAGGTTTGAACAATTCTAGTTTTGTTCCCTCGTAAATGGTGGTAATGCGCACAACATTTATAGTCGAGCGGGATCAAACTATATCCACTACCAGGGGTAGGGTAGGGGTCTAAGAAGAGGCAAAGTTCACCCCATAGCACGCACAACATCACCCATTGTAGAGCCTTAGATCGAGCATGAGAAAATTCCAGTTCAGAGCGCACCATTCGAAACTGCTCAGGACCTAGAGGGATTTATTGCTATTCTCGTACTTTAGGGTGCTCTAGTCCGTTTGGCAGGCCTTATGGATGGTGCGGCCCATGCCAGAATATTTCCTATGGCACGAGTTGTCTCTCAACTTAAGGGATGAGCTCAGACTGCTGCCACTCACACTCCGGAGCAGATGGCTCCCTTGTACCAAACTTTGGCGGTTCCGACAGCTGAGGTAGTTCGGCCCCTTATTGCTACACAGACCGGGGAGAGGCCTGCAATGTCCTTGAAAGGATTAATAGGGTCGGATAATTTCACTAATTCTTTACTATTCATTTTTGTGGTACACCTTCTGAGGACCCACATAATTATTTGGACCATTGCCACGAGGTGTTGTGCAACATGGGTTTTTTGGAGTCCAATAGAGTCGACTTTGCAATGTCTTAGATAACCGGTTCTATCAAGAGATGGCGGTGTGATTATGAGCGAAGCAAGACAACAGGCTCACCTCTATTCACTTTTGATAAGTTTTTGCAGCTATTCTTGAGAAATTCATTCCTTTTACTTTAAGGGAGGAGTAACCTAGGTAGTTTGAGTGTCTTCAGCAGGGTAGGATGACTATTACCTAGTACGAGACAAGATTTTTGGACCTAGCATGCCATGCATCTATCTTGATTCCTGCTGACAGAGAGAGGGTCAGGAGATTCATTGAGGGTCTTACTTTTGGTATCAGGATACAGATGGCCAATGAGACTGGGGATAATATTCCTTCCCAGAGGGCGTGTAAGGCTGCAGAAAAAAATCGCTAAGTAAACTAGTCTTTCGTGGTGATACGTAGGCTAATTATAATATTTATGTGCTACTAACATGGTGGATATCTATTGGAGTTGGTAAAATAGTGTATAAGCCCTGTGGTGTAGACTAAGATTTCCAATGGGTTTTATGTGTTGGGCAACCTATCATATGAAATATCTTCGAGTTTATTTTCCAACACTTCAAACCGTTTGAAATTTAGACATTCCTGTGCGAAGTTATGATCAAATTACCAAAGGCTGGAAAATGTATCATGTGTCAATTCTGCGATCGCAAATCATGTCGCATTTCTCACTTTGTGGTCACATCCTATTTGCAGAATGGGCCAGTGTAGCCTAGTTTTGGGCGCCGATTTCGCGGTGCATTCTGCGGACTACATTCCTATTCTGCGGTCCATTCTGCTATAGCAGTGCCGTCGTAGGGTTAATTTTCAAATTTTTATAAGCCGACCATATTTTGATATATAGACTTTGGGGCTTCATTTGGGGTCATTTTCTACTGATATTAGAGAGAGGTGAGAGCATTTTAGAGAGAGAAGGAGGAACCCAACATTTAAATCATCCAAACCTTGCATCAATATTCAAGAATCAAAGAACCCAATCACAAGATCTTCATCTAAGAGGTAAGATTCTATACCCTAGGTTATTAATTTTGAGTTTGGATTATAAGATGGGTTATTATTATTCTTGGGGGTATTAGTATTGTGTATGCATGCATGTACAACTTAGGATTATGAGAACATTCTTTTACCTAATGAGTAAAGATTGGGTTAGGAAATGAAGGAAATCTTGAAAATGGGATTTGAAATCGAGAAGCGTATCTATATTTCTGGAAATGCTCAAATGAGCTAGAGTTATGAATATATTTCTAATTTTTGCTCTATTTTTCTAAGTCTAAAAATAGATTGAAGTTTCTAGAATTTCTGGAATATCGTAGTAATTAAAGGAAAGCTCAAGAAAGGTATGTATGGCTAAAACCCCAACTTTTAGAAATTGAGCTTTATCGATGCTTGTGTAAATATGGTAGGACTGAACATTGGATTCTTCTTTTGATTGATACTTTACATGAATTGGTGTTGTGACCCTATATTTGTGGAAGATGCATTCCAATGTGATCAATGTGCTATTATTGAGAAGTTGAATTATAAATGTACTTGGTGATGCCTTTGATATGTTTTATTATGGGTTGGTGTATCCCCCCTATTGATTTGGAAGAATCCGTCGTGTTTAAAGTTCTATTGTCAATAAACTTGAGATGTATGATTTCTGGAACATTGTATTATATGCCCATGGTTCGTGATTCCTCTCATGTGCACTTGACATTTGGAATTGAATGGCTTGTTGTTGAAATTGTTATTGATGTAATATGTGGGACCTATGGACGGGCTATGAAACGCATATGTGTGTACTGTAACATGTGGGACCTATGGACGGGCTATGAAATGCATAGGTGTGTACTGTAACCCGTGGGACCTACGGACGGGCTATGAAACGCGTAGGTGTGTACTGTAACATGTGGGACCAATGGACGAGCTATTAAATGCATAGGTGTGTACTGTAATATGTTGGACCTATAGAAGGGCTATGAAACACATAGGTGTATGATATAATATGTGAACATTATGGATGGGCGATGAACCATAACCTTAAGGTATGGAAATTATGTGAATGCTATGTGATTCCTTTTGTTTGATAATGTTGGACCATTTAAAGTGCTTGAGTTTCACTAGTGGTTTTCTTATTTTTGTATGAAATTTCTTTCTAAATAGACGGTGTTTAGTTTTACATATTAGTGCTATTCAATGGCACTAACGTCCCTTTTGCCGGGGAAGCTGTTTCGTGTTATGATACAGGTGTTTCCACAGCGAGCGGCATCGGCTAGTGGTAGCAGTATTCTCTACCCATCATACTTGGTGAGCCCCTTTGTCCCGGGGTCATGTCATGTATCATCTGTCCATTTTCTCATCACATACTTGGTATTTGAGGTATAGCCGGAGCCTTGTTGCCAGCATTTCTTTATTATTATTCAGTTATGTTTAGAGGCTCCGTAGACAGGTTGTGGGTGGTATCAGGTATTGGAAATTAAAGTAGAAATAGTGATGTTTGGCAATGATGTATACAACTTGTAATACCTTCGAAGTGGCGAATGACGTTGCTAATGAAAATGGAATGGAAATTGTTAATTATATGTTTATTGATTTTATTAATGGAGTCCATCCTCTAATTATTCATAAGTTAGTTTGGGTAGAATAAGACCTAACAGGTATGCTCGGTAGGGTTTACTCGGTTGCGTGCCGGTCGTGCTCCTCGGATTTTGGGGCATGACAAACTTGGTATCAGAGCCTAAGGTTTTGAAGTGTTCTAAGATGTCTCGGAGCTATGTCTAGTAGAGTCCTTCTTATCAGTGTATTGTCGACCACATCTATAAGTTGAAGGCTATTCAAACATTTAGGAATAACACCCTTCTTTGATATTCAGGATCGTGCGGTGAAACTGGTTCCTTCCTAATCAGTGCATTATTCTATCTTTCAGTAAATGGAATGTAACAAAAAAGCGAGAATTGGCCGAAGAAGCCAATGCCACCCTAGAAGTGGTTGATGATTCACTACTTGATGTCGGGGGTGAGGGTAGTCGCCCTGCTATTACTCTGCCGGATCGTTCTTTTCCGGGACAGACTACCACAGCTCCTACACCTACAGAGGGTGCTACTATCCCTCCTGTTGATACTCCTCTCGCGCCTGCAGCCCCAACTTCCAGTTCTGGTGTTTCTAATGGGGATCTAAGGGGAGATATTCAGATGTTGACTTAGTTGGTGGCCTCTCAGGCCCAAAGGTCAAATGTTGCTCCATTTCATCCATCCAACTAGGGGATTCAACTAGTTCCAAGGTTAACAGATTCCTTGAGTAAGATCCTTCGGTATTCACAGGTGGAAATCCAGAAGAAGTGTTAGAAAATACGGTTAACGCTAGAGGGGGGGTGAATAGCGTTATAATAAAATTTAGCGTAAACTTGCGGAAATTAAAATTTGCAGGAAGTAAATAAGTGCGATGAATAATAACTTACACACAGATATATCCTGGTTTACCACAACGTGTGGCTAGTCCTGTCCCGAGAGACTCTCTCGAGATTTTCCACTAACTTGTCAAGCTTCCGGGTGCTTAACAAACCTTTACAACTTGAGGACGCAAGCCTCAACACCTTTGCTCGGAGTTACAACACTCCAAGACTTCAACCAAGGAAACACAAGTTCCTTACAACAAGAGAATCACAATTCTCTTCCAAGTGTACAAACACTAAAACACTCAAACAATATACTCCTTTATGAGTAGGTATGAGTAAAAAGAAATAAGCTCTAGATCACAACAACTTTGGACAAGAATATGGCTCTCACAAGCTTTATGAAATTGAATATAAAATGATAAACAAAAGTATGCAAGCTTATAGCAATGTAATGATCAGTTGTAGTATGTTGTTGTGTCTAAAACACTGAAATGAAGCTGTATTTATAGTTGAAAAACTTGGCATTACCGTTGCCTAATTGCCAATTAAGAGTTGCTGATTTTACTCACTGACAATCGATTGTCAAACCCCAACAATCGATTGTCTGCCAGTCAGACCAAAATTCAATCCCAGATTTTACGCTTGATAATCGATTACTTACAATCCATAATCGATTACTGGCAACGTTCAAAAAATCCTTTCCAGATTTTACCACAAACAATCGATTGTCCAGAATCAACAATCGATTACTCAGCAACGTTCAAAAAATCTTTTACGGATTTTAATCAAAACAATCGATTATACAAAATCAATAATCGATTACCCAATAGCTTTCAAAAAATCTTTTCCGGATTTTAATCAAAACAATCGATTATACAGAATCAATAATCGATTACCTGATTTTATTTGAAAACTTTACGACAACGGTCAGCTTCACAATCGATTGCACAAAGTCAACAATCGATTACTTATCAGTTTTTGAAAAACATTTTAGACACTGTCTCTTTGACAATCGATTGTCCAATGTAACAATCGATTATTTAATAAATTTGAAAATTACTGGAAGACACTGTCTCAACATAATCGATTGCCATTAGTTCATAATCGATTATTCTGAGTTTTGAAAAACTTTGATGGACACTGCCTCAGTCACAATCGATTGTCATTAGTTCACAATCGATTGTCATGCAGGTTTGAAAAACCTGATGCTCACTGTCTTACTCACAATCGATTGTCATTAGTTCACAATCGATTGTCATGCAGCCTTGGCATAAAACAATCGATTATCATAAGTACATAATCGATTATCTTAGTCCAGATTTTTAAGGCATGTCTAAAAACTATTTTGACTGCTGTAAATATGCATGATTTAAAATCATTTTACATTAAATTAAATATGCATGATTTTGGAAAATAATTTTATGAGAGAAGCCATGTTACGAGTCAAGTTGTAGGATCAAGATCACAATTAAGAATGACTCAATTAAACTATAAAACTTTGTCTTGAGCTTGAATCTCGTTGTATATCAATTGTGCGCTTGTTTCTTGAACTTCGTCATATATCAATTTTCGCTTCGTTTGTCATTCATCAAAACCTATACAAAAGAACACACGTTTTAGTATATTGCATTGAGAACGTGTTTCCAACAATTTCCCCCTTTTTGATAATGGCAAACATTAAGCGGGATATGCAAGACAAACAATTTATATTGACGATTCAATACAAGTATATACATGCAACAAGTATGTAATTTGTTCCCCCTCAATTTGAGAATTCCCCCTCAATTTTAAGCTTATAATTTGAGAGTGCATCATACCGTTATCTTCCCTCTTTTGCCATTAGCAAAAATAATAATAAGATGCCAAAGATGAAATAAACCTTGTTTATTTATTAAAAGAAATTACAGCAACATCAACCCGAATAATAGCAACATAATCGATTATTGATACGAAATAATCGATTTTTAGACGACGGAAACCGATTGTTGTACGTTAAGATTTATAATTCCCCTTTCCTTTGGGGCGATACCTGCAAAAATCGTTAGACGTCTCCGACGCTCAAGTTAGAAATCATGTAACAAAAAAAATGCAATGCATGACTTAGATCAACGTGGAGTCAAGGATCCCGAGTTCACTGCGAATTCGGAAGAAGGACTCTTTCTCTAAAGACTTTGTAAAGATGTCTGCCAATTGGTTTTTGGTTTCAACAAATTCAATTTCGACATCGCCTTTGAGAACATGATCTCTAATAAAATGATGTCTAATTTCAATGTGTTTCGTTCGTGAATGAAGAACGGGGTTCTTCGTCAAGCATATGGCACTAGTATTATCACATCTAAGAGGGATATGATCAAGACTTAGGCCATAGTCCAAGAGTTGTTGTTTCATCCATAGGATTTGAGCGCAACAACTCCCTGCGGCTACATATTCAGCTTCGGTTGTGGACAACGCAACACTTACTTGTTTCTTGCTAAACCAAGAAACGAGAGAGCTACCGAGCAAATGGCAAGTGCCACGAGTGCTCTTGCGGTCCAATTTGCATCCAGCAAAATCGGAATCGGAGTAGCCAACAAGTTGGCATGAAGAGCCTTTGGGGTACCATAGACCCACATTTGTAGTACCAACAAGATACCTTAAAATCCGTTTTACCGCAGTAAGGTGAGACTCCTTCGGACACGATTGATAACGAGCGCATAAGCACACGCTAAACATGATGTCCGGACGACTAGCAGTAAGATAAAGAAGAGAGCCAATCATACCTCGATACTTTTTGGTGTCGACTTCCTTACCTTTCTCATCTTTGTCTAGATGATCGAATGTGCTCATGGGAGTTGCCATTTCTTTTGCATTGTTCATCTCAAATCGTTTCAGCAATTCTTTGCAATATTTGGCTTGACAAATGAATGTACCTTCTTTCATTTTCTTTACATGTAATCCCAAAAAGAATGTTAACTCACCCATCATAGACATCGCAAATTCGCTTGTCATTAAATCGGAAAATTCCTTGCATAAAACATTGTTAGTAACACCAAATATAATATCATCTACATATATTTGAACTAACAAAATATCATTGTTTTTATGCTTAACAAAGAGAGTTGTCTCAACTTTCCCCCTAATGAAATCATTTTCCAAAAGAAACTTACTTAATCTTTCATACCAAGCTCGGGGAGCTTGTTTTAAACGATAAAGAGCCTTTTTGAGTTTGAAAACATGATCGGGAGATCTAAAGTTTTCAAAGCCGGGGGGTTGTTCAACATATACTTCTTCTTGAATAAAACCGTTTAGAAAAGCACTTTTCACATCCATTTGATATAAATTGAAATTCATAGAAGAGGCAAATGCAAGCAATAAGCGAATAGCTCCTAATCTAGCTACGGGAGCATATGTTTCCTCATAGTCAATACCCTCTTCTTGATTATAGCCTTTTGCTACAAGCCTAGCTTTGTTTCTAGTGATTATACCATTTTCATCTAGTTTATTGCGAAAAACCCATTTCGTACCAATTATGGTATGACCTTCGGGTCTTGGCACCAAATCCCAAACGTCATTGCGTTCGAATTGGTTAAGCTCCTCTTGCATTGCCAAGGTCCAAAATTCATCCCCAATTGCTTCTGAGATGGTTTTGGGTTCAATTTGAGAAACAAAAGCAGTATGTTCTAAGGTATTTTTGAGAGAGTTTCGGGTACTTACCTTGTCTCCAACGTTGCCAATTTACTGTTCGAGAGGGTGATCTTTGATTGTCCTCCACTCGTTAGGCATATTCATTTCTTTTTCCAATTGTGGTGCTTCTTCCGTTAGTTGTTCCTCAGTTTCATCTTTATTTTCCTTGGGTGGTTCCTCTTGTATTTTGTCTTTCAAGCTGTCTAAGATACCTGCAAGATCAAAACCGGAATCCTTTCTCGCCAAGCGAGCATTATTTTCGGAAAATACAACATGAGGGGATTCCTCCACAATTTGGGTTCTTTTATTAAAGACCCTATCTGCTTTACTACGTGAGGAATATCCAATGAAAATACCTTCATCCGACTTAGCATCAAATTTACCCAATTGGTCTTTGCCATTGTTATGAACAAAACATTTGCAACCAAAAACTCTAAAATGGGAAATATTTGGTTTTCTACCCTTATAAAGTTCATAGGGGGTTTTCATGAGTATCGGCCGAATTACTACTCTATTTAGAACATAGCAAGCGGTACTCACGGCGTCCGCCCAAAAATATTTGGGTATCTTAGCTTCGTCGAGCATGGTTCTAGCCATCTCTTCGAGACACCTATTTTTCCTTTCCACCACCCCATTTTGTTGTGGTGTACGTGGAGCGGAAAAGGTATGCTCGATTCCGAGTTCGTCACAAAAGTCTGCAAAGAGATTGTGATCAAACTCTCCCCCATGATCACTTCTAATTGAAGTGACGGTTGTTTCTTTCTCATTTTGAACACGCTTAAGAAAATATTTAAAATTTTGAAAAGCATCACTATTATTGGCAAGAAATAAAGTCCAAGTAAATCTCGAGTAATCATCAACAATCACAAAAGCATATCTATTTCTTCCTAGACTTTCAATGCGAGAAGGACCAAATAAATCCATATGAAGCAATTGCAATGGTCTAGAAGTTGAAATAATGTTTTTAGATTTGAAAGATGCTTTTGTTTGCTTCCCCTTTTGACACGAGTCACAAATAGAGTCATTTTCAAATTTTAAAATGGGAAGACCAACAACTAAGTTTTTAGAAATCAATTTGTTCAAAAGATGCATATTGATATGGGCTACTCTACGATGCCATAGCCAAGTATCATCCTCTTTACTCATTAGACAATCAACATAATCGGTGAGGATTTAGCAAGATCAACCATATAAATATTATCCACTCTAATACCACGGAGGATAATTTTGAAATCACTACGTCTGAACACTAAGCATTCATCTGAATCAAATAAAGCAAGATTTCCCTTGTCACACAATTGGCTTATGCTCAAGAGATTATGCTTTAATCCTTTAACAAGTAATATATGCTTAATAGAGAATTTTTCATCCTTACCGACCGAGCCGATGCCGATGATCTTTCCTTTATTGTTATCACCGAAGATAACACTTCCTCCTTCTTTGTGCTCTAATTGAAGGAATTTGGATTCATCTCCCGTCATATGCTTGGAGCATCCACGATCAAGGTACCATAGTACACTTGATCCCTTCAAGCACACCTACAAAACGAATTAATGTTCTTTAGGTACCCATGCCATCTTGGGTCCTTGGGGGTTAGGCATATTATAATGATGCGATTGAGTAATATGTCTATGACGTGTAAAGCATGCCGGAGCAATATGACCAATACGTCTACAATAATGACAAGTCACATTTGGGTAATGCATCCTTCTAGGTTCATAGTAACTAGACGGATGAAAATTTCTTACTCTATTTTGAACACTATGACTATTTCGCATTTCATGAGAGTTATTTCTCCTACTATGAGCTCTAGGATGGGCAGCATTTCTAGAGTGATTGTTTCTCGATTGAGGGCCATTGCTAGGTCTTCTAAGGGTTTCAAAATTTGGCCTAAAGTATGCATCATTTCTAGGGTGACTATTTCTAGGTGGTAAGTCATTCCTAGGTCTTCTAAAATGTTCAGCATTTTGTCTAGCGTGCATATTAGCTCTAGAGTTGTTGTTTCTAGGATAAGCATTTCTATTGTTAATCCTAGGTTGAGCTTTAGGTTGTTGGGGTTTAGCTTCAACCTTTTCTTCATTCATAAAGCCTATTCCATGCTTGGTTGATTTCAAGTTAACAAGAACATCATTCAAGTTTTTGTGCGAAGAATTAAACTTATCTAATGTGCCTTTAAGCCTACTTACTTCATTCTTAAGATGCAAACAAGAAGTGCAATTTCTAGTAGAGCTTTCGGGCTTATCGGAACTTCTTTTTCCAAAAAACTTGTTTTCCTCTTTCAGCTTCTCATTTTCTAAAACCAGTTTTTCTAAATCCTTTTCTTTTAAAGAAAGTTGTTTTTGAAAATCTTTTTCTTTTAGAGAAGCATTTTCTTTTACGCTTTTTACTGTTTTTAAAGCTTTAATAAATTCAGTATATAATTCATCAAAAGCAGTTCGCATTTCATCAAGAGTAAAGAAGTTTTGAGACGAAATTTGACATACCTCGTCTTTGTTATGTTCTTGTGCCATGAGGCAAAGATTTGCTGCTTCGTCTTCTTCTCCTTCGCTTGACTCATCTCCGGAGTCACCTTCCTAAGAAATATATGCGCGTTGCTTTTTAAAAGGTTTCTTTTCCTTTTTGAGGTTTGGGCAATTTGACTTGATGTGCCCGGTTTCTCCGCATTCGTAGCATTTTATTTCTCCTTGTTTTTTTTCTTTGCGTTCATACTCCTTGCGCATGAACTTTTGAAATCTTTTGATAACGAGTCCAAACTCGTTGTCTCCTTCCTCATCAATTTGCGGTTGACTTGTGCTCGCCATTAGAGCTATTCTTTGCCTCCTTTGATCATCAACAAGAGGGTTAAGAATAGTAGATTCATAGGTCTTGAGATTACCTCTTAATGCGTCAATTGTGACATTTGAGACGCCGATGGATTCTTGGATTGCGTCGGCCTTTGATCGCCATGCCAGAGTGAGACTTCTAAGGATCTTCCGTACAAGTTCTCTATCCGTGAATGTCTTTTTGAGGGCATGTAGATCATTTACGATTATTGAAAATCGTTCAAACATTTCGTCCACCTTTTCTCCTTCCTTCATGTGAAATAATTCATAAGCATGGGTTAGGAAATCAATTTTTGCTTCCCTTACCTGATCCGTTCCTTCGTATGTAACTTCTAGCTTGTCCCACATCTCCTTTGCTGTTGTGCAACACGATATTTTCCTGTAATCTTTAGCATTAACAGCACAATATAATAAGTTTATTGCTTTAGCATTATTTTGGACCTTTCGGATGTCATCCGCGTCATACTCATCCTCGGACTTGGGAACCCATTCATTTTCCACCTTCTTGGTTGGAATTTGATTTCCCTTTGTAAACACCTTCCAAAGGTGAAAACTGTTGGATTGAACGAAGATCATCATCCTCTCCTTCCAGTACGTGTAATTTGTACCATTGAATAGAGGTGGTCGTGTGGAGCACTGTCCTTCATCAATTCCTGCAAAAGAGTCACGAGTAGAAGCCATGGATGGTTCTCTGAAACTGTTAAGTCTTCAGAGAGTATGGCTCAGATACAAATTGTTAGAAAATACGCTTAACGCTAGAGGGGGGGGTGAATAGCGTTATAATAAAATTTAGCGTAAACTTGAGGAAATTAAAATTAGCAGGAAGTAAATAAGTGCTTACACACAGATATATCCTGGTTTACCACAACGTGTGGCTAGTCTAGTCCCCGAGAGACTCTCTCGAGATTTTCCACTAACTTGTCAAGCTTCCGGGTGCTTAACAAACCTTTACAACTTGAGGACGCAAGCCTCAACACCTTTGCTCGGAGTTATAACACTCCAAGACTTCAACCAAGGAAACACAAGTTCCTTACAACAAGAGAATCACAATTCTCTTCCAAGTGTACAAACACTAAAACACTCAAACAATATACTCCTTTATGAGTAGGTATGAGTAAAAAGAAATAAGCTCTAGATCACAACAACTTTGGACAAGAATATGGCTCCTCACAAGCTTTATGAAATTGAATATAAAATGATAAACAAAAGTATGCAAGCTTATAGCAATGTAATGATCAGTTGTAGTATGTTGTTGTGTCTAAAACACTGAAATGAAGCTGTATTTATAGTTGAAAAACTTGGCATTACCGTTGCCTAATTGCCAATTAAGAGTTGCTGATTTTACTCACTGACAATCGATTGTCAAACCCCAACAATCGATGTTCTGCCAGTCAGACCAAAATTCAATCCCAGATTTTACGCTTGATAATCGATTACTTACAAGCCATAATCGATTACTGGCAACGTTCAAAAAATCCTTTCCAGATTTTACCACAAACAATCGATTGTCCAGAATCAACAATCGATTACTCAGCAACGTTCAAAAAATCTTTTCCGGATTTTAATCAAAACAATCGATTATACAAAATCAATAATCGATTACCCAATAGCGTTCAAAAAATCTTTTCCGGATTTTAATCAAAACAATCGATTATACAGAATCAATAATCGATTACCTGACGGTATTTGAAAACTTTACGACAACGGTCAGCTTCACAATCGATTGCACAAAGTCAACAATCGATTACTTATCAGTTTTTGAAAAACATTTTAGACACTGTCTCTTTGACAATCGATTGTCCAATGTAACAATCGATTATTTAATAAATTTGAAAATCACTGGAAGACACTGTCTCAACATAATCGATTACCATTAGTTCATAATCGATTATTCTGAGTTTTGAAAAACTTTGATGGACACCGCCTCAGTCACAATTGATTGTCATTAGTTCACAATCGATTGTCATGCAGGTTTGAAAAACCTGATGCTCACTGTCTTACTCACAATCGATTGTCATTAGTTCAAAATCGATTGTCATGCAGCCTTGGCTTAAAACAATCGATTATCATAAGTACATAATCGATTATCTTAGTCCAGATTTTTAAGGCATGTCTAAAAATTATTTTGACTACTGTAAATATGCATGATTTAAAATCAGTTGACATTAAATTAAATATGCATGATTTTGGAAAATAGTTTTATGAGAGAAGCCATGTTACGAGTCAAGTTGTAGGATCAAGATCACAATTAAGAATGACTCAATTAAACTATAAAACTTTGTCTTGAGCTTGAATCTCGTTGTATATCAATTGTGCGCTTGTTTCTTGAACTTCGTCATATATCAATTTTCGCTTCGTTTGTCATTCATCAAAACCTATACAAAAGAACACACGTTTTAGTATATTTCATTGAGAACGTGTTTCCAACAAGAAGGCCCTCAGGACTTTACTGATGAGATGCACAAGACCCTCAGGGTAATGTGTGCGACTAAGTTAGAGGGAGTAGAGTTGGCTGCCTACCGTCTGAAAAGGGTAGCCTATGCATGGTTTGAGTCATGGGAAGATTCCCGCGAGGAGGGGAGCCCTACGGCGAGGTGGAGCGAGTTTGCTGATGCCTTTATGGATCATTTACTACCTGTTGAGATAAGGGCAGCTCCTGCAGCAGAGTTTGAGAATCTGAAGAAAGGTAGTAGGAGTGTGTGGGAGTACCATATGGAGTTTGCTCGTCTGTCTACCGATGCTATTCATATGTTGCCCATAATGAGGGTAGGGTTCGTTGGTTTGTTCAGGGTCTCAATCCTTTAACTATTAATGAGGCATATACAACTGCATTGAATTCTAACATGAATTATGAGAAGGTGGTAGCATTAGCTCAGGCCACAGTGGATCGTAAATTGAAGAACAGAATGGAGAGAGAGGGCAAAAAAAAGACCCGATCTGTGAGAAACTATAATGGCTCTTATAGTGTGTGTAATAGTGGTAAAGAATCACACAGGAGAGTGTCATACGAACCCACACAGTCAAACCTTCAGACCTCATCTAAGGCGCTACCGTCACGTCCTGATCAGCAGCAGCGTGGCCATAATATGCAAGACCAAGGCAACATGAAATCTAACCAACAGATACACTCAAGTGGAAGCCATCAGAGGCACCAACAACCCCGCTTAACTAAGTGTTGGAGGCATCATCTAGGGGTGTGTCGTAAGGGCACTGACGGGTGTTTCACGTGCGGAGTTAAGGGACATCAGCTAAGACACTTCCCCAACATATGAGGATCAACAAGTCCCTTAACCCTTTTTGTTCTATAATGTGTGTGAATAGGTATGAACATTTAATTTTGTACCATGGAAGACTGACCATGGGGTGATACTTTTTTACATGTTTAGACCTCCAAACTCAGAAAGTTTAACTCACACAGAATGATCAGGTTAGATGGGAATGGTATTTGAGGTGTTTACACATTCTTACAACATGAGTTAAGTGCTTAGAAATGATGTTTTTATATTGAGTATGTGGTATGTCAGCATGTTACCTACGCACGTTAGAGATGTTGAGTCAAGGGGTATCGATTAAGCTATTTCCCTATAAGCCAATGTCATTAAGTGAGTCAAATCAGAATTTCTACTCATTTTATATGTACATCTATATTGAAGAGTTCTCACAAACGTGGTGTTAACAAGGTGTTGAATAACAAAACATTCCCTGTATCGACTCTTTGATTGGGACAAATTATTTACAAAGTCTCCCAAACACAGTTTTATTATACACAACCTCCTATGGAATTGAGCTCTAAAAGTATGTTCATGAATTGAGTTATAACACTATTGATACTTCCCACTTGATTTTCCTAAATTCTCACCAAGGGATTAAATCCGATGAATTTACTACAGAATCTTTTTATTTAATTGGACAAAATCTACTCGCTTAAACCTATACATGTCAAGTTTTCCTATGTGGTGTCAAGTTCCATCCAAAGTATCCCAATGTTGTGATCCTTCTGAAGTCACTGTTTTACTCATTTGTGTATATGGATTAAATGGTTTGAATAGTCAATCTACTCTCTTGCGAATATCATCATGAAATCTTCTCACTTACTAGTAACATAAGGGTATACCTCAACACCAATCACAAGAGTGCATGTAAATCGAAATGGTTACCGTGTGCATAATGTTTCTCTGATAATTGGGATACTCACATCCTCGTCATAGGAAAATATTGTGCTGCTATAACTTTCGTGTCCACTTGGTACCTCCCGTTGTATGTAGATCACTTTTTTCTAGTATTAAGGTTGCTCGTAGCCTGGTCGCATATTGCAGTTTGGAGTTAATATAGTAGAGACATGCCCAACTCATATCAAATGATTATTTTCTCTTGATACCTCCACAACATATTAATTGTGTTCCTTGGTTAGTGAATTCATTGTTCTAGTTCCCAACACTTGTTCGATAACCATGAGAGAACATGCCCTTCAATGTGTCACTATGAAACTTCTTTTGTCAAGTCAAAATCTACGGAGAATTCATCATGAACATCTGCAAACCCTCGATGATTATTTTGCATATATCTTGAGCATATTTATTTGAAAGAAAAGTGGTTGTATCTATAGCTCCCTCGTATATGATCAATCATCAGGAAGGGTTAGGCTATCTGAAATATGATAATCTCATAAGCGTGCAACTTCTTTTCATCCTCATGGTCTTGTGGCATAGATTACATGTGCCAAGTAATGTTAAGAGTGTAATTCGACTTCATTTTTTTTGAAATCCATATCGCATTCAAGGTGCCAGCATATTTTTATTCTTGATAAACGAAATTACCCTTCACTATAGAACACGAGTGGTTCACATACTTGAGCATTCCTTCTTAATTTTTTCTATTGCCAATGTACGAGTTACCCCGATGACTTAATTGTCTAATAGTTGATGTCATCACAATGATTAACCATATCGGCATCATGAATAGAAATCGTCGTGTCCCTTAGCATGTAACTTCATGGAATACCCAATTCAATGCCTATAAGGATTCCTTAATAACTCCAAGCCCAATCTTGAATACTTTTGTTCCTTACCGTATTATATATATTGGGTAATGAAGGTTCAAACATGTCAAAGGAGAAGTATCCACGTGTGATCCCACATATTCGATAGGTAATTTTATCGTCAGTTTTGATAGCATGTCCTAGGGTGATTGTTGAAGGTCATCAATGGTTTACTATGAGTGTTCATGTAGAGATTTATAATTTAGAAAAATGAAGGGGTTATTCTCAAAACTTTCCCCTAATGATGATAGGTGAGTTGATAAAGAAGGTTGCATAAGTGTATTCCATATTAGGTTGCACTAGGAGTATAATATTCCTCGTAACTATTCCTCACATACTTTGTGTTTTCATATATTTATATCTAAGAATGTAGTGATAAAAGAGGGGTGTGAACTGATTTGATTGAACTACATGATCATGGTAATATCCTATATGATGCACTACTGGCAAGGGTCTTCGTGGCTTTACTTAATATGGATTGTTGATTGCAATGAAATTATATTCCTGTTAATGAACACCTTTGTAATTACATTAATGGCTGGTAAGGACTATTATGAACACATGACTTTTTGGTTACTACAAAATAACATTCTTGATGGTATGATGCCATATGATGGAATTGCGGGATGTTGTTGTTACCATGAATTGCAATATCCGGTGCAATGTAAATTGTACAATGGAAATTATTAAAGGTAAAGTCAATGGATAATTAACTCATGTGATGTGTCTATCTGTCATCTTTCTTATGTATGTTTGGTAGTTGATATTATTTTCGAGAATGTGTCATGATAGAGCTTGTAAGTTGAGAAGGTCATCTGGAAGGCTGAAAGTGTCGTGAAATGAAAATGTTTTTGCATTATTGAATATCAATTAGTTTTGACTTGAAAGGTACTACATAGGTGTTTTGATCTAAAAATGTGCAGTCCATGTCTAGTATCCTTATAATAATGTAGTGCTTGTAATACTGGAATTAGGATTGTTGATATATACATTGTGGTGCTCTGTCTAGTTGTGGGTGTGTTGTTAAGACGATTTTGTGATTCTCTGGAAGGTGGATATGCCTAGACAAGGTACCCTTGAGCAGACAACTCAAGAGTGAAAGGCTCGGAACCGTCGACTACACTGTTGATTGACTGGTTTTACTGTAAATATGCTTTTGCCAAATTTAGGGGGTTTATAATATGGAAGAGCACAACCACTTATTATAAGCGTTGCAATAGGATTTGTTTGGCACGAGTGGAAAATGATGTTGAATGATGCAATTACAATAAGGAAATAAGTACATGTATTTTCACGTTCATACAATGATGGTTACAATGAATGCTCGAAATTAAAGACGGAATTTAAATAAAGTAAACACAATAAAGTAGTGAAACTGTTAAAGAAAAAAGAAACACATGAAGAAACAAGTTAGTAATTGTAAGAAAATAATAAAAGCAATAAATAAAGAAAGCAATAAAGTAACAAAACACGTAGTGGTAGAATCCTACAAGAAAATCCTCAGTAGAGTCGCCATGCTGTCGACGCCCCCTTTCTCCCTATTTAAAAGAAAGCGAAATTGGGTTTACGACATTATGGTCAAAACAACTCTATTTCCTGTTTGGGAATTGGGTTACGGAATTGGAAGAGTCGCCACCTAATGATTATAGTGCATTAGGACACTTAAGAGAGATTATTTGAAAAGAAAACCAGAGTTCGGGTAAGGGCGTGAGATTATCTCGAGGGGAAGGTGTTAGGAACCCCTCAAAATCCACTAGTGTGGTTCCCGGCCGTGTTAATTGTGACTTTATGAAAGATGAAGCAACTAAACAAGTAAGGCTCACAAATATAGAATTCATATTACTTGAAAAGGCTTTGAAGATAAAAAAGAGGTACGCAAATTTAAAATAAAAGAAAGTTTATTTGAAAAGCATTACTATGAAAAAACATTTGAATAAAACAAGTAAAATAGACAAGGGTCCTACGTTTATCTACAATATGGATCATTTGATGCAATGTCCCGCACATATTCCCAGAGAGGGGTCGCTTTATGATATTACCGCATCGTCATCATCTCCATATTTTACCCTTCCCACCCCTTAGAGGCTATTTAAGCGTGTGAATTGGTCATGAATGCTTATTGTGTGCTATTCCCCGTCCCGTCCTGTAGATCCTACAGGGCATTTAGGATCACTATTCCTATAAGGTTGGAACTAAGCCGAAACCTTAAGTTTAGAGGTTAAAATACTAGGCGACATACAAAATAAGATAATACTTGCATATATAGGAATCATATAAGACATGTAAAGGCTCAAATAACCCTCTATAAGAGAACACACAATTAGCACGTCTCAAAAACATGTAAGGTCTGAAGAAGAGAGAGAGTTTTAAAAGCTCGAATGTTGACAAATATATTTCAAGATAGCAGCTGAAGAAAACTTTTAAAAACAGAATTCGCATACAAGGGTTGGATGAAAACTTTTTGGAATCAAGACAGCCAAACGGAGGATACTGTTTAGAAAATTGGAGGAAAAACCTTTAAAACACACTTGGAAATACATAACACATATGATAAACCAGTTTTCGGACAAGAGAGGTAAAAACAGATGTTAAAGCTATTCAGAAATGTGAACGACCATGTTAGTATATTAGTTTTGAACCATTGTTTTAAAACTGCAGAAAAGACAGTACTCAGACATGTTTTAGAAAATAGTGATCCAGTTTTGGACTAGGAAGAAGAGTAATTTAATAAAACATTTGCAAAGAAATAATTGAAAGCAAGGAAGAAGTTTAGTGTAGGAATCAGCGGACATTAGAGGCAAACAAAACCAGACGGTTTAAAAGGGGTGAATCGCTTAAGCAGGATTTAGGGCGATTAATCAATTTCCTAATGTTTGCCTAGGCTTTGTTTAACTATAAGAGAAAGGTGGACATACACGTCAGTTTTAAACGGAAAATGTCAACCGGTTTTACAAGTTTTTTTTATGTTTAGCAAAATTAGTGAGGCATTCAACGGCTGCAAAAGAGAGATCATAAGTAGATGATTTCTAATGCATATAAAGGCCCTAAAACATGGTATCTAATTGCAAATCAGTAATTTGGTTATTAACTGATTGTAATTATAAAGATAACAAGCTGAAAAATAAAAACCCTAAGAGCAAGATTTCTATATGTGAGATGCATGCCCTATACAATGTTTCTATTATGCAAATAGGTAAATAAAACCCTATAACATGCTTTCTACCCATACCTTTAATAATCATGCATAACCCTCCCGAATTTCACTATAATCCCCCATTGTTCGTTATAAATTATTATAGCCAAGTAATTAAAAATACAACAGTGATAAAACAAAATAAGAAGTTATTCTATGGAGAGCCTTCAGCCTGGCTCAAGCATCTCCAACCTCACTCCTTTCGAGTTTCACAACCATTATCAAGGCTTGGGTGCGGCAAATTTCCCTAAGGGTTCATTTGAAGCCCTGGCCAATACCAAGCACCCAAAAAATGTCCTGGCGGTGCATACACTAGTGGGAAGACCCTAAATCTCTATGAGTGAGATTGTAATTGAAAGAGTTGAAAATAGTTGAGGGACATTTAAAGAAAATAGTTGAAAGAAGTGGGAGAGTTTAAGAAAATAGTTTAAAAATTGAGCCAGTTTTTAAAAAATAGTCGAAAGAGTTGCAAAAGTTCTTTTGAAATTATTTTAGACTGACCAGTTTTAGAAGAGTAGGGAATCACAAAAACAGGGGGGGGCAAGAGGAAAAAGGGGACAAATAATTAAAGTGAGCTACAGACATACCGACAACATGCTGGAGGAAAATAATCAGACATGCTTGTAAGCCAAGGGTTCAATTTCTTACTGCACCAAATTCTAATACACTTAGCTTCAAACAGAGATTTTAAGTTAAACAAGTAGCCAAGAAGACATGGATGCATGGTAGTAGCACACATGGAAAGGTAAACATTCATTGAGACAGGGAGCAAATAACTAAAGTGCAAATAAGTAAAGGGAATCAAAAATATGTTGGGTAAAAGCAATCAGACATGGTTAAAAATAAGGGTTTAGTTCTTATTGTACCAAACCCCAAATATAATCAATCTCAGAGAGAGGTTTCAGGACTATCATGTAGCCAAGCAGCAGTGCACATAGAAGAAGAACATGCATTGAGACAAGGGGAAGGGGGATAATGGAGAACATGCTAAGTTAAACTAATAGACTAACAACTGCATTCTAGTGGTAATAAGAGCAACAGAACCATAGGTAAAAACACACAAGAAATAATATGAATTGCAAAACTAAAAGGAGCATGTTGTTTTGGATGCTATATCATAAATATGTGACATACCAGATGCAGGTAATAAGACACTACAGCAAAGCAATAGTGCACATAGGGAGAGCAAGGTGTGCAAAGAATGAGAGCAGCAGTTATGAGAATAGCAACAGAAATATGAGAACAGCAACAACAATATCAGAACAACAGCAGCAACAGACCCAATGTAAACAAACAAATAGAACCTAGTAGTGTAATGTAATCAACCACATGTTACTTAATCTTGGATGTTAGCCGATTGAGTGTCAAAATAAGAGAATGAGAGAGTATTGTTATAGCAGAGAAAGAGAGAATTCAGAGAGTTTTAGATTGCGAAAGCTGTGTGTGTTGCGTTTTTCACAGAGAGAAGTGATGAGTATTTATAGTACTAAAACGAGAAAACAAATAAGGTGTCAATCCCTATTTAAGGAACTGATATCAAACATAATCAAATAAGTATAGGCACTCCCTTTTAATTAAGGAATCATAGTCAAACGGTAATAAGTAGTCCTTTATTTTAATAGAAAAAGAATCACAAAGTATGGCATGGTCATATAAGGAAACAAAATAGTATAAGGTATACAATGCAGAGTAGGTACATGAGACTTTAACAAGGGAAATCTGTCAAGCAAATAAGTAGACATACTTGTACACATATATAAGGAAAAGTACAATTTTAATTCTGGAAAATAATTTTCGAGATTGAAAACCCAGGAAATAAAATATTAATTGGGGAATGTATCCCACTCATTGAGGAAAATCAATACCAAACTGTAAAGAGAATACACAATCACAATTTTAAGCCAGTAATCATATCCTTAAAGAGATGGTAAGAGTCAGTATAAAATCACCATATAAACAACCAAAAAAACTCAAGAGAAGAACAACATGGTATGGGAATGAAACATTAGCAACAAAAATTAAAGTAAAGGGCACAAAGCTCATAGAAGAAACCAGAAGAAACATGTAAAGAGGCAAATACAAATACAAATATGTAGGGTTAGGTTTTTTTTTATCATATTTTAACAAAAAATTTTAGGAGTAGTACTGAGAGCCACAAATTAGTGCTAAAAGTCAGAAAATTAATGTATTTTCGAAGGGGGTTAAGAAACCCTAAAAATTAAAATATGAAACCCAGGTTAACAAAGAAAACAAACAAACAAGTGAAATAAACAAACACAAACGAATCCATAGCACTCAGAAAGAGTAGAAGAAATAGTTTTGAAGAAGGGGTTAGAAACCCTAATCTGGAAGAATGGTAAGCATCGAAAAAATTTGAAAATCGGAAAAGCTAAGTAGAAATAGAATACAAAACAAAAAATCAAACTAAGAGTTATTTTAAAAGAGTAGAGATTAAAGAGAAAAAATTAGGGTTTTCAAACAGATTAGGGAAACAAAAACCTGGGTGTGAAACTCGTATACAATGCCATTGAAGGCATCATTGTTCAAATGACCACCGTAGAAAAACAAGAAAAAGACCCCAAATAGTGCTTCGGTGACCGTCTTCCATGGAGGAAGCTGCTAGACTTCAAGACTGAGAGAGGAAACCACGTTATAGGGACTCCATGGTTGCTGGAAGTCCAGAGGAGTGAGGGAGGAGTGAGCTGGTATGGGGATGAAGGCCATGAGAGAACCAGAAGGTTATAGAGAGACGAAGGGTTAGAGAGTGTTTGGGAGTGAAAGGGGATAGAAGGGCGGCAGATTGAGAGAAAATGATTTAGGGTAAAAGGGGTCATGGGTTTAATTAAGGTAAGGTAAATCGTGGACCGTTGATCAAAATGATCAATGACCACGATTTAAAACGGGGATCCGGGTGGGTTGGTCCAAATAGGTTTGGGTCGGGTGGTTTAGTAATCGGGTCGTGATATGGGGGGCGAGATTTGGTTAATAATGTGGCCAAAATTGAAAGGTTAAAGGGCTATAATTTAAATGCCCAAATTTCCCCTAATTTAATTTTTGTAAAATAGCAAATGATTTAATAAAAATCCAATAAAAATAAAATGGTTTAGGAATTAATTAAAAATATTAGGAATAATTTTATACTCCAAATACTTATTAAGTTGAGAAATAGGTTAACATTTCAATTTAATGAAATTTAGTTTAAAAATACCTAATGGCTATGTAAAAATTTTATAAAATTTACATAAATTATATTTTTATGTAGATGAGAGAATAAAATAAACTGTTTATTAAAATACAATATTTGATACCAAATTTTGAATTTTCTAGCACAAAATAAGTTGTAAATTGATTTAAAAAAATACTATAAAAAATACCAAAATTTTTGTGGATGCTTATATATGCATTCACAAGTTGTTTTGAGAATATTTTCTGTACAGAAATACATAGAAAAAAAATAGGTATCAACAATAGGGCAGTTCACCTCAGCGGTATGATTCAACATATTCTTATAGGATCATATATGCCACGACAAGATATTGCACCACCACTCTCATGGGATCAGGTCGGTTGTCTCGGCAGAATTGTATGCAATATTCGATAAGGAGTCGACGTACTTATGAGCCTTTCTGACTTGGATTGTGATATTTTATTCGGTGTTGATCATTATGTATTTCATGCGAGGTAGTATCGGGTGTTTGAGTACTTAGTATTTATCCTTCTACTGAGGATCATGTTATACACTACATTTCCTTCGTTGCTTTTCCTTGCTATGCTTTATACATGTCTACGTTGTACATGATTATTGGAATTCTAGTAAGTCTCAATGTCGATTACTAATTCTTTGAGGTTAGACTAGATACTTATTAGGTATGCATTGATTTACGTACTCATACTATACTTCTTCTCTAATTGTGCAGGTACTGAAACATGTGTATTTGGTGGTCACATGGGTCTATAGGTGCAGTTTCTGAGGAGACTTTTTGGTAAGATGCATTCTATGTTACGATCCACAACATGCAGAGTCCCCTTCCTATTTATTATAATGTTCAGTCCAATTTTTTTTAAGCAGCAATTGTAGAAGTATTATGTGTTCCTTTAGATTCCCATGCACTTGTGGCATTAGATTGTGTGAATTCAAACTATTGTTCTTGGATGTATTTATGTTATGTAATTTAGCAATGCATTACAATAATATTCAAATGTTAATACTAATGTTAGTATTTTTTATAAAACAAATAAACAAAGAAATTTCACTAAATTATTTAACTATTATTTTATAATGTGTTATGAAGTGCCTATTATCATATAGATTAAACTGTTGGCTAGCCTAGCTGCTACTGTTGGGTAACATCACACCTTACAGTAGAATTTGGACCGTGACAATTAACAAGACTTGCTAAGAATCCATCAGAAAGATCAAAAGAATATCGCAAACATATAAGGAAGCACAAGGAAGCATATTGTGTTCATGATACATTATATGAACCCAATCCTCACATGTTGACTGGATTCAGATGTATAGCTTGGTCCAATCTCTTAGAAAAATATTTGCCTTAAAAGGGAAATCACAAATCTCGCCCACAGAATTGGTGAGCATTTGTTGACTGAAAGAACTCAAGCCATCAATCAAGAATTCACTGCCTAATATGAAGAAATTGAAGAAAAAGAAAGATATGCAACTTCGCATACAAAAGGTTTTTCACATCTTTCGAGTTCTTAGTCAACACATTGTATTCTTGAGTTTACTAGTGTCATAAAAGATAGATAGGAAAAGAAAATATTCAAGAGGTTGTATTAAAAGTCTAATAAATAGATATATGTATATTGTTAGTGGTGAAAGAAGGAAAACCACACTAGCTGTAAAAACTCATAGTTGAAGATCTAAGAGAACCCTTGTGAATCAAGAGAAGTGGATGTAGGTACCACAACGATACATGAACTAGTATAAATTTCTCTCTCTCTTTTATCTTTCAGTTCCATTAATTTTCATTATCTCTATTTTGCTCTAATATATCTTCTCCAGGAAAACGACTCGACTCAAATCAGACTTGATCAACTAAATGTTTAATTTAGCATAATTTTCCCCTCTCCTCTTATGTTTCAAGCATATCTAAGCAACTCAAATCGAAAAGGGCAAAATGATAACTACAAAAACAATAAAGTCAAATCCACAAATCCCCATAATAACTTAAATGAGTTGAAGATATCATATTAATAGAACAACAATACTTTTCGTGCATTTATCTCTTATCTTTACTAGAATAAAAATACACTTCGTGTGTGTGTATAACACTCTTCCTTGCCAAGAATGGAAATAGCCTTCATGTAGTAATAATAATAATAATAATAACATTAATAATATCAAGAAGCACGGAGACATCCTTCGTGCATAAATCATTCATCCTCACATGCACAGAAATCTCGTGCATATATATAGCAGTCTTTCGCACCAGCATATATAAAATAGTACCAAGCAAAATAGGAAGTATAAATAACATCAAGAAGAGCTATAAAACATTCTAGACCATGTGAGAAATAATCATAAATTCTGCACTAACAAGTAAACAAATATATGAAGAACTATAGTATCCAAATACCTAAACAAAACCTAAATAAAGTTACTAGCTTAAAAAAAGTAATTCAATGTAATATTTAAAGCATATGAGGCATAATACACGAAACAAAAATGCAATAAATAACTTTAATTCTAACTGCGTGATGTAATCCTAGCAAATGCATATACGTTTGTCACCTTGCATATCCCCCTCCCCCAACACATCTAACACGTAGCAAATAGACCCAACCACAACCTAATTTCCTCAAATCAAGGTTAATCAAGACACATTTATCTCTTTGTAGAATAATTGAACAATTCAAAACTGCTTTCCTTTTAGAACAAGCCTCCAGAATAATCAAATTTAGTCAAATAATACTCAAATAAGTCAAAACAAGCTAAAGAAACCCTCATACTTCTAGAAATGTTCGATCTTAAATATATTTAAAAAAGTCAATAAAAGGTCAATCATGGCCTACTTGGTCGAAATCCAAAATCAAGATAAAATCTCGATTACTCATTCATCCCCGAGTCCAAATATATGAATTTTTTCGAGATCCAACCTCAATTAAAGGCTAAATCTCCGAATTTTCATATCTTAAGTTACCACAAAAAATCCTATTTCCACAAATCATAGATTTAGAGTGTAAAAATCTATTAAAAATAGAAACGAATCAAAAATAACTTAGAGTTACTAACCTATGAAGTTGGGAATAGAATCTTCTAAAAAATCTCATCAATGCGTAATCTAGGTCTCAACAATGAAATAAAATGAGCTAAACTCAAAACCCCTTAATATCCCAACTGCATAATATTGCAATTGTGAACTAATATTCACACTTGTTCGATTTGCAAATGCACTATTGGTCACATTTGCAAAGTGTCAACTCAACAACTAAAGTTTAAATACGACAAAGTCTTCGCAATTGCGATCCGCCTCACAATTGCAAAGCTGGTCTCCCCTTCTCAGAATTCGCAAAGGAGAGTTAACAATAGAAATTGCAAACCATGCATTTGCGAGCACTCATTGCACTTGCGGTGACAGCAGCACCAACAACTGCCAGACTTACCAAAACAACCTAAAATCGAATCAAAACTCACCCGAGCCCCTCAGACCTCATTCCAAACATCTATGCAAGTTTAACAAGACTACATGAACTTTCTAATAAGTTCATACATCAAAATAACATATACAATAAAGAATCAAAGATCAAAAGTCAAGAATCTCAATGTTTATGAACTCAAATTTTCTATTTTCAACAGTAAGTGCTGAAATAGTCTCGGGTCACCTGGAACCCCATTTAAACATAAGTATACTAACCTACCTAAATCGCTAAAATACCAATCCGAGATAGTTTACCAAAACTATCAACCATGATCACATCAAATAATAACAAAGATCTAAAATAAATACTTCTTTATAAAGTGCATCTAAACTTTTCGAAGATCAACAAGTCATAAAATATCAAATGATGCTATAAAAGGTCTTACTTACAAAGTGCAAAGCTCGAACTCAAAAAGATCTATCAGGTTGTTGCATTTTAAAAGAAGAACTAGCACACATAATGTATGAGTATAAATTAGATGACTTGGTTTCGCACTCTCAACTCATTTTACAAGAATTCCTTGAGATCCCAAGGACACGAAGCCACGATCGAGTTTTTGATCTCGGGCCTCGTCGAGACCCAACTCAGAGAAGGCGGAGATCGAAGCCAGGATAGAGGTGGAAGTTTCCAAGGCACACGGCTAAGTCTGATAGGGTTGGCCTATCACGAGCCTATGCTGAGGCATCGCGTCAAGCCATCCCATCTCCAACCTTGTAATTAATGCCTACGTACTTGTAGCCGAGTGCTCTACCCGATGGTAGGGGTAAGGTCTGCGTACACACTACCCTCCCCAGATCCCACTTAGTGGGATTATACTAGGTTGTTGTTGTTGTTGTACTTGTAGCCGAGTTCTCTTCCTATATAAAGGGGGCTCAACCTACCTTCTAAAAGGCCGATGTTGTTCCATTTTGTCCATAAGTCAATAATCTCTCTCTCTCTATTTTCTTTCTAAGTTGCTGGTACTCACGGGCCCGAGGTCACCTTAATATCCACCGCTCTCTTACATGTTCTTCATCATATTGCTTGGTATTAGCCGTAAAGAGCCTTGTTTAATTATGTCATCGGTTCCTATCCCTTTTCCGGCTATCCCCGATAACTTGAGCTCGACCCTGACGTCGACCCCCAAGTCCCTCCTCAACCAAACCTATATTTGGGCAGCAGGCCCCTCGGTTCGATTGCTATCTTATTTTAGCTTCCATTTCATCGTTAAAATCCATATTATTAGCACTAAATGCTCTAATAACTAGCTCGAGAATAGATGACATATTTTTAGAATCTCATTTACAAATTTAATTCTTGCTACCATTTTCATGGTAAATAGT
This sequence comes from Nicotiana benthamiana, assembly GCA_034376525.1. Taxonomy (NCBI): domain Eukaryota; kingdom Viridiplantae; phylum Streptophyta; class Magnoliopsida; order Solanales; family Solanaceae; genus Nicotiana; species Nicotiana benthamiana. Next base: position 102,781,887 of record CM067328.1, on the reverse strand, counting down.
TTAGCGCCCACTATGGGGCTAAAAATAATTGTGATTATTTTCTTGCTAGTTCCATTGCACAAACGCACACTATATTTCAAACTTTTTCTTTTCAAAAGATCTCTTGATTTCAGGTCAAATCGTCTTGCTCGGCAAACAGAGTCGAGAACAACTACCCTGAAAATCAAGGCACAAACGGTGAGGATGTTCCAGTTGTTGGCACGAAGCGACAGAATCCCGATAATGCATCTAGGTCGATTCGAGCGGATGCGGGTTCTCGAGGCGCAAAGAAGGTCGATGAGGCCTCGCGCACCGATGGGAGCATTCAACATATTGACCAACAAAAAGCCCAACAAACCCTATCTCGAGAAGAATAGGAAGTTAGCCTTCACGATATTTTTGAAATGTTGCAAGCACAATAGTTTTCTATCGATCAGCTTAAGAGCCATCCGAAGATTCCCAGCATAGTAGCGCTAGAAATAGCTTCCTGCACTAAACGAGTACCGCAAAGAGCAAGCAACAATGAATCAATCAAATACCCCGCCATAGTGATGATGCTTGGGTATCTCTCAAAAAGAATCGAGTCAGGTTCGTGGAGGTTCATGCAATAGTTGTCCCCAGGGAAAGCGGTCCTGGAACCCACTTCACGAATATCTGGAACGCTGACACTCCCTGGGTCCGACACGACTGCGGATCCCAAGGAGCGCACCACCTCTTACACATGCACGGAAAAAGGCAGCTACCTTGAATATGATAATTTCGAGCTCGTCTCATTGAAGAAGTTCGGACAAACACTCTAGAAAGAAAGTATGATGTGGCGCCGCAGCCTAGCGCCTGAACTCAAAAAATCGCCTACCATACTAGCAGATTCCTCCACTTAAGCACACACTGATTGAAGCATTAATAGAAGAGCCCAACACATAGGAGGTCAAATAAAGAGAGAATGAAACACCACAGGAAGTTGTGCCTCATCCCATGTTAGGACGAATAAGATTTCTCCCATTTTTGGATGACTGGGAAACACAGGCATTCGTCCGAAGTTTAAACGAAGCATGCTCAATGACTCCACATCATTTAAAACGAAACTTGATCATATACTCGGCCGAGATTTAATCGGATGCCCTTACCCGGTACTGGCAGTGAATTAGGGCCGTGGACAACCGTTCCGGAACCTTTACAGGCTATGTATACCCAAGCATGCTACTGGTAGAAAATAATGCAAAATGGATGGAGGTACCATCCATGTTCCGTGGATGGGAAGAACACCACAAAATGCAACCTACCTCACAATGGTAGGGAAATAGCTCAAGGGGAACATTCTCGAGGAACCTTTAGTAGAACCAGATCTTATGAGGCACAGTCGGCAGAGGAACCCCGCCCAACGAAGTACGATTTCAACATTGCTGTAACAAATATCGTGATCACCATAAGTGAACCCATGGATACTGAATGACTCAAGCACATTTGAGCAAGTACCCTTCCAAATAACCATAACCCGGCACGGGAATCGCGAGGCGTGTGCTACCATGGGGCCAAAAATGGCCACCTACTCAGAAGGATGATAGTTGTGCTACTCAATAAAAATCACTGTTGAGTACCATCTAATTGTCTGGATCGAGTCTAGCCCCAAGGGAGGAAGGTAACCGGGAAGGATGAAGCGAAAAAGTCACGATAGTGAAGGAGTGGCGACACCCTCCGAGGACTCATAAAGTGGAACGGGAAAATGTTCACCGTTAGGGAAAAATGGGTCCAGGGAGATATTTCGGAGGACACCGTTACATCCTGGGAAAAGGACACTTAGGCACTTCTTCGGCATCATACTGACGCATTGGTAACCCTATCCTTCATTTGATCTGTTTCAAATAAAATGTGTCTTCATGAATTCAGGCAGTACGATCACATACAGTAACAATGTCGAACCAAAGTCAATCCGACGGATCGGGCTAAAGGACCGAATCACTCCCGCATACCAAGTCCCTGCCGAGTTCAAAATGACAATCGCCACAAAAACCATTATCTTGATACGGCCTGACTACTCTAGGGAGGGGACGTCGAGCTTTGGACCATCTAAGGATCGCAAAGTACGGAAGCCTTATTCAGATGACTGCTGGCACACCATTTAGGGACAGCGTCACCTCTATTTCTCAAAAAGTATGAAATACCACACAACGTTCAAACTAAAATAAGTTGATAGAGAGCAATACGCGACGAGAGGAAATTCTTCACAATATGATGCATCGTCGGCATCAATGTCCCCACCCTCGGTAGGATCAAAGGGTAAGCAAACCAAATCCTCGGCCAAGCCTGATAAGACAGCGGAGGGCTGTATCGGGGCTCACACCTCGAAAATACCATCTCAAATGTCGCATACGCATCCCGCGATTAGGAAACACTGCTTTACTCCCTTGTTATTTTTCACTAACTTGTATGCAGACAATCTGGACATTTGGAATTCTAACTCTACCTTGAGATCCCTAGGACTTAAAACAAAGTCCTACCGCGCTCTTTCCCCTCAAATGGGCATTCGCCCGAAGAGAGCCTCGTCAGCAAGATTATTAGCAGAGAAACGTACCCCTAGAGGAGAATCCGATAAGGTCATATTCCTTATTCTACAGTCCAACAACAAGTAATTACCCCTTCTTATAGGCACCGTCCCCTCGGGAGGACCGGGAAACGGTACACTAAGTCTCAATCGAGAATTATGTAGCTGATCGAATGGTCTAGGGAGCCGCACCGTGCGGACCGAGCTTACGACAATGAAAATATATGTTTACACCAAGCAATAAAAGGTTATCTTTCCAGGATCTTATTCTCCAAACAAGAAAATCTCAAGTATACTCCCAGCAGGGACCCCTCCACCAAATGCATCCCGAAATACTCGGATTCATAACGTTAATAATTTCGCACTCGGACAACCCCAGGGTTGGAACTCCAGGCTCATATAGCACCTAAAAGGCAACTCTGAGATCACAAAAAGAATTTTTCTAGATTAAACAAACTCGATGACTCGGAGATTGCCATTAATTGCCATGTGCTGGAAAACCCGAAACTATAAGACCCCTTGTGGGCGAACTCTACATAAGCATATCTATTCTAAATTACAACAAAAACTGTAAGACCTCAACTATTATGACAAACTGTAAGACCTCAACAGGAATGACAAATGGTAAGACCTCAACAGATATGACAAATTATAAGACCTCAACATGCGTGAAATTCCCGAAGTTCAGGCTATACGTCGCATTTGTAAGAGTCCCGAAAGGTCATATCATATGTGTAGGCGCCTAAACTATCACTCAGGATCAAAAATGGCTTTGGCCAAACTTATATGACTATGGCCAAAGCAGCTGATACAACCAAACTAATGTGACTCGAGGATGCTCCACTATCGCTAAACAAAAATCACATGCCACTACTTCGAATATACTTCAGAAAGAACCAGTTAAAATAGGCTTCCCTCAACAGGCAAAAACAAGCTTCTACCATGTCAGCTCCAAATGACAAGGTTTCGACCTACTCAGCCTATGAGCTATGAACCTTCCAAGGTACTCAAAATATCATCGATAATGACTTAAAAGAGAGGTTTTTCTAGAACCGACGACTGGTTAGGCAAAACTATTTCGAAATACCTTAACAAGAAAAAAAAAACCTAAAAAAGCCCCATGGGATAAAAAGTGTAAGGGCCATTGTCGCTAGCCAAACGAGCCTACGGGCCACACACTTAGCGGTATCTATGACAAAACAGCATAAGATCAATTGTCGCCATATTGCAAATTGACAACTTGATCATTAAAATGAGCTTGAATCATAACCTGATTTGGAGATCATATCCAATATAGTTAGCTATCGAAGCCTCCGTACCACATATTAAAAGGTCTCAACGACCAAAATAGCGTAAGAGGCACTATTGCGGTCTGAAAATTGAAAGTACTTAAGGGTTAATGAAAGCTCGAATCGCAACATGACTCGCAGACTGGACCCGAAATAGTTAAACTACAATATGCCTAAGGGAATGGCATAAATGCCACTATCGCCGGTCGAGTGAGCCTCCGGGCCACCCACCTGTAAGGTCACTTCGACGCGCAGCACAAAAGGCCATTGTCGTCCGCCCATATAGGTAGAAAAGAACATGAGGGTCAATTAAAGCTCGAATCGTAATGAGAATCAGACACTGGACCCAAAATAGTCGAAATGGAAAATGCCCAAAGGCAAAAAATGGTAACAATTACTAGGGTTCTGAAAGATTAAGCCAAGCGAGTTTCAGATAGCTTTTTGATCAAAAGCGTGTTTTGATGAAATTTGAAGTTCTTATGCATAAATCATGGATTAATTTGAGTTTACGGTGAGTTTTAGGTGTTTTAAGCATTGGTGCAAGTTTGAATGATGTTATGGGACATGTCCGCGGATTTGGTTGAGATCTCGCGGTCCTCGAGCGTGTTTAGGATGCTCATCAGGGCATTTTTGGTGTTGAAAAAGCGTTGCAGCAGCTGAGCCTTTCTGGTTTTGGTATTTTTCGCTAATGCGGCTTGGGAAACACAGAAGCGGCCTTGGCATTGCAGAAGCTATTTTTGGTCAATCCTTCAGAGACTGCAAAGGCGGTGTGAGAGCCTCAAAAGAAGAACCGCAGTAGCGGTTATGTATCCGCATAAGCAGAAATTTGGGCGTTGAGTTAAAGTCGCAGAAGCCATTAAAATTCCGTATCGGCGGAACCGCATAAGTGGTCCCTTGTCTACAAAAGTGGTAATCACTGGTAAGAAATATTAATTTTGAGGGTTGAGTTTGAAAAGTTGGAAAAAAAATTGAGAGCTCGGGAGAGGGCGATTCTAAGTGAGTTTTGAAGAGAAGATCATTGGGTAACGTTTTCTTAATCCCTTCTAGTTATATTCCATTAATATGTAGTTAAATCCGTCATTTAATTTCGAATTTAGGATAGCATTTGGGGGGAACATTTTAGGCCAAACTATTGAGTTTTGAGTGGGTATTTGACCTACTATTTGTGAAATTTTATATGGTTAGACTCGTGAGTGTACGAGAGTTCTGAAAATGTAGAAATTATTCCATTCTGAGATGTTTCCCTGAGGGTTTTTTAGTCATTTAATCTATTTTCGCACCTTAGCTTTAAACTTAATAGTGGAATCAGTTGTTTGCAATAATATTTATGATATGCAATTGAATTGGATAGATTTGGGCTATTTGGAGTCGGATACTCATGGCAACGGCGTGGTTTCTAGTTGATTTTGTGCCAGTTTGATGTAAGTGGCTTGTCTAACCTTGTGTGGGGGTCCTTTGCCCTTAGGACATGATATTTGATATTTGAATGTCTCATATGTTAGGTGACGAGTATGTACTTGAGCTAATTGTTGAAAATACATTTCTACTTGAAGTTTTTATATTAAGATTCTTGCCTACTTGTTCATTTTAAATTGAACGTTTAACATGTTCTAGCTTAGAAAAGAATGTTTAGTTGACTTACTTGCTTCTTTGGTTAAAATTGTATTATTTGTATTCTGTGAAGCATGCTAGGCTAGAATTTACGATTTCCTATACCGACTTAGGCATTTATTCAGATATTTATGAGTTGTTATTGTGTGTTTAAATTTTAGACTACGGGACGGCTTCCCGAGAGATCCCATATACGTGTTATGTTCTGGACTGAGAGTGAGGGATACCAAGAGATTCCTGGCACTTATGTTATATGTATATAGAGGATACCAAGAGATCCTCAAAATACCAAGAGATACCTTGTGTATAGGATGAGGATGCCAACAGATCCTCGGGATACCAAGAGATCCCCGTTTATTCTCCATGTTGTGAGCAATATTCCCTTGTTTGTCTTGTGTTTGCTCTTCTATTATTGCTTTTACTTAATTATCCTGTTTAGATTCTCGCAGTAGATTTTATTTAAACTGTTTCCATTATCTTATGCTTATTATATTATTTAACCTTTGTAGGACCCTAACTTTCCTCGTCACTACCTGACCGAGGCTAGGCTTGGCACTTACTGAGTATCAGTGTGGTATACTCACGCCTCTTCTGTGCATGTTTTTCATGTGCAGATCCAACTATCTCCACTCAAGCACACTATCCGTGAGGCAAGGAAAGTTGCAGAGACTTCGAGGTAGATCTGCCATGTCCGCAGACCAAAGAGTCTTCCTGTTTATGCTATCTTTGCTATTTAGGTTTCTTTTCCTTCAGTTGTTTAGACATTTTGGAGTTAGAGCAGTATATTACGTTTGCAAATTACATCTGTTGCCCATGAGTTTTTGGGTTTTGGGATATTGCTTTAGAGTTTGATGAAGCTGAGTTGTATATGCCTAGAGACATTTATATTATATTTTTTTCTCTTAACTCATGATTTTAAATTATTATATCAGCAAGTTATTTAATTTTCTGCATTGTTAGGCTTACCTTGTCGAAGGGACTAGGTGATGTCATGACATGTTCACGTAGGGCGAACTAAAGTCGTGAGAAAGCCTAAACGGCTGGGCAAAGCACGGAGTCCCCAATGCCTGCTCACGTCAAAGATCGCACCTAATAGCCTCCGGGCCAGCCCGATCAGTTCCAGAGCTAGGAGGATCCCACCGAACACCGAAACCAGAACGCCTGGTCAATAGTAATACGAAGAGAGATGTAGAAGGAAAAAACTTCAAGTTTCCTCTTATCATACATATGCAAAAAAGGCGCACTCTCAATCTATAACATGCTCTACATTTGTCAAATACAAAGTGGGAAAACGGTAAATTTTACACTTCGCTCCAAAGGGCTACAACTTACTGGGGTCGCTCTTCGTGTCTTCAGCAAGAAGTGGCCACGCGGCATGCTCGTTTACCCTTGCTCGAGCCAATTCCTCCGAGAGAACGAAGCCAGTCACACCAATTATCTCGAATACCTCTTTTCGGGATCTGTAACTAACATATTCCTCGATCCTCTTCTCCCGGTCGATAGCTCGCTTCATCTGGGCTTGAGCATCTGCAACATCTTTCATATGAATCGCCATCTCCTTATCAGCCTTGGTTTGGCTTAGTGTCGCTTTGCTCGGGCATCAATTATCTCAGCCTTGATTTCTGAGAGATCAGATTCAAGTTTCCCGATCATATACACTTGAACTTTGGCACTATCATGAGCCAAGAGAAGTTGGGCTTCGAAGGCAAGGACCTTGGCCGAGGCGCCTGTCTCTTCTAAAGATTGCGCTTGCACCTGAGCCCTTAGCTTGCCGCAAATAGTTCTGACGTGGCCGATGTAGCCCTTGAGGTACTCCAAGGCCTTCGTCTTTTTCTGAAACTAATATAAGAAAAAAAGGGGGCTAACTTTAAGGTCCAAAGGGAGAAAAGCACAAGCTGCAAAACATTTACCTGCTCCATAAAATAGCTTTCATAGTTCGAGCTCTGGTATGCCTCATATTGCCAATGTAGCAACTCAACCACCTTCTCCTCACTAAAAAGCCTAAGGAACTCGCACTTGTCCAGAATTTTTGGAAGCCTGGCCCCTCTATGGAGCAGCTTAGACATAAGCCTATCACAGGCCTGCACAAGGAAAGCTCAATAGGGGGAAGAGGACACGGATTACAGGAAAATTGTGCCCAAACTCACCACAAAGTGAAGCCGACCGACTTCCTTGAAGTCAGTACACACTACTGTTGATCCTGCCACTTCGGTCCTAGAAAAATCGACCTCAGGCAAATCATATTTACTTGGAGAAACCGCTGCACGGGAATTAGATACTCCAGAAATAGCAGACTCGAACGATGCTCTCTCCTCGAAAAAACGGGCACGTTCGGCACGACTAAAAACTCCATCACACTTCTAGTTCCAATCTCGTTTATCGCTGTCGTCCCTCGGATTGAAGGCTGACGCCTCTTTCTCCCCTACGAAGAGCAATGCATCATCCGGAAGAACCACCCAATACCTACCAACGGCAAAGCCAGTACAAAAAAAAGCAGGGAAATGTTACCTTAAATATACAAAGGCCAAGGAAAAGGCAGCGTGCGTGCATACCTTGCTATTTCGCTCCCAATCTAGCACGGAATACAGCTTGCCACCGACGCTCATCGCATGTCGAGTAGGTCACCAGCTTTCGGACCCATCCGAGCAGGTGAAGGACTTTGCTCAGTGCCCATGAATTTGCTGCAACAAGGGAGACAACAAAATTACTCATTGATTTTCGCTATAGGCAGAATATGGAAAAGCACTAGACGCTTCGCTCATGTGCATAATTCCACCCTACGAGAAAAGGAAAAGCTCCACACTGATAATGTCGACCGTCCAGACCTGGATAAACCATCTGGTCCACTCTCGATATCCGTCCTCTTAATCGTCAACTACAAAGGGCATGGATGAATGACAACTCAGGGTTAGTAGGCCCTGGTGATTAAAGGCTCGATCTAGCCTGACGAGGTGGTTAAGCATGAATTCAAGCCCAGCCTTCTCTAAAAAGAACCTCTTTATCAGCACCACTTGCAAAAACGATGGATGTATCTGCACCGAAGTAACCCAATACTCCGAGAAAAAATCGAGCATGACATTATCAAACGGACCAAATGCGAAAGGATATAGGTATATGTGCAAGAATCCGTCAGTAGAGTCTGTAATAGTATCATCCGGGGAATGCACCTGCAACTCTTTCCCCTCGCTCCATCCACAATATCTCCTCACCATATCCAGATGTTGCCCTCTTATCAAGGACACCGCCTTCGGAGCAAACTCCCGCAGTTCCTGAGAGCCAAGAGTAACACTCCCCACTCCCTCCGGTGCCGGCCCCGAAGTGGTTGCCCTTATTATGGTATAACTAACAGATCAAAGCAAAGGCGTGCGCCAACACTTTTTTGTGCCTGAAGAAATTAAGAACCCTATGCCAACATGGAATGACATCTATCTCAAAATAGTGAGGTCTTGTGAAGAAGTCAAAGCCTCCCCACATATATACGATGAGCAGCGATGACTTGCCAACTCTTAGTGAGCCTCGGGAAGAAAACAACCTCAATATAGATCAATGGGATGATATCTAACCCCAAAAGCATTCTTCGACGAGAAGCTAGGACTCGAGGAATGATCTGTATTATCTCCAATCTTGAGGCAGCATTCTACCTCGAGTATCCCTTACAAAAAGAAGTCAAACATCAGAAATCTTTCAATGCCAACACTCGACGCGGGGCAGTACATAGTCTCATGGTTCCCTATTCTTAAAAGAGGAATAAGCAGAGAAAGCTCCGATCATGAAAGCTCCACGAAGGTCTGAGGCAGCGGATGAGTATACACAACTCCTCAAGATAAGTTTATCCTTTACATTTTGAAAATGCTATATGCAACAAGATCAAAATTGACCCATAGTAACCCAAAGTTGACCTTCATTAAGGGTAGAATTCACGAAGGCCCCAAAACTCTGTGTATTATCTCCATACAATTCGGAGGGCCTTATCATCCCGAGCCTATCAGATCAATCCAAGAATGGTCTAAGGTGTGACGATGGGTTCAGAAGAGAGCCATGCAGATCGACATAGGATCGGGAACAACAATCCCGCCCAAGTCAGATATTAGTGGTCAACAATAAAAGAAGACTTGCAAAAGGCCTCAAAGGGCATGAAAGCATACATAAATATGGAAAAGATCGAAAGCAGAAGCCAATAAAGTATATTCATATTCGTAAAAATCCATGTACAAACAACCCTCGAATGGTCATTACATACAATTTCAAAAGCCTACGAAGGATCTATACGCATAAAGAAAGAAACAAACGGATGCACATGCGAAGTAAAAGCCCGACGACTGGTCCACCTTCGAAGGTCCACAACAGGTGCCTCCGTACGTACATCCTCGAAAGTTTTATCCCAGCCTCCCACACTTATAACCCCAAGGGATAAGGCGAGTGGTAGGGAGGGATGAAAAAATGTCGTAGCTCTCCAAAGCTCGATGACCCTTATTGGCCAAGAGAACCTCGGAGAGACAGCGGACTGAACAAGCCTCGGTCTCGCTTGAACGGCTACTTATTATCCACTTCTTGGAACGTCTAGGCATGAACGCCCCCTACTCAGAGCAGAACACCACAGCTAGCCGGGGTGTGAAGGTAAGCAGCGGTATGTAATCCGAAGAGCTTCCTACAAACAAGGAAAGATGGCCTTCGTATGTCACCATCTCTAGCCAACAGCAGCAGCAAATACGATCATACCAACGACCACGACAGTAACGAGATAACATGATTATTCTCAGGAAAGGGAAGCCTCAGTAGATGGCCGCATCACGATCTAAGGAGGCTCCAGCAAACGGCCTTAAGGCCATGAGCCCCAAGCAAATTGCTAAAGAATAGAAGAAGACGTTAAGAAGGAATGGGAAAATGAGGCAATGAAAGCACTGGGATAGGAAAAATGCTAAGGCACTCCCATTTATAAGGGGATTACAACACGGTCGTCGAGGATTGTAAGATTGACTGAGGGACCCGATTAATCCATCCTTCCAAAACCAAATCGACGACAGTACCTTCAATTTGGAGAGCGAGAACTAGAAGTGAATTGACTGAAGTCAAAAATACACAATCTCGTGGATGCCTCGGTTACCACAAAGTTCGTCCTAGGAGATGCATCAACGATATGACGTCTCCTTAAGGAGCTCGAGGAGTCAAGTGTCAAAATTGTTTACCATCACTTCGTCCCGGGAAACGCAAAGACTATTTGTATGCGCCAAATAAGAGGACTTGATTTCTCTCTATCAAGTCATTTCGCAATAATTCCTGGAGACCTCGAAGACAGGAAGCCACGGTCGAGTTCCCGACCATGGGGCTCGTCGAGGACTGAATCAGAGAGGATGGATATTGAAGTAAGGACAAAGGAGTAAGCCGCAAGGCACACAGATAAGTATGACAAGGCCGGTCTATCCAGAACATATGCTGAGGCATCGCGTCAAGCCATCACATCGCCATACCTTGTAATAAATGCCCACATGCCGAGTTCTCCTCCTATATAAAAAGGAACTCACCCTACCTTGTAAAATGCTGATGTTGTTATTTTTTCTCCACAAACGCAATAATATATATGCATATATATATATATGCATATATATATGCATATATATATATATATATATATATATATATATATATATATATATATATATATATCTTTTTTTTCTAATTTGCTCGTACTCACTGGCCCGAGGTCACCTTAATATCCATCGGTCTCTTACCTGTTCTTCATCATATAGCTTGGGAGACTTGTTTAATTATATCCTTAGTTGTTATCGCGTTCCCGACTATCCTCGATAGCTCGAGCTCGAGCTCGACCCTGACGTCGATCCCGAGGTCCCCCCTCGACCAAACCTATGTTTGGGCAGCAGGTCCCTCGGTTCGATTGCTATCTCGTTTTATCTTGCATTTCATTATTAAACTCCTTATTATTAGCACCAACTGCTGTAACAACTAGATCGAGAATAGATCATGTATTTTTAGAATCACATTTACTAATTTAATTGTTGTTACCATTTTTACGGTAAATACATAATCCTGCATATTTGCGTCTCAAGGATGAGGAAGTGCATGGTTGACCTAGGTTTCGTACAATATTTTTGAGTATATTGTAATCATAAAATTCAATTGGCAGTTCTAATAGCCTAGCCCAAATAGCTGAAAACATTAACAATGCTTTGGAGGCTGCAAATTTGGGCTTACAGTCTTCTAACCGTTTAAGAATTGATTCCCTATGAACAATGGTCTTCATGTAAACTTTATTATAGTTAGCTTCTTTTGATAAATTCAACCATATAATAACTGTAGCCTAAGTCTATTAGCGAGGGCTGTTTAGTTTACTTCCAAATAGCATGTAGCTTTTGTAGCAGGATTTGATATCCTAAGCTCCTGCCAAAGATTTTTACAATAAGAGGTTTAGACCAATTTTCATATACTCTCTCTTTGTCCATGGCTGTGAGGGAAATAAAAATTTAAGTGAAATTTTAAATTTTCCCCTACCAAAAGAATACTATCCCATATTGAAAGAGAAAATATTTTTTATGGGTATATGAGCAATTGCTCTTCTTCTAGCTCATAAAGAGTTGAGAAGAAGACAAGTCTCGCGCCGCCGTCATCATCGTCGCTCGACTTCGGCTTCGGTCAAATAATTGATTGATTAATTTTTTGGATCAAATTTATTTGTTAATCGTAAAAATTAACAAAAATATTATTAAATATTTATTTTAGTAATAGAATATTAATATTAAAATATTAATATAAATCCAATCTGATTTTTAGTTATGATATTGAAAATTAAACTACCCTCTTCAATTTTCCATCTTTATTGTTGAGTAAATAGCCATTTATATCATGGAATTTATGCTGTGCCCATTTTGCATAAACAAGCATTCTGAAGAGTTGCACATCTTCAGAGTTTAACCAACTTTTCCTATAGATACAAGACTATTCTACTCAGAATTTCCATACGAATTTTCTGAGTTCTTCTCCTTTCTTATGCATATTTTAACTTCAAAGAAAGCAACAATAAGTGTGATTTGTTATCAAACTTTGTGTTCGCTGAAACACTGGGGTTTGATGTACCACTACACCAGTGTGTAATTCGTTCTATCCTGGGGAAATAATCCATAACTTTGGGTACTAGGACGAGATAAAATTCATTAAGGAAACATGTGAATTTAGTGGGCTCGTATTGGTTTTTGTCATTTAATTTACAATTCTGTTTATGTTATTTTTTTTATCCAGAATTATTTTACAAATACAAATGTAACAGCAAGGATTTTAAATTTTTGAGTTCGGGCTTCTAATTGTTTTGAGCTATTGAGTTCCAAATTATTAATTTATATTTATTCAATAAATTTTTTAAAATAAATAAAAAATTTAAATCAAAGTTATTGGGTTTGGCCGGACCCTTTCTCGGCCCTCTAACCTCACTCCCACAGGAGGGATTGTGGTTATATTGTAAGGTGAGTTCTGTTAGGACTTCAATGTTAGGATCAATTTTCATACTCATGGGTGGTTGTTGCATGATTGAGTTCCATTCATGTTTATGTAGTGTATAGTTAAACTTTTATTCTAAATATATCATACATGGTTAGATCACTCACTTTTTTCTTTTCTTCTTTTTCAGTCGACTTTGATCAATTTTTTCACAAAATAAATTTCAAAATATTCTCTATTAAATTATTTAAAAGGATATTTAAGTAATTTAACTGTTAAATTTAGGGATTTATACTTTTAATGAAATATAGATAGATGATTTTCTCTTTTTTCCCCAAACCATGGATCTGTCTCAACTTTGGGCCATTGGTTTTAGCTCTTTTCACATCTCTTGGTTCGATTTGCACCCTACGTTCAGACTAGAAATAATAACATAGTATAGCCACTTTTAGTATTTCTATTTAAAAGATAACCACCACTTAAAAATTAAGTTAAACATAACCACATCTCAGTTTGAGCATTAGAGAGTCTCTTCTTCTCCCACTCTCTCCGGCTATAGCTGCTTCTTCATTTGCGTTCTTTGATTTTCAAATTATGAATTTTGAATCATTACCTTTTAAAGGTATTTAACCTTTTCTCCTCCTCTTGGAGAACTGCGACACAAGTTTGAACAACAGCCCTATCTGCGCATCTCACCCATGCTTCAGACGGATGCATTCACAATTATTCACAAATGGATGCATTCACAATTATCCACAATTTACAATTAATATAAAAATTAGTCAATTCACCCAAATTTTAGGATTAAATATATCCTAGTTAGGAGATGCGGGAGGTTGTCCATGGCGATTCTAAGGAGGTATAGAGGAAGGCCTAAGAAGAACTGGCATGAGATGATTAGGAGGGACATGACTTTACTCCAGCTTACCGATGACATGACCCTCGATAGAAATGTGTGGTGATCGAGAATTAGAATAGCGGGACAATCTAGCGTTTCGCCTTCTCTTACCAGTAGTTCTAATAGTACTAGTCTTGTATTTTTCTATTCCTAGCCCCTTATTTTTATATGGTGTTTTATTATTATCAGTAGGATTGGTACTATTATTGTAGTTTCGTATCCTTAGATTTTTGTTGTTACTCGTTGTATTATTCGTTTTTATTGTCCTATTACCTTGTTATTGTTATTGTTTATCTATTGCATTATTTTTGCTGTTTTTGAGCTGAAGGTCTTTCAAAAATAGTCTATCTATTTTCATAAGGTAAAGGTATGCATATACATTACTCTCCTCAGACCCCACTTGTAGTATTCCATTGTGTTTATTATTGTAGTTTTTGTTGTTCATGACTAAGTATTCTGAATTTAAAAATTCGGGACTTAGTATCTTAAATTTTTGAGCTGCTAATTTGAAGTTCTGGATACAATTTCGAACTTTAAGACACGGTATTCTGAACTGTGAGCTGTGAGGTTTAAACTCAAGAATGTTGTGTTCTAAAATTTGAGTAATTTTTGTGAATCTTTAAATATGTTGTGAACTGTGTATATATTCTGAAAAGCATACTTAAAAGTAAAAGTGTCCATCTGATGTCATTTGGCAATTGTGTCGGAGCATTGACATGTCTAGTGACGTTTGGTGACAATAATCAACAAGTATCCATAAACTTTATCTTTGTAAAGAGTAATGTAACATGTGTTCTTGATTGGAATATCCCACTTATTATTGTCGATGGCCTTTAAATAGTTGGCATTTCAGAAACACTAGACAATATTACCACTATTATATCAATTGTTAAATTAACTGTTGTATCCATCTTAATCAAAGTGTTTAACCCATTTATAGCTACCATAATAGTTTTAGTTGTTCTTGTTTTCATCCTCTCCATACTTTTCAAACTGGAATTCGTTGCGTGATGGAGAATTCACTAGTTTACCGAAAAGTTCTTATTATCGTTTATTGTTTAGAGGAGATATCCACATTTCCAAATGAACAATCTAATTTCACTATCAAAATATATGTATACTGTTAAAACTGAGCCTACTCAATTGTGTTATTTGACAGAGACCAAGAAACTGAATCGAGGGTTAGTCTCGTAATAGATCATACCCGAGCACGAAGACGACGTAGCAAGTCTAGGGATCGAGGTGCCTGTCAAGATCGATCTCGGCAGCGATTGAGACCTAATATGATGGACTTTGAGCAAAGACGACGTAGCAAGTCTCGGAGATTCATGCATATCAAAGCAACACAATATTCTCTCTTTAATCCATATTCTCTTGTTAATCAGTTTGTTGCATTTTAAACATTTTTGTGTAGCTAGCTCGAGGGTATTCAGGCTCGATGACTTTTTCCAAATGCTGGTTTGTTTTATATTATTGTCATTTTCTATCACTTATCTTTATGTTTATCAATTGGCATTAGATAAATCTACGTATCCTTAACACTACATTATCAGTTTAATTGTTATTCAATTTTTAGGTTTAAAAGTTTAGCACCCATCGTGGGGATAAGGATAATAGTGATTGCCTAGTATTAATCATCATAACACACATTGCTTTATGCGTGTTCTCGTAAGCGCTTTTATTTCAGGAATCAACATATCGAACTCTCAAGCAACACCCACTCACACAGACGTCAGCCTTGGTCTTCATGGCAAAAACGAGCACATAGTGGCCCTGGGAAACGTAGTACCTCTAGTAAATCCCCATGGACCACCGGCCATAGATCCAGCCGATGTCTGTTCTTGCATTGCCATTCATGGAAATTTAGGCGCCAACCCTGAAAATCGCATTTATAGAGATGCCCATACAGCAAATCACAATGCACAAAGTGGTGAAGAAAGCGGGATTAGCTTAAATGTTTCAGACTCAGCAAGCAGCAATAGCGCAGCCCCAAAATCAGAAACGAGCACTGAGCAAGATCGAACTTCATACATCACATGAAGTTATTCATAGTTGTTGACAATTTTGCTTGGATCCCGGAATGCCAACAACCGTTGGAAAAGTTAAAGCAGTATCTTTCGAGCTCACCATTGCTTCATACTCCAAAAGTAGACGAGCAACTCTACTTATCTTTAGCAATCTCGGACGTTGAAGTAAGTGGTGTTCTACTTCGAGAAGAGCAAGGTACGCAATTTCTGATTTACTATATTAGTCAAACAATAGGTGAAGCCAAGACCCGATACCCACACTTAGAAAATTAGCACATTCTCTAATAAGCGCCCCTAGGAAATAAAAATCATATTTTCAATGCCACCCAATTTGTATGGTGACCACTTACCCGCTTCATAATGTTCTGCAGAAGCCCAAACTCTCAGGTCAAGTGGCTAAATAGGACATTGAAATAGTGGGTATGATATCGAGTATCAGCCCCGAATGTCCATCAGGTCTCAACTTTAGTAGACTTCGCAGCCGACTTCACGCTAGCCCTCATACTCAAGGTCGAAAAGAAACTTTTGTTAAAAATGGGTACGTCTTCGGGAGATGTGGACCCTTTTCACGAATGGTGCTTCAAAAGTGAAGAGGTTCGTCCTACGCATTGTATTGAAGCCGCCCACATGCAAGACAATCTATCAAAACCCATAAGCTGACTAATAATGAGGTCGAGTATGAGGCCATGATTGTAGGTCTTGATCTAGCCAGAAACTTAGGAGAAGAGGTTATCAAGGCCAAGTGTTATTTGCTACTTGTGGTCAACCAAGTGAACAAGGCCTTCGATGTTTTAGAAGATCAAATGCAGAGGTACATGGAAATATTGCAGGTAACCCTACACCTAGTTAAAGAATGGAACATAAAACATGTAGCTCGAGAACAGAACAGTGAGGCCGATGCCCTTGCAAATTTGGGATCATCAGTTGAAGACAACAAAATTAGATTGGGTACTGTCGTACAACTTTCGAAGTCAGTAGTCGAAGAAGGCCACGTCAAAATAAACTCCACAAGCCTAACTTGGATTGGAGGAACAAATATATTGAGTATCTAAAGAACGAGAAGCTTCCATTGGACCCAAACGAATCGAGGACTCGTCGAATGAAAGCTGCACGATTCACATTGGTTGAAGAGGGAACATTGTACAGAAGGATGTTTGATGGACCGGGAGACACCGACTATGTCCTACGAGAAATTCACGAGGGTACTTGCGGGAACCATTTCAGTGACGAATCACTAGTTTACAAAGTCATCAGAGCAGGGTGTTGTTGGCTTAAAATTATAAAAAAGATACTAAGGAGTTCGTTCGAAATTGCGACAAAGGCCAAAGACATGCACCGATGATCCACCAGTCTAGGGAGCAACTTTATTCAGTCCTATCCCCATGGTCGTTCATGAAATGGGGAATTGATATCGTCGTCCCTATTCCATCAGCCCCAGGGAAGGCTAAATTCATTTTTATTTATGACTGACTATGTCTCTAAGTGGGTTGAAGCACATGCTTTCGAAAAAGCCAGAGAAAAAGAAGTCACAGACGTCATTTGGGATCACATCATATGCCGATTTTGCATACCTACCGAGATCATATGCGAAAATGGAAAACAATTCATCAGCAGCAAAAAAACAAAGTCCCTCGAAGATAATAAGATAAAAAGGATCTCGTCAACGCCATATCATCCTAGTGGGAACAAACAGGCTGTATCGACCAACATGACTATCATTCAGAAGCTAAAGAAAAAGGTTGAACGATGCTAAGGTAAAATGGACAGAGATTTTGCCCGAAGTCCTTTAGGTGTATCGAACAACATCAAAATCCAAGACGAGGGCAACACTGTTTGACTTAGTATATGGCATCGAAGCTCTAATCCCGATTGATATCGGAGAACCTAGCATCAAGTTTCGATGCACAACGACAGAGTCAAATCACAAGGCTATGAATACGAGCCTCGAGTTGTTTGATGAAAAACAAGAAGTTGCCCTTGTTCGAATGGCCGCCCAGAAAAGTGAATCGAAATATATTACAATCGATGAGACAATCTTAAACACTTCAAAATTGGGAACTTAGTTCTAAGGAAAGTAACCATCAACACTCGAGGCCCAAATGAGGGAAAGCTCGGACGGAACTGGGAGGGACCATATCAGGTCCTCAACATCTTCGAAAAAGGATCTTACAGACATTGCACGATGAACAACGAACAATCAAAATAATTAGAATATATCCCTCCTCAAACAATATTATTGCTAAGGTATGACCTTCTCCTTTTTCATTTGAATTTTATACTAAATGGTTGCAGGTGTTTAATCGAAGGCACCAAAGTTGTCTCCAAAAAGAAGTCCTTGTCTAAATGCACGTGTTGTACTCTTTTTCCCTATGATCGGTTTTTATCCCAAATTGTTATTTTCGGCGAGTTTTTAATGAGGAAACCATTGTTCATGCTAGCCTAGAGCAATTCGATAGTATCCGACGTTTCTTTGTACTTAACCTCGAAAACTAGGGGAATCACCCTCAGATGTTATGTTTTCAAGAAAAATACTTCGTGTCAACAAGGTCTCGATAGGTAAATTTTGTAATGGGCCAAAAGGCCAAATGATCCTTGCCCATGTAGATTACATGAACCTAATGGCAAGACATGTACTCATGAAGGATATATTGAAAGAAGTATTTCCTCCTTACCAGATGTTCCATGCCTTAGTGAAATTTCTACTTTACAATTTCATACTTATGATCTATTGCAGAAATTGGCTCAAGTTCCAATCGCGACCGTAGCTCTAGAAATCAACCCTGTACTTGGGGAGTGCCGTCAAAAAGTTGACATGCTCGAATTACTAAACTTCGAGACTATAAGACCATAAAAAGGCAACTCTTAATTTTTTAATCCAAGGCCGCCCCACTCGGGGACTTATACTTCGAAAAGTTCAAAGTATAATTGGGAAATAAGCCCAAGAGGCAAATTATAGGGCTACGGAAAAAGTAACACGGTCCGGAGACGTCTAAATCACGTAATGATATTGGCCTTTAGATATTTTAATAAACTAGTTAAGAAAGGATACCCTTGGAAAAGTTACAAAGGTTTTCGATAACATAAACCCTCAAATATCCTAAGGGATACCGAATTGTTCGAACTCTCGAACAAGCCTATACTAAGGCATAAAAAGTAAAATGCTTTTGATATTAGTGGATCCTAATAGGTACAGATTTATCTCGTTCTAAGGCATCACAAATTTTTATATGATTAAACTGTTTAAGCCGAAAAGGGAAAAATCCACTTTTAAGGCCATATCGGCCAAATTCAAGAGCATAAGGGCCATTATGTTTTTGAGTTCGAGAATCTACCCTCACTCAACTGAAACCTAAGGGTTTTTTCTACTTCGAATTCGAGCAAGTACTCACGTGATTATAGAGAATATATTAATCTAACTACGACAAAATTTTCGCAAGGTAGCGAAGTGGGTCAAAATTTACAAGGTATAAAGTACAAGGCAAAAAGCAAAGTAGAGCTTTCACAAAACTGAAATCAGAGATGAGTTAGATCAAAGTTCCTAATCTTACCCATGAGCCTCATCTTTATCCCCTCTACCCTCGAATCCACTCGCACTCCCAAAATCATCATTATCAGAAGAGTGCAACACTTTGACTTCGGCCTCGAGTACTTTCAGGTTCTCGATATCGGCAGTAAGGTTGAAGCCATGAACATGAATCTCCTCGAGAGTCTCTCTTCGAGACTGGTATTTGGCATGCTACACAGTCCAGTATGATCGAGTCTTAGTACTG
The DNA here is from genome assembly GCA_034376525.1 of Nicotiana benthamiana. Lineage (NCBI taxonomy): Eukaryota > Viridiplantae > Streptophyta > Magnoliopsida > Solanales > Solanaceae > Nicotiana > Nicotiana benthamiana. Next base: position 102,762,325 of record CM067328.1, on the reverse strand, counting down.
TCAGCAACTTACTTTGCACGTACTTGAGCAGCTTCAGTATCAGTTTGATTGATAGCCACGATCGCCTCACCTGCATCCTTTACTCTTTCTGCATTAGATATGGACTTTGCAAGCTCAGCTACCAATTGAGCCTCGAGCTCCTGAATTTTTTTTTACATGGGCCAAGCTTTCCTCATTCATGATTTAGAGTTGATGCTCGATCGAAGACAGCTGGGCTCGAGCATTGTCTTTCTCTGAGGCAAGGCGATCTGTGTTTTACTTCCACCCTGAAGTCTCTGCCTCCTTTATCTTTGCTTTCTCACAAGGTTGCTCGATCTTTTCAGCCTTCTTCTGAACCTACAAGATCGAAGTGTTATTAGTCGTTTCCGAATTAATATATCGAGCTTCCAAAAATTTACATTGCCTGCTCAATAAGGTCGGTTTGCCCTTTATGAGTTGTTGCCAGTTTAGCTCAGAGGTCCTTGATCTATTTTTATTTTTTCCCACCGAGAAGTTTGAGGGCATCTCTCTCTGATATTTTTCAGATTGGCCTCGCACTGGCTCCGCTTCGACCGAGATTTAGAAAACGGTTCCTGATGAAGTGTCAAGGCCTACGAAGAGAGAAAGGAAGTTAGGTAAGAAAAAATGAACAAAACACCATGGGTCCAAACATAGATGTCGTGGTTCGAAATCACACCAGGCATCCAAAAGACCACTACACCATGGAAAACAATGTTGATGAGGAGAATTAAAGAAAATGAAACAATGAATAAAAGCCAAAGTCTACACTTGGACAGATGGACCCATCCACCCTCAGTCCATGTCCTCGTCTATACCTTCGTAACCCAACGCTGAAGCTTTATCAGTCCACATCAGAAAAGATTGGGCCTCTACAGTCTGATGAGGTGGTCGAGGGTGAAAGGCGTCCCGTCCTCTTTTCTCGCCAAAATATTGGTACAGAAGGACAATCCGCCAGAAGGAAGGGTGGATCTGACCTAGGGTTGGTACTTGAAATAGAAGTCGAGGATGATGGGGTCGACAGGGCCCAACATGAAAGGGTAAGTGTAAACACTTAGAAAACCATTCACGTGGGTAGTGATATCTTCCTCAGGGGTCGGGACCACCACCTCCTTCTTATCCTAATTGTAATCTTTCTTGACATGTTCAAGGTCACTCTCGATTATCGAGCATATGTATCTGGACATTGGTTCACACAGGCCAAGGATAGAGGAAGTTTTCTTGACTTTGAAGTCAGCAGTAAGATCACATCCCCCTCGAGAACACACTCCTCAGGGCGCGGGTCCATCAATATTTTATCGTCGGTTGGCCGAGACGAAGAATTTTTTTATTTTTTAGGAACGATTTTGGATGTTTTTGCCATCTCTGTGAGTTGAAAGAAGGAAGAAGAGAATGAGGTTTGGTGTTTTAAGGAAGGGTTGGTAATGAAGTCTAGGAGACTATGCAGAACGGGAAGGCTTAAGAGAATGAAAATCTTTGAAGATTTGCAGATATACATGAAGAACTCCAAAGGATTTTGAAGATTAGTACAAGAAAAATTCAAATTAGTTTGTGGAAGTAAAAAGAAGACCTATTTAAGGATTCACAGTGACAGTTCATAGGCATTAGTGGCTGACCGCCAACTAACACTCATTAATAATTTTGGGAACTATATCGAAGGGACATTTCAGTCACTTTCGTCGCTTGTGTCACGAGGATGATGTCATGATAGGCCGAGGTGAAAAGTTGAAGGCTCGATTAATTTCTTCTCATTGCATTCCAAGAAACGAGGGGACTATCTGTATACGGTTAAAACAAGGCCTACTCGGTTGTGCTATTATATTGATACCAGGGGACTACATCGAGGGTCACCCTCGTAATGGATCAGACTAGAGCACGAAGATGAGGCAGCAAGTCCAAGGATCGAGGTGCCAATAGAGATTCAGGTGAGCAACGATCAAGACCAAATATAATGGACTTCGAGCAAAGTGTAAATAACCAAAAGGCAAGATACATGTGACTGACCAAAGGTTATGTCATAAACCTCGGAACATATCAAATTAAGGGCGAATATCTTGTTAATTAATAATAGACGAAATCTAGGTGATTAAGCTATTGTTTATTCTTCCGCTTGATTATATTCCTATGTCATAATATGGTTAATTGATGAAACGTAGGCTGTAATTGTGATTTGTACACATTGCAGGATTACGAGCTTATGTTATGATTTCAAGAGGCTATTGGAATAATTTATAAGCAAGAACGACCCCCAGAGTTGAGTGCGTGCAAGGAGGAGAAACAGAATGGGAGAAATCATGGCCCAGGTGCGCGAGCTCATGCGTGAAGTCGCGCGTGCTACGGGCTGGAAGCAGAAAGATGCGAAGTCACGCGCGAAGGAAGCGTGAGCTCGTGCATGGCCAGTACGGAAAAGAGTTATTCAGGGGCAAAATTTGAAATCTTGGAAGAAACCACTTAACCTATATAATGTCAAGGTCGCCCAAGGTTAAATTATCAAGGTTTTCATTGCCTAGTGGAAGAAACTGAGAGGCAAGAGTCAAGGAGGAGATTTGACTATAAAGTTCTTCTTTTCTTCTTTTTGTTTTTGCTATTTGCGATGACATTGAACCTATTTGTGATGAATGCTAGTATGACTGGCTAAAACCCATTGTTCTAGGGTTATGGGTAAAACATGAATGTTATTGTTTGAGGTCTAATTTGACAAAGTTGGTTTATTATATTGAGTTGTTTATTTAATTCTGATTTTATTAATTTTGCTGAGTAGCTAACAGTGAAATACTATATTCAAAAATCTAGAGTTGAATTAAATAGAGCAAGTTCTTGAACCCGGGCCTCGGGGAACAAATTCACAATTGGAATAGACATATACCCAATTGCCTTACTAGGTTGAAATACAGGAATTTTAAATACGTTCTTGTTAATCTCAATTCCATGGACATATGGAATTGAGTTAACTTGAATAGGCCGATATGAACGCACAGATTCTTATGAGTAATATAAACCATGTCAATCAATAACCCGGATAAACTAATTAGTCATTTTAAGCAAAGAACATAACGCGATCGCTAACTAGCCCATGACCTTTGAATATCCTCTCCTATTGTTTGTTAATTGAAATCATCAGTTGTTTGGTTAATTGCTATCGATACATTACTTCTTGATATTTTAGGTAGTAAAAAAATCACATCTTTATTTTGTGAAGAAAAAACTTTCAGATATATAAATTAATTGAGTTGGAATCACTCAACATTTAATCACAAGTCTTCGTGGGAACGATACTCTACTCACTACTCTATTACTTGACGATCCAGTGCACTTGCGTTAGTGTTTTTGGTCGCTAATATTTTTTGGCGCCGTTGCCGGGGACATAGAAATTAGCTACGTGACTGAATTGAGCTTTTATTATTAATTTGTTCGAGTTTTTAACTTTCTGTTCACTTTGTTTGTGGTAATACAGAATTTTCTATTGAATGCGAAGAAGTAGAAGCGCAAACAATCTCCTTCTTCTCATTACCGAAATTGAACGAACACCTCACAGATCAGGGAGAAGGTGGACGCGAGAACCAGAATTGGAAGAGAGTTGGACATCGTAGTTCAACCACAGCCAATTAAGATGATAGGTAATAAGGAACATGCAATGATTGAAGCCGCGACACACTCTCTGGATAATATGACTCAGGCCATTGTGAACCTTGATATCACTGAGCACTTTGAGCTGAAACAATACATGGTGCATCTGATCCAGCCCACATGGCAATTTGTGGGTCTACCTCGTGAAGACCCGCAGAGGCATATTCAGAATTTTGTAGAAATTGCGGATACTGACAACTATTCGGACGTTTCCAAGGACTAGGCCAGGCTGAGACTTTTCCCTTTTCTCTAATCGGGGAAGCTAATGAGCGGTTGAATAAGGAGCTAGAAAATTCAATCAGCACTTGGGATGATTTGGCAAGGAAATACTTAATCAAGTTTTTTCCCACTAAGAAAACAAAGGTACTGAGGAGTCAAATTCTTGGGTTTGAACAACAAGCAGGCGAGACTCTTCTTCAAGCATGGAAAGGTACAAGAAGAGGCTCAGAGATTACCCACATCATTGTCAGACGGACGAGGTATTAGGTCATACTTTTGTAGATGGGTTAGATGATGCGTCAAAGATGAATCTTGATTTAGCTTGTGTGGGTAGTTGCATGGCTCGACCGTATAGTGAAATCCAACTCTTCTTGAATACCTTCACGGATAATGATAATAACTGGCAAGGTGAGGGTGACTCGTGACGGCAATTAAGTAGAGAGCGGCTGGATTACTTGAGCTCGATGACTTGTTAGCCATGAGAGCTGATGTTGCAAAACTGGCCAATCAGATGACCAGGCTGACGATACAGCAACCTCAATAGATGCAAAAGGTTTAGCAAATGGCTATTTTGCTGAAAACTATGTGGAGACAGTTATATGAGTGATATGTGTCCCAGAAATCCTGAATCCATATACTATGTGAGGCAGCAGAACAGAGGACCATCGAATCAGCATGCATAATACGGGAATTCTTACAATCCAAATTGGAGGAATCATCCTAACTTCTTGTGGAGTGGAAATCAGTAAAATCAAAATTAGCCTAGACCCAAAGAGGGTTTCAATCAGCCTCAGAGACCTCCCCAACAGATGGAAGAGAGCACCAACGATCTGCTAAAGAAGTTATTGATCGACAATCAGTAGCTCAAGACTGACTTCACAAATCTTGAAAGGCATATGGGGCAATTAGCAACATATCAAAACACTAGACCTGCAGGCGTTCTCCCCAGTGATACAGAAAAAAATCCGCAAGTGAATGCAGTCACACTTAGAAATGGGAGGGAGCTTGAGGAAGTGCCAAAGAAAAGGAAAGATAAGCACGTACCTCAGAGGGAGTTGATCCCTAAAGTGACAAACGAGCCAAAGAAGATTGCTAAACTTCCAAAGCCAGTGGAGGCCCCAAGGCCATCACTACCTTTCTCCTAGAGATTGCAGAAAAAGAATGATGATGGAATGTTCAACAAATTTCTCTCCATGTTAAGCCAGGTTCAATTGAATATCCCACTTGTTGATGTGCTTCGTGAAATTCCAAAATATGCTAAGTACATAAAATATTTAGTGGCTCACAAGAGAGGATTAACTTAATCTGAGACAGTTGCACTTATTGAGGAGTGCACTTCTAAGGTCTAAAATAAGCTCCCTCAAAAGCTTAAGGATCCTGGATACTTTACGATTCCTGTGCGCATTGGTAATATTTATGTGGGTCGTGTTTTTTGTGATTTGGAGGCAAGCATAAATCTGCTTCCCCTATCTATGCTCAAGAAATTGGGTCTGGGAGCTTCAAGGCCATCTACTGTGTTGTTGAAGCTGGCTGATAGGTCGATAACGCACCCCGAGGTGGTGATTGAAGATGTGTTGCTGCAGATTAGTAAATTCATCTTCCCTGCTGATTTCATTATCCTCGATTATGAGGCTGATTAACTTGTCACAATCATATTGGGGCGACCTCTCTTGGCTACTGGTGATGCAATTATCAAAGTGAGAGAGGGAAAGATGATCTTGAGGGTAGATGATGAGGAAGCAATTTTCAATGTCTACAAAGAAATCCAACTTCCCCATCACTATAAGGAGCTCTCAATTATATCTATTGTTGAGGTTGATAAGCAGATTCATGATGCGAGTGCTTATCTAGATGATTCTCTAGAGAACGAACTTTTGTTGTTTGTTAGGTTGGGGAATGATGAGGAGGTTGAGTACATGATGCACATTCTTGACACATCTTGTGCATACATGCAGGGGATACGCCCTTTTGAGCACTTGAACAGGTCATAGGGACATCCCCCAAAGTCGTCAATTGAGAAATCCCCAAAATTGGAGCTTAAAACCTCTCCTATCTCACCTGCAATATTCTTATTTAGGTGAGTCTGACACCCTACCTGTAATTGTTTCTTCTGACTTGTCTAAATTGCAGGAAGAAAAGTTGTTGAGAGTGCTACATGAGCACAAGCACGCACTTGGGTGGACAATGTCTGAAATTAACTGCATTAGTCCAGCATTTCGCATGCAAAAATTCCTCATGGAGGCTAACATAGGCCCAGTGTTGAGGAACAACATCGATTCAATACAATTATTAAGTAGGTGGCAAGGAAATAAATGATTAAGTGTCTTGATGCAGGTATTGTATTTTCTATCTCTGACAGCAAATGGGTAAGCCTCCTTCAGTGTGTCCCTAAGAAAGAGGGGATGGTTGTAGTAGTTAATGAGGATAATCATTTATTCCTTACAAGATCTGTCACCGGGTGGAGAATTTGCATTGACTACAGAAAATTGAAAAATTCCACCCGAAAGGACCATTTTCCCCACCTCATTATTGACCAAATGCTTGCTATATTAGCTGGCAAGGAGTACTACTATTCTTAGATGGTTACTCGGGGTATAATCAGATTGTTATACCCATAGGACCAAGAAAAGACCACTTTTACGTGCCTGTCTGGCACGTATGAATAAAAGATAATGCCCTTTAGTCTTTGTAATGCACATGCGACATTTTCAAAGGTGAATGATGGCCATCTTTACGCACATGATGGAGAGGTTTGTGGAAGTATTCATGGATGATTTTTCTGTGTTTGGATGTTCTTTTGATATCATCTTGATGAACCTCGATTAAGCATTTTCTAGGTGTGAAGACACTAACTTGGTGCTAATCTGGGAAAAGTGACATTTCATGGTACATGAAGGTAAAGTTTTAAGGCACAATTTATCCAAAGATGGTTTGCAGGTGGAAAAGGTAAAGGTGGAAGCGATTGAAAAATTGCCTCCACCGATATCTGTCAAAGGCATCCACAGTTTCTTGGGGCATGCAGGATTTTATTGTCGTTCATTAATGATTTCTTGAAAATTTCCTCTCCCTTGTGCAGAACTGCATATTGCTTGAGAAGGATGTCGCCTTTAAATTTGATGATGCCTGTCTGAAGGCATTCGATGAGCTCAAGGGCAGGTTAGTGACTGCTCCAATCATCATTGCTCTAGATTGGGAGAAGCCATTCGAGTTGATGGGGAAAATGAGAAATAAAATCTTCCACTCCATATACTATGCGAGAAAAACTTTGAATCTAGCTCAGATGAACCACACAGTCACTGAAAAAAGATTTGCATGCAGTGGTGTAGGCGTTTGACAAGTTCCGGTCATATCTTGTGGGGACCAAAGTCATCGTCTACATTGATTATTCAACTATCAGATACCTATTTGGGAAGAAGGACGCCAAGCCAAAACTGATTCGGTGGGTCCTACTCTTGCACGATTTTGATATAAAGATCAGATATCGTAAAGGAACAGAGAATCAAGTGGATGATCACTTGTCCAGATTAGAAAATCGGAACCATGTGGCTGAAGGGGTGCAATCAAAGAAATATTACCTGATGAGCAGTTATTGTCAATCACATCAAGCACAGCCTCGTTGTATGCATACTATGTGAACTTTATTGCAAGTGGCCTGACGCCACCAAAATTGACACCAGACAATAGAAAAAGATTCTTCCATGATGTAAGGCTCTACATGTGGGATGAGCATTTCTTATACAGGCTCTGTGCAGATCAGTTGGTGAGGAGGTGTGTTCCTAAGGAGGAAATGAGTTCCATACTTCACAGTTGTCATGTCTCGCCATACGGGGGTTATCACGGTGGAGACAGGATCGCCCAAAAAGTGATACAATCAGGTTTCTAATTGGCCAAAATTATTTAGGGATGCACACGCCTTTGTTAAAATGTGTGACAGCTGCCAAAGAACAGGAACAATCATGAAGAAGTACAAGATGCCGCTGCAAAATATTCTCGTAGTGGAGCTTTTTGATTCTTGGGGAATTGGCTTCATGGGACCATTTCCATACTCTAACAGTCATAGGTACATCTTGGTGGCAGTTGACTATGTATCCAAGTCGGTTGACGCCATTGCTCACCCCAGACGAGTGGTCAAGCGGAAGTTTCAAACAGGGAGGTAAAGCAGATTCTTGAGAAAATAGTATGTGCAAATAGAAATGATTGGGCCTGGAAGTTAGACGACACATTGTTGGCATATCCAACTACATACAAGACTCCCATAGGCGCTTCTCAGTATTAAATAGTGTATGGGAAGGCATGTCACTTGCCCATCGAACTTGAACACACGGCCTATTAGGGAATAAAAAAATGAATATGGATGGGGACTTAGATAGAGAGAAGCGGTTGCTGCAACTCAACGGGCTGGATGAGTTTCGATTGCATGCATATGAGAATGCCAAATTGTATAAAGAGAAGACTAAAAAGTGGCATGAAAAGCACATTCAACATCATGGGTTCGAGCAAGGGCAAGAAGTTCTGATTTTCAATTCGAGGGTGAAGCTTTTTCCCGAAAAGCTTAAATCTTGTTGGTCTGCACATTTTTTGGTGGTAAGTGTGAAGCCTCATGGAGCTGTAGAATTGCGAGATATGAGTTCAAATGGTACTTTTTTGGTGAGTGGTCAAAGAATAAAACATTACTGCGGTGGTAACTTTGCACGTCACGAAACCTCAGTGGACTTAAGGGTGCTTTAGAACGTGTTGAGTCGTGCCGCGACGTTAAATTAGGCGTTGGAAGGGATGTAACCCATTAAATTTTTGTAACCGTCGTGCCACGACATTAAGAAAAGCGCTTGTTGGGAGGCAATCCAACAAAAGTAGTAGTGTTTTACCTTGATTTATGGCATGCTAACTAATGAAGGCGACGAAGGGTTGGTGAAAAGACCATCGACCACGAGCAATACAGGTGAAAAAATACAAAAAATAAATGCCCAGGAGCGCGACGTCGCGCTAAATTCACGCAACTGGGTAAACATTCTGCCTGAGAAGCACCATCATGCATAAAGGGACGTGCGAGCTCATTCATATATGCGCATACCTCACTGCCTGGAATGCGTGAAGGACACGCGAGTTAGCGCTAGTTTTTGCGCTCGCCCGTCAAAATTCTGGGCTTTTTGTGCGTTTTTTAGTTTTTCTTCTTATTTTTTTATTTATTATTTTAATTGTTTAACCTTTAGACTAAAATTAACCCACCCATTCTCATAACACACGACCCCCCCCCCCCCCACAAAATCTCATTCTCCCATTCACACAAAACAAAATCAAAAATAAAAACCCCTCATCTCCCCCATCCCTCATCAATCGAACAACCCTTCCTCAAAACTATCCCATCCCCAAATCCAGTACACCAGCCCATGACCCCACCCTTAAAGTTCACTAGATTCTTCCCCATTCTCCCTTACCACAGAAATAAGCCCTAGGTTCTTTATTCTCTTTTTCTTTCTTTATTTTTCAGAATTGATTGTTGTATTCTTATGCTATATTGTAGGAGTTGTACTTAGATGTTGGGTAGAAATTGGTGCAATGTGTTGTAGGGTTGGGTTTTGGTAAGTGTAGGGTGGGTGGTACTTCATTGGTGCTATTGTATGAGAATTTTGGGGAATTCTTGTTCTAAAGAGCTTCAAAGGTGCTGTGAGGGACTAATGGCCACAAGATGTTTCTGGAAAGGTCCCAATGAGCGTGATTATGTAGTTGTGACAAATTTTGTGTGTGAAGTCTGAGTAACCGCATTAAGTCACAATATTTATGTTGGGCTGGGCTAATGTATTCCCGTTTTGTAGGCATCATGGAACCAATGTATAAGTGCCAGGCCATAGGTCCACCATCAATCCACCAAGATAGCACATCTAGGACACAAGGGGCAGCCCTTGCACGCCTTTTTGACAGCAGCAAGTTTGTTTCAGCGGAGGATCAGGCCCGCTTTGCGGAAAAGGCCGCTAAAAGCCAATTTTGGAGAAGGGTGTTGCCATTCGGTCAGTCAAGGAGCATTTTTCCCACATGTATTTAGAGCTGATGGCTAGGGGTTTGCAGGCCTTCATTGATGAGCTCGGGGAGGCCAATGCAATGGTTGTGAGAGAATTCTATGCTAATCTACCAGAGCACATAGACAATGCGGTCACGGTGCACCGCAAAGCAGTGGATGCTTCCACTAAAGCGATACGCACTGCATATCGGTTTCTCGATCCTCTACCTGATAATACGGACTATTATGAGTATGGAAAAAATCCAACAGACAGCAAGTAGGAGTTCTTCTTTGATAAATTTTCACAACCTGAAAAATGGTGAAGTGGTTGGAACATGGTGAGAAGTTCCACTCCTCCGTCTTAAATACATAGGCGAAAAGCTGGTTATATGTAATTAACAGTCGCCTTATTTCCTCCAAAAATACTACGGAGGTGAATGGATCTCGAGCTGCATTGACTTGGTGTTTCATCATGTGTCTTCCATTATATATGGGCAAGGTGATCCACTATGAAATGTTTATCCGGAGCTCCCAACGCAGGTATGGGTTATTTTTCCCCTCTTTGGTGAATATGCTTTGCAGGCAAGTGCAGGTGCCCGAAAATATTCATGTGGACGGGCTGGTAAAAAAAAGCCACAAGGTCCGACCGGAAAAGAACACCACGGAGCCAGCCCCAGCAGCAACGGTATGTGGAGAGGGTGAGAGTGGCTCTGATGCATCAGAGGTGGAAAAGGCTAAGCAAATGAGCGCGGAGGGCGAAACACAGGCCCATGCACCCAGTGCAACAGCTGCAGCATCGTCAGGAGCACCTACCTCTTCAGGAACTGCCAGGGTGTCCTGGTTCACAACATTGGAGTAGGAGGTAGCTGGGCTACGCTCCTCTGTGACTGATTTGGGCACCCGTGTGGATGCGATGGCTGATCGACAAGAAAATTCAGAAAAGAAATTCATGGGGTGGTTGTGAGCTCTAGGGCGTGCGTGCTACATAAACCTAGACACCATCTCCGACCAGGAGCGAGACTTCATGGAAGTTCCCCTACTTCACTATTCATTAAATTTTAAGCCATGGGGACAAGTATTTATCTTTAAGTGCGGGGTGGGAATACTTCGTTGTATATATGTATGTGTATCAATTGATTATTAGGTTTTATCTTGTTTTTTATTGTTTGACTTTGATAGTGTTGGTGTTAAATAGGAATCATTATTTTGAAATAGATAGGTGGCTCGGCCCAACGACGGTTCCCTTTTGACAGAGTTCTTGAGTGACTTAGTTGAGAAAAAAAAAGAAAAAAAATTGAAAAATTGTAGGCTCTTCTTGATGACGGATCTTTTAGACAATTTTCTTGACGGAACTTAGTCTAGAGAAAACAAGAAAAAGATTTTTATTTTTTCTTAGGTAGTGAGTAACTACCCTTGGTTTTTCTTTACGCCACGGTTCTTTTTCAAGGGTTTAACTTGAACCGGGTACAGGTAGCTTTTTTTTTGTTATCTTTTTTATTTGTAGATTAGGATAATGGGCTACGAGATGGAAAATCAAAAGAGAACCCACAGCGTTGACACACCTGAACACAATAGATCCCTAGAGTTTAACGCTTAGTCTTCTTTGTTGAATCTTACTGAAGTGCCATAATCTGTATGTTTATTACTGAATTGAATGCTCGCAATGGAGTGTCTTGATGAGCTGATATGACTGAGTTATATGCCATGTAGGGTGAGTTTGTATGTAGTCCATGTATTGTACTTGTGTCCAGAACTTGCCCGATATGTGAGTTGAAGCGAAATTTTAGGTGATGCTTAGTCTGAAAAATGACGTTAGGATTTCTTTGACTTTTTTTAGATTAATTGGTTATCACAAATAAAATTTATCCCTACTTAACCATTTTGAGGCTATAGACTTTTGTTTAGCACCCGCATTACAAGCTTATACCATTTTGTTCTTAATTGATCTTGTTTTGATCCTTTTACCTCCTAAAACCACTTTAATGGTGGGATAAGCGCTAAAAGAAGTAAGAATGAACTAAGTGAGGGCTGGATTTTGAGTGTAACCAATAAAAGGAAGAAAGGTGCACCTGTTTTGTAAAATATTACATCACTAGTGGAAAGTGAAAAGAAAAAGAAGAATAAACTGGAAAAAAAAAGAGAAAAAAAAGAGATGAATACATTGTGTCATGTTCCAACTAGTGAGTATGAATTAATAGAGTTCTTAAAGAAGAAGTGCGTGTTTGTGGGGTGATATTTTTGTGAAAGTAAAGTGGGTTGAATAATTTGCGCTTAATGTGATTATGTGATGTGTTAAAACACTTATGAGGGATAGTCACTATTCCTAAATATATCCTACTCGCCCCTTAGCCCACATTACAACCATGAAAAAGTCTTAATTAATTTTAGATCGAGTGAGCCTGCATTAGTAGAGATTTACATTAAGGGGACGCTTATGGTACCAATTGCATGCATGTGACTTCTTTTGCGGGGGTGAATGATTTCTTTGATATATGTGAGTATATGACTCGAATGTGTTGATTGATTTTAGTTTTTTGTTGATGTGATTGAGAGGGCATATTATTCATGACAGAAAGGCAAGTCTTGACTTCTGTGTAGAGTATATTGAGGAAGTGTGAATGTTACATAGAACTTGAGAGTCGACTTTGAGGATATGATTGTTCACTGCTAGGTGTAATGTATATAAATTATTCTGGGTGTAATGCATCAAGGGAAATGGTTGAGTGAAGGAATCTCTAGAGGGTATAGCTTGATTGCTCGAGGACTAGCAATGAATTAAGTGTGGGGTGTTGATCATAGGCAAAATCTAGGTGATTTAGCTATTATTTATGCTCCCGCTTTGATTATATTTCAATGTCATAATATGGTTAATTGATGAAAGGTAGGCTCTAATTGTGATTTGTATACATTGCAGGATGAGGAGCTTATGTGATGCTTTCAAGAGGCTATTGCAATGATTTTTGAGCAAGAGAGACCCCTCGGAGCTAAGTGGACACAAGACGAGACAAAGAATGAAAGAAATCATGGCCCAGGTGCGCGAGCAGACGCGCGAGCTTATGCGCGAAGTCACGCGCGTTAAGGCTGGAGGAATAATAATGCCTGAAGTCACGCGCGAGCTCGCGTATGGTCAGTCCAGAAAAGAGCTATTCAGGGGAAAAATTTGAAATCTGTAAATAAATTCACTTAACCTATATAAAGTCAAGCTCGCCCAAGGTTAAATTATTAAGGTTTTCATAGGCTAGTGAAAGAAATTGAGAGGCAAGAGGTAAGGAGGAGATTTGACCATCAAGTTCTTCTTTTCTTCTTTTTGTTTTAGCTGTTTGTGATGAAACTGAACCTAATTGTGATGAACACTAGAATGAGTGGCTAAAATTCATTGTTCTTGGGTCATGGGTAAAACATGAATGTTGTTGTTTGAGGTCTAATTTAACAAAGTTGGTTTATTATGCTGAGTTGTTTATTTAATTCTGATTTTAATTATTTTTCTGAGTATCTAACAGTGAAATACGATCTAAGAATCTAGAGTGGAACTCGAAAGTGGGAACATTAGATTGCATATCGAATTAAATAGAGCAAGTTCTTGAACCCGGACCTCGGGGAACATATTCGCAATTGGAATAGACATATACCCAATTGTCTTGCTTGGTTGAAGTACAGGAATTGTAAATGCGTTCTTGTTAATCTTAATTCCATAGACATATAGGCATTGAGTTAAATAGAATAGCTGACTAAGAACTCAACAGATGCTTATGAGTATTATAAACCATGTTAATCAATACCCTAGATAAATTGATTAGTCATTTTAAGCCAAGAACACAACACGATTGTTAACTACCCCATGACCCTGGAATATCCTTACCTACTGTTTGTTACTCTAAATTATTATTTGTTTGGTTAATTGCTATCGTTACATTATTTCTTGATAGTTTAGGTAGTAAAATAATTACATCTTTATCTTGTGAAGAAAAACTCTCGGATAGATAAATTAATTAAGTTGGAATCAGTCAACAGTTAATCACAAGTCTTCGTGGGAACGATACTCTACTCACTACTCTATTACTTGACGATGACGTGCACTTGCGTGAGTGTTTTTGGTCGCAACAAGTTTTTTTTAATCATGGAATTTACTTCTGCAGTTAGAATTGTACCACAACTAGGATTCCTCCACTATATAAAGGGGGACTAATCATCTTGTACACATCGGACATTCACGCATATCAAATAAATACAATATTCTTTCTTTAATTCATATTCTCTTGTTGATCAGGTTGTTGAATTTTAAGAGCTCTTGGGTAATTAGCTCGAGGGTACTCAGGCTCAAGGACTCTATCCAAATGCTGGTTTGATTTATATTATTGTCAATTTCCATCACTTATTTTAGGTTTATTAATTGGTAATAGGTGAAATCACGTATCCTTAAAATCACATTATAAATTTAATTGTTATCCAATTTTTAGGCTAACAATATCAAATACCACCGTTATTAAAAAAAATGTTGGCTTCTAATATATAGATTTTCATGTTTGCGTACATTTCCAAATATTGTATAGGTATGGGTTGTCATTCTCTCACATAGAATGTTAGAGACAAGGTTTAGCATCCTCTTCGGCTGTACATATATGTCACAATTTTAATAGATCATGACTAGGTGGCTCTTTAAACAAAAGTAAAAATTAAAATATAAAAAGATAAATGAAGTAGGAAAAAAAAGAAGATAAAAAAGAGTAAAGGGAGTGGGCGAATGTGTGCACTTTTTGTGTGCAGAACGTTCGACTGCCCCACCAGTTGGACAGCAAATCTCGTGAACAACGCTGTAGAAATCTAACCAGAAAGGTATCTTTTCGTCCACAATCTGTCGAAAAAGAAGAGCCCAGATAACCTTTCAATCTTTTATTGCCACCCCTTTAAAGTGCTTTGACTACTTTTTCATCCACAATGTCTATTGAGACTTTCAATCATTGAACCACCAATATCCGATTATGTCGAGCCATTTGCACAAATTATGTCTCAGGGCATTATTTTAATTATATCTCCTTTAATTCAATGAACTACATTTATCTGCAAAGCATAAAAAAAAAATCCCATTATATTTAAAGGCGACATTTATCCATTAGACTAACAGAACATAATTTAAAGAGTGTTAATGGTGTGCAAATAAAAATATCCAATATTATTTTAGGAGAAATTATACGGCGTAAATTTCTCTATTAATTTCTTGAGTTACCGTACTAATTCTTTTGAGACATAATATATTTATTTGCAAAATATATGTATGAATTTTATGTATATTGGCTGATTAATTTTTGGTTTTTTTTCCTATATATGCAGAAAATAAGATAAATATTTACCCATTTTAACTTAGTTTTTGCATTTTAAAAAAAGCAGCAGTAGTTTTTTTTTATAAAATATCTATAAAATCCGGGTAAAATATATAAATTACATACGTCTTCCGTATAACTTTTTCTTGTATAAAATTTTGTCAAAATATAACTTGCAAAAGACATGCACACAAAATTTTATTGTATAAAAATCCATCAAAACATATAATGTACATATAATGCGTACAACTTATTTATGTGTTCTCTTTGAGTTTCAATCTCAAATTCCAATAAAAATCAACTCTGATCGTGACTTGTTTAACCAAAAAATGTAATTTGGTCAAAGCTTAAATTTTAGAGAGAAAAAATCGGGTTACTGATAATCAAAAAGACCGAAATATAATTGGCTTTCAAAGAATAAAAATAAAACAATAAGAAAGTTGTATTTCACTATGATACCAAGAAAGTTTTGAGTGTCTACAAATGATAAAACTTCCTCCTTTTATAGATTACAAGGAGTAACGGATTATTCTAAGTAATAAAGAGCATTTAATGGGATCTAACATAATCATTGCTATTAAATACTGAATAACTAACGTATCAGGTATTTAATAATGAATGTACACTACTTTTTGTCATCGGGTTCGTATCTTTAATACCTTTTTTATCCGTTGATATTTAATGAAATGGATAGATACGAGAATCGTATCTAAGATTCCCTCTCGTGTCTATTTTCTTTTCTCCCACCGTGCTTGTTGTCTTCCGTACCTTTTAATCATTTTTTTGCTCTTTGACTGTTTGACCAATCCACGTATCATGCCATGTCACCTTTAGTAAAAACTCAATTTTTTTGCAATACAGATAGTCCCCCCCACTTCACATTTATTTATCAATTAAATAATTGAGAAGTGGATCCTGAAAAAGAATTTTTGGCACAATTAATGCTTGTGTCAGTATCGACGTCTCATCTGTCATTCTCATTTAATGCTCTGTACACGTGTCATCTGGCTAGATCTGCAGTTTTTTTCCTCTTTTTCTAGGCCCGTTCAACTTCCTCTGTTTACGAAGTGATGGTTATCTTTAATATATACTTTCCATCATTGCTTCCCTTAATTTTGACGGTTGTTCCCATATAAACTTTTAATTCATACTTTCTTTGTCCTCTTCTATATCATTTTCATCTAGCATCCGAATTTCCTTTCTTGCTTTTACTTTCTTTAAAACTATCTTGCAATGGCATCTCCAAACCCTAACACCAGAAAGGTTTTGCTTCTTGATCAATTCCCTAATGCATCTGCTCCTATCAGACATTCAAGAGGCAGAGGAGGAAGACTCCGAAGTATGGGATCTATACGTGGAGGCTCAACTAGTTCTGGAATTGAAGGTTCCTCTTCTAAAACTTCATCTTCAAAAGGTAAAGAAATTTCAGAGCCTTCTCTAGAGCCCACAGTTGAAGAAATCATACCATATGATTTGTCTTTTGCAAGTGACAGAACGTCCCTTCAAAAACAAACTACAAAATTGGAAAAGACTGATCATTATCTCTCTCTTATAAATGAACTTAATATCCCCACTGTTAGGAAAGATTGCAAATGGAAATAGGGCGTCGTTCGTTTATCAATTGCTTCTATAAGCCAAAGAATTTCATCTTACAGAAATGAGTATTCCTATGGTTATACCTACCCCTTCACTTTGGGGTTTAAGCCTGCTGTAGACCCAGTTATCATCGATTTTTGTAGATTTTTCAACATTTACTTAGCCTAGGTTGGACCTTTAGTTTGGAGGGCTGTAGCTTGTTTATGAATTTTTTTCTAATAAGGCAAAAGTTTCTTTCACCTTCCCCTATCTCATCCACTTATACCACCCTAGTTTGTTACGCCATGGGGTTTTTACTTTAATGGCGAGGAGTAAAAGAGTTTTGATAAACGCCGATGACGATAAAGATCGTAGATGGTACCTTCATTACATTGGTGTTCGCACAGTGGATTTATTGGGAGAATCAAACATTCCCTTCCCCGAGATGTGGAATTTTGCACGTAAGTTTCTGTTTTACTTTTCCCGTGCCTATTTTATGAGGTTTTGATTTTCTCTTTATATTTATCCCCTTATTGGTTTTTTTTAGCAACTATGGGAGATGTGGAACCCGTTCCCAATTTTTGTGGTTGGGTAGACTCAATTTTAAAAATTTCTCCTAAGGAAGATAGAACTTGGAAATCTATCTCTTACTTACACGGGTGGATAGTAAAAACACACGGTATATATTTCTTTTCATGCATACTTTCTAGATACGTATACTAAATTTTGATGATGAACTCAAATCCTTCTTTTAATCGGGATTTGGAATAAAAGTAATAACAGTAGAGGTTGCTATAGCCATGCGTACTACTGCCAACTCTGCCCTTGGTTTGGATAAGGCTAAAGCACTTTTAGCCAAAAGAAACACTTTGGTAATGGAAGTTGAAAATGAAGAAGAAGAAAATACCTCTTTGGTATCTAGGCCAAGAGCTAGGAGACGTGTTGTTTTGGATGAAGAAATTGAAGATTCTCCTGCTGCAATCACTTCTTCTACAATTAGTTCCACTACCGAACCTGTATTAATCCAATCCGATGAGGAGACCGTGCTAAAAGCCACGAGTGTACCAACTCAATCTCCCTTGGATAGTGGTTTTTGGAGTGGCGAGCTCGGACCTGTTTTTGATGAAGCTCCTTTTTCTTCATCCGTTCCTTCTCCTTCCATTCATTTGCCAATTGTAAGTATTTCATCACCAATAATTGCTTCATTTCCTTCACCAGTTGTGAATACTTCCATTCCCGTTCCTGAATCAGTTTCTATAGCTACTCCTTCCCTTCCTACTTCAACTTCAACGACCCCTATAGTATTTACTTTTTCTACTATGCCCTCTTATGTTGTTCCATCTTCATTTGCCCCTCCAGTAGAGGTTAGCTCTAGTAGTAGTGGCATGGCTATAAGAAGTGTTACTCTTGAAGTTCCTGCTACTCAAAGCCTCTTGAGAAAATCTCTAGGTGCAGATACGTGGCTCGAGCCTCTTATTGGAGATATTGAGAGGAATAAGATGCAAAGCCACAGCTGGTACACTTTGACGAATGACATAGTTCATTCAACTTTAAAGGTAATTTTCTTGACCTTTAATATTTTTCCTCTTTTATTTTTTATTTTGTGTCCTGACTTTCATGTTTCATAATTGTAGGCAAATCTCATTGGGTCTGAATTAATGGGGCGGATTTCTTTATTGGAGAAAAAGGATCGTGAGTCCACAAAGGCTATCTCCGAATCTAGGAAAATAGCTGAGGATGCATTGCTTGAAGCATCAAATTGGAAGGCCCAATATGAGAGTGCTCAAGGGCTTATAGAAGAGTTACAGGAAAATAAAGTTCATTTGGAGCAACAGAACCGTAGCTTATCTTCAGAGTTAGGAGTTTCTAACGCTTCATGGGTTCAATATAAAAAGGATAAAGAAATTTTGGAAGGCTCTTTATCTAAAGCTAATGATGAAGTTAATGAGTTCAAGGCTCTTATGGAGAAAAAAGAGGAATATGCAAAGGAATTAGCAGAGAACTTTTCTTGTGCTCAGAATAATTTAAGGATTTCCTCCGATAAGATTTGTTTGTTGGAGAGTTCTCGTGTCAACCTTCAATCTTCCCTTGATTTACACTTAGCTGAGCATGAAACAATAAAGAACACTTTAGATACATGGGGAAGGGATTATGAAAACCTGGAGAAGAATTACAATTCCTTGGTTGAGAATTTCAATTATAAAGTTAACTGGGCCTTCTTGAAATCTCGTCGTGATTCTTTAATGGAAGCTTCTCAGGAAAAGTTCGACTTGCAATCTGAGTTAGCCAAAGTTTTAGACATGATTGAGAAGAATTGGCAACCAACTGAAACTCCTTCTCCTTGCCAGGTAATTGACATCTCTTCTCCAATAGTGGAAACTCCCGGGGTTAAAGAGCCTTTGAACTTAGAGTCAACAGCTGAAAGTACTGAAGTTACAGTTCCAATGACCGAGGGTAATTTACCTACAACACAACCTTTAGGAATGGAAATCCCCGTGTCTTCTGCTTCTCCCGAAAATGTTAATACTTCAATTCCAGCTGAGACTTCCTCTATTGCTGCTTCTTTAGTTCCTACCAAGCCTGATGAGGCGGGACGACTTCTTCGTTCCAATCTCCTCAGTGAACAATGAGAATGTTTCACCTTACCTCTTTTGTTTGTTTTTTCATGACGTAATTAATGAAATTCGCATTTTTATAATAGGGCATCTGTTTTAGAAAAACAAATGTATTGTAATAGCTAGTTTTCCCCTTAGCTTTTTATGTTAAGAAGTTTGTATAATACTTCTTCATCTTATGCTTGTCTATTTACTGATTTAATCTTTACAGAATGATTTTACCTTACTCTTGCCTATTTTTCTTTTTAGGACTTAGAGAATAAGTTAGCATTTTTTATCCTTTTCAGAAAATGCTTTCATAGTTCTACTCATGTGTTACCAACATTAGAAAAAATTAAAGAGGGCCCTTTTATTTATTGACACTTAATAAAGAAGACGTCTCAATTTCATAATGGTGTTTATATACGATGAAAGAAATAGGAACATACATGTTTCACATAAAACAACTTCTGTAAAGTTTTTATTTACAAACTTTGATAAGTTTCTTGAGTATTAAATGTATTGAAATACATCTATAACTTTCACGCAACTGTTTTCTTCTAACAGAATTACAAAATATACAAGGTTTTTTCATAACATGTTCTGATACATAATCATATCCCTGCCTTTACATATTTAGGAAGGGTTTAAGCAATGACTTTATTGTTCTAATAAGGAAAGAACACTATGATGAGTGTTTTTAGATTGATACTTGAATTCTCGCAACTTGATTCTTGAATTTTACTCTCTCGTATCTATTTTTGCACATACTCGTGTGTATACAGTACAGTCCCCCAAGTATTTGAGCGGTGAAGTATGAAGCCTCGAACACTTGTGTAATTGCTCACAATTTTTGGTCCTTTTCCTGAAACAGAAAAATATACGGGACTCGGAGGTGAGATTGTAGATGAAGACTGCCTAACTCATGTGTATTTCCATCAGATTAATGTAACCATGGGCTAGGAATTTAATAGTATTCCAATTTGCCGTGCATGCCGTGACTTATCATTTGGCACGAGTTAGGGTTTTTGCTTAGCATCTAAAATCGTTAATATAATTTTAACAATTCAAAAGAATTTTAACATGGCGATACCTGACCGTGGGTACTCTCCTTAGAAGTAATACCTCTTTAAATGAACAGCATTCCAATGTGAAGGTAAAACCTTGCCTTCCATTTTCTCTAACTCGTATGCTCCTTTTCCCGCAATTTCACGAATTCGGTAAGGTCCTTCCCATGTTGGACTTAGCTTTCCCGAATTAGCTGACTTTGTAGATTGAAAAACCTTTTTCAACACAAAGTCCCCAACTTTAAAAAACTTGAGGTGTGCTTTCCTATTGTAATATTGCTCAATTACTTGCTTTTGAGCCGCCATCCTTATCAACGCAGCTTCTCTTCTCCCTTCAAGTAAATCAAGATTTACTCGTAACTCTTCATTGTTCGAGTTTTCCTCTGTTTGAACACGTCGTGTACTAGGTTCACCTATCTCAACTGGTATCAAAGCTTCTGCACCATAGACCATCGAAAAAGGTGTTTCTCATGTACATGTTTTTGTTGTCGTTCGATATGCCCATAATACCACCGGTAATACTTTATGCCAATTGCCTTTTGACTCTTGTAACCTTTTCTTTAGGTTGTTGATAATTACCTTGTTTGTAGACTCTGCTTTCCCATTACCTGCTAGATGATACGGTGTCGACATAATTCTTTTGATTTGCCAACTTTGAAATAATTCTGTAATTTGAGCTCCTATAAATTGTGGTCCATTATCACACACTATCTCCTTTGGAACACGAAAGCGGAAATTTTTATTTCTCCAAATGAAATCCTTAACTTCTTTCTCTTCTACCTGTTTAAATGCTCATGCTTCTACCCATTTAGTGAAATAATCAGTAAGTACGAGTAGAAACTTTACCTGATCTTTTGCATGTGGTAATGGTCCTACGATGTCCATTCCCCATTTCATGAAGGTCGACGGAGCTATGACAGGATGTAATAACTCTGCTGGTCTATGCATGTTATTTTCATACCTTTGACATTTATCACATTTAGATACGAAATAAATTGCCTCTTGTTCAATTTTAGGCCAGTAATATCCCGCTCGAATCAATTTCTTATCAAGTAATCTACCTCCTGCGTGATTTCCACAATGCCCCTCATGTACTTCTCTCATTACATATTCTGTTTGAGAAGGTCCGAGACACCTGGCTAATGGTCCACCAAACATTTTACGGTAAAGGTTTCCTTGATACAAGCAGTAACGAGCGGCTTTCTTTCTTAATGTATGAGCCTTCACCTTGTCTTCAGGTACAATCCGTGCTCCAAAAAAGACACGATTTCATTTCTCCAATCCCAAGTTAAGTGATTAAAATTTACCTCATTTTTATCAGGGTCAAGAACAGAATGGAACAAATGTAGAATTGAGGCATTCACATCTTTTGCTATATCTGTTGCAGATGCGAGGTTGGCTAAGGCGTCTACTTACAAATTCTCTTCTCTTGGGATTTGCATCACTTTCCAAGTTTGGAACTGTCTTATTAAATCCCGTACCTTTCCGAGATATTCTTGCATTCGAGTCTCCCTAGCTACGTAAGTCCCCAGTATTTGATTGAATACGAGCTGTGAATCAATTTTGATTACAATTTGCATGATACCAAGTTCGAATGCTAGTTCCAAACCTGCAATCACAACTTCATACTCTGCTTCATTATTAGTTACAGGGTGAAATATTATAGCTTGTCTAATTATTTCACCCGTAGGTGGTATAAGAACAATTCATAAACCTGCCCCCTTTACATTAAGTGAACCATCAGTAAATAGTAGCCAAGTCCCTGGATTAGCTCCATTAAAAACTTGTAATTCTTTTTCTGCTTCTAGATGTATGCTTTGACTAAAATTAGCTAAGAAATCGGTGAGTACTTGAGATTTAATAGCAGTTCGAGGTTGGTAAATTATTTCATACTCACTTAGTTATATAGCCCATTTTGCTAGTCTTCATGACAGTTCATGTTTATGCAATATATTTCTTAAAGGAAAAGTAGTAACAACAACAATATGATAGCATTGAAAATAAGGTCGTAGTTTTCTAGATGCCATGATGAGAGGTAGTGCTAATTTTTCTAGTTGTGGATACATTGTCTCTGCATCTAATAAAGTTTTACTTACATAATAAATCGGAGATTGCTTACCTTGATATTCTCGTACTAAAACGGCACTTACCGCTACTTCTGATACTGCTAGATAGATGAGTAACTTTTCACCTTCTTTAGGTTTAGCCAGTAAAGGAGGATTTGATAAATAAACTTTCAAGTCCCTCAGTGCTCGTTGACAATCTTCATTCCACTCGAAATGGTCTTGCTTTTTGAGCGCAGAGGAAAATTTGAAGCATTTTTCTGATGATTTTTAAATAAACCTCCCTAATGCCGCTATCATTCCTGTTAACCTTTGAACTTCCTTTTTACTAGTAAGGACATCAGGAATTTCTTCAATTGCTTTAATGTGGGAAGGATGCACTTCAATTCCACGGTTAGAGACAAGAAAACCTAAAAATTTACCAGATGCAACTCCAAATGCACATTTTTTAGGATTGAGTTTCATATTAAATTTTCGCAAAATTTCGAAGGTAACAGTTAAATGAGAAATATGGTCATGGGAATGCTGGGTTATGACGAGCATGTCGTATATGTGTACCTCCATTGTTTTTTCCAAATGTTCTTGAAACATTTTGGTATGTAACCTTTGATAGGTTGCTCCAGCCTTTTTTAGACCAAAGGGCATTACTTTGTAACAGTAAGTCCCTCGATCTGTGATGAAAGAAGTCTTTTCTTCATCACTGGGGTCCATTTTAATTTGATTGTACCCCGAATATTCATCTAAAAAACTTAAAAGTTCATGACATGCAGTTGCATCAATCAATTAATCTATATGGGATAAAGGAAAAGAATCTTTTGGGCAAGCTTTGTTTAGATGAGTGTAATCTACACAAACTCGCCACTTACCATTCTTTTTAGGTACGACCACCGTGTTAGCTAACCAATTAGAATATTTTACCTCATGAATGAACCCAATTTTCAACAACTTTTGGACCTCATCTTGAATTACTTGATTTTTTAAAGCTCCTTGTTTTCTTTTCTTTTGTTTTATTTGGGTGAAAGATGGGTCTTCGTTAAGCTTATGAGTCAGCACATCCAGTGGAATACCTGTCATATGAGCATGGGACCAGGCAAAACAATCTACGTTAGCTTTTAAACATCCAATTAACTTACATCACATGCCGAGATTTAGATTGGCTCCTACATAAACGTTTTTCTCTGTCCATTGTTCAAATAACACCACAACTTCGAGTTCTTTAATCGTTGTTTTGATATTCTCGTTTTTTTCAGGTTCTTGAATTACATCGGGCCACGAATCTATATATGTTATATTAGTTGATGTTTGGTTGCTGATACATTCAACTGTTTCCGATAATTGCTATTTCTATTTACTTGCGGCGCTCGTATCCGTTATTGCATTTATACACTTGGCTATATGTTAATCCCCTCGAATTTGACATATTCCCCAAGGTGATGGAAATTTAATGACTTGATGTAAGGTTGATGGAACAACATCCATAACCTGGATCCAAGGTCTCCCCATGATTACATTGTATGCTATTTCCAAATCCACTACCTGAAACTTAGTTTCTTTAACAACACCTGCAGAATAAGTTGTCAGAGTTACCTCTCCTTTTGTTACAACGCTTGAATTGTCGAAGCCTGACAAAGCATGCGCTTTTGGTATAATCTTGTCTTCAGCTTGCATTTCTCACAGTACTCTTAGTAGAATAATATTTACTGAGATACCTGGATATTCAAAACTCGTTTTACATCAATGGCATATATAATTAAAGATATTACCAGAGCATCGTTATGCGGTGTAGTCAGTGCTTACGTATCTGCATCGTCGAAGCTTATACTCTCCTATTCTAAGGTTTGTCGTACTCGCTTGCCGTGTGTGATCTTCATTTTGAAAATTTTGTTTGAAGCCGTATATGTTACTCTGTAAATATCTACTCCTCCATTGATGACATTTACTATCCTCTTAGATGAAGGTGGTTTTGGTTGCTCCTGCCAATTTTTCATGTAGGCTTGCTTTCCCTTTTCACCGTAAAACTACGTGAGGTAACCTTGTTTCAACAAATGATCCACTTCACTTTGTAAAAACCTGCATTCTGAAGTTTTATGCCCATGGTCGTTGTGAAACTCACACCAATGGTCTGGGTTCCGTCTGTTTGGATTCAACCGCATCTCTTTTGGCCACCGTACCTTATCTCATATACTCCTTAGAACAGCTACGAGTTCGGAATTAGTTACATTGAAACCATGACTAGCAAATCGTGCCATTAAATTTCTATCATCATCCCGTGACTCTTGGTTGTTTCGATCACCTTTGAACCTGGATGAAGATCCGTTTCCCATATCTCTCGACCTATGATCAAAATGTTGATTGATTTGCCTAGAACGTGGATCTTTTCCTGCAGGTCCCATATATGGATCATACCTGTTCTTACCTGACCTTTTATCGGCTTCAGATCTTCTGGATCCGCTTCTATATTCTCGTTGAGGTTGAGATACGATATCTTCTTCAATTTTAGCTTCGTACTGTACCTGTTATAAAGATCATCCCAAGTAGTTTCAGGAAATTCACAAAGGTTTTCTTTAAGTCTTCTCGTGGCTTCTAAGCTTTTGTCAATCAAATTGCTAGCAAAATCTGTTGCAGCCCAATTATTCGGTACACGGGGCAACATCATTCTTTCACGTTGAAATCTATCAACAAAATCTCTGAGCAATTTTGTGTTCCCTTATTTGACTTTGAAGATATCCTCCATTCTCTTCTCCCCCTTTTGTGCTCCCGAGTGTGCTTTTATGAAAGAATCGGCAAGCTTAGGAAAAGAATTTATAGAATTTTCAGGTAAAAGAGAATACCAGGTTAATGCTCCCTTGGTGAGTGTCTCTCCAAACTTTTTAACCAACACTGATTCATTTTTCTTGCTTGCTCAAATCGTTGCCTTTCACCCGTTGTAAATGCGGTTACGTGATCACGAGGGTCTGTTGTACCATCATATTCTGGGATATCAGGCATTTTGAATTTCTTTGGTATTGGTAAAGGAGCAGCACTTGGTTTACACGATTGCTGCGAGTATGTATCCACATCTACTCCTTTTATTACAGGTGGAACTCCAGGGATTTGCTCGGTACGTTCATTCTGCTCCTTCAGTTGTTTCTGCAAAGTTAGTTCCAAATTTTGAAGATGAGAATTACCTGTATTACCTGGTTCTCCATCTTGTGAGTCACTAGGAATTGCTCCATTGCCAGAATCAACTAGACCAGAGCGAGGGTTTTCCTACGTGTTGTTGTTTGGTGTTACTGGTGTAGTAGGCAATTTATCAACTAGAGCTCGCAAGGATTTGTTAATTCGTGAGTAAATTATTTTCTTTAACAGTTCATCTTTTGTTCCAGCTCCTCCATCATCATGTTCAGACATATCGTTTGGAGTTCCTTCACGAGATCCAAGTGGAGAAGCTTGAAGGTTAGCGTTATTGAGTTCCTCATCATCAGTTTGTTGGTTCATATTTGCCTGGTCATTGTTGTTTGACATACTAACAATAGGTTGAATGTTGATTTAGAAAGAACGAATTATCAGATTCCTGGTAACGGAACAAATTTGTTTAACCAAAAAATATAATTTAGTCAAAGCTTGAATTTTAGATAGAAGAAATCGGGTTACTGATAATCAAAGAGACCGAAATATAATAGGCTTTCAAGGAATAAGAATAAAACAATAAGAATGTTGTATTCCACTATGATATCAAGAAAGTTATGTGTGTCTACAAATGATAAAATTTCTTCCTTTTATATTTGACAAGGAGTAACGGATTATTCTAAGTAATAAAAAGCATTTAATGGGACATTACATAATCATTGCTATTAAATATTGAATAACTAACGTATCAGGTATTTAATAATGAATGTAGACTACTTTTTGTCATCAGGTTCGTGTCTTCAATGCACTTTTTATCCGTTGATATTGAATAACTTGGATAGATACGAGAATTGTATCTAAGATTCCCTCTCGTGTCTATTTTCTTTTCTCCCACCGTACTTGTTGTCTTCTGTACCTTTTAATAATTTATTTCTCTTTGACTGTTTGACCAATCCATTTGTCATGGCACGTCACCTTTAATAAAAACTCAATTTTTTTCCAATACATTACTAAGCTCCTCAAAATTTAGATATACGCTACAAAAAATATTCTTAATTATTTGTGACGTCACCTAATCACACCAAATTACAATTTTGCAGAATTTGAACTAAAACTTCGAAACTTCTCATAACTATCACGGGAGCTTTACTAGGGTTTAGAGCTTAATAATCATTTGTTACAACATTCTTTTAAAAAAAGAGAGAGAATTGTGATTACTTAATTGGATACAGATTTCTCTAAATTTGCTTGCTCGAGGTCCTCAACAAAGTTCAGTTCGTTGAGTTCTGATCGAGTTCTGTTCGTGGTGGAAGAAAGCAAACTTTTTAATATTTATCTTATTGAAAATAAATCTTAAGGTCCACTTTCTCATCTACTTTTTATTTCATTTCATCTTCTATGCTTGGTGAATGATTCTCTTTCATTTATTACCCTTTTTGTGTTAGAACGCCTTTTTTTGTTGTTGCTGTTATTCTTGTCTATTTTGCTTTACTCAAATTATGATTTTGTGTACCATATTTTATCACTAATATAAAGATTGTGGTTCGATTCCACAGCGTGCTTCTTTTATCCCATCAATCAACGCCTGCTGCACAGAAAGAAGAAAGAGGCTCGAGGTTCTAATATTTTCGTCTTCAATGTGTTTGATGAGAAGGAGAGAAGGGAGAGAAAATGAGATAGAATAATTGGAGCCTTAAAGAGCGAAAAATGGAGCCTAATCCCTTACCTAGTAACGCCTCGATAAACTTTCGCGAAGTATTACATTACCGTTCACATAGGGTGTCAACATAAGCGGACACAGAATTTGATATTTATGGGTTTAAAATTTTAATTGTTAAAAGTTATTGGGTTTTAAATTAATCACTAATACATATTCAATGGATTTTGTAAGACAAATACAAGTTTCGAATCAAAGTTACTGGGTTATGCCGAACCCTGTCCCGACACTCTACCTCCGCAACTGGGTGTCAAAAAGTTACTTGGACTAAGATGAGTTGGGTCAAGATGAGTTAAAACTCGGGTCATAACCCAACCTGATCAACTCTTATTAAACTTTAATTAATATGTGTATTTTCTTATAAATTGTACAATTACTAAATAAGACTTTTTTGCTTTTGTTATCGTCATATTGAAAATATTAAACAAAAAATAAAATTATTTCTAAGATATTTTTACAAACTTACTCATGGATCAATTTGGGCTAAAAATTAGCCCAACATTAAACCTGTTGAGATGGGTGTGGTCAAGATGGACTATGTTCAATAAACATACGGGTCAATAACCTACCTAACCTTGGAGGGGTTGAGCGGATCATTTGGGCTTGGGACAAATTTGACAACCTTACATTCACGCATTAAGATATATACACGGGTGTTTGAAAAGTTCTGAAGGAGTATAATACATAAATCTTATGTTTGGAAAGTAGTACTATATATAATAAAAACAGCTCTCAAGAGTTGGGTAAATTAAGAAGCGACACATGTTAAAGATGACCAATCAGCAGTGGCTCAATCATGGTACCGGATATAATCCTATGGCCGGATAAAAAACAATTCAAGATATTACTCTTATAAAAAATGTTATAGAAACGTTACAAAGACCCAAAGATTCCTCTGGTATTTATTAACCTTTATTAAGCTTTATTAGCTTTTAATTACTCTTTATTATTGTTAAGAGTTTGCCCTGAATTTCTGTTCTATTAGGATTTTTTTTCTTGAAGGAATGGAAAAAGATACCTAAAAGAATTAAATCTCCTTAATATGTCTTATCTTTTTTTTGGAAGACAAGTTTTGCACATCTATATGTTAAGTATCTGTACTTCTCACAGAGCACAAAAAAATACTCATAATGTAATCATTAAAGAATTTTGTTTAGGTGGAGATCTTCTCTCGATAGTTTTTCTACTTTTTATTAGTTTTATCACATATAGGTCAATTGAACGAACCATTATAAACTATTGTGCTTAGTTTAGTATGTTTAATCTTTTGTCGTCTGATTTATCGTCCACCATGTTTTGTATTGTTAGTTTTCGCATGCACCATATTATTTCGATCCCAACAAGCAGTATCAGAGCCAATGGTTTAGAGTCAACGGTTGAATGAGGTTGAAGACATATTCAATGTGTATTTAGATCAGAACGATAATGAATATTTATTAAACATACTATATATGGAGATAAATTTACAATCACAATTGTATTCAAAACGACTGCTGCTCATCTCACTTTTTAACCCATATTTTGACCACTTTAACCAATGCCAATTTTAATTCATGCCTACGTGTAAAGCATGAGTTTCAATGTCATTTTTTAACCCAAGCTTCATTTTAATGCATGAGCTTTTTTACCCCATGTTTATTCTTAACACATGGGCTCCTTTTAACCCATATTTGAGTTTTTTTTAACCAATACCAATATTTTCAACCAATACAAATTATTAATCATGAAAAGTAGCAGTGATGAAGATTATGTGAAGAAGGTGAATCAAATTGGTAAAGAAAATTCAGGCCAATGGGGAGATTGTTGGGACTTCGCCTTGAATTTTCATTCTATTAGGAGTCTCTTTCTTGATGAAATGGAAAAAGACTCCTAAAAGGATTAAATCTCCTTAATATGTCTTATCATTTTCTTGTAAGATAAGTTTTGCGCATTTATAAATTAAGTGTCTCTACTTCTCACAAAATTACAAAAAACAAATATCCACAATGAAGTCATTAAAGAATTTTTGTTTAGGGAATATTTTTCTCTCGATTGTTTTTTTATCTTTTATTAGTTTTATCATATGTAGGTCAATTGACCGAACTATTATCAACTATTATGCTTAGTTTAATATATTTTTCTTTTGTCGTCTAGTTTATCGTCCACCAAATATTGTATTGTTAGTTTTTACATGTACCATATTATTTCGATTCCAACAATTATAACATTAATATTGGTAATTAAGGAGGCATAATATATCATACACCCTATAGCTCTAGTATAAATAGTGACTTTTGTGCTATTGTAAGACATGAGGAAATACCAAGAGCAAAAGACTAATATTCTTTCTCACATTTCTTTAGGCTTTATACAAGTGTGCTAAAGGTTTTCTAATTATTATTAATCCCAGTGGGAATATTGTGAAGCTCAGGCTTGTTTCTTCTTTAATTATTTTTATTTTAATCGCTTTGTTATTCATTACATTGTTTCATCGGATCAATTTAACTCTACAATTTTAAGGATAAATAACCTGGCTCCTACCGTGGGGCTTGGACAATTGTGATACTATGTTGATATGTTTATCTTTTGTTAATGTACTTTGAAAATTTTTTGTTGTAAGCATAAAAAAAAGACACCCAATGATGTCAACAACTCGCTCAATGTTGCAACAAACAACAATGATGAGCCCACGGACAATCTCCATAATGAAAATCAACGGAATGGTTCTGCCAGTGAAACTCGTTTCAGTAGGAATGAGTCAAATCTTAATCAGGTAGAAAGAAATACTCGGTGGGCAAGGAGTCCTAGTCCTGATGATATGGATAATGAACGTTGGAAAGGGAGATCATGAATCATCTCTCAAGACGGGATCAAATAATGATAAGCTTCAACAAGCAATATCACAAGCTTCAAATAATTCAAAAGATGGAGTTCAAGTTCTTTCCGGCTTGCAATAAGTCAAACAATCCCGATAACCGAAAACGGTGCTTCAAGAGGAGAGTTTAGATCAAGCCACAACCTAGCGGCTGAAGCAAGGAATGGATTCTGAAATGAGAACAACATCTATGATCTTTTCAAACCGGACTCATGAGGTGTATCTAAGAAATATATTCTCAAATGGATCAAGATCAAAGAATTCCATGTCCGGATGGATCACATCCTTGGGCACCTCTGGACATAAAGGGCCCATATTCGAAAATACATTTTCGGTTGCCGTTCAAATTTAATGTAGATCAAGATTTTGTTCCAAAAATAATCAAGATGCCGGATATACAAAAGTACGATATAACATCGGATCAATAGGAAGACATCACAACCTACACCATAACTGTAAAGGGAAACGATTTAGTTTTACATGATATTGGATTAGTTTTGGTAAATAAATTTGGCAAAACGCTAACAAAAAGGGCTTTAACATGGTATTCACTTTTACCTAAACATTCAATTTATTATTTTTAAATGCTTGCAAATTCTTTTATTAAAGCTCGTGCTGAAACGATGAATGTTCAAGATAGGAAAATAGATATTTTAAAAATCACTCATAGATATTCAGAGTTGCTAAGAGAGTTCCTGATATGATTCCAAAAGAAGAAACTGCCATTACCGGTAGCACTAGATGAGTGGGAAACAGAAGCATTTACTAAGGGTCTTAATCCCTTAAGCTTCTACACCTCAATGAAATTAAAGGGGAGTTTATTGGAATTTTAAGCAACAACTTGGGTAGATGTTCATAACAAGTACGAGTCAAAGATTCTCCTAGAAGATGATTAGATATTTAGAAATCCATCTCATATAGCCCGAAATTAAGGTCGAATGAACTTTGATCGAAGGCATTCTAGATATTGGTTTGCATACCGATTAGGATCTCGGACTGACAAGAGGCATGAAAGTTCCCACAGCGAATCGCCAGGAAATAACTAGTAATTCTCCTAACACCAGGGATTGTTGCATTAGAGCAGCAAAACCGCAATAATAAGTACCAAAAGCATTTGAAGATGTCTCTAGAACAGTTCGTACATGATATCAAAAATAGCTCAAACTGGATCATGAATAAAAAAGGATTGTGGACTCCCAGATTATAGAGTAGGGACTTCCAGATCAACCTCGAAAAAATAGAAGAAATTAAAATCAAGAACTAGGTAGACCTAATAAATATCAGCTCGACCGTAATTCTCTTGCAATATAGTTTTGCTTATTTCCTGTAAACTATTGTATATGCAAACTTGTAAACACTTGTGTACATCAAAGTAATGGAATTAGGAAAAACTAGCACCTTTTAGCGCATTCTCGTATATATCTGAATGAACAAAATCATTCTTACAATTTGCTTAACATTAAAAGAAAATAAGGATTATGAATCTGAACAATTGTACCCGGATGAATAGGATACGTCCTCTTCATAAGCATCGTAAACATAAGGGCCCTCTCTGATGAAGCCATCCAATCAAATGGCTATAGGTCTGATGTTTTGTTTCTCGATCGAAAGGTTAACTAGAATCACTAAATATTCGAATTTTATCAAAACCAGAAGAATAAAATTCCCGGTCGTTCAAATCCATAGTATCTAAGTGTCATGACACAAAATCCCACCACAAGGATCATGAGCAATCCTATAGTGCATCATTAATTCAGCTTGAAGCATATCCCTTGATTTTTTCCATCCTCTCATATGTTATAATGAGCACTCGATATCAGTCAGTCATCAATAACTTGTGATGTCATTTATGAGGTACGAGAGGTGTTCTCTGTGCTGTGAAGATAGGCCAGTCTGGCGGACTTGAGGCTAGGTTCAGATCACATCTTGGGCTCGACTATTTTAGTTATATGAGTATGTGCTTTTTGGAATTATATGTCTGATAGTGTCCCTATGAGTGGGACTGATGGCTCAGTGAGTGGTTGGATAGCTATATGATGACTGTTAAGTGATTGAGGACTATGCTAAGGTTGTTTGGATGTAATGAGAAAGATTTGTTCTTAGTGTCAGAAAGGACTATTCATTTTTTTTTCTTTATGTGTGGTACAGGCTCGGGTTATGAGCATGTTAAGGAATCTTTCATGTTGTTTATATACATAATTAATTAGATTCTTATGTTTTGTTGACAAGTTCAAACTCGAGAGTATTTAGTGATTGGATGGTTGTCATGACTACGATAGGGTCATCGAGTGATGCCAGTTTGATGCTAAGTAGGTGGGTTATCTCCTGCATAGTGTTCCATGATTGTGTGATCTTTACGATGTTCTATGAAGGGCTCCTTCTATCAGCGAGATATGTCTATGCTACAGTCTGAGTTTGAATTGCTTGAGAGAGTTTGTACGACTATTGCGAGGATGACTATGCGCTTAATAGATGATTTGAGGTAGCTTATGATAAGTGCTACGTGAGCTTATGGAGGTTTTATTTAGAGTATAGTTCGGGATCATGGAAGATATGGAGTAAGGGTATTGTGGATCATCAGATGTTATATTCTATGTCTCAGAGCTAAGTGGGGGAGTCTACTATGAGCGATCATAATGCATGGTAAGGTGGTATATTATTTTTGTTCTCATGCATAATTTTTGTATCTATTATGACTTAAAGAGGTTGGTTTCGAGGATGACTCGAGTAAAAATTTTTTTAGATACATGATGTATTACACCTTATGAGTATTTGAGAAACATGGAATGAATCGGGATTGTTATTCGTGGTGGATGTAGTTTCGCTGGAGTAGGGATTCACTGAATTACTTAAAGGTGGGGTTACTTATTTATGTTGTTTTGATAACACATCACAAGTTGTTTGGCTTTTATTGGAGATTAGAGTAGACTGAATGACTTTCGAGAATATTTTAATGAGTTCTGGCTTCATATTTAGTATTTGTGAATTTTTCTGATTTGTACATGGCTAAGATTTGAGATTTGTATTGCATGGTGATGAGACTTGCAGTACTTTTGTTTCATTAGTGATTCTAAATTTCGATTACTCATGTTTGCATTTGTGGGCCTCGTATTTGCAAGGCTGGCTGGTACTAGAATGTATGCAATTGTAAACTTTTATATCGCTTTGCGATGGGAGGCCTAGGCATAGATAACCGCATTTTTGATCAATTGATCGCTTTTGCAGAGGGAGAAGACTTCGCAAATACGAAGTCTATGTTGCATTTTCAACAATCCCTGGGATCATGAAGCACTGAAATTGCGACGTGCAGTCACATTTTCAACTTCTGCAACTAAAAGAAAAGATTGGGATTCTGGACGTAGTCTCATTTTATTACATTTTGAGCCCTCGACCCGGTGAGAGACGATTTTAATAGGAGATTTCATACCAAAGCATTGGGAAAGTGATTTTGACTCAATTTTAATATTATAACATGGTTGCTTATGTATTTTAACGTATAAATCATAGGATTTGAAGATAAATTTTAGATATTTTGACTGTATTTTGGAAAATAAAAATTTGAGATTTGAGAATCAAATTAAACTCGAATTTTAAAACAAGACACATATAAACTCGTTGGATTATAGGTAGTCAAGATTTACCTCTTAACTCGGGTTTTGATCATCCCCCAAGGGTTGACTTTTGTTAACATTTTGGAAAAAGTGTAATGATCTAAACTTTATTAACTAAACATAATTTCTCTTGTATTTCATCTGGAAATAATTTCTCTTCATAGATTTTAGCGGTGTGCAGATGAATTGTAAAGGAAAAGTATTTTAGAATATTGAATTTTCCTAATTGAGGTAAGTATTTTGCCTAAATTTGTGTGGAAGAATTACCCTGTATGATTTGATCTATTTGCATTACTTGTACTATGTGAAATGACATGTACATGAGGTGACGAGTGCGAACACGGGCTTATGTGTTGTAATTGACCGAATTAGACCCTTAGGTAATTAATATGCCTTGAATTGAAGTTATTGTTATGTGAAGCACATTCATTATTGACTTACTTTTCGTACTCTAATGTTGTTGTTGTTATTCTTATACTTATTGTTGTTAAGCCATGAGCTATGTATTGTGTGTCGTTGGTATTGTTGTTCGGGTAACGTTTTGGCACATGGGCTCGTAGTGTGTGGTTGATTGTTCTGTTGCAATTTAGATGCTCATGCGGCGACATAAGAGTGGTGTGTATATTGATGCGCATGTGGCGAGATAAGGGTGCTTATGTGCGTGGTACAAAAAGGGAAAATACTTCATTGTGATGCACACAAAGCGAGATATGGGGGGCCATGCGCATGAAGCTATTTCGGAAAAATAATTTTGAAATGTGAAGCTTCCGCGGTGTCATAAGGACAATTTATTGTAATTTTGATATGTGGCACATCAGAGTGACTCTTGTTTTTATTCTTGTGTTGGAAGGGTTTATTATTTCTTATATGTGTCATGCATTCTACGTGATTTATCGTGTTGTTTGCAATGGTCTAAACTGTGTCTCCATTATTACTTGATGTTTTGCTTGCCAAGATGGATTTACATGCGTGGAGTTATTATCTCATATTTTGTTGAGTTGTTGCTGTTAGATAATACGCTTAACGCTAGAGGGGGGTGAATAGCGTTATAATAAAAATTAGCGTAAACTTGCGGAATTTAAAAACTTGCAGGAAAAATAAGTGCGGAAATTAAATGCAATAAAGAACAAACGCACCGATGTATTCTGATTCACCACAACAAGTGGCTAGTCCAGTCCCCGAGAGACTCTCTCGAGATTTTCCACTAACTTGTCAAGCTTACGGGTGCTCAAAAAACCTTTACAACTTAAGGACACAAGCCTTAACACCTTTGCTCGGAGATACAACACTCCAAGACTTCACTGTTAAGCTTACGGGTGCCTAACCAACCTTTACAACTTAAGGACACAAGCCTTAACACCTTTGCTCGGAGATACAACACTCCAAGACTTCACTGTTAAGCTTACGGGTGCCTAACCAACCTTTACAATCTGAGGACACAAGCCTCAACAATCTTGCTCGGAGATACAACACTCCAAGACTTCGACCAACGAAACACAAGTTCCTTACAACAAGAGAATCACAATTCTCTTCAAGTGTACAAAACACTAAACACTCAAACAAAACACTCCTTAATGAGTAGATATGAGTAAAAGAAGTAAGCTCAAGATCACAACAACTATGGACAAGACTTTGGCTCTTTAAAGCTTTATGAAATGAATATAAAATGATAAACAATAGTATGCAAGCTTATAGCAATAGTATGATCAGTTGTTGTGTGTTATTGTGTTTAAAACACTGAAATGAAGCTGTATTTAAAGTTGAAAAACTTGGCATTACCGTTGCCTAATT
Organism: Nicotiana benthamiana; assembly: GCA_034376525.1. Taxonomy (NCBI): domain Eukaryota; kingdom Viridiplantae; phylum Streptophyta; class Magnoliopsida; order Solanales; family Solanaceae; genus Nicotiana; species Nicotiana benthamiana. The sequence continues at coordinate 102,726,789 of CM067328.1, read as the reverse complement.
GCCAATTAAGAGTTGCTGATTTTACTGAGTGACAATCGATTGTCAAAGAGCCACAATCGATTGTCTGCCAGTCATTCCAAAATTCAATCCCAGATTTTACGCTTGACAATCGATTATTTAGAATCCATAATCGATTACTGGCAACGTTCAAAAATTCCTTTCTAGATTTACCAAAAACAATCGATTGTCCAGAATCAACAATCGATTACTCACCAACGTTCAAAAAATCTTTTCAAGATTTTAATTAAAACAATCGATTATACAAAATCAATAATCGATTACCTGACGGTATTTGAAAACTTTACGACAACGGTCAGCTTCACAATCGATTGTACAAAGTTAACAATCGATTATTTATTAGTTTTTGAAAAACATTTTAGACACTGCCTCTTAACAATCGATTGCACAAAGATAACAATCGATTATTTAATAACTTTGAAAAGTCTGGAAGACACTGTCTCAACACAATCGATTGTCATATGTTCACAATCGATTATTTTGTGACTTTGAAAAATCTGATGGACACTGTCTCTTCACAATCGATTGCCATTAATTTCACAATCGATTATTTTGAGCGTTGAAAAACTTTGATGGAAACTGCCTCATCACAATCGATTGTCATAAGGTTCACAATCGATTGTCATGCAGGTTTTGGAAAACCTGATGCTCACTGCCTTAACACAATCGATTGTCATTAGTTCACAATCGATTGTCATGCAGTCTTGGCTTAACATAATCGATTATCATAAGTACATAATCGATTATCTTAGTCCAGATTTTAGAGGCATGTTTAAAAATCATTTTGAGTAAAGTAAATATGCATGATTTAAAATCATTTAGCATTAAATTAAATATGCATGATTTTGTAAAAATAATTTTACGAGAGAAGCCATGTCATGAGTCAAGTTGTCGGATCAAGATCACAATTAAGAACGACTCATGTAAAACAATAAAACTTGGTCTTGTGCTTGAATCTCGTTATATATATCAATTGTGCGCTTGTACTTGAGCTTCGTCATATGTCTATTTGCGCTTGTTTGTCATTCATCAAAACCTACACATATGAACACACGTTTTAGTATAATGCTTTGAGAACGTGTTTCCAACAATTTCCCCCTTTTTGATAATGGCAAACTTTAAGCGGAATATGCAAATTAGACAATTCATAATGACGATTTAAGACAAGTAAATATATGCAACAAGTATGCAAAATTAGTTCCCCCTCAATATTTGAATTCCCCCTCAATTAATAAGAATTGAGAGTGCATACCCGTTATCTTCCCCCTTTTGCCATTAGGCAAAAAAATTTAATAAGATGCCAAAGATGTAAATAAAGCTTGTTTATTTATTGGAAAGAGAAAACAATTACATAAGGAGGGGACAATAAAACATATCACAATAGAACCAAAACAAACAAAGAAATCATTCATCATCATTTCCCGCCTCATCATCCGGCACTGCTTCGGAGGGAACAAGACCCGCATATGGATAATGAACATGGTCAAAATATCCATGGATCTCATGAGTCAATTGACCAACAGAGGTGGTCAAGGAAGCAATTTGGTTGGAAATGGATTGGAGAGTGGGCTCTTGAGGCGGACGAGTTCGACGGGTTGGAGGAGGAGCAGGCGCTGCATGATCACCGTCATGATGAAAGGAGGATTCTAAAATTTCCCACTTCTTGGTACTCTTTTTGAGAGGACCGTTGAAAGTGATGAATCCGGAGGCTTCAAGAAAATTCATGGTGAGGAGAGCATAAGGAAGAGGCCTATCATCTCCGATAGCGTCACGCATGTGAATCTTGACGAACCGACACCAATTGATGTTAGCTCCGGTTATTATGGCATGCATGAGCTTGGTGTCCTCTTGGGAAATGGTGGTATGGCTATGCTTACGAGGCTTGAGGACTCGGGTGATGAAATAGAAAATCAACCGATAATTGGGATCCATTCCCGTAATTGTAGGACGACAGGAAGAAAGATTTGGATCATAAGAAGTAAGTCCGGTTTGATGTAGGAGGACTGTTTCATCAAAAAGGGCTCAGGCCTCTCCGATGTACCGAAAAATGTCTTCACCATTATGAGGAAGACGGGCACTGGTATGAAGGTTCTCATCGGAAAGAAGAATTTGAACACCATTTATATTTGTCACAAGCTCACCGTCATCATCCTCATGAAGGTTGGAGTAAAATGCTTGAATCAATGTAGCATTGATGTAAGGATGGGTAAGAAGTAAGAAGTCAAGAAGTTGACAATTTTTGAGCATTTTTGCAGCAGGGCCATAAGATTCAAGATACTTGTTGGTTGAAAAGTGAGGAGGAAGAATGTCGCGCTTTTAAAATTTTGTTAAAAATCGAGTAAGCTCGATGTCAGAATTAAAATATAGAACGGAACCATCTTGATAGGGATAGTTTGGAGCAGTAGAGGAGGATGCACCATGCCTAGCAGAACGGGAACGTTTGGAATGACGGCCCGACATTTTTACTAAGTATTGCTGGAATTTGCAAGAGACTTGAAAGAGTTTTGATAGTTTAAGAGCTAAAATTGATGCTTGAGTGAATAAAAATGAACATATATGAAGCCTATTTATAGAGGGGAGAAAGGCATTTCATTAATGGAAGAATTCTGCTGAAAATTAAAAGCTAAAACGGTCAGAAACGGTAAAGAATAAATTGCACTGACCGTTTGACAATTGATTGTTGTAATGAGATAATCGATTGTCATTAAGATTTGAATGAATCTTGGAACTGGCACAAATCGATTGCAGAACCAAACGGTAAAAAAAAATTGAATTACTGACATGAAATAATCGATTGTCAAAATATGGTAATCGATTGTTACGTTACAGTGAGCACAGAAATTTTCTGATTTTGAGAATAATCGATTATATTTTGAAACAATCGATTGTTTTGGAAAAGCATTGCTGAATGGCTGAGACGGAAATTAATTTTGCAGTTAAAGAATCAATTATTTAACAAAACTACATAATAAACATAAACCATAAACAATCGATTAGTGATACTGCTAATCGATTTTCTGCACAGTAAGATAATCGATTATTTGCTTGGAACAATCGATTGTTCTGTGCCAAAACGTAATAATTCCCCCTACCTTTAGGGTGATACCTGCAAAATAGAATTAAACGTCTCCGACGCTCAAGTCAGTAATTAAAATATAAATGCAACCTAAAATGTATGCATTTAGATCAACGTTTACCTGCATTCAATACTTCATTTGGACATGATTTATATTTAGCACAACATTAAACGCTAAATATTTTATCAAGTCTAGTAGCAATAAGGTAAAGTGAGGAACGATCATACCTGTGTAGTTCTTGGTATTGCTCGTCTTACCTTTCACATTTCTGTCAAGATGGTCATCTAAATTCATTGAAGTGACCATTGGTTTGGTGTTGCTCTTTTCGAATTTATTTGGCAACTCCTTGCGACATTTAGATGGACAAATGAAAGTTCCCTCTTTCATTTGCTTAATTTGCAGCTCCAAGAAGAAATTAAGCTTGTCTATCAATGATATCTCAAATGCGATTTACAGATTCCTTGCATGACACTTATTAGTTGCTCCAAAGTAATACAAATATTTTCTAAGATATCATTTTCCACAAGATTTGTAATGCAAGATATTAGTGGCATGAGAGTGTAAAGAAAATAACATCGCCAATATAGAGAGTTGTTTTGAAATTCTGTCATCAAAAAGATAGTAAACTTCATGCAATCTATTTCCCCTTAATCAGAAATTTATCAAGACATACCAACAAGACATAGATATACCAATTGTTATAAGACAATGATAAACCCATTTGTTGGATGACATAACAAGTGTACCAAAAGTTATTTTATTAACAGTGATACAAATTGTTATTTTTAGTAAAGCATATTACAAACGAGTGTTGACTGTTAACAGATCAACCATACATCGAATTTTGAAGAACATACCAACCATTATCCAGACCAAAGGATGTGTTCATCAAGAGACGATTTTTAACAGAAGGATTTTTGTCAATTGTTAGAAACATGAGACATCTCAATTATTTTTCAAAACTGAGGATAGCATTCATCAAAAACGTGAGTGAAAACTTTTTGAAGAATATGCTAATAGATAATACACACCACACAGTATACTAACAGTTATTTAAACCACAGATAGCAATTATCAAATCATGAATGAAATGATTTTATTAAGCTAACTGTTAATACATATCAACAGTTTTGATCTTTTAAAAGCAGATAACTAACAAGTAAACTAATTGACACCAATTGTCATTTAACAACACGTTTTCACCATATGAATCAACAAGGCTAATTGATATTGATTGTTGACAAGGATATCTCAATTGTTAACGCACATCAACTATTACGACTAAGCTTATCAAAGATTCAACAATAGGGGAACCAAATTAACAACAAATAAGTTAATATTGGTTGCTAGCACATATCAACAATTCGGTTTTTGTCAAAAAAGGATAACTAACCGAAATTTACTCTTGATGCAATGAGGTGTCGTGCTCGGTGCATCTATTACAATACTCTAGCCTTTCAAGCACACCTGCAAAACAGATTAATGATCTTTTGGTACCCATGCCATTTTGGGTCCTTGGGGGTTAGGCATATCATAATGATACAATTGAGTGATATGTCTATGTCATGTAAAACATGCAGGAGCAATATGACCAATACGTCTACAATAATGACAAGTCACGTTGGGGTTATGCATCCTTCTAGGTTCGTAGTAACTTGACGGACGAAAATGGTTTACTCTATTTTTAGCATTATGACTATTGCGCGCTTTATGAACATTATTTCTCCTACTAGGAGCAGCATTTCTAGAATAATTATTTCTACGTTGGAAATCATTTCTAGGTGCTCTAAAGGGCTCAAAATTCCTTCTAGTATTTGGCCTATAATATGCATCATTTCTAGGGTAGTTATTTCTAGGTGGTAAGTCATTGCTAGGTCTTCTAAAATGTTCAACATTTAGTCTAGCATGCATACTGGTTCTAGAATTGTTATTTCTAGGATAAGCATTTTTATTATTAGTCCTAGGTTGAGCCTTAGGTTGTTGGGGTTTAGCCTCAACCTTTTCTTTAGGCTCATTCGTAAACCCTATGCCATGCTTGGTTGACTTCAAATTATCAAGAACATCATTCAAATTTTTGTGCGAAGAATTAAACTTATCTAATGTGCCTTTAAGCCTTTCTACTTCATTATTGAGATGCAAGCAAGAAGTACACTTTCTAATAGAGCTTTCGGGCTTATTGGCGCTTCTTTTTCCGAAAAACTTGTTTTCCTCTTTCAACTTCTCATTTTCTAAAACCAGTTTTTCAAAATCTTTTTCTTTTAGAAAGAGTTGTTTTTGAAAATCTTTTTCTTGCAACGACAGAGTTTTCTGAAAATCTTTAATAGTCTTGGAAGCATCAACAAACTCACTATGTAATTTATTATAAGCATTTTGCATTTCTTCAAGCGAGTGAGAGTTGGACGTACTTACCTCTTCTTCTTCGTTTGCCATGAGACATTGGCCAGTTGATTCATCATATGAGCTGTCCGCTTTTTGAGGCATGGTTTCATACATTTCCTCCAGCTTATCCCACATCTCTTTGGCAGTTTTGTAGTGGGAAATTTTCTGATAGTCTTCCTGATTCAAGGCGCTATACGACATATTTATTGCATTAGTGTTGTATTCACTTACCTTGGCTTTCCCAACTTTTGTTGTCATTTGATCACCATGCTTGATGATTTGCCATAGATAAAAGTTGTTGGATGTGATGAAAATCCTCATCCGATCTTTCCAATAGAAGTAATTATTTCCATCAAATATTGGGGGCAACATGTTAAAATCACCTTCACCTATTCCTGCAAAAGAGTCACGAGTAGAAGCCATGGATGGTTCTCTCAAACTGTTAAGTCTTCAGAGAGTTGGGCTCTGATACCAATTGTTAGATAATACGCTTAACGCTAGAGGGGGGTGAATAGCATTATAATAAAAATTAGCGTAAACTTGCGGAATTTAAAAACTTGCAGGAAAAATAAGTGCGGAAATTAAATGCAATAAAGAACAAACGCACCGATGTATTCTGGTTCACCACAACAAGTGGCTAGTCCAGTCCCCGAGAGACTCTCTCGAGATTTTCCACTAACTTGTCAAGCTTACGGGTGCTCAACAAACCTTTACAACTTAAGGACACAAGCCTTAACACCTTTGCTCGGAGATACAACACTCCAAGACTTCACTGTTAAGCTTACGGGTGCCTAACCAACCTTTACAACTTAAGGACACAAGCCTTAACACCTTTGCTCGGAGATACAACACTCCAAGACTTCACTGTTAAGCTTACGGGTGCCTAACCAACCTTTACAATCTGAGGACACAAGCCTCAACTATCTTGCTCGGAGATACAACACTCCAAGACTTCGACCAAGGAAACACAAGTTCCTTACAACAAGAGAATCACAATTCTCTTCAAGTGTACAAAACACTAAACACTCAAACAAAACACTCCTTAATGAGTAGATATGAGTAAAAGAAGTAAGCTCAAGATAACAACAACTATGGACAAGACTTTGGCTCTTTAAAGCTTTATGAAATGAATATAAAATGAAAAACAATAGTATGCAAGCTTATAGCAATAGTATGATCAGTTGTTGTGTGTTATTGTGTTTAAAACACTGAAATGAAGCTGTATTTATAGTTGAAAAACTTGGCATTACCGTTGCCTAATTGCCAATTAAGAGTTGCTGATTATACTGAGTGACAATCGTTTGTCAAAGAGCCATAATCGATTGTCTGCCAGTCATTCCAAAATTCAATCCCAGATTTTACGCTTGACAATCGATTATTTAGAATCCATAATCGATTACTGGCAACATTCAAAAACTCCTTTCCAGATTTTACCAAAAACAATCGATTGTCCAGAATCAACAATCGATTACTCAGCAACGTTCAAAAAATCTTTTCAAGATTTTAATTAAAACAATCGATTATACAAAATCAATAATCGATTACCTGACGGTATTTGAAAACTATACGACAACGGTCAGCTTCACAATCGATTGTACAAAGTTAACAATCGATTAATTATTAGTTTTTGAAAAACATTTTAGACACTGCCTCTTAACAATCGATTGCACAAAGATAACAATCGATTATTTAATAACTTTGAAAAGTCTGGAAGACACTGTCTCAACACAATCGATTGTCATATGTTCACAATCGATTATTTTGTGACTTTGAAAAATCTGATGGACACTGTCTCTTCACAATCGATTGTCATTAACTTCACAGTCGATTATTTTGAGCGTTGAATAACTTTGATGGAAACTGCCTCATCACAATCGATTGTCATAAGGTTCACAATTGATTGTCATGCAGGTTTTGAAAAACCTGATGCTCACTGCCTTAACACAATCGATTGTCATTAGTTCACAATCGATTGTCATGCAGTCTTGGCTTAACATAATCGATTATCATAAGTACATAATCGATTATCTTAGTCCAGATTTTAGAGGCATGTTTAAAAATCATTTTGACTAAAGTAAATATGCATGATTTAAAATCATTTAGCATTAAATTAAATATGCATGATTTTGTAAATATAATTTTACGAGAGAAGCCATGTCATGAGTCAAGTTGTCGGATCAAGATCACAATTAAGAACGACTCATGTAAAACAATAAAACTTGGTCTTGTGCTTGAATCTCGTTATATATATCAATTGTGCGCTTGTACTTGAGCTTCGTCATATGTCAATTTGCGCTTGTTTGTCATTCATCAAAACCTACACATATGAACACACGTTTTAGTATAATGCTTTGAGAACGTGTTTCCAACAGTTGCTACCATAGCTGATTGAAATAAAGAAGATTTTATCATGCTTTATTTTATTTAATTTTTGATTAATTCCTGTTGAACATGTTATTGATAACTGACACGGGTATGATATACATGGTGCCAGGAGGTCTTTATCTTATGGGTGTGACTTATGTTGTGGCGCAAGGTCTTTGTCGTGCGAGTGTGATTTACATTGTGGAATGAGGTCTTTATCGTGTAGGTGTGACTTATGTCGTGGAACGATGTCTTAATTGTGCAAGGGCGATTGATAATTTGAGCACGAGGTGTCATAATTGTCTGATTAAATTTGATGACTTATCATCAAGACTTGACCTTTAATTCTTCTAAATTGTTATCGCTTATTCTGCTGAGAATCAGATTTTATCTTATGTTATTCTTGTTATTTTTGGTTCTTGTCATTTTTGCACAGGTTATATTTAACTAGTGGGTGTCTGGGCTTGAACCTCGTCACTACTCCACCGAGGTTAGTCTTGATATTTACTGGGTAGCAACTGTGGTGTACTCATATTACACTTCTGCATAATTTTATCTAGATCTAGATGTTGGAGGTAGCAAAACTAGGTTGTGAGAGCTTCTTTGATCGCAGAGATTCAAGGTAGACCTGCTTTATTTATCTCAGTCCCTTGGAGTCATTTCCTTACATTTGTACTGTCACACGAATAGCATTGTTCTTTGAGACAATGTATGTATTCTGTTAGAGCTTGTGACTCTATACTACCTAGTCTTGGGGATTTATTACGACTTGTAGCATCTTAGTTTCGCATTTGTATTAAAATTGTGCTTTATATTATCATATATTTTGGATTAACTATTGTAGGTGATCGGCTTACCTAGTTCTAAAAATAGGTGCCATCATGATCCTTAGGTGGAATTTCTTGTCGTGACAATTCTTGTGTTAATAAGCCCTTCTCCATAAGCAAAGTTTTCTTTTTAGGGTCTCTTTATTGATATGTCATTCTATTAACTGCTCCATGTCCTTGATTGCTTTCATCTCTGCCTTACTAACTTTTCCCTGTTTAGCTTCTTAAGGACCCTTTCAATTCTATTCAGTTTTTCAACCAAGTCGTACATCTTAGTCCCGATAATTCCAGCCTCCTGGTTTTCTTTTACCCTTTCCTATAATATGGAGCCAAACTACACATATTAAAATATCTGAAAGTTTTTCTTGTTCTTATATTCCCATCTTCCAAATTGATAATAGTAGGGAAATTATATAAGCTCTGAGTTATATAATATATCTCTGATGTTGGTATCTTGGACATCCAGTCTTTGTTTATCAATACTGTGTACGGTGAAATCAAGGGGACCAATTTCTTGTTGACAAAGAGCTTTAGGAGGTCGCCTCAGAGGCTCGAGATCTCGAGCCGGGTACTTCCCTCAAAAGCTGTCGACACCCGACCTAGGGATAATGTTGGCCGAGACCCGACGAACATGGGAGGCTTCTGAAGAATGCATCCGGAGATGATTAAGTCTACTTGGGTAGTCTAACATTGGCTGCATATACGTCATGAAGCTAGTTCGCTATCTGATCCCCCTTGTTTTATCACTCAACGTATCTTGTAAAAAGTTTGGTTCCTCCCTCCCCCCCTTCTAAAAGAGGAATCATTGCCACTTAGTAAGCAATTTGTTCCAACTATTCCACATAAGATCAATAATAACTTTCTCTCTTTTCTCTCTAAACCACATGATCGAAACTATCTTTCATTTATTGATTTCACACTTGTTCTTCATTTATTGCTTGAAATTGTCCATAAAGAGCCTCTTTTAATAATATTCTAACTGATTCCCTTCTCGGTTACCCACGATAGCTCGAACTCAAGTCCAGTCATCGACCTCGAGGACTTTCATCAGTCATTCCAAGACTCGGATAATAAGCCCCTCGATTTGATTCTAACTCTGTTCTAACTCTCATTTCACCTCTCATCCACATGCGCCTAGCATAAACTGCTCTAACAACCAGCATAAAAATAGATCATGTATGTTTGGAGTCTCATTTACAAATTTAATTGTTATTATCATTTTCACGATGGCACCCACCGTGGGACTAAAAATAATAGTGATTGTTGTCTTGCTGGTTTCATTACACAATTATAATTTATGTTTGATACTTTTTCTCGTCCAAGATATTTTGATTTAAGATCAAAATGTCTGGCTCAGTAAACAGAGTCGAGAACAACAACCTCAAAAACCACGTGGAAAATGGTGTGGTTATTTCAGCTGTCAACGCACCACCGTAGAATCCTGATAACGTGCCCAGACAGATTCTAGCGGATGCGCATTCGCAGGACGCACAATAGATCGATTAACCTTACACATCTCATCAGGATCATACGGCATGACGACCAATAGGAAGCCTAGAAGAGCCCAGCCCGGGGAGAACATGATGTCACTCTTCATGTTATTTTCGAAATTTTGCAGGCACAATAGTTGTCTATTGCTCGGTTACAAAGCCACCCCAAGACTGCCAGAACGGCAACCCGAAAATAGCTCCCCCAGCCGAAAAGGTACCCAAGAGATCGAGCAATAACGGATCGATACCCTACCCTACCATAGAAAAAATTCTTGAGGATCTCACTAAAATGATCGAATCGGGCAAGAAAATAATAGCAGCCAATGATAAGAAGTTGGAGACCTACAACGTTTGGGTTGACCAGATCATGGGTGCACCACCGGTCCTCAAGGGTATGGAATCGAAGAAGTTCATACAAAGGTTATTCCCAGAGGAAGCGTCCCTGACACCCATTCAAAGAAATTCTAAATGCCAGAACTCCCTAAGTACCACGAGACCACAGACCCTAATGAACACGTTACTACCTACACTTGTGCAGTAAAAGGCAACGATATAAAGAATGACGGGATCGAGTCCGTATTGTTGAAAACGATTTGGGGAAACACTCTCGAAGGGGGCCATGATGTGGTATAACAACTTTGCTCCAAACTCTATTGATTCATTCGCCATACTAGCATACTCCTTTGAAAAGGCACATGTCGATGCCTTCAAAGTAATGACGAGGAAGTACGACGTTTTATAAATCATGCAAAGGAAGAATGAGATGATGTGGGAATTCGTGTCTCGCTTTTAGATGGAACGGATGGAGCTACCGCCAGTCTCCGATGACTGGGCAGTGCCAACCTCTACTCAAGGTCTAAACAAACGAAGCTTGGTGGCCTTAAAACAACTGAAATAGAACCTGATCGAGTACCCAGCTGTGACCTGGTCAGACGTCCAAAATCGGTACCAGTTGAAGATTAGGGCCGAGGATGACCAGTTGGGTGCCCCTTCGGGCTTTGTTTACCAGAGTAGGCTCCTGGCAAAGGAACCAAAACCAAAAAAAAAGAAAGGTATCAGTCGTACCTAGAAGATAAGAGGAATGCCTTGAGGCGCAAACTACCTCGCAATGATCGGAGAGTGGATCGAGGATAGGATCCTCGAGGGCTCATCACTAGATAGAGACTCGATCGGAGTGTAGCACTAAAAGGTGCTCCCCACTTGTCAAAATACAACTTCAACGTCGTTGTATCGTGCATTATGTCCATCGTCAGCAAAATCAGGGATGCCAAATGGACCAGGCCTATTCAAGAGGATCCTTCTCCGAGGAATCACATCTTGGCATAAGAGCTACATAATACGTGCGGCCACACGCTTGAAAATTGACACTAGCTCCATATAAAATAGCCAAGCTACTCAATAAAAATCACTGGTCTGAACTGTCGAGCGATTAGGCTCGAGTTCAGTTCCAAGTAAGAAAGGTGGCCAAAAGGAATGAAGCAAACGGGGCCCGACATATTGCCATATTAGTAGAGGAGCGACGACACTCTTAATTGGTAACCTTCTTCTTTATTTGATTGAGCAACTCGGACAACCGGACCAAATCACGTCTGATTCTCGAATATTTACCGGATTCCACAAGGTGATCGAAACAACAAGAAGAAAGACCATTCTCTCAGTCAGCATGGCTGGCACAGACCTGACCTCCAAGTTTCGCATCAAAGGAGACGCAAGGTATGAACGTCTTATTCAGATGGTCGTTGACGTACCGCGCGAAGGCAGTGTTTTCCCCCTCTTCCCCAAATGATGAAATCCCCAGCAAGAGACGGAATTAAAACCATCAACAAGGAGCAACACATGGCAAGTGAAGTGTTTGCATCATGTAACATATAGTCGGCACTGATATCTCCACTCTCGAAAGAGTCAAAGGGAAATCAAACCATGTCTTCGGCAAAGCCCGATGAAACACAGCGGAGGGCTGTACAGTGTCCTCCCTCCAAAACAACAGGGACATATCGGGCCTCGGAACATCGCATGTGCACCGCGCGATAAGGTAACCACCTCCCTCTTTCGTTTTTTTTTTTGCACTAACTCGTATGCAAACACTCGGCTAGGGCGTTTGGAAGTGTTTACCCAACTTGAAGATCCCAAGGCCTCAATGGAACCCGTCGCACTCTTTCCCCTCGGTCGATCTTTTTTCCCGAAGAGGGTTTCTCCGACATGTTTCTTAGCGGTCTGACGCGCTACCTAAGAAGGACTCAAAAAGCCTACAGGATTTTCTTTGCAATAACCCTGTACCGGGAAATGACAAACAAGGTTCCAATAGGAAATAATGTACCGAGACAAACGGTCAAACTAACTGTGTGCGCATAAGGCGGGCTTACGGCAACACAAGGACATGTATTTATGTCAAGAAATCAAAGAATATCTTTTTCCAAAAGCATCTCGTACTCCAAAGAAAATTCAGCATGTGCATGGCAAGGACCCCTCCACCAAGTACGTCCTAATATTTTTAGAGACTTAGCATCAATAATTTGATACCCACATGACTTCATGGTCGTAACTCCATACTCATAAGGCCTAAGCGAGGTAATTCCGAGCTCACGAGTAATGGCCTTTGAGCCTAAGAAAGTTCGATGACTCGGAGACTGTCGTTAGCCGCTATTCACTGAAAAACTCGAGGCCACAAGACCCCGAACGGGCAAATCCGGTCTAGCTTGATCTATTTTACATAACAAAAATTGTAAGACGTCAACAGGTGTGAAAAAGCTGTAAGACCTCAACAGGAATGAAAAAACTCTAAGACCTCAACAGGCATAAAAAACTGTAAGACCTCAATAGGCATGACGATTTTGTAAGACCTTACTACAAGCATAAAATTCGCTCCTGAAGTTAGGCTATATGTCATATTTTTAAGACTCCCGAAAGGGCATACCCTCATGTAGACGCCTAATGTTCACACTTGGGATCATAAATGGCTCTGGCTAAACACAAATGACTACGGTTAATATGGTACCAGCCAAATTAACGCGAATCGGGGACGCCTGACTGTCGCTACAAAATCACAAGCCATTACTTCAAATATACTTTGAAACGAACCGGTTAAATCAAGCTACCCTAAATAGGCAAACGATCTTCGAGCTACTCAGCTACTAGCTAAACCTTCCTAGGTGCTCGAACATCGCCGCTAACGACTTGAAATCAAAGTTCTTTCCGAACCGGCGATGGGTCAAGAAAAATTATTTCAAAAAAGTCCTTATCAAGAGGAAAACAAAGCCTACATATGCATAAAGGCAAAAGCGTAAGAGCCATGGTTGCCTGACATGTGAGCCTCAGAGCCACACACTAAAAGGTTTCAACGACCAAAAGTGTAAGAGCCACTATTTACATCTTAAAATTTTAAAATTTGAGGTTTAAAATATGCTTGAGTCGTAACCCGATTCAGATATCGGATCCAAAATACATAACTATAAATTCCTAAGTGCATACGATAAGAGCCATCCTCGCCAGCTTCACGAGCCTTAGGGAAACATACATAAAATGTCGCTTCGACCTAAAGCATAAAATCCACTGTCGCCAGCTAAAAAATGAAAAGAAAAAACTTGAGGATCGATTGAGCTTGAGTCGGAACCCGACTTGGAGATTGCACCCAAAATAGTGGAAGTATAAATGACCAAGGGCATGGCGTAGGAGTCGTTGTTGCCAGTCCATAAAAAAATGAAACATGAGGGTTAATTGAGCTCGAGTTGTAATCTGACTCAGAGACTAAACCCAAGACAGTCAAGCAAAAACGTATGGGCTCCCACGCCAACTTACACTAAAGGTCACATCGACCGAATGTGTAAAAGCCCTCGGGCATGCCCGATGAGCCCCAGAACCGTATTACGAATATAAAGGCTCTCGCCAACTCCAAAACCAGTCCACCTGGTAAGAAGCAAAGAAGAAAGGGATACGCAGGAAAAAATGCTTCAGGATTTCATTTTACGTACACAAAAAGTGCATTCTCAATCTACAGATGCGCTCTGCGAATATCTCAATACAAGAGGACAAAGTCTATGCCCCACTGTAGAAGGCTACGGCCTACGAGGCTCATCTTTACTCTACACGGCGTTGGCTAAAAGAAATCGAGCATCACACTCATCCGCACTCCCTCGAACTAGCTCTTCCGAAAGAACAAAACCCCTGGTGCCGATCTCTTCAAGTACCCTTCTTTGGGACCCACAACGATCATATTCCTCGATCATCTCTTCACAATCAAGGGCTCTCTGCAACTTGGCTTGGGCATCAGCAGCGCCCTTTAAATGAATCGACATATCCTAATCAGCTTTAGTCCGGCTCTATGCTGCTTCAGCCCGAGCGTTAACCATCTCAGCCTTAACCTTCGAAAGTTCAAACTCGAGCTTCGTGATCATATCCACTTGAACTGAAGCGTTGACATGAGCCGAGAAAAGTTGGGCCTCGAAAGCAAGAACTTAAGCAAAGGCACGACCGCAAAGGCGGGAACTTTAGCAAAGGAACCCTTCTCCTCTGAAGCTTGAGCCTGCACCTGAGACTCAGCCCGCCACAGTCGTTTATAACTCGGTCGGCTTCACCCCTGAGGTGCTCCAGAGCTTTCGTCTTTTTCCACAACTAATATAGGCAAGAAGTTAACCTAAAAGTTTAATGAGCGAAATGCATACCACGAGAAGTTACCCTCTCCATCAAATAACTCTCGCAATTCGAGATCAGGTACGCCCCATATCCCCAGTGCATCAACTCAACTTCCTTCTCCTTATAAAGGAGCCTAAGGGACATACCCTCATCCAGGGGCCTTCCCGAGCCTACCTCCAAAATATAGTAGTCCGGACTCAAGTATGTCGAATGTCTACAAAATAAAACTCAGTAAGCAGTATAAGGTGATACCATGCTCGCCATGGTTTTTTGCTTCCCATATGTCATGGGAAAAAGCTCACCACCTGCACTCCTCGAAGGATGAGAGGGAAGCAAAATCCTCGGACCAAGCCTGACAAATAAAGAACATCTCCCGATGCTTGCAGAACCACTACAGAACAAGGGATAAAGGCACACCTACTAAATCTGCTCTCGCCATAGGTAGAACTGATTAAGCATGAGGCGCATCACCTAAGAATATAGCTCCATTCCCCAATAAAATAATACAGGATCCTAAGGTATAATGCCAACTATCCGCACCCTAGCGAATCGGCTTGTCCATATCTGGTCTCTGTTGTCCTCAATGACAGCAACGAAGGCCATAATCAATCAACACCGTAAAGTCAAAAACCACAACATAGCCTCCATAGCCGTTGCAAAGTTGAAGAACTAAAAGAAAAAAAGGTGTGGAGGCGTGTTAATGCTAGAATACCGAAAATAAGGCGCAAATAGAAAATGGCAACTGCTTAAAATAGTGTAGCCACTGAGAAGGCGGAAACAAACTCATATTACATGTGGGAAAGTGGTGATGATTCACCTATCTCAAAGCCAGCCGGGAACGCTAGCTGATAACATCCTCTCTAGTCCTTAGGCGGTACCCGATTTCGAAGACCTCCGTCAAGGTAAGGCTACGCTCCAAGCAGCCGACAATGCCTTTGCCAACACAAGGATGGAACCCGACTTCGAGGGTATCTATCAAAAGGAATCGCACTATGGAGAAATATGCTCTTTCTGAATGTCGCTCGTGTGAACCTGGTTCAAGGTGCCATCCAAGGTCGGACCAGCCCCTTTTCCAGAATCTATCTATGGCACCATAAGTCTATACACTCAAATGTGCTCCCAGGTTGTCCGAGTGTGAGGAAGTCTTTGCTCGGAGACTACTTTCAATTGATCAAAAGCAGACCGCTCCCGCGGATCCCTGAGCAAATTTATTCTCAATGATTATTACAGAACTCAACTGATAAGTCACGACTCCGAGGCCCAAAACATAATTCTTATTTTTATGTGAGGCCAGGGTCCCAGTGGCCCGAGTTTATAAGTCTTATTCAGGATCAACCCAAGGAATAAAAAAAGACCCCACTCGAAACCATTTTCATCAACCAAAGTCGGAAGCAATACTTGCATTCCGGTTCAGTTTTAGCAATGACAAACATGATCGTGCATTTGGGGTCTCCGCAAGCATAAGGAAATACGGCAGCATCAAAGGCAGGAATCAAGAAAATATCTTTATATTCATAAACATTTACTTACAACGGCCCTCAAGTGGTACTTACATATGGATATATAAGCCTGCAAGGGGATCCTTTCACAGGAACAAAGAGGCGGAAGGGTGTACATACAACAAAAACCTAGGAAAGCTAGCCTATTCTTAAAGGTGTATCCTCAATAGCAACACTTTCGGTATCATCTTCTTAGGTGCGCAACCTCAAAAATGATATCTTCCAAGCCAAATTCCCTCGGGAGTCTCATCTCGATCCTCCCAGAATTGAATCTTCAAAAGGGAGGATATAGAATAGGAAATCTATGGAAAAGAGCAAAGTGGCGAAGGAAAAGCCAAAAAGAGACAAGAAGTGGCTGGGTGTAAAATCTGGCTAGTATGAACTCAGCCAGTATTACCATCATAAAGCCACTTCTTTAGACGTTTCCTCGGCCTGGGAGGCGACTACCAATATAAAGTATTGTCGTACCCCAAGGAATCCAAAGGGGGCATAATACGCCAAGCCGAGGAAGGAGGGTGAGCAACGGTGTATAATCCGACCCCCCTCTTGAGCAGCGGTGTATAATCCAAATGCTTCCTCTGCGCACTCAATGCGTTCATTGGAGATGATAAATGGCAACATTATGACCTCGAACAACGAGACATCACCACACGTTGAATGGCCCTGAAAAAGCAAAACGGTGAAACATTTCGGCACTCATGAAGGGTTGGATAATCAGCAGCGACATCATTATGGGAGCCCATAGAGTGGGATGTCAAAATCATTTCTCATCGCTTCTGGCTAAGAAATGCGGAAACTATTTGTATACGATTAAATCCGGGGGGGGGGACCAATTTCTCGTTGACAAAGTGCTTCAGGAGGTCAGCTCGGAGACTCGAGACCTCAAGGCGGGTACTTCCCTCGAGATCTGTCAACACCTGGCCTGGGGATAATATTAGCCGAGACCCCGAAGATCATGGGAGGCTTTCGAAGAATGCATCCGGAGCTGACTAAGTTTACCTGGGCAGTCTAACCTTGGTCTACATATACGTCATGAAACTAGTTAGCTATCCTATCACGCTTACTTTATTACTCAACGTATCTTGTACTATGCTTGGATTCCCCCCTCTTACAAAAGGGGAATCATTGACACTCTGTAAGCAAGTTGTTCCAACTATTCCACATAATATCAATAACAACTATCTTTATTTTCTCTCTAACTCACATGCTCGAGACTATATTTTATTTATTGCTTTCATACTTGTTCTTCATTTATTGCTTGGTATTGGCCATAAAGAGCTTTCATTAATTTTATTCTAATTGTTATTCCCTTCCCGGTTATCCCCGATAGCTTGAACTCGAGCCCAGGCATCGATCTCGTGGGCCTTCATCAGTCTGTCCGAGACCCCGATAACAAGCTCCTTGGTTTGATTACAACTCTA
The DNA here is from genome assembly GCA_034376525.1 of Nicotiana benthamiana. Lineage (NCBI taxonomy): Eukaryota > Viridiplantae > Streptophyta > Magnoliopsida > Solanales > Solanaceae > Nicotiana > Nicotiana benthamiana. Next base: position 102,709,085 of record CM067328.1, on the reverse strand, counting down.
TTTTAGCTCACATTTCACCTCTCATCTACATACGCCTAGCATAACCTGCTCTAACAACTACCATAAAAATAGATCACATATTCTTAGAGTCCCATTTACATATTTAATTGTTATTACTATTTTTACGGTAAATAAATACTATATATATTTTACTTTGTACTCTATTTTCTCTAGTTTGCTTGTTATTTCATATATGGAATGCTTCTGAGGATCTCATATCTTGCAAATGACAGTCACCCACACGCTTTCTGAAATCTCTCAACTTAGCCATAGTCATAGGACTGCTTATCCTCTCATCCCTATTTAGTATACAATCAAAATCTCCCATCACAGCCCAATACCCCTTTATGCCTGCATCAATATTCTCTGTATCTCTCCACATACTCCTTGTAGGTGTGGTCCCTAAAATTATACAACAATTATAATACAAAATTTACCAGTTGTACCTCTATATTCCACTTTATAATGTACTAGTTGGTCAGTAACTTGAACTATGTTTACATCAAATATCGTAGGCTTCCACAACATCTAAATAATAACCGTAAGGTATTGTACCATGTTGGTGAAGAAGGACCATCCATTATACAGATAAGAGAGGCTTGTTGAGCCTTTGATCCTTTAATCTTTGTCTCTAACAAATTAAATATAGCATGCCCTTATATTGTGTAAAAATAGATGGATCTCCTTCAATTTCGCCCTCTTATTTAGGTCTCTTACATTCTAAAATCCTACTCTATCCATTGGGAGGTGTTTCCCACACCCTTTGCATATGTTGGACTTACTATAGTTGTTCTACCTTCAGGTATAGAAGAACCATCTTTGTTATCATCTTGTATATCCTTCTCATTGACAGTTATACTGTTTAGAGCAGTAAATGTATTATCAGTTTTAATTTGAACCTCCTTATATTGACCACTCTTTTCTTCATATTATTGGCATTCCATGCCCCATTTTTTGTCTTGTTATTTTTATTTTCTTCTATTCATGCTTGTTTTACATCTTACTTTGATATCTTCCACCGCTCCCTTCTTCACATTTTGTTGTTTCACTTCAATCTGCTTTCCTTTCCTTGCAGCCTCATCATTCAGATATTTTCTTAATTACTTTATCTAATCCCAAAAATTCCTACATCTGGTGCAAAACACTAGCTTCCACTCATACTTTAGTTCTTGTTCAACAAATCTTCCTTATTGAGTCTAAAACCTAACGAATGATGGATATAGTTGATTTAGCTCCACCTCTACCAACGTCTTGCAAAAGTTAACCTATCTTTAAATTTAGTTTCTCCTCAGCTTTTAAGAGGTTTATCGACAGGCCTAGCTGGCAAGTTTTGTTAGGGAAATCATCCCCAAGTACCTAATGTCTAGCCTAATGAGCTTATCTAGACTGGTATTTTGTTAACTACTTCACTACTTATATCTATTTCTGTCTTTTATGGCTTTACAACTACATCCTTTTTATCAAACATTGGAATTCCATCCTCCACCACCTTGTTCATGTTATTTATATGGTGAAATCGAACAAGAAACAGTCCCTCCCTCAATTGGCTCTTTAATGTTTAGGTCAAAACCCTCAGCCATTGGTTCTATGCCTATAATTTTACTATATGAATTAACTTTAGGGTTAGCATTTTGGGAGTTACCCTAATCTGATTTCCCTTTTGACTGTGCTTCAACCATATCTACCTTGGATATGCTTGAATTACGTTGTGCAAGCGGCCTCACGCATTTGAACTTGCCAAAGGAGTGGAGGTTAATTAGCATCGACGATGTTGTTGCTTGACAAAACCTAATGGCATGATCCTTAGAAGAACATTAACATTTCGTGTTTTCTTCGAACCTCTTGAGTGAGAGATTGCATTCTTACTCTATTCACCAGTTTGATTACCTCATATCCTAGGAGTCCTCCCCCTCCGATTTTTGATTCCCTGGTTTCTAATTCTATTTTATATGACATACTTTTCTTGTAAGTGCTATCTAAAAGAATAGTTTTTTCTCTTTTTAGAAATTATTTAATCTTAGTATCGTCGTTTTATGTCACAATCCAAAATTCCCAGCCTCCAGACTATGATAGCGCCTAACATCTACTTGCTAGGTATGTCGAAATTATTAAATTAATTACCCAGTTTTAATAATTATTACGGGTGATGACAATCAATTATTAATAAATTCATAAATGAACACATTTTTAATATAAACGCGATGCTAAACTACTCCCAGAAATCCGGAGTCATAAGTACATGAGCAACTAGAATACTACAAACATGGTCTGAAATAAAGTACAACTATTTGAAACTAAATAAGCAGTAAATATGGATAAAGAAATGGACTCTAGGGTTGCGGATGATGTGCAGTTATACCTCAAGTCTTCAAAAGAAGCTAAATCCGAGCAGCCTCACTACGCGCCTCAAGGACCAACACCAGTATCTACACAAGAAGTGCAGAAGTGTAGCATGAGTAAAATCGATCACATATATTCTTTGAGTACCAAGCCTAACCTCGACGAAGTAGCTAGTGAGGAGGATATGAAAAGATACTTACAATAAACTTATACAAAAATATAATAATAGAAATAGGAAAAGAAATAAAGCAGTAAAGTTAAATAATCGGACCCATAGGTCAACTATCAGATGGCCCCAGAATAACACTTTTACTCAACTTCTTCGAACGACATGGTACAGTAATAACAATGAATACGATAGAATATGTAACAAGCCAACCGGCCATTTTGAGCCCTAGCACATTGCTAATTAGTCTCAGGCTATGAGCAGCTTCATTTTAGGTGTTACGACTTGTACGCGTGGTCGTAATTAAATTTTGGGAAGTTTGGAGTCGATTTGGGAAGAGAATTCTCATTTAGAAGGCTTAAAGCTTATGGAATCAACTAAGATTTAATTTTGAGTAAATGACATCGGAATATGGATCTGAAGGTTGCAGGAGGTTCGTATGATGATTTCGAACTCGAGCGTATGACCGGTTCGGGTTTTGGGTAACCCAGGAGCGTTTTGGTGCCTATTGTGGAAGTTAGCATTTTGGAAGAAATTTCTTAAGTTTGGTTCGAAGTGTATTTCAATGTTATCGATGTCCATTTGGGATTTCGAGACTGGGAGTAGCTACGTATGCTGATTCTGAAGTTGGGAGGCGATAGGAAGGCAATTTGAAGGTCCAAAGGTCAGTTTGATGCCATTTGGCTAAAGATAGACATTTGAATGTTTTTGAGAAGTTTTACCGGAAGTGCACTTTTTGATATCGGGGTCGGAATCTGATTCCAAAAGTTGGAGTAAGTCCATAATGTCGAATATGACTTGTGTGCAAAATTTGAGGTAATTCGAACACGATTTGACAGGTTTAACATCGGAAGTAGAAGTTGGAAAGTTTAAAGTTCATGAAGCTTGAATCTGGGTGTAATTCATAGTTTATGTGTTGTTTGATATGATTTGAGGCCTCAAGCAAGTCCGTAATTATTTTGTGATTGTTGGTAGGTTTGGTTGAGGTCCCGGGGGCCTCGGGTGGATTGCAAGTGGTTAACGGATCGAAAATGAATTAAGAAGGCTTAGTTTGCTTGTTTCTTGTATTTCCGCTTCAATGGAAATGGGACCTCAAAAGCGGCACTGCAGAAGCAGAAAGAGAGACACAGAAGAGGAAGAGAGGATTCTGGGGAGGACTGCAGATGCGGTCAAAGTTTCGCAGAAGCAGAACCGCATCCGCGAGAGGCTGGTCGCTTCAAGGGGATGCCTGGTGAGGACCGTTGAAGCGGTAATTTAACCGCACATGCAGAACCGCATAAGCGTTGAAGAGACCGCAGGTGCGAAAATACCTGGAGGCAGAAGGTTATTTTAAATTAGGAGATGGTCATTTCTCTCCGATTTTCCACTTGTTATGGACGATTTTGGAGAGCTTCAAGAGGGGATTTTCATCATCAACATCAAGATAAGATATCCCACCTATTATGAGTTAAATACATCAACAATGTACGGATTTAAGCATGAATTTTGTAGAAATATTTGGGGTTTTGGTAGAAAGACATAGAAATTTTATTTTTGGAATTTAGCCACGATATTGAGTATGAAATTTACAAAAAATTAAATATTTGAGTTCCTATGGTCATAGGTTTTCAAGAAATTTCGGAATCCGGGCACGTGGTCCCGAGGGAATTTTGGTCATTTCATTAAGCGGAGTTGGGAATTGGTATAATTTGAATTGTTAGCAAGTATTTGAGTATGTTCTCATTAGTTGCCATTAATTGCTTAGTTTTGGAGCATATTGCGTCGGTTCAAGCCTTCGAAAGAATGTAGAATAACAGTTATGAGTCTTCGGAGCAAGGTGAGTCTCCTTTCTAACCTTCTAAGAGGAAATTGCCCCTTAGGTGAGTTAATTTGTTATGTGCTCCTATTTGTGAGGATTACGTACGCACGTGGTGAGGAGAGTCTGTGCGTAGCTACTATTATGCTATTGCCCGGGTAGTATGGGACCCAAAAGCATGTTGTACTTGGAATATTTGTAACCCTATGGACACTTGAGTTTCTTAAAATTAAAATGAATTAATGAATGAATTTGAAAAAGCATTTTAAACTTCATTTTCCTAAATGGTTAAAAGTGAACTGGCTTTATTTGAATAATTATTCTCCGATAAAATCTTAATTTGCTGATTGAGCATGTATTTTATGTGTACATGCGTCACATATATGATTCGTGAGCAGGGTGATTGTTTATCTTAATCTTACCGCAACGCACGTATGATTCGCGAGCGGGTAATAGATGCATCTATGGTTCGGGTCGTTCAACCCTCGGCAGTGCACAATTTACATTTTTCTTGGAGCGGGTCGTCGACCTCAGCATGATATGCGCAAGTTTATTTTGCTTACTTGAGAGATACTTGATGTTGATATTGACTTTTGGCCTAACATAAATTGCAGAAGATAAATGAAAAGAAATCTTGAAAATCCTTTGTTCATTGTTAAAAGGTGTTTGCCTATTTTACAGCTTTGTGAATTAGAGCATGCTATATAAATCCATGGTTTCCTAACAATTTAGTATATTACTACTGGACCATTAGTAAGTGTCCAGTTGACCATCGCATCTCTACTTCTTCAAGATTAGACGGGATACTCATTGCGTACACATTGTTTTCGTACTCATACTACACTTGTTATGCATTTTGTTGCACAAGTTTATTGTGAGGCTTAGCGGCATGAAGGGTGTAAAGACTAGGTGAACTTTATTTTCTCGAAGCGATTACGCAACTAGTAGTCTCTCTCTGGATTTTCTTTATTTTCTGTCCAATTATATTCCGGACAATCATTGTACTTATTAATTTCTCTTAGAAAATGCTCATGTGCTTGTGGCACCGGGTTTTAGGATGTATTTGGGTTTATTCAGAAATTTTGAAAGTTGATTAAATATTTCATGATGTATTTGGAGGAATATGCTGAGAATTGTTTAATCATAATAAAGAAGTATTTTCGAAATTATTAAAACAAGAATTTAATTAAGTATTTTAGTTGCCTTGCCTGACATCGGTGTCCGGCACCACAACAACCCTTAGAGGATTTTGGGTCGTGACAATATGGTATCAGAGCACTAGGTTCCTGTTGGTCTCACGAGTCATGACCAAGTCTAGTAGAGTCTCGCGGATCGGTACAGAGACGTCTGCACTTATCCTTGGGAGGCCAAAGGGCTGTTAGGAATACTTTCCTTATTTATTCTGTATCGTGCGGTTCGATTCCTTTGAGGCTTATGCCTTTGATTCCTTTATACTCAATCTTACGCGATGCGAGCGCTTGTTAGAATTCAAGAATTTGAAGGATTGAAATGGCACTACAAATGTGGTGCGGGATGATTTTCCTGGTATAGTTTATTGGACTATTATAGTCACCTTACGGAAGAATATTCTATTGTTCAGCTCAGTAACAGAACTTCTAAGAGCCTTGAGGCTAGGCACAGGATTCCATGATGTTTATGAGCGATTATTCTGCAGTATTGTTGTGATGGTAGGATGTTTTCCCACATGTCGGCGCAGTGAATGCCTTGAAGGGAGGTTTACTCAATGTTTAATCAAGGGGTTTATTATTTAATTCCCGGCAAGGAAAAGGAAGTCGGACTAAGGATGGTCAGATGTGGGCTGGTGGAAGTAATGAGAATTGGTATTTGCAAGTGTGGTGGAGCTTTCTTCAATGATGGGGTGTTTTGGTTCTGATGGAACGTACTAAGTTTGTCGATGATATAATCTACTACAATTTTCCTTTAGAGGTAGGATATTGTACAATATTATTGGAAGATACGACCATCAGATATCACATAATGCGGTGGTTTAGGATCGAATCAGAATTTGTAATGTTGACGATTCGATAAAGATGACCTTTGGAAATGTTTAAATTTAGCAGCAATTGTGGGTTCAAGTGCCACAAAGATAGAGTTTATTCAAGGAAGAAAATGAGCAAAAAACTATGGGTAAGGACATGTGGGAAGTGTCAGGCGGTGGTTTAACCTTCTAGAAGGCCAAGTATAAAAAGCACATGTCGATTGGTTGATTAAAGAATCGAGTTTGCCCGATTTGGCACAGGGGTCGAAGTTGCATATGGGCTTGGTAGTAGAATGACTACACGACTAAGGAGAGTTTAGAATGATCTGGGATTTTAACAACGTGCAGTTGAAGTTTGCAGGTTTAATTTGGAGTATGGGTTGTTATGCGGCAGGAGATTTGATATGATGGGACGGAGCTGCTTGAAATGAAAAAGTATGCAGCATAACTTAGAATTAGAAAAGAGTTGCCGCACATTTAATTGATGTCCACAGGGAGTGAATGGACAGGTTCAGCCAGAGAGTGAGCTCGGACCCGGGATGAGTTATTGGAGTTATAGTGATTGTACCTGTGCAGTATTGGAAGATGTTGGGAAGTGATTTCTTCAAGTGGGTTATTCCCTATGACCAAGTTAGCGGTCACGTGGTTGGCGACGCTTTTACAAGGAATTCAATCGATTGTTCAGCAAAGAGATCCATCATGTGAGTGTGGTTGATAATTCAGAGTATAAAAGGGGTTTTACAGGAAGATTCCGAGAAATTTTGATGGTTGATTGCACAAAGTTATGTCAATAAGAGATAAAGAGGTCGAGTAAACTCCAGAATTGTGAAATGGTGGCTTCAAATAGGAGAGTCCCACCGCCTATGATTGGGTTGCATGGTTATCTACTCGTGAGGTTTCTGGTTATTAGCATATTGATGGGTGATTCCAGCTATGGGAAAAACCCATAACTGGTAAATTTAGTAGACGAATTGTTGAATGCATGCTATGGTTGGCCTTACTGGCTCATATTCAGACAAGGATTCAGGAATTATGCCTTGTGTAGGTGTTGTCTCAAAGGACGTGATTATGCTGGGTGCTTCGTCAAGAGGGTATTCATGTGTTATAGGATTCATAGTGTTGATTATACCCGGGGCCAAGTTAGAGCGGATATCTATCAGCAACGGTCCTAATAGATTAAAAAGGGGTAAAGTGTGATGCCCAAAAATTTCGAGCCTATTGGTACGACTAAGAATCAATCTTGGAAAGCAGCTTATGAGAAGAGGCACAGGATGTTCAGTGATGTTCTGGCTTGTGATGTAGCAATTGGGAGGTATGAAATGTTTCGTGGGATGTGAGACAACATGGTCTTGTGATTCAAGGTCACTCAAGGTGAGTAAAGATGGAGTTAGTATTATTTCTGAGGCAATCAAGGATAAATTGGGAGAAGGTAGATTTATTCGCAGTAGTTGAACTGGCCTATTTGGGGTCAGTGACCAGTTCCTGCTGTGTGATCAAGTTAAGAAGGCGATTTGTGGTGGTACGTGTGAGGCTTTCCAGTCACTGTAATCGATGTTATTCAAAAGCATTCTTCTATTGTGACTTGTTATGTGGAAGCGGATTCCGAAAGGGCTATGGTGGCCTAAACCACTACTAAGAGATTCTCTTATTTCGCGGCTATGAGAATTTGCCTGTGTGTTACAATGGTTCTCCTAAAGTGAGTTAAGTGAAAAGTTATTATATGATGAAGTGTTGATATATTAATGGTTTCGGAGTTATGATGAAAATCATGTTCTATCACATATTGGCACGTTGGGTCCAGTGAGTAGCATGGAAATTCGAAGTAAGGATCAAGGTTGTTGTTTAGTGCTGGTAAGGATTTCACGAGCTCGGATGAGCAGGGAAGGGGTTGAATGTTTAAAGTTAATTGGTATTGTCTTCAACATCACCTGAGATTGATGTGTTATGAATGAGGCTTTGCATCCTGGTTAAGGATTCTTGATTGCTTTGCGGTGTTAGTGCGGCCGGTGGTTTAGGTGTGCAGACACATTATTTATTATAGGAGATCGTGGGAGTGTGTCCTGCGGGAAGATTGCATAAGTATGACATGTAGTCACTTGATTGATTAAAGATTTGAACCAAGTGTGAGGATTGTGGTAATGTCGCTAAATTGAGAATTTATGCCTGGAGGGCGCTCTGTTTATTCAGTAATGGACTGGGGAGGTTTTTCTCCACTTACCATGGTTGTTCGTATGTATTATGAGGAAAGGGGAGTTGCTATGGACCTTTGAAAGGTTATTAGCCTACTTAGTGCAATCAGAAATCGGCTTCAGATTAGTGGATGGAGTTTAAATGTGATCAGGGCTTTATAGCAGGCCATATGTGATCAAATCAGCAATGTGCTCTGTATGGAAGGTCACTCGGGGTGTTATTTTGTCATCATCTATTCCAGGTAATGATTTATTACGCCGTATTAGTTGTGAGACGGCTTGGTAAATTTTTATATGTTGAGGTTCCGTGTGGCGATGATGTTATATGAGTAGAATGGCTCTTGAGATTAAGATCTTGTATCGCGCCTTAGTTGTGCTCGAGTTTGTGGATTAGAGCATTCTATGTCTGCCTAGGGAATCATATTATACACTTAGCGTGTTATGACCGATATTCAGTATATTGTTGTAATAAATAATTTAGCTCGACGTACATATCCTTATGTGAATTCTATGTGTGGATCGGGTGGCACGCCAACATGGGTATGTTATTTGGATCAGGTTGCACGCCGCTACAAATGTGATTTTCAGTACAGTTTCACATACATGTTTTGTGTGTTTCGTGTCCTATTTTATGAGAAAAGCTCGTATTAGCTATAAGCCCACGTCACATTTATGATCCGCGAGCGGGGAGTCTGTTCAGTATGTCGCATGTATGATTCGCGAGCAGGGTAATTGAACTTCCTCTTCAGAGTTCCTTTTCCTTTTGTATCGCATCTTAATTTGTAGCCTATTAGCACATTGTGACATCATATCGGACTGTTGATCATGTCCGGAATGGCTTATTGCATGCGCATTTTGTACTGGTGAGACGAGATTATTAGATTTTGGATAAGTGCAATCTGATCATATAAAGTATATTAAAGAGCAAAGATCATTATTCGGTTCAGAATGAGGTAATGCTTCTCGGCAGAAGTATAGACTCAATGATTTGTTGACTCGGTAGATAGTTATGAATTCCTGCACATCCCTTTTGTCATGGCTGTATATGATTTAGAGCAAGACCTATGTAGGTCATGAAGTGTAATAGGAGCATCAGATTCGTCGAATTTAGATTTAATCAATCAGAAAAATGTTATTTTGGTCCTATGAGTAAAGTGATGCAAGGTGTGAATTCAGCAAAGTTATGCAGTCATGTTGGGTACAGCATGTAGTGGTTGATATGGTGATCGTATTTCATAAACAGGCTTGGCAGAGAATTCCGGATGTTGGGATTGGTCTCTAAGGCTCATTTGCTTGAATAAAAGGGAATATCTTCAAAATTAATCGAGCTAATGTGCTCAAATAAGTTGTGGTAGAAAGGGAAGGTGCATGAGGTCCTAAATATTGATTTTAGACTACTTCAGTGTAGTTCTCAGCACGTTCGAGGACGAATGTATGTTTAAGTGGGAGAGAATGTAATGACCCGACCGGTTGAGCCCTAGCGCGTCGTGCAGTAGTCTGAGGCAAGGAATAGCTTTATTTTAGGTGTTATGACTTGTACGCGTAGTCGCAATTGAATTTGGGGAAGTTCAGAGTCGATTTGGGAAGAGAATTATCATTTCGGACTTGGGCATATGCCCGGTTCGGGTTTTGGATGAATATCTCATTATGTATTTTGTATATTGAGAATTTTTTTAATCATAATAAAGAAGTATTTTCGAAATGATTAAAATAAAAATTTAATTAAGTATTTTAGTTGGTTGACCGACAGGGGTGTCCGTTACCTCTACTACCCTTAGAGGGTTTTCAGTTGTTACAGAATAAGTCTTCCCCGTTGCAGCATGCAACCAAATTCTCAAATATATGTAAATATCAATCTTTCTTCATTGTGACACACAACCCGATTCTCACACACACACATATATATATATATACACACACACTAGTCTTATGGTACGCGCGTTCCACGTGTAATCTATCTAAATGAGTTTAAAACTTTTAAAAATTTATATAAATATTTTTTTATTAAATAAATGGGTAAATTTATTTCAACAAAGAATACTGACTTTGTATAGTTAATTTAATAAATAATATCAATTTATACCTTACGTTCTCTATGTTTTCTTTTATCTCTTTTAACTACTACCTTAAATTACTTATGAATAAATGTATATAATTTATTTGTATTAATTACAATATATAAATTTATCTTATCTATATTTTATTTTTCGAGTATTGTAATTGGTTATGTAATTTAATATGTATGTAAATTTACAATATGTATTCAGCTTGTTCAAATAATTAACTTAAAGTACATCATAACACTTATTACTTCAAATTAAAATACCACTATTATTTTCCAAACGTAAGCATATCCTATTAAACTTAATTATATATATTTTCATACTCGACATAGTATGTTGTAAGTTTGGTGTTCATATTATTAGTAATCTTTAATTTTTAAAGACTTAAAATTAGATTTATAATTTTATTAGTAGATTTATTACATGTTTATATACATTTTGTCTAATGCACGTCAGAAAATGTCATAATTACTTTACCTAATTTATTTAAGGAAAAGATTTATAAGTAAGTTTTTATTTGCTGTTAAAATCTTAAAATTGAGTTTCTATATATGTAGTCCGAATAAGGGAAGATTTAATATTACAATCCAATTCCCAAACCCGGTCGTGATGGCGCCTCTCGTGAAGACAAGGTTAGCCAACAAAATATCAACACTTCTTTTAACAGTTACTTAGCATGAACAATTCTAAAAGATTTATAACATTATCATAAGTGCGGAAGAAGAAATGATAAAACGGGGAACCATCCCGACACAGCCCAAAATCGGGGTGTCAAAAGTCACGAGCTACTACAGAGTTTACTAGAATTCTACAAGTCTGGAACTAGGAACAACTCTGAAGATAATGTAAGTACTAGAAGATAAGGGAGAAAATGCGGCTGTAGACATCAACATCTACCTCGTCGCTCCTAGTCCGCCTAGTCTGGAGGGAATCAGCGCTACGAAACGAACTCTGCTCTGCCTATATCTGCAGACACGGTGCATGGAGTAATGTGAGTACTCCGACCTAGTGAATAATAAAAATAAATAATAACTGAAAGTATGAAATCTCATAAAGGAACAAATAACGCTATCTCGAGCAGTAAAATCAGTTAAGCAGTAAAACAATGAAGTATCAAATAACTCTCTTTTAAAACAGTTAAAGACAAATATTTTCATCAATGAGAAATAACCATAAACCTGCCCCTCGGGCACAATATCAACCTCTCAGTACTGTATCAGCCCCGCGGGCTCAATATCAGTCACATAGAACAACATCAGCTCCTCGAGCTCACTCTCAAATTACATGGGTATATGCGCTCACTGTGGGAGTGCAGACTCCGGAGGGGCTCCTACAGCCCAAGAGCTATATCATCATAAGGCCTAAAAGCATGTACATATCAACATGAGGCTTCAAAGCCTTCTCAAATTACACTCGAGGCCTGAAAGCCTCCTCACATCACTCAACATATTCTCGCATATGGCCCTCGGCCTCAACCAATCCAAAAACAGTTATAAGCCCCTCGGGTATTAGTAAAACAAAAATGCTTAGCTCAAATATCAGTTTAATTATCATTTAAATCTTAAATTTGAGTAAAAATAGCTGACTTCATGAAACAGTGTAATTTAATTAGACTGCATTCAAGTAATATTTCAAATATTGAGGAAACAGTGTTAAAGTTCACAAAGGATTTTAAATAGTCGGCAATAAGCCCCAAGTATAGCAATACGCCCAAATCATAGTGAAAGAAAACAAGTCTTAGTAAAATATGCAGTAAAATAACAACCGGGATGGACCAAAGCACAATCGCCAATAGTAAATGACCTCGCGCTCGGCATACAACACGTGTCCCATCTCAACATAGCACTACGTTGTGTAATTCGGGGTTACAAATGCCGAAGACATTATTTTAAATTATTACTCACCTCAAGCCGACCAACACACAAGCTCGATATGTCTTTGCCTCTCGAATCGACCTCCTCGTGTATCGAATCTGGCAAAAACCACAACGAATACGTTACAATAGGCTAAGGGATCATATCCCAATCGAAAAGACTCAAAAACTATTAAAATTTTCAAAATTGTCAAAACCCAAGCCTAGGGCCAACTTCTCAAAAGTCAGAAAATTTAACATTACCGGATTCCTTATCTCGCAACGAGTCCATACATACCAAAAACTCCAAAATCCAAGCCCAAATGACACTTCAAATCACACTTTGAAATACCAAAATTCCAAGCCCTAGCTTTGCCCTCAATTGATGAATTTCCACAAATTTCTATGTTAATTCTACCATAAATCATGTATTAAGGTCAAGGAACTCACCTCCAATCACAACCAATATAAATCACGTTCAATTCCCGTCTAAAATCTCTTTACAGTTGCTCAAAAATGGTTGAAAATACCCTTAGCTCGCAGAACAAAATGAGTTTTAAAACCATTTAACTGCCCAGGCCTTTTCGCTTATAAGTTTGCCATACTTCATCAACAGCTTCCGTTTCTACCGAATTTCACTGCTTCTGCAGAATTAACTAACACGCAGCAAAACGCTTGTGCTCCGACTTGACCTCCTCATTTTTCGCTTTTGCGACTCCAATGCCGCTAATGCGATACCACACAAGTGACCTCGTTTTCACAGGCGCGAAAATACCAGATACCAGCAAATTATTAGCAGTCATACAAGTCCAAAATTCACCCCGTTGACCATCTGAAATCACCCTGAGGCCGCCTGGACTTCAACCAAAAGTGTCACCCCTTTTTAAATCATCATTCATAGTTGTTTCAATCACCAAAAGACCATAACCAAAACAAAAACTATCAAATTACATCGAATTCAAGCCCGAATTCATCTAAAACTCTCAAAATACGCATTTGATAAAAAAACCTGACCAAAATACTTTCGAATCATATGAATTTCGCACACACATCCCAAATAACCTCTTTTCGAAGCTACTAAAACTCTCGAATTCCATTCCGTCCCTCAGATAAAAATCTCACATATCATCCGGAAATCGCCAAAATACTAACTTCGCCAATTCAAGCCTATTTCAACAGCGGACCTCTAAAATAACTTCCGATCTCTCTCCTAAGTTACAAATCATCTCCCGAAGCTAACTGAACCACCGAAAATCACATCAGAGCTCTCTAACTCAGAAGTCAACATCTGGTTGAATTTTTCAAACCAAACCTTTCTAAAAGAGACTAAGTTTCACACTCCCTTCCAAAACCAATCCGAATTAACTCTAACCCACCAAATACCGATAAGGAATCATGAGGAAGTATAAAATGGGGGACGAGGAGCCGGGTCGTCACATTTGATGACCAAAATTTAGTTGATTTTAAAGTTTTCTTATTAGTAAAATAATTAAATTACAATTATAACCAATATAAAATCTATTTTTAAATGGAAAAAAAAGGCAAATGACATTTTTCTAAGGGTCTTCGTGCAAGGATATGCGTGATGCGCATGTACCTTCTATCGATCCGTATAAAATTATAAAAAATATAGGCCTTTAACAACAAGTTTTTATTAAGAAAAATTTAAGCTCTTGAATATGAAAAATATTAGCCTACTTAGTAAAAAAAATAGCGCATGTTCTATCTAAGCATGACAACAACTAAGATAATCTTAAAAGTCTAGTGTTATTATGTATACCGTTCTTTTATATTTATTTTTATCAAAATAGTCATCTAGGTACCATGTGTTCTAAGATAAGTTAATTACAATGTGAAGAAAAAATAGCGATAGATAAATTATGTAGTTAAATAATAAAATTCATCGCCAATCCTACTTAGTGACACTCAATTATATAATATAAAAATTCCTATTATCTACGAGATGAATTTACTAGCTAATTTTTATTTTGTAATGTTAATTTATGTAGCAAACTTTCTTGGTAATAATATTAGTTTTTGTTTAACCCAACAATAAAAGTCCTTTTTCCATATATTTATTTTAACATACGAATTGAGCTAATTTAGGTATTTTTTAAATTAAATTATGATAATTAATTTATTATCACAAATTAATGATTACTATTTTTTCCAACAATAATTATTATTTCAAAACCTAATGCCATAGTAAATTTTAATGAATTTAACAACCAAGGTTCCACGAAAATACTTATAATTAAAAAATTAAAAACAATAAATAAGTCTGTATGCGGCGAAAACAAAAGACTTGATTTCTCGCTGACGAGACACTTTGGAAGCATGCCGCGGGACCCTGAGGGCAGGGGATCGCGACCGAGATCTCGACCGCGAGACTCGATGAAACCCGACTCGGAGAAAATGAAGAACGAAGCCAGGACAGAGGGGGAAGCCTTCAAAGAACATGGCTACATATGATAGGTCCGACATATCTAGAGTTCTATTTTGAAGCATCATTTCAAGCCATCCCATCACCGTACTTTGTAACTGTTCCGCGCATACCTGTAGCCGAATCAACCCTTATACATAAAGGGGACTCGCACCACCTTGTAAAGGACTGATGTTGCTCCATTTCTGCACAAGTGCAATAATCTCTCTCTCTCTCTTCTTCGAAGCGATTCATTCTCGCAGGACCGAAGCCTCCTTGGCATTTATTATTTTCTTATTTGTTCTTCACCATATCATCTAATATTGGCAATATAGAGCCTTGATTAATCATACTTTTAATTGTTATCAAATCCACGGCTATCCCAATAGTTCGAGATCGACATCAACGCCGACCCCGAGGTCCCATCGATTACCCCTGCACTCAGGCAACAGGCCGCTTCGGTTTGATTGTTGCCTTGTGTTAGCTCGCATTTTACGATTACACTTCATGCTCTTAACATTAAATGTTTTAACAACCAACTCGAGAATAGATCAAATTAATAGAGTCTCAATTTCAAATTTAATTGTTGTTACCATATTCACGGTAAACAGTTTGGCGCACACCGTAGGGCAAAAAATAATACTGGTTATTTTATTGCTGGTTTCGTCACACTAACGCACATTATCTTTCCAACTTTTTCTTGTCCAAGATCCTTTTATTTCAGGAAAAAATGTCCAGCTCAGTAAACAGAGTTCAGAACTACAACCTCGAAAATCACGGGGAAAATGGCATGGCTATCCAAGCCGCTGGATCATCTCCGCCTAATCCTGATATTGCTCCCCGACCATCTAGCGTACGTCGATTCACAGGATGCATAACAAGTTGACGAAACTTCTCACAACGACTGGAGCGTACGGCACAGCGACAAATAGAAAGCACGAAAGACCCCGGCCCAAGTAGAACCTGAAGCTAGTCTTCATGTAATTTTTGAAATACTGCAGGCACGATAGTTGGCTATCGCTCAGCTGCAAAGTCGCCTAGAGACTCCCAATGCAATACCGATTGAGGCACCTCCTTACGATGAGCTAGTGTCTGAGAGGTCAAATAACGACGTGTCAGTAGCCGACCCCTGCGCAGTGAGGATGCTCAGGAATCTCTTCAAAAGGATCGAATTTGCAACCGTCTTATGAGGAAATAGTCCCGGAACTCGATTCGTAAAAACCCAGAATGCCGGAACTCCCCAGGTACGACAAGACCTTGGATCCCTACAGGTGCACCACCACTTGCACATATTCGTTCAGAGGCAGAGACCCCAAAACGATGAGTTCGAGCCCATCTTGTTGAGGAAGTTCGAATAAACTCTTTCGAGAGGAACCGTGATGCAACACCATTGTCTGGCACCTGACCTCATAGACTCGCTTATTATACCACTGTGGTCTTTCGAGGAAGTGCGCGCCACTGCCACCAAATCATTATCGAGAAAGCCTGATACACATGAGGTCGAACGAAGAAGAAATGAAATGCCCCGAGAAGCCGCACCATATACCCTAATAAGACGAATGAGATCGCTCCCAATTTCAGATGGCTGGCCAACATAGTCCTTCACCCGAAGCCTAAGCAAAGCATGCCCAATGACTCCGGGGCATTTTAAGCGGAGCCTGATCAGATGCCCAGCGGAGGTCCGGATGGATGTCCACAGCCGGCACCAGACACGAATCGAGGCCTTAAACAACCCTCCAGAAACTCCCTATGGTTCGGTATATCCAAGCCAGCCACCAAACAAAGAAGCAAATACAAAGCAGATGGAGGTATAAAACATGCACGGCGAATGGAAAAAATTATCGGAGATGCAACCTACCTCGCAAAAGCAGGGAGATGGCCCAAGGACAGCATCCTCGAGGAACCTCTGATAGGACAAGATTTATCAAGGCACAACTGGTAGGGAAATCCC
Source organism: Nicotiana benthamiana (assembly GCA_034376525.1). Lineage (NCBI taxonomy): Eukaryota > Viridiplantae > Streptophyta > Magnoliopsida > Solanales > Solanaceae > Nicotiana > Nicotiana benthamiana. The sequence goes on along the minus strand of CM067328.1, from coordinate 102,692,308 downwards.
ACCAAGCCAATTGCAATTTTACCATTGCTATACCAAACATCATAATCACCATAAGAAAATTCGGAAACGACAGGCGGCTCAGAGCTGTTCGACCAAGAAACCTTCAACAGAAATATGGCCCAGCGCAGGAATCACGGGGCGAGCAAGGTCACCGACCCAAAAGAACAACAACCATACTTTTCAATATAGTTCTCCACCAAGTATCATCGAGCAGTCAGGCTCCAATCTAGCTCCACTAGAAGGAATTATATCAGGAAAAACAAAGCTGAAAAGCCACAACGTATTGTCATGACAGTAGAAGGGCGGCGACACACTATAAAGTTTCGAAAAATGCAGAGAGAAAGTGCTCATCGTCAGAAAAAGGCAAGTCCGGGGAAGATAACTAAACAATACCCTTGCATCCAACGGAAGGGACGCCGAGGCTTCACCTCAGCCTTGTATTCATGCATTGGTAACCCCTTCCCTCTTTTAGCCTATTCCAAGTAAAGCATGTGTTCATGAGTGCAGGTGTTTCGACCAACTATACCAACGGCATCAGGCAAAAGCCAATAAGGTAATTTTGACTAACGAACCAAATCACTCCCAAACCTCGAATCTTTGATGGATTATGTATGTCGGTCTCCACAACAATTACGAAGGACGCTCCCTCTATACAGTTTGCTTGTGCTCGGACTGGAACGCCAAGCCCACAAAGCACAAACATTTTTTGGACGACAACAAGCATACTGCCCAGAGGCGGTTTCGATCCCACTCCGCCAAAAGGGTTAAACTCCCCGACAAAGGCGGGACTAAAATACTTAACATAAAGCTACACGCAGCAGGAGGAAATCCCTCGCTATTTTACCAGTCGCCTGTATCAATGCTTCCATCCTCGAGTGGATCAAAGGATAAGAAAAATCGCATCTTCGGCCAAGACTGGTTGAATAAAGCGGAGGATGCATTAGAGCTCGCACCTCAAAATGGCAGGAACATACCTAGCCTCAAAAAATGTCGCATACATACCCCGTAGCAGGAAAGAACTACTCCGCTCCTCTGTCGTTTATTTCGTTTTACTAACCTACATGCAGGCAGTCAGCCAAGGCATTCATAAATTCTAAACTCCACTCGAAGATCTGACGTCTCTGCGTTACCCGCCGAGCTCTCTTCCCTCGATCGGGTTTCTAACCTAAAGTTCCCGCCAACAAAATTATCAGCGATGCAACGTACCCCGAAAAAAATATCTGATGAGATCCCAGTCCTTTCTTATACAGTTGGACGACGTGCGATGATCTCCTTTTAAGGGCACTACCCTCTCGGAAGGACCAACAATTGTCAAGCTAAGTCCCAAAAATACAACCATTTAAATGGATGAAATAATCAAAGGATCCTGTCCCATGCAGGCCGAGCTCGCAACAATGGGACAATTATGTCTTTATAGTATACATTTAAGCCAAGCAATAAAGAATACCTTTTTCGCCATTTCATATTTCAAGAAAGGAAATTTCAACATAGTCACGGCAAATGCTTCTCCATAAAATAAGTCTCGATATATTCGAAGACTCAACATCAACGATTTGACAACTTTTGTGACCTTAGGGTTGGAACTCCAGACTTATCAAGTCCCTAGAAAGCAACTCCGAGCTCATGAGAAACTGTCTTCAAGCTCAAACAAACTCGATGACTCGGAGATTGCTAGTAATCGCCATACAACTAGAAAACCCAAAACTGTAAGACCCCTAGCGGGCAGCCTCGGCATAACCATATCTATTCTACAAACTGTAAGACCTCAATAGGCATGGAAAAGTGTAAGACCTAAATAGGCATGGCAAATTGTAAGACCTCAACAGGCATGAAGAACTGTAAGACCTCAACAGTCATGACAGACTGTAAGACCTCAACAGGCATGACAAACTGTTAGACCTGAACGGGCATGAAAAACCCCCAAAGCTTAGGCTATACATCACATTTGTAAGAAACCCTAAAGGGCATACCCTCGATGTAGATGCCTAAACTATCAGTAGGGATCAAAAATTACTGCAGTCAAAATGGCTGTACATCCAAAATAATGCAACTTCTAAAAAAACGCAGGCTACTACTCCAAATCCCTCCGCATGAAAAAATTAGTTCTATTAATGTCGATTCCAAAATTCAAGAGCGTCGATCTACTCGACCTATGAGGTATTAACCATATGAGGTATTTCAAACATCGTCGACAACAACTTGAAATCGAGGATGCTCTGGAACCGACGATGAGTCAAGCAAAAATATTATAAAAAGGCATTAATAAGCGAAATCAAAGCCTACAAAAGCCCACGGGAAAAAATAACGTAATATCCATTGTCGCCAGCTAAGTAAGCCTACATGCCACATATTGAAAGGTCTGTACGACCAAACTGCATAAGAGGCATTGTTGCCCACTAAAAGAACTTGACAACTTCAGGATGAAAATGAGCTCGAATCGTAACTCGATTTGGAGACAGGATCCAAGATAGATAACTATACAGAGCCTCCGGGCCACATACTAAAAGGTCTCAAACGACCAAACGACAAAAATTCAACTATCACTGGCTGTAGAATCATGGAAATTTACGTGTCGATTACTGCTCGAATCGCAACGCGACTCGGAGACTGGACCTAGAGTTGCGATATATCTTAGATCATGGCATAAATGCCAATAACGCCAGCCAGAGAATAATGGAAATTTACAGGTCGATAACACTACTCGGAGACTGAACCCAGAAGCTACGATGTGCCTAAGGGCACGACATAAATGCCACTACCACCGGCCAGAGAATTATGGAAATTTACAGGTCGATTATAGCTCGAATTGCAACACGACTTCGAGACTGGACCCAAAATTTGCAATATGCCTAAGGGAACGATATGAATATCACTATCGCTAGCTAGTAAACCTCCGAACCAAGCGCCCATAAGGTCATTTCGACCCAAAAGCACAAAAGCCATCATCATCCGCTCATGAAGGCAGGAAAGAGCATGAAGGCCAATAGAAGCGCGAGCCAAAATGCAACTCGGGGACTAAGCGTAAATGGCCATGCCAGGTAGAGAGGCCCCAGTACATACACGCATCAAGGATTCCACTAAAGGACCCCAGGGTCCATCCTATCCATTCCGGATCTTTGAGGACCTCGTCAAAAACTAAAACCAGCCAAACCGGTCGGAAGGAACAATAAAAGAAACTAGAGAAAGAAGAAATAAAGCTTCAAATTCTTTCTTACATTAGATGCACGAAAAGGGCGCATTCTTCATCTATAGGCATGCCCTACGTATACCAGAAACAAAGCGACAAAACGACAAGATATACACTCTGCAATAAAGGGCTAGAGCCTTTCAAATTCGCCCTCTACAACATCAACAAGAAGTAAATGAGTGGCATGCTCGTCCGCCCTTACACAAGCCAGTACCTCCGAGAGAACGAAGCCCCTACCACCGACCTCTTCTCCTGGTCGAGGGCTCGCTTCAGTTTAGCTTAGGCATCAGCAGTATCTTTCATACAAATCGCAAAATCATAGTCAGCCCTAGTTCAGCTTAATGCCTCTTCTACTCGGTCATCGGTTATCTCGGCTCTGACCTTCGAGAGATCGGATTCAAGTTTCTCAGTCATGTCCACTTGAACTTTGGCATTGTAATGAGTCAAGCTGAGTTGAGCCTTGAAGGCAGGGACCTTAGCCGAGGTGCTCATCTCCTCTAATGCTCAAGCCTAAACCAAAGCCCTTAGCTCCTTGCAAGCAACTCTGATGCTATTGACGTTTCTGTAGAGGTACTCCAATGCCTCTGACGTTTTCTACAACTGATACGGAAAAAAGGGAATTAGCCTTAAGGTTAGAAGGGGCAAAGCATGCACTACAAGAAGTTACCTGCTCTATCAAATAGCTCTCACAATTTGAGCTCCGGTACGCCTCATATTGCCAACGCTGCAGCTCAACTTCCTTCTCCTAGCTAAGGAGCCGGAGAGATTTGCCCTCTCCCAGAATGTTCAGAAGCTTGGCCCCTTGATGGAATAGCTCATACCTGAGCCCATCACATATCTGCACGAGGAAGATTCAGAAGAGGAAGGAGGACACAGAATACATGGAAACTGTACATGAAACTCACCACAAAGTGAAGCCAACGGACTGCCTCTAAGTCGTAACACACTCCTGTTGGTGCTGCCCCTGAGGTCCCAGATGAACCGATCCCAGGCACAGCATATTCACTTAAAGGATCCGCCGTCTGGGAATCAGGCACTAAGGGAGCAGCAAACTCGGGCGATACCCATTCATCGAAAAAGTTAGCCTGACCAGCCCACTTAAGGCCCCATCACACTGCGGGTGCCAATATCTTTTATCGGTAGCTCCACTCGGCTCAAAAAACAATAAGCCCTTCCCCTCTTCGGAGGAATGTTGCCCCGTCCAAGGGAACTGCCTGATATCTTTAAACGACACAAATGGCCGAGGAAAAGGTAGCCTCGTGTACACAAAGGTAGGACAAAGGAAGCATGCACACATACCTTGGTACATCGCACTACATCCGGTATGGAGTACACCTTGCCATTTGCGCTCATCGAAGAATGAATAGGTTATCAGCCTCCAGACCTAGCCGGGCACGTCATGAACCTCGCGTGACATCTATAAAGTTGCCGAAACAAGGGAAAAAACAATATTATTCACCTGATTTTCGTGTATACAGAATCTATAAGTGCCTAAACACCTCACTCATGTGCATAATTCCACCCTTAGAAAATGGCAATGATTCCACAGGGAAAATATCGATCGTCCGGACCCGGATAAAGCAACTTGCCAACTCTCTATCTTTGCCATCCTCGTCATCGAAAACGAAAGGCGTGGATAAATGACACGTCAAAGTTAGCAGGCCTTGATGACAAAAGGGCTGATATAGGTTGACAAGGTGGTCAAGCGTGAATTTAAGCAACACTTTCTCCACAAAGAATCTCATCATCATCTCAGTTCGCCAAAATGATGGATGAGTCTGTGCCATGGTGACCCGATACTTCAAGAAAAAACCAAGCACAACCCTGTCGGGTGGCAAATGTGAAAGGCTATAGATATACGCTCAATAACCCATCAGTGGAGTCCGCAATGCCCTCATATGGGGCAAGAACCTGCAGTGTTACCCTTTGCTCCATACGTAGTATCTCTTTGCCATCTCTAGGTGTTCCTACCGTATCCAAAACAAAGTCCCTTGGTTCTTGAGCACCAGGAGCAGCACCTCTGTCACCTGCCGAATCAGCCTCGTAGTGGTTCCCATAACTATGGTGAAACTGATTAGTCAAGGAAAGAGAGCGCGCCAACACTTTTTGTGCCTAAAGAGGTGAAGTATATCGTGCCAAAGCACAAAGGCAACTATCTAAAAGTAATAAAGTCTTGCTAGGGAGAAAAATCCACCCCACATATATACGAGAAGTGACAACGATTTGCCTGCCCGAGGCAAGCCCCGAAAAGCCAGCGACCTTGATACAGATCGACGAATCGACACTCGATCCTGAAAGTTCCTCCTAATGAGGAGTCAAGACTCAATGGTTCATTCGTAGTATCCCCATTCTCGAAGTAGCACTCTATGTCAAAATACCCCGACCCGAAGAAGTCGGACCTCGGTAAACTTCAAACGCCGACACTTGACACAACGGAAGCACCTAGTCTCATTATCCCTTCCTGTAAACAGGAGTAAACGCGGGAAGCTCCGATCGTGAAAGCTCCACGAAGGTTCGAGGAAGCGCCCAAATACGAATAAACTCCCTAGTGGAAGTCATCCATATTCATCCTAAAAGGGATATCTACATCAAGGTAAATACGGACCCCCGAGTACCCAAAGATGACCTTCATTCGGGGTAACATTGTCGAAGGCTCCGAAATTCGATGCATGATCTCCAAACAACTCGGTGGGCATAGGTAGTCTAGAGCTATCAGAATCAATCCAAGATTGGTCCGAAGTACAACGATGGGTCGGAGGAAATTCATGTAGATCAGCACAAGATCAGATGAGCGCCCATGCTCAATTCAAATATAAGCGGTCAACAAACAAAGGAAGGCATTCCAAGGACCTCAAAGGGCTTGGGAGCATATAGAAGCAAAGCAAAGTATGGAAGACAGAAATCAACAAAATATATTCTTATTCATAAAAATTTGCGTACAAGCAGCCCTCAAGGGGTCGTTACATACAATTACAAAGTCCTATAAGAGTCCATTCCTAGAGGAAGGGCAAAAGGATGGACACGTTAGATGAAAGCCCGAAGACCAATCCACCTTCGAAAGTCAACAAGAGGCACCTCTGGAGTTCTATCCTAGGAAGTTTCATCCCATCTTTCCACATTGATTTCCCCAAAAGGCAAGGAAAGTGGAAAGGACGGATGAAAAAACACCATATCTTTCATAGACTCGAGGACCTTCTTTGGCCAAGGAAACCTCGGAGAGACGGCATACTGAACAATCCTTAATCTCTCTGGCACGGCAACTTTGAATCCATTTCTTGGGACGTCCATCCGTGCGAGCCCCACCCTCGGAGTGGAGCGTCACATCGAGCCGAGGTATGAAGGTGAGCAGCGGTGTCTAATCCGAGCTCCCTTTTGAGCAGTGCTGCATAATCCGAATAGTTGTCTACATAAAGGGACTCCCCGTCCCCTATCACCTCGGTATAGCAACATCAACAAGGGATAGCATACTGATGATCACAGTAATAGCGGGATAACACACTTATGTAGACGAAGGGAGACCCCGGCAAAAAGCAACAATGTAGTCTGGGGGAACTCCTTCGAACGGCCATAAAGTCATAAGCCCATTACATGATGTTCACAGGTAAAAAGAAATAAGAGGAAGTAAAAATCAAGCAAGCCAGCGGAAGCATTCATATAGGAGAAACAATGACAAGGCATCCCTCCATTTGTAAGGGATTACGACACGATCATCTATGTTATAGAAGATTTACAAACGGGCACAGTTAATGCATCAATGAAAAACTGAACCGGCTGCGGTACCTCCACTTTGGGAAGCAATAATAAGGGAGTGCAATTAATGAGGTCGAAAAGCACGAGCCATGGGTCGCATCATCGATATGGTGTCGCCGAAAGAGCTTAAGTGGTCAAGTGTCACAATCATTTCCCATCACCTTGTTATGGGAAACGCAGAGAATATCTGTACGTGGAGAAATTAGAAGACTTTATTTTTCACTAACGAGACACTTCAGAAGCATGCCTCGGGACCCCGAGGGCAGAGTTGCGATTGAGTTCTCCACCGCGAGACTCGACGAAACCCAACGCAGAGAAAACGAAGAATGAAGCTAGGACATTGGGGGAAGCCTTCTACGCACATGGCTATATCTGACACGCCCAACCTATCTAGTGTCTATGCTAATGCATCATGTCAAGTCATCCCATCTCCGTACTTTGTATCTGACCCACACATACTTGTAGCTGAGTCTCCCCTCCTATATAAATAGGACTTGCACCACCTTGTAAAGAACTGATGTAGCTCCATTTCTCCACAAGTGCAATAATATATATATATATATATATATATATATATATATATATATTATATCTTTTCTACTAAGTGATTCATTCTCGCAGGCCCGAGGCCTCCTTGGAATTTATTATTTTCTTACTTGTTCTTCACTATATCGTCTAATATTGAAAATATAGAGACTTGCTTAATCATACCTTTAACCAATATCCAATTCCCGACTTTCCGGTAGTTGGAGATTGACATCAACGCCGACCCCGAGGTCCCATTGATAACCCCTGCACTCGGGCAACATGCACATTCAGCTTAATTACTGCCCCGTATTAGCTTGCATTTTACCATTACACTCCATGCTCTTAGCATTAACTGCATTAACAACCAGCTCGAGAATAGATCACGTATTATTGGTGTCTCATTTATAAATTTAATTGTTGTTATCATTTTCACGGTAAACAAAATCCTATGAAAGGACAAAAAATTTGTCTTTATGATTAAACAACGACAAAGAAAAAAAATTCCACATAAAATGTGAAGTTTCCTGGTTGGAAACCAATATAAATCTTTCCTCCTACATTTTTGTATTCTTTTATGTCTTAATGTATTGTATCTTTATTAGGAGAAGATATCACATAATAAAATTTTAGATTTTTTTATTTAGAACTCCTAAATATAAGAAAAGTTTTTTGATTTTATAATTTTATCCAATATAAAATTTATTTTTAAAGGGTAAAAAAAGGTGAAAGACATTTCGCTAAGCGCCTTCGTAGTTTTAGTATAGTATATATATAAAGAAATAATGTTGCTGCATGCAACCCGATCCGCAAATATATATGTAGAAATACAATTGTGGCATGTGACATGTTCTCACCATATCATCATCTATTCATATAATATTTTGTCCCTTTCTCTTCATATCATATTATATTTACGATGTTGTGACGTAAAACCCGATCTCAAATAATTATATCAATATCTGTTTCGGCGTGAGACCCAATCCAACACAATAACAATATAAAAAATATCTATAACAAACTACGGCATAATAACAATGAAACGCAACAAAAAGAGTTACACAATTAAAGTCATATTGTGGATGGGTCATTATCTAATAGCACACAAGGTCAAATAGAAAGTAATGACAATCAATAAATAAGATACTACAAAGAAGCAATTAGCAATTAAGGTATGCAACAGATAAGGCATGAATTAAACACGTAAAAACAAGTAGCAATTAAGGCATTTTAACAAATAACATGGTTCAAATACAGGGCTGAAATAATTGAAAATAATGGATAATTTTCCCAAGTCACATGCTTAATACGTGACTACGCAAATACATGCGTCACCTTGCATATATGTCATATCCATAAATAAATGAAGTTGCAAATAACCAAATCAAATCCTAGTTTCCTTAAGTAAAGACTAACCATGATAATTATCTCTTTTCGCAAATCAATCAAAACTCATCATGGCCTTTCCTTTAGAATTAGCCTACAAACCAGTAAAATCTAACCAAATATAGTTTAAGTATTTCAAAACAAGCTTTAGAAATTACCTACGAATTAAAAAGATCCGATTTTTAATGGAGTTGAAAAAAGTCAATAAAAGTCAACCTCAAGATCATCCTATCAAAACTCAAGTCCAAGGGTAGATCACGGCTACCCATAACCCCACGAGTCTATATATATTTTTTGTTTCAAAATTCGAGTCCAGTTTGACTTTCTATTCCCCAAGTTTTCATTTTTCAAAACTAAGACAAAATCCCCAAAATTGTACTTTGATTATCATAAATCTGATATTAAGTCACATATATAATCATGTAATATAGTTGAAAAGTGATCAAAACTATTTACTCAATGATTGTAGGAGAAAATTACCTCCCCAAATCACCTCCTACCGAGTCCACGGTTCTAAAATAGGAGAAATGAGATAAAATCCCATCTTTTCAGCCCTTTTGTTCAGTTGCAGATGTCGTAATTACGACACTCTCAACCCTCATAATTGTGAAGAAAGCCGTGAAGTTGCGACTCCCGAAAGCCTAAGGGAATGTCGCAAATGCAATAATGGATTCACAACTGCAAAACCTGCTCTAATAGCAAATGCAACATAATTATTGCAAATGCGAGCCTACCCCTCCCAAGCATTACTTTGCAATTGCGACTCAGGCATCGCAAATGAGACACTAAGACACTAAGCCAGCACTTCTGTTTGAATTCAAAACTGTTCTGAAACACGTCTGAAACTCACCCAAGTCCTCGGGGTTCCATACCAAGCATCAACACAAGTCTAGAAACATCATATGAACTCACTTGCATGATCGAAATACAAAAATAACAACTATAACCTCAAATCGGACATCAAAATACATGAATTTCAAAAGAAAACTCAAAAACCTTTAATATAACAACCAAGCCTCTGAAACCTATCAAACCAATCCGAATTACACCAAAATTTGCAAACAATTTTTAAATAGAAAAACAGAATTATACCAAGTCCCAAAACCAAATCCTAAACCTAATAGCCATAAAATCAACCTACAGTCAAACCTATGATGTTTCAAAACTTTCAAATTTCTAACTTTTAGCAGAACAAGTCAAATCAAGCTAGGGACCTCCCAATTCAACTCCGGCTATACGCCCATGTCCAAAATAACTACGGACATACCAAAATTTTCAAAATACAGATTTGGTATTGTTTACCCAAAATATTGACAATAGTCAACTCCAGTTGTTTTTAAAATTAAAAATCATATTTTCTTCAAATTCTTACATAAAAACTTTTCGGATAAAGAAGCGAACTGCACACGCAAATCAAGAAACATCACATGAAGTTAATAGAGTTCTCAATGACCAAGAGTACCTCTCCACTAAAGACGAGGTAACGCCGGCAATGATAAGGTCATATTCTTTGCATGACAATCCAAGATAGTATGGTAAGGTGATAACTAGTCCATCCCCAATACGACATCAAAATCAACCATGTCCAGCATTAGTAAGTTTACTCGGGTCTCAAGACCCCCAATAACAACTACACAAAAGCGATGAACACAATCTATTATAATAGAATGACCCATCAGTGTAGACACATAAACAAGAGCACCCGAAGAATCTCTAGGCATGACCAGATATAGTGCAAAATAAGATGACACATAAGTTTATGTTGACCCTGGATCAAATAGGACGCAATCATGTCTACTACAAACTAGACAGTACCTATGACAACTACATCGGAAGCCTCAGCCTCAGCCTCAGGCCTTGGTGGAAGAGCATAACACCGGGGCTGGGCCCCACCACCCTGGATTATATCTCTAGGAGGGCCTGCAGCTGGGTGGCCTCCACCTCTAACACTTACCTCCACATATAGCTTCTCTACCTCCACCTCTAGCTGGCTAGGTGGGTTGTGGAACACCTTTTGCCTGAACCATACCACGTGAACCCTACTACTACGACTGAATAACCACCAATCTCAGACCAGCCCTCCAGATTTGACCATACTCACCACAGTCAAAGCATCCACTTGATTACTGCGGCTAAGGAAAGTGAAACTGAACCTGGCGACTTGAATGACCACTCTGAAAACTCTGGAGTAGCGGTGCACTGATAGGAGCTAGTGGTGCACTATAGGGTGGAAATGTTGTACATGAGAACCACGACCACCTAATGCGCCATGAGAAACTTGAAGTGCTGACTGAAAAGGCCTAGGAGGATGGCCTCTACCATACGAATCCCTGCATCCACATGAGGCACCAAAGAATCTACCTTAATGATGAGACCTCTTAACAAACCCTTGATCACCACTCTGCGATAGAACCATCTCAACTCTCCTGGCTACATTGGGTGTCTCCCAAAAGAACTCTCACTCTCCATATCCTTATCCATCCAAAGTGGAATCGGCTAAAAAAGTCCCTCAATGAACCTCCTCGCCCTCTCTCTCTCTATCGGTGGGATGTATGATAAGAGCATGATGGGCGAAGTCGATGAATCTGTCTCATACTAAGTAACGGTCATAGAACCCTACTGGAGACGCTCAAATTGCCTCTGATAGATCTCTCTCTAGGTAATTGGCAAAAACTTCTCCAGAAAAAGCTTAGTGCTTCCACGTCAAAGATGGTGATCCGGCTTGTCTAGCCAAACAATAATCTCTCCACCAAGTCTTGGCAGATCTAGACAAGCAGAAAGTAGCAAAGTCGGTCACATTGGTCTCCACTATCCCCATATTCTCGAGAACATTATGACAACTATCTAAATAATCCTGGGAATCCTCAGAAGGCACTCCACTGAAGGTAGTAGAGAATAGTTTGGTGAACATGTCTAATCTCCACAAAGCATCGGTAGACATAGCTGCTCCATCACCGATCTAAGCTACCACACCTAGCTAAACTGCTCCAATAGGTTGAGTTGCTGGAATCGGATACTGGGGTGCCATCTGCTCCGCTGTGCGGGTAGAAGGAGTCTGCTACCCTTCCTCCAGCCTGAGAAACGGATAGTGCTACAAGAAGCAATCGTACCGGAGTGACACTCTCTATAAGGCCCACTAGGCGGACCAGAGCATCTTGGAGTTCTAGGGAAGGAATGAACCCATCTAGAACATGAGTTACTCCTACTGGAAATTCCGAGTGATAACTGTGAATTGTACATGTTTTATACCCTTTCATACATGTGCTTTCTGCATTAATTGTTATAAATCAGTCCTGAAATGCTTACAAGTGTACTTGATTGTAGGTTTGAGCGACAAAATGATAAATATCAAAATATAACTGATGTGGGGGCCAAAATGACCTGTGTGGTCCGCACTAAATTGCAACGCGGCCGCACAGGAGAGTTCAGAGGTTGAGTAAAATGCAAGGCTACTCTGCAAGGTCCGCACTAATTTGCCACACGGCCCCGCGGGTGAGTTCAGAGACCATGCAAGTTGAAGTAAAGCTACACGGACCGCAATAATTTCTACGTGGTCTACGCTGATTGAGGTTCAGAGACCCGAAAATGAAAGGCAAATCAGTGCATTCCACATGGGTAAATGTTTAGAGAGTCCAAATTTTAGCAATCTATCCCACGCGGCTGCGTCTCTTTTCTACGCGGTATGCGTGGCTCGGCCTTCGCGGCCGCGTCAAACAAATACGTGGTCCGCATCCCCAGTTCCAAAAGCAAAGAAGTGAAGACCAATTGCCTTTCGTGGCCGCGTGACATTTGTACGCGGTCCGCGTTAGACCCTCTCGGATATTTTTGTCCGGTTTCTTTTTGTGTAATATAATAGCATATTTTACATTTTTAGGTTAAGTTAGGATTTTTAGAATAGCTATTGAGTTCGAGATTTCATATTGTTAGCCTATTTTGGGAGATTTTTTTTAGTTTTCAAATGGATTCAAGTAGATTATCAATATAGTTAATTATTATGTCAATTTAATCTAATACTTCTTTAACATATGTTACTGTTATTGCTAGCCAAACCCATTAGCTACGGTTGTGGCTTAACCCTAGTGTGTGTAATTAATGGGTGTGATTATTTAGTGCATGAATGTTGTTGGGTAATTGTTATTTAAATTAATCTTATGTTTTCACTAAGATTTGGTGGTTGCAAACACTAAGTCTAGCTTAGTGGGTCATGACTCTTCTTGAGAAAGAGAATCTATGACCCCAAGATTAATTCCAACAAGGAATTGGGATGGACCCATGAGAATTGTTGTACCGATTGACGGGTTAAACCGTGAGAGATTAATTACCCAACTTCAACCATAATTTGCTTTGGCTAATTATCCTACCCAATTGATTTCGAGAGAGTCGATTGGGCAAAATCACTCTCTCTGCCGAGAGGTGTGAGAGTGGGTGCAAAAGTGCAATGGTTATAGCATAAATCCCATATTCATCATTTGTGCATTAGGAATCTCTACCTGTTAGTTGACCACCTAGTTACATGCCATGACCCTAGTGCCTTTCTCTATATTACATACATCTAGAATCTTTACCTTAGCATAATTTAGTTTTATAATCATAGTAGATAAATTGTAGTTATTACCTAAAAGAAAATAAAAAACGTTGGAAGATCAATTAGGAGCCAAAACACACTTCTAGGCTTAGCAAATACTCAACTCCAAGTTGAAGCTCTCTTTGGAAATCGATCTCAATATCACTATCGGGTAAAAGTATCCGCGCCCACTCTTTCTTAGGATTGAGTCCGCATCGATCACTTTTTGGCGCCGTTGCCGGGGAGCTTTACTGTGTTTGACTATTTGTTGGCTAGTTTTGTGTTTTACTTCTTTTTCCTTCTTTTTACTTACTTTGTTTGTGTTAATTTACTCAGGTACCAATGGCTTTCTATGCACATGATCCTATTAATATGGGAGTGGAGAAGGTGGAGGACGTGGAACATGTGGATATTTTACCCCAAGCACAAAGATGGGGTAGAAATGCTAATGACAACTTACTAGACTCTTCTCCACCTCCACCAAGAGTAGCTCCAAAAGTTCTACCCAATCAAGGGTATGCAAGTGCAATAGTTCCTCCCCGAATCCGGGTGGGGAACATCCAAATCACCAATGTAACGCTTACTTTTCTAGAACAATGGGGGCATTTCACAAGCGCCTTGGACCAAAATGCCTACAAGCATTTTGAAAGGATTTGTGGATACTTGTTGGGGGAGCAAGCAGACAAATGTTTTGGAAGATGCACTGAGGTTAAGTCTTTTTCCCTTCTCACTTCGGAGGAAGGCACTGGATTGGTTGGAAAGACTGCCAAATCATTCCATCACTACGTGGGATGAGCTAGCGAATAAATTCATTGCAAAGTTCTTATCACCTGGTCATATGGCGGCTCTTAGAGATGAGATCCTAGCTTTCAAGAAAGAGCCGACGGAGCCTTAACATGAGATATGGGAGAAATTTTGGACGATGGTAAAAGATTACCCCCAACAACGATACTTCATCGGCATGGCAAAGCCGGGCTAATGTTCCTCAAGTTGATCCAAATGTTATACACTTGCATAAAGAGTTGCATGATCACGACCAAGCCATTGCCGAACTCACAACAGCAATGAACCAATTGGCTAAGGCGCAACTTCAACAAGTTCAAAATTCTCGCCAAGTCAATGTCATGAAGGGAGTGAATATGATGGAAAGAAGGCTAAAAGGGCAACAACAACCTCAAGAAAATTTTTACAACTATGATGATTGTGGTTGATATTCTGATGAAGGTTTTGATGATCAAAGTGAGGAAGTTCAATATGTCAACAACTACCAAGGGAATAAAGGGAATCAACAATGGAGACCTCAAGGTAATTGGGGTAATCAACAAGGTGGGAATTTGAATTACAACAACAATCAAGGAGGCTATTGGGGAAACAATAACTCGGGGAATCAAGGTAATTGGAATGGGAACAAAAATTGGAATAACAACAATGGTGGTCAAGGTGGGTGGAATAATAATGGTTGTCAAGGTAATAGGGGGCAATTGTTTCAAAGGGCTCCGATGTACCAACAACCGAACAACCTACCTCTATTCCCTTTTCAAGGTCCAAGTTCTTTCGGAAATGATTTGGGTAGAATTTAAAATATGTTTGAGCACATGTTGAAAAAGAATCAAGATTCCAAATTCTAAATTGTCATCTCATAATACATCCATCTGAAACTTAGAAGTGCAACTTGGACAACTTTCTCAATCTTTAAGCACTCGCCCTAAGAGTGCGCTACCAAGTGATACGGTAGTAAATCCTAAGGGTGGAAACACAAATCAAGTGATGCCAGTTACAACAAGGAGTGGAAAAAGCGGTGATGTGTATGCTTCAAGAGGAAAGAGTGTTGTAGATTTGGATGTTGAGTTGCATGATAATAATGTGCCAATGAATTTTAATCATGGGATGGATAACCGTGTGAACAATGATATGCGGATTGACATAGATGATGAGGGTAAGGAGGAGACTCGAGAGGCCGTGAACCCCTCCAGGGAACACATGATTTATATGCCAGAACTGGGGCTGCCAAAAGCTAAGTCACCCTCGCCTAGGCCTCCTCCGCCATATCCTCAAAGATTGGAAAATCACAAGAGTGACCATCAATTCAAAAAGTTCATAGATATGATGAAGAGTCTTACCATTAATGTTATGTTGGTTGAGGCACTTGAGCAGATGCCAGGGTACGCAAAATTTGTGAAAGAGTTGGTCACGAAAAATAGATCCATGGAATGTGAGACAATACCAATGACGCATCAAGTGAGTTCAATAATGCATTCAATGGCCCCGAAACTTGAAGATCCGGGAGCTTTCACTATCCCCTGTACTATTGGAAGTGCGGATTTTTTCAAACCTCTTTGCGACCTAGGGGCAAGCATAAACTTCATGTCACATTCTGTCTTTAAGACATTGGGGATTGGGCAACCTCGTGCTACTTCAATGCGGCTTCAGATGGCGTACGGGTCAATGAAAAGACCCTTGGGTATAGTAGATGACGTCCTTGTGCATGTTGATAAATTCATCTTGCCAGCCGACTTCGTGATACTAGATTATGAGGCAGACTTCAAAGTCCCAATTATCCTTGGAAGGCCTTTCTTAGCTACGGGGAAGACTTTGGTCGACATCGAGGCGGGAGAGTTGACATTTCGTGTTGGTGATGAAAAGGTGGTGTTTCCGGTGTGCAATTCCATGAAGCAGCCTAACAGCACTGAGGTGTGCTACTTTGTTCACATTCTCACTGCTGTGATAATGGATGAAACAAGCACTATGATTGATGTCAAAGATCCACTTGTGTCCACACCTTTAGATCGTGAGATGAACTATTACTCAAGTAGAGTGATGTGCATAGATGCTTTTCATACCATGGAATTGTGTGAGCACAGTAAGAGGCCATTGGACCTTGATCAAATGGAAAGTCTCCTAGAGAAGCCAGCAAACTATGTTTCTTCGGTGCTTGAGATAAAACAAATTGAGCCACATATGTGTCTCACAACTATTGAGCCTGATGCTATCTTCAATGGAGACTACCTGCAGCAGAGAAGGAAAGGATACCTTCTTTTCATGATGTTGTTGGTCCCACAAGGCCCAACACAGGTTGACAGTTTTGCATGAACCATGGTAATCTTAATAAAGTGATGTACAATGATTATTAACAATTGTTCTTCATTGACCGGGCGATTCACAAACTTGCTGGGCCTGCATTTTATCAATTCTTGGAGAACTTTATGATGGCCACTTGGTGGCGTTTCTTGATTTGAAGAAGTATAATGGTAACATGCGTCATGCCGCGACGTTAAATCAGGCGCTTCATGGGAGGCAACCCATGTCTTTTGTTTTTCTTTGTTTTTCTGTTATAGAGTAGGATTTTTGAGCTGATAGTTTGTGAAGTGTTTTAGGGATAATGTTGGACCAACACAGGACAAAGAACAAAAATGATAAGTCTCTGAATGTTCCCTACGCAGTCGCACACCAAAATAGTGCGGTCCTGTAGGTTTGGGCAGTTGAGGGCCAAGTCTCAGAAGGTGCACCGTAGTCCGCATCCATTTCTGTGCGATCCGCGTATGAGAACTTGAAAATGACATGCTCTATGATAAAATCCCACGCGGCCGCAGACTAATACAATGCGGTCTGCTGGGAAAAGTTGAGATCATCAAGTCTCTGATAACTTCCACGTGGTCGCGCACCAAATCAATGCAGTCCGCGTGGGTTGAGCAGCCAATGTGAACAAGGGAAATGGATTTCGGGTGGCTAATGGATCGACTCTGGAGTTCGATGAAGAGCTGGAGTTGCTGCTTCTGGTATTTTTGCTTCTGTGAATTTGGGAGCGAAAAAGCAGCCCCACAAAGGTGAAGAATTGAACCACAGAAGCGGTTAGGACCAAAAGTGGAGAGGACCACAGATGTGGTCGAGCACCAGCAAAAGTGGGACCGCACCTGCGGTCAAAGAGTCGCAGAAGCGGATTGGAGGGCCTGGTGAGTTATCCACAGAAGCGGAAGTGGAGACGCCCCTGCGGAACCGCAGAGGCAGTCTAGAGGCCGCATGTGCGGAAATAGCTGGAAGCAGAAGGGTTGTTTTAAAAGTCGAGAATTGGCCATTTCTCTCATATTTTCTTGGCTTGGGGGCGATTCTTTGAGGAATCAAGAGAGGAATTCATTCATCAATGATAAAGTAAGCTAATCCCACCTATTTTCAGTTAAATACATTGATTATGTTTAGATTTTAGCATTTAAATGGGTAGAAAATTGAGGGTTATAGGAAGACCTAGAAAATTAGTGTTCTTGAATTTTGACCACGATTTTGAGTATGGAATTATGAGAAAATCTTATATTTGACTCCTGAGTTCATGGGTAAGCTTTATCTTTGAGAAATTTTAGATTTCGGGCATGTGGGCCCAAGGGCATTTTTGTCAACTTTTTGTTCGGGGTTATGAATTGTTACAAATTGGGTTGTAAAGTTTAATCGAGAATATATTGATGGATTTGTATGACCATTGGATAGTTTTGGAGCATTGTGTGGTGGTTCAAGACTTCGGAAGAATGTATTATGCTGGTCATTGGTCTTCGGAGAGCGGTGAGTCTCCTTTCTAACCTTGCGAGAGAGAATTGTCCCCTTAGGTGAGTTAAATGGTTATGTTCTTTTATTTTTGCGGGCTATATATGCACGAGGTGCCGAGAGTCCGTGCGTAGCTAGTATTATGCTATTGTCCGGGTAGTCTAGGACCCAAAAGCATATTATACTTGGGATATTTGCAATATTGCTGACACTTGAATTGTTAAAATCAAATTGAACTAGTAAATGAATTTCAAAAACGATTAGACTTCATTTTCTTAAATTGCTTAAAAGTGAATTTGGTTTTTATTTGATAAGATGTTCCCCGATAATTTCTTAATTGATTGTTTGAGCATGTATTCTTGTGTGTACCTGCGTCGTATGGATGATTCACGAGCAGAGTATTTGTTTACATTATATTGACCTCGTCGCATAGATGACCTGCGAGCGGGGGAAATAGATGCATCTATTGGTTCGGGCCATTCAACCCTTGACGGTGCCCAATTTACATTTCTGTTGGAACGGCCAGTCGCCTCGGCATGATATGTGCATGTTTATATTGCTTACTTGAAGTACCTGATGTTGATATTGCCTTTTGGCCTGACATAAATCGCTGAAGACAAAATAAAAGAAATCTTGAAAGTCCTTTGTTTATTATTAATGGCATTTACTTGTTTACAGCTTTTTGAACTAGAGAATGCTATATAAATCCATGAATTCCTCACATTTTAGTATATTATTATTGGACCATTAGTAAGTGTCAAAGTGACCATCGCGTCTCTACTTCTTCAAGGTCAGGCGGGATATTCACTAGGTACATGTTGTTTTCGTACTTATACTACACTTGCTGTGAATTTTGTTGCACATGTATATGTAACTCCAACAGCCTACTAGGCATAGATGCATAGATGATTCTGGGTCTAGATGAGATGCATCATTCGAAACGGCTGTAGCTAGACCAGTGTACTGTATTTACTTCTTGTCCACTATATTTCGGACGGGTGTTGTATTTGGTTCTCTTACAAATAGATGCTCATGCACTTGTGACACTCGGTTCTGAGATGGTTTGAAGTATTGTATTAATTCTTTAACAATTAAATTTGATTTGAAACTTTATTCTTTAAAAATTTCTAAATATGGAAGGAAAATCCTACATTTCAAAAGTGTTAAAACAAGATTTTGATTAATAAATTTGACTGGCTTGCCTGGAAGCAGTGTCCGATGCCACCACGACCCTTAGTGGATTTTGGATTGTGACAACATGGTATCAGAGCGCTAGATTTCCATCGGTCTCAGGAGTCATGAGCAGGTCTAGTGAAGTCTCACGGATCGGTAAGGAGATGTCTGTACTTATCTTAGGGGGGCTACAAGGCTGTTAAGAGTACTTCCCTTCTTTATTCCCTTATCGTGCGGTTCGATTCTTTTGAGGCTTATGCCTTTTATTCCTTCCTACTAAATCCTACATGATGCGAGCGATTGTTAAAAATGGAGAATTTGAAGAATTGAAATGGTAGTACAAATGTGGTGCGGGATGATTTTTCCGGTATACTTGATTGGACTATTACAGTCGTCTTATGGAAGTATATTCTGTTGTTTCATCTCGGTAATAGAACTTCTAAGAGCCTTGAAGCTAGACATAGGTTTCCATGATGCTTATGAGCGATTATTCAGCAGTGTTGTTGTGATGGTACGATGTTTGCCCACATGTCGGGAAAGTGAATGAATTGGATAGAGGTCTACTCACTGTGTAATCAAGGGATTCAATATCTATTCCTGGCAGGGGAAAGTCAGTAAAACTAAGGATGGTCAGATGTAGACTGGTGGAAGTAATGAGACTTGGTATTTGTGAGCGTGGTGGATCTTTTCTTCTATGAAGGGGTGTCGTGGTCCTGATTGAACATACTAAGTTTGTTGGTGTTATAATTCTTCTAAAATTCGCATTTAAAGTAAGATATTGTAAAATAGTATTGGAGATACAACTGTCATATATAGCATGGTGCGGTGGTTTAAGATCGAATCAGAATTCCTAATATTTACGGATCGATAAAGATGAGCTTCAAAAAGGTTTATAATTAGCCGCAATTGCGGGTTCAAGTGCCACGAAGATAGAGTTTATTTAAGGCATTAAATGAGCATCAAAGTTTGAGGAAAGACGTGTAAAGTGTCAGGTGGTGTCAAAATTTCCTAGATGGCCAGGTATGTGAAGCAACGGTCAAGTAATTGATTAATAAATCAAGTTTGCCCAAAGTGGGAGAGTGGCAGATGGTACATATGGGCTTGGGAAGTAGGATGACTACGCACCAAAAGAGAGTTTGGAATGATCTGGGATTTAGAAACTAGCCATTGAAGTATGCGGATGTAAATTGAACTATGGGCTATTATGCGGTAGGAGATTTGGTATACCTGGAAGGAGCTACTTGAAATGAAGAAGGACGCAGCATAACCTTGAATTTGGAAAGGTGTTTCCGCACATTTAAATGATGATCGTAAGGAGTAATTTGAGTAGGTGAATTGTTGGATGCATGCTATGGTCGGTCATATTGGCTCATGCTCAGCGTTGGTAAAAGATTCAGGATTTATGCTTTGTATGGATACAGGTTTCAAAGGAAGTGATTTTACCGGGTGCTTCGCCGTGAGGGTATTCGCGTGTTATAAGATTTATGAAATTAATTATATTCTGGACCAAGTCATAGCGGGCGGATCTCAATAACGTCCCTAGTAGATCCCAAGGGATAAAGTGTGGTGCCTAATGATTTCAAGCCTACGAGTACAGTTAAAAGTGAAGCTTTGTAGCAACTTATCAGTAGGTGCCAAAATGTTCTATGATATTTTGACTTGTGATGTAGCATTTGAGTGATATGGAATAGTTTTTGGGAATTGAGACAGCCTGGTCTCATGATTCAAGGTCACTCGTGGTGAGTGTAAATGGAGTATGTTATATGTTGAATGGAGTAAGTATTACTTCTAACGCAAGCAAGGATAATTTAGAAGAGGATAGAATGATTAGCCATTGTTGAATTAGTATATTGGGGGCAGCGATCATCTCATTGCGCATGACCAGTTTATGTGTATGATTTGTGGTTGTACGTGTGAGTCTAGTCGGCCGCCATAATCGATATTAATTAGAAACATTCTTCTGTTACGGCTTGTTAAGTGGAAGCGGATTCCGGAAGGGCTATGGTGGCTTGGACCACTGCTTTCAAATTTTCATATTTTATGGTTATGGGAATTTTCCTGTGTGTTAGTATGATTCTCCTGTAGTGAGTTACGTGAAAAGTTCTTATATGATGAAGAACTAAAATATTGATGGCTTCGGAGTTACGAGGAAAATCATGTCCTATCGTATGTTGGCATGTTGGGTGTCGTGAGTAGCATGGAAATTCGAAGTGAGGATCGAGGTTGCAGTTGGTGCAGGCAAGAACGTCACGGGCTTAGATGAGCAAGGAAAGGGTTGAATGATCAATGTAAATTGGTGTTGCCTTCAGCGTCTCATGAGATCGATGGTTTGAGAAAAAGGCTTTTCATCCTAGTTAAGGATTCTTCATCGTTTTGCAGCGTTAGTGCGGCCGGTTGTTTGGATGAGCGGACCCGTTATTTATTTCGGAAGATTGTGGGAGTGTGTCCCACGGGAATATTGTATATGTGTGACATGTAGTCACTTGATTGACAAAAGATTTAACCAAGTATCAGGATTGTGGTAATATCATTAATTTGAGAATTTAGGTCTGGAGGGCACTTTTGTTATCGGGTTATGAACTGAGGAGGTTGCTCCAGTTACGATGGTTGTTCTTTAGAGTTATGAGGAAAGGGAGTTACTATGGACCTTTGAAAGTTTATTAGCCAAGTTGGTGCAATCAGAAATTAGCTTGAGATCAGAGTATTGATTTATATGTGAACAGGGCTGAATATCATGCCAGTTATGTACGTTTCAGTGAGCGTTCCTTTTGGCGGGACAGTCGGGGTGTTATTTTGTCATCAGCTATTCCAGGCATTGATGTATTGTGACGTATGAGTAATGAGATGGCTTGATAAATTTGTATGTGTTGAGGTTTCGCGTGGCGATGATGTTATTTGAGAAGAATGGCTCTTCATAATCAGATCTTGTATCGCACCTTTGTCGTTCCCACGTTTGTGGATCATAGCGCTATATGTCTCCCTTGGCAATGGTATTATACACTTAAGTGTTTATGACCGATGTCCAATATTTTGCTGTAATGAGAAATGTAGCTCGGCGTACATCTCCTTATGTGAGTTCTATTTGTGGATCGGGTGGAACGCCACAACTGTGTGATGTTCTGTATAGTTCCCCTATTTCCCCTTATGTGTTTTGTTTCCCATTTTTTGAGGAAGGCTCGTTTTAGCTGTGAGCCCGCATCGCACGTAAGATTCGCGAGCGGGGTGTCCGTTTAGCATGTTGCTCGCATCGTATATATGATTTGCGAGCGGTTTAACTAGATCTCCTTTTCAGAGTTCATTTTCCTTTTGTATCACATTCTAGTTGGTAGCCTATTAGCACATGGTAGCGTCATATGGGACTTTTTATGGTGTCCAATGTGTCTTATTTCCTGACTAGTTTGTACTCTGTGACGGGATTATTGGATTTAGGATCAATCAAATTTGATTATATGAAGTATATTAAGGAGCAAAGATCATTATTTCGTTTAAAATGTGGTAATTTTTCTATTTAGAAGTATAGACTCAATGATTGGTTGACTCGGCAGATGATTATGAATATCGACACATCTCATCCATCGTGGATGTATTGTAAGAGTTAGAGTAAGAATTGCATGTGACATGATGTGTAATGGGAGCATCTGATTCGTTGAATTTTGGCTAAGTTGATCAGAAAATATTATCGTGGTCCTGTGGATTAAGTGTTTCAAAGTAAGAATACATCAAGGTTATGGAGTCATGTTGGGTACATCATGTGGTGAATGATTTGGTGATCTTATGTTTAAAATAGGCATGGCATAGAATTATGGATGTTGGAACTGGGCGCTTAGTTGCTTGAGTGAAAGGGAATATCTTTAGAATTTGTCGAGCTAATATGCTCAGCTGTGTTGTGGTATCATGTGAAGGTGCATGAGGTTTTAAGCAGTGATTTCAGGCTACTTCTGTATAATTCTCAGTACGTTCAAGGACGAACGTTTGTTTAAGTGGGAGAGAATGTAACGACCCTACCAGTCGTTTTGAGCCCTAGCACGTTATTCAGCGGTATGAGGCCATGAGCAGCTTCATTTAAGGTAATATGACTTGTACGCATGCTCAGAATTGAATTTCGGGAAGTTCGGAGTTGATTTGGGAAGAGAATTCTCATTAGGGAAGCTTAAAGTTTAAAGAATGAACTAGGATTGGATTTTTGAGTAAACGACCTCGAAGTCGGAGTTTGAATGTTCCAGCAGGTTTGTATGATGATTTCGGACTTGGGCATATGCCCGGTTTGGGTTTTGGATATCTCGGGAGCATTTTGGCGCCTATTGTGGAAGTTAGCATTTTGGAAGGAATTTCATTAGTTTGGCTTGAAGTGCATTTCAGCGTTATCAATTTCCGTTTGGGATTCCGATACTGGGATAAGCTACGTATGGTGATTTGATAGTTGGGCGAGCGATCGGAAGTGAATTCAGAGGCCCGTAGGTCATTTTGAAGCCATTTGGCTAAAGATAGAAAATTGAAGGTTTTGAGGAGTTTGACCGAAAGTGGACTTTTTGATATCGGGGTCGGAATCCAATTTCGGAAGTTGAAGAAGGTCTGTAATGTTAAATATGACATGTGTGCAAAATTCTAGGTCAATTGGACATGATTTGATAGGTTTAAACATCAGATGTAGAAGTTGGAAAGTTCGAAGTTGATAAAGCTTGAATTGGAGGTTGATTCATGATTTTTGCATTGTTTGATGTGATTTGAGGCCTCGAGCAAGTCCTTATTGTGTTTTCGGACTGGTTGTTATGATTGGTTGGGTTTTCGGGGGCCTTGGGTGGATTTCGGATGGCTAGCGGATCAAATTTGGAGTTTGAAGAAGAGCTGGAGCTGCTGCTTCTGGTACGTCCGCTTCTGCGGATATAAGACCACAGAAGCATCCCCATAGAGGCGAAGAATTGAACCGCAGAAGTAGATATGATCAAAACTGGAGAGGACCGCAGATGCGATCGAGCCGCCGCAGAAGTGGGACTGCACCTGCAACCAAAGAGTCGCATAAGCAAATTGGAGGCCTGGTGAGTTATCCGCAAAAGCAGAAGTGGAGACGCACCTGCGGAACAGCAGAAGCGGTCTGGAGGCCGTAGGTGAAGAAATAGTTGGAGGCGCGAGGGTTGTTTTAAAAGATGGGAATTGGCTATTTCTCTAATATTTTCTTGGCTTGGGGCGATTCTTGGATGATTCAAGAGAGGAATTCATTCATCAATGATAAGGTAAGCTAATCCCACATATTATAAGTTAAATACATTGATTATGTATAGATTTTAGCATGTAAATGGGTAGAAAATTGAGGGTTAAAGTAAGACCTAGAAAATTAGTGTTCTTGAATTTTGACCACAATTTTGAGTCTGGAATTAAGAGAAAATAATATATTTGACTTCATGAGGTCTTGGATAAGATTTATTTTGGAGAAATTTCGGATTCCGGGCATGTGGGCCGAAGGGCATTTTTGTCAACTTTTTGTTCGGGGTTATGACTTGTTAAAATTGGGTTGTAAAGTTTAGTTGAGCATATATTAATGAATTTGTATGACCATTGGCTAGTTTTGGAGAATTGTCTGTGGTTCGAGCCTTCGAAAGAATGTAGAATGTCGATCATGGGTCTTCTGACCGAGGTGAGTCTTCTTTCTAACCTTGTGAGAGGGAATTATCCCCTTAGATGAGTTAATTGGTTATGTGTTGCTATTTGTGGGGATACTTATGCACGAGGTGATGAGAGTCCGTGCGTAGCTACTATTATGCTATTGTCCGGGTAGTCTAGGACCCAAAAGAACGCTATACTTGGGATATTTGCGATTTTTTTGACATTTGTATTGATAAAATCGAATTGAAATAGTAAATGAATTTAAAAAATGATTAGACTTCCTTTTCTTAAATTGATTGAAAGAGGATTTGGTTTTTATTTGATAAGATATTTCTTATTTGACTGTTTGAGCATGTATTCTTGTGTATACCTGCGTCACATGGATGATTCGCGAGCATGGTATTTATTTACTTTATGTTGACTGCATCACACGGATGATTCGCGAGCGGGGGGGAAATAGATGCATCTATTGATTCGGGTCGTTCGACCCTCGGCAGCGCACAATTTATGTTTCTGTTGGATCGGGTCATCGCGTCAGCATGATATGTGCATGTTTATATTGCTTACTTGAAGTAGATGATGTTTATATTGCCTTTTAGACTGACATAAATCGCTGAAGATAAAAGAAAAGAAATCTTGACAATCGTTTGCTAATTATTAATGGCGTTTACCTATTTTACAGCTTTGTGAACTAGAGCATGCTATGTAAATCCGTGAATTCCTCACATTTTAGTATATTAATATTGAACCATTAGTGAGTGTCAAAGTGTCCATATCCTCTCTACTTCTTCGATGTTAGGTGGGATAAGCAACGGGAACACATTGTTTTCGTACTCATAATACACTTGTTGTGCATTTTGTTGCATAGGTATATGTAACTCTAGTGTCCTACTTAGCATAGCAGCACGGATGATTCTGGGACTAGGTGAGCTGCATCATTTGAGACATCTGCAGCTAGAGCAGTCCCTTTCAGTATACTGTATTTACTTCTTGTCCACTGTATTTGGGACGGATCTTGTATTTGATTCTCTTATCAGTAGATGCTCATGCACTTGTGACACCGGGTTCTAGGATGGTTTGAAGTATCGTTTTAACTGTTTAACATTTAAATTTGATTTGAAACTTTATTCTTTAAAAATTTCTAAATATAGAAGGAAAATCCAAGATTTCAAAAGTGTTAAAAATGAGATTTTGATTATGTAATTTGGTTGTCTTGCATGACAGCAGTGTCCAGTGCCACCACGACTCTTACTGGATTTTGGGTTGTGACAACATGGCATTAGAGTGCTCGGTTCCCATCGGTCTCACGAGTCATGACCAAGTCTAGTAGAGTATCATGTATTGGTACAGAGACGTCTGTACTTATCCTCGGGAGGCTACAAGGCTGTTAGGAGTACTTCCCTTCTTGATTCCCTTATCATGTGGTTTGATTCCTACTCAATCTTACGCGACGTAAGCGCTTGTTAGAAATTGAGAATATGAAGAATTGATATGGCACTACAAATCTGGTGCAGGATGATTCTCCCTGTATAGTTGTTTGGACTATTGTAGTCACCTTATGGAAGGATATTCTATTTTTGCGGCTTAGTAACAGAACTTCTTAGAGCCTTGAGGCTAAGCACAGTTTGTCATGATGCTTACAAGAGACTATTCCGCAGTGTTGTTGTGGTGGAAGGATTTTTGCCCACGTATCGGGGAAGTGAATAAATTGGAGGGAGGTCTACTCAGTGTGTAATCAAGGGATCCAGTATTTATTCCCAATCGGGAAAGTCAGTCGGACCAAGGATGGTCACATTTAGACTGGTGGAAGTAATGAGACTTGCTATTTGTAAGCGTGGCCGAGCTTTTCTTCTATGATGGGGTGTCTTGGTCCTGGTTGAACGTACTAATTTTGTTGGTGTTATAAATCTGCTATAATTCGCCTGTAAGGCAAGATATTGCAAAAAAAGTATTGGAGATACAGCTGTCAGATATCACATGGTGCGGTGCTTTAAGATCGAATCAGAATTCCTAATGTTGACGGATCGATAAAGATGTCCTTCGGAAGGGTTTAAAGTTATCAGCATTTGGGGGCTCAAGTGCCAAAAAGATAGAGTTTATTTAAGGTAGCAAATATGCAGTAATATTTGAGGAAAGACATGTGGGAAGTGTCAGCTGGTGTCAAAATTTCCTAGAAGTCCAGGTTTATGAAGCAACTGTCAAGTAATTGATT
Source organism: Nicotiana benthamiana (assembly GCA_034376525.1). Taxonomy (NCBI): domain Eukaryota; kingdom Viridiplantae; phylum Streptophyta; class Magnoliopsida; order Solanales; family Solanaceae; genus Nicotiana; species Nicotiana benthamiana. Next base: position 102,665,380 of record CM067328.1, on the reverse strand, counting down.
AAAGAAGCGAGTTTGCCAAAGTGGGAGAGGGACGGATGTTGCATATGGGCTTGGGAAATTGGATGACTATGCGCCAAATGAGAGTTTGGAATGATCTGGGATTTTAGTGACTGGCCATCGAAGTCTGCGGATGTAAATTGAAGTATGGGACATTATGCGTCAGGAGATTTAGTATATCGTGAAGAAGCTGCTTGGAATGAAGAAGGACGCAAAATAACTCTGAATTTGGAAAGGTGTTGCCACACATTTAATTGAACCATAAGGAGTAATTTGAGTAGGTGAAATGTTGGATGCATGCTATGGTCGGACATATTAGCTCATGTTCATACATGGAAAAAGGTTCAGGATTTATGCTTTGTATAGATACAGGTTTCAGACGAAGTGATTCCGCCGGGTGCTTCGTCGAGAGGGTATTCGCTTGTTATAAGATTTATTAAATGAATTATACTCGGGACCAAGTCAGAGCGGGCGGATCTCAATAATGGCCCTAGTAGATCGCAAGGGATAAAGTGTAGTGCCTAATGATTTCAAGCCTATGAGTACAGTTAAGAATCAAGCTTTGTAGAAGCTTATGAGAAGGTGCCTAGAATGTTTTATAATATTTTGACTTTGGTGTAGCATTTGAGTGATATGGAAGAGTTCGTGGTAATTGAGTCTGCCTGGTCTCGTGATTCAAGGTCACTCGGGTTGAGTGTAAACGAAGTATGTTATGTGGTGAATGGAGTTAGTATTATTTCTAAGGCAATCAAGGATAAATTGGAAGAGGATAGAGCGATTAGCAATAGTTGAATTGGCATATTGGGGCAAGCGATCAGCTCATTCTGCGTGATCAGGTTATGTGTATGATTTGTGGCACAATGTGTGAGGCTAGTTGGTCTCCAAAATTAATGTTATTCAGAAGCATTCTTCTGTTACGGCTTGTTATCTAGAAGCGGATTCTGGAAGGGCTATGGTGGCTTGGACCACTACTTGCAGATTTGCATATTCTACGGTTATGAAAATTTACCTATGTCTCTACAAGAGAACATGCCATTAGCTAGAAACCAAAATCCTAGCTAAATTACCAAGATCCTTGCTAACTTCGTTTTAGCTAGGAAATTGATCTTAGCTAAATTCCGTAGCTAATATGCTCTTAGCTAAATTTTTGCTAGGAAATTATGTTATCTATTGCTAATATAGCTAGGGATATTTGCTTGGGACTAATCCTTAGCTAGGACATATGGTAGCTAAATTCCATGCAAACTTTGTTTTGTCAATATTGACTTTTTTGAAGCTTAGCTAGGCTATTAGCTATGGACTTATTCCATGCTATTATTTGCTACGACTAGGCTAGCTAAATTCCAAGCAAATTTTGCCTGGTGAGCATTGATTTCATTAAAACATAGCTAGGAATAGCCCTAGCTAAACTTACAAACATTCTAGCTAGATTACTAGCCAAATTTGTCTATAGCTAATTTTATAAATATCCTAGCCTATATTTCGTTAGGCTTGAGATAATTTCAAGGCTAAATCTAGCTAGAAATAATTCCTATATTATAAATGATGAAATTAGAATGTAATTTTCTACATAATTCGATATGAGACGACATAAGTAATTAAATTCATTAATTTGAATGTAAGCATAATCATAGTACTATTAATCCTAGAACAATGAAGTATATATATGTCTCTTGGTAAATAAAAGATGTCTTGACTTAAATAATTAATAACATAAAGTCTACTATTCTAAGATGGGGGACCAGAGCCGCTTGGTGGTGGTTGAGAAGGTAAACCAAGCATCTCACGCACGACAGCATGAGCCGCAACTTTTACTTCTTGCATATCCTCCCAAATATTTGCTAGCACTCGTGCCAACATGTTCTCCATCCGTTGCTCCATTGCACGATCAAGAAGTTGCTGAAATTCGGGTGTTTCAAAAACTTGTTGAGTAGGAATATTTAGAGGGTTAGAACCACTAGAAGATGCACAATTGGTGTCCAATGAATCTGCCAGAAGACAATTTTTGGGACCAAGACCATATATTCTTGCTTTTTTTGCACCTCCAACTGTTTCAATCCAAGTTTTCAATAGTTGCTCATCTGGTATAGTGGTAAACAAATCCACAATAGTTTCTTCGCTAGTTTTTTCTCCTTCCTCATCTCCATTTGTTGCCATGTTTCTTTCCATGTCTGCATCATCTATTTCAAAACCTTCTTCATTCCTTGATATTGAAGTTTCACCTATCTTCTCCTTAATACTCTCTGTAAATGTATTCTGAAAAAATTATAAGTGTTTGTTATCTCATAGAACATCAATAGAGCAGATAAATTGTTCTATAATGAAAGAAACGAACAATGGAGAAATAGACTTATGCAACTAAAGAAGTTGATGAGGAAATTGACTCCTCTAATTGACAAAGTAGACAATTAAAAATACATATATTACAGTACATTTATGGTTTACTTTCTTCTTGTTTCAAGCTCTATTTTTGTCACGATAGAAATTTTTTAATAGCTGACAATATTTAAGGTATGAATCGCCATATTGGCGAGGGCCAGCAGCAAGGCGGTTCCAAGTTGCCTGGAGTACAAGAAGAAACGTCAAAGCCGAGCGGACTCTTCCAGCCCCCAACACTAATATCATTCTTACACTGTACTATTTCACAATAATCTCACCTCTTCTGAAGTACATTTAAATATATATTGTAATTATTCTAGTCTGTGTATGTAGTTCTATTTTTTGTATGTAGTATAGAATATAGTAGTAGTTGTCAAATTGTGCACCATAGAAGGATGACTTGGGATCTATAATGGATCGTACCATGTAGGGGGGTGTCATTCTCATTTCTTAAGCCATGAACCTATAATCTATGGACTTTCATGAAGCATGGCAGAGAAATACTTGCCTTTTGTTGTTATTGCTATACACGTGAGTGCTATGTGCATAAGTTGGCACATACTCCAACAAATAGAGAATTGTTCTATTCTCTGTAAGTATGGTAGCATTATATAAGGTAGCATGAATGCCAAACATAAAAGGCATATCAATGTACTTCCAGAGCATTTTTAAGCACAGCTTAACGTCAGATGCAATGCAATATTTCTGCTCATTATGTAAAAGCAGGGGACTGTTTGTTCATCTGACTTGGTATATTCTGCAGTAACATATGTTCTCTAATACCAAAGGTTCTGACTTCAATAATATATCCAAGTATGCTAGAGATAGACAGATCCCAAAAATAAACATGATACTTAAGAGGAAGAGCCCCTAGATGGAGTATTAACAGAACTTGAAATTTACCTAGAGCTAAGGCATTATAATGTTTGACAGCCTCCTACATGAGACCTGCAGTATTTCCTCTTACTTAAGAGTGGCTGCTCTAATATTTCCTTAGTGATACTAGTCAGCCAGTGAGAAATCATGATTTCAACATTCTAATAACAACAACATCACTTATAGATTAACTCCATGATTTCAACATTCCAATAACAACATCACTTATTGTTTTTAATCAATTGCCAACATAAGAAATCATGCCAAGGGATCAGAATACTTTCTTATAAGGCAAAGAAAAAGACAAGATTTCTCTAACACAGATAAAGGCAAAGACAAGATTGATAATTAGAAAAGGGTGAAAGTAGAAGACTCAGCACGTGTTGCACGGAAGAAATGAGATAAAAATGTACCCACGTCCTTTCTGACTTTCCACATATCCACTTCTTTTCATTTTTGGTTCTGTGAGTCTTCAGAAATAATTCATCATTACGGAGATCTTTCCCCGTTAGCTCCTTCTACAATCATTAAAAATATTGTTAATTAACAGAAGATATCATAGAATAAAATTAGACTAATATCAATTAATACTAAAAGATAAAAGAAAAATACATAGTCTTCTTTTGTACTCAGAAAATGCAACCGATCCTCCGGTAAGTAAGGAAGGACCTTCTCCATTATTAGATGATATTCTGTTCTTCGGGTTGATTTTTGATTTCTTTTTTAAACTCTCAGAGTTCCAATATAGCATCAGAACACCCCAGTGATCCTTAGTAATCCATCCTGGCATTTTTTCTGTTTTTGAAAATATTTTTTTGCTTTTCCTAAACTATCACTTAACCTTCCACTCCACACATGCTCAAAAGTCCTTCGAATAATAACTTTATCCTCACTAGGAAAAGAATAATTTTTCTGCAATTAGAAAGTCAACATTCAATTTGGTATGGTTTATCAAGTTAAGTCAATTACGACAGTTAAGTATAAATACCTCGAAGTCATTGAACCATCTATCTCGTACATGCTTTGGAACTTTGCTCCAACGATGCCATGATCCAGAGAAGCTTTTTCTAAAGGCTATTGTTACATTCCGAACATTATCATGTGGGCAAAATCTACAAAATGATTAATATAACATTTTATTGGAATATAATCAAATGAAAATGAAATTAACCACAACTTGTATAATTAGATTTACTTGCGTGTCTCCGTTTACTTTCAAAGATCTTATACCACGAGTAGCATCTCGTCCTTCCACTGGATTACTACTTCCATAAGATGCAAGTGTTTGTTCAGCAGAAACATTTTGAGAAGGAATTTCTTGTTGAGAACCAACATCCTGAGAAGAACGAGGTGTTTGTTGATGACCAATATTCAGAGAAGCAGGAGTTGCTTGTTGACCACCAACATTTTGAGAAGCAGAAGTTGTTTGTTGAGCATGGACATCTTGAGACGAGATAATATGTTGGTTTAAACCAACCTGTTGAGATGTAGGGGTTGATGATTCACTAATATTGGCATGAGAAGTATTCGGAAGTTGTTGGTATCCTTCTCTCCCTTTGTTAGACATGCCCCCACGAGCTCCCCAACTACGCTTAGTGCCTCTTCCCCTTGTCATGCTTCTTGATCAAATAATGACAAGAAGAATAGAATAATGACAATAATAATACACTAGTCATACAGAACCTGTAAAATATAAAAATTTGACCAATCCAAATATCACTGTTCTTTAGTGAAGCTACGGTCCTAATATTTGATACATGACATCTTTGAGGCATGCACCAAATAATATGATTCAATTACATATTTACTTGTAATTTGGTCAATTAAATGAAAATGCAGATTGTGGAGCTCTTAATCTTAAACATACTTCTCTACCTTAGAGAGCATTGTTTTCTCCTTTTCTTCATTTTCATCTGATAGGCAAATATTGCATTCCATGTGGAATAACAGAACTCTGCAATATCTAATCCTTTCTTGATAAGTAATGGTAAGAGATTTTACGGATGAACCTGCTCTAAGCCAGTGCATGATTACAGAAGGGCACATGCTCAATAGCATCTAACATTGCATCTACATCCTGTACAAGAACTAGGTTGAACCAATGAGCTATCAAAAAAATACATCAGTTGCTGTCTACAACACATCTAAGCCTCATTCTTTGAACTACTTAACAATGCAGTGAAATGTCAGACAAGCCATCTAAGAGAGGAAATTGATAGGATATTGGAGAAAAGGTGGCAGATCTGTTCAGTGATCTTGGAAAAGCAAAGAAAAATTGCTTCTTTAGAAGCTGATTCATCCACCCTCAACCAGGTAACCATAACACTAAGAGCTGGAATCAATTAACTCTAAAAACAGAGCTGAAACCAACCACATCAACCCATGTGTGGAACAACTGCCCAATATTTAGCACTCAGAATCTTAACTCATTGAGCAGTGCACTCATGGTTGTGGGAAGAACATTAGAGTGGATAATCTTGTAGCTATTAAAAATAGGAAACTTTGTAGCTGAATGTCTTCTAATACCCTGTTTATGTATTTGTGTCAATTTACTTGTACTCAAAATCTCATTCATTCTTTGCTGAAAGGCTGGATGTGATTTTACTGTCAAGCGCGAGATCCTTTTACCAATTATAATTGATGTCTACTATCTATACAGCCGCCTAATTGTTATTTTACCAAAAATGGCTGAAATATCAATGACCAAAAACTAGATCTAGAGAAACTAATTCATATCATTACATCACTTCTTATATAACTGGTCAACATAAACACACATTCCTTTTCTTCGGCAAACATCTAAAAATATGCATCCAGAGAAAAAAGTTCTCAACTTTATACTTCAATAGATCAAGCTTACGTTAATTCCCAGGTGACAAAACATATTTTTATCGCACAAAACTAATATTGGAAAAGTAGTTTAACACAAATTATCTTTTCAGATTCACTGAATTTAAGATAAAAAAGTGACGACAACTATAGAGACATTTTAAAAGCTCAAGTCTAACGAGACCCTAAATCCATAACAACATCACTGCGCCAATTTCAGCCAAAAAACTCAAAAACAAAAATAAAAAGTAAGAAAAATGAAGCCAAAAATCTACTGTAAGACCCTTAAAGTCCATGGAAAAAGTAGAACTTCTCCCCAATTCAGCGAGATTCACAATAATTACAAACTAAGATGACCATATAAATGATGTTTAGCTGAAAAATTTGGGAAGAAGATGCGAACCTGAAACCCTAAGGAAGATGGCAAAACCCCTAGCTAGTACATTGCTAGGGATGCGCTACGAATTGTATCCCTAGCTAAATTATGATCTTCTGGTAAAATAAATCTACTCCCGCTAAAAATTAGCTATAATTTTGGCTAGGAAAAATCTCTAACTACCGTTTAGCAAGGAATAGTCCCTAGTTAATTCCTAGCTATGTTGTGACTAAATTTTTAATCAAAAAATTTGCAAGAAAATTGGACTTCTCTAGCTATATCCCTAGCTAAAGGCATATATTAGCTAGGGAATTGAATTCCCAAGCTAAATTCCGATGCTAATCTCATGTTCTTGTAGTGTGTGTTGCTATGATTTTCCTAAAGCGAGTTAAGTGAAAATTTCTTATATGATGAAGTGTTAAAATATTAATGATTTTGGAGTTACGATGAAAATCGTGTCCTATCGTATGTTGGCACATTGGGTGCAGTGAGTAGCATGGAAATTCGAAGTAAGGACAGAGGTTGCTGGTTGGTGCTAGCAAGGATGTCACGGGCTCAGATGAGCAAGGAAAGGGTTGAATGATTAAAGTAAATTGGTATTGTCTCCAGCGTCACCTGAGACCGATATTTTGTGGAAAATGCTTTGCACCCTGGTTAAGGATTCTTGATCGCTTTGCAGCGTTAGAGCGGCTGATAGTTAGGATGAGCGGACCCATTATTTATTTTCGAAGATTGTGGGAGCGTGTCCCATGAGAAGATTGTATAAGTGTGACACGTATTCACTTGAATCACAAATTATTTCAACCAAGTATGAGGATTGTGATAATATCATTAATTAGAGAATTTATGTCTGCACGGCAGTTTGGTTATCGGGTTATGAACTGAGGAGGTTGCTCCAGTTATGCTTGTTGTTCTTATGTGTTATGACGAAAAAGGAGTTACTATGGATCTTTGAAAGGTTATCAGCCAAGTTGGTGCAATAAGAAATCGGCTTGAGATTAGTGGATTGCTTTATATGTGAACAAGGCTTTATATCAGGCTAGTTGTGTACGTTTCAGTGAGCTTTCCTTATGGAGGAACAGTCGAGGTGTTATTTTGTCATCGGCTATTCCAGGTAATGATGTATTGTGCCGTATGAGTTATGAGATGGCTTGGTAAAATATTATGTGTTGAGGTTCCGCGTGGTGATGATGTTATATGGGTAGAATGCCTCTTGAGAATCAGATCTTGTATCGCACCTCAGTTGTGCCCGAGATTGGGGATTATAGCGCTATATGTCTCCCCAGAGAATGTTATTATTCACTTAGGTGTTTATGACTTATGTCCGAGATTTTGTTGTAGTGAGAAATTTAGCTCGGCGTACATCTCCTTATGTGAGTTCTATGTATAGATCGGGTGGCACGCCGCCATGGGTATGTCATTTGGTTCGGGTTTCATGCCGCAATAGTGTGATGTTCAGTACAGTTCCCCTATTTTCCCTTATGTGTTTTGTTTTTCATTTTCCTAGGAAAGCACGTTCTAGCTGTGAGCCCGCGTCGCATGTATGATTCATGAGCGGGGTGTCCGTTTAGCATGTTGCCCGCATTGCATATATGATTCGCGAGTGGGGTAACTATATCTCCTTTTCAGAGTTCGTATTCCTTTTGTATCACATTCTAATTTGTAGCCTATTGGCACATGGTAGCATCATATGGGACTTTTGATGGTGTCCAAGGTGGCTTATTGCTTGAGTAGTTCGAACTGGGAGAGACGATATTATTTGATTTAGGATCAGTCCAATCTGATTATATGAAGTATATTAAGGAGCAAAGATCATTATTTGGTTCAGAGTGTGGTAATGTTTCTTGTCAGAAGTATAGACTTAATAATTGGTTGACTTGGCAGATGATTATGAATTTCGGTGCATCTCATCCGTTGTGGCGGTATTTTAAGAGTTAGAGTAAGACTTGCATTTGTCATGAGGTGCGATGGGAGAATCTAATTCGTTGAATTTTGGCTAAGTTGATCAGAAATATTATCGTGGTCCTGTGGATTAATTGTTGCAAAGTAAGAAATCAGCAAGGTTATGCAGTCATGTTGGGTACATCGTGTGGTGAATGATTTGGTGATCTTATGTTGAAAATAGACCTGGCATGGAATTTCGGATGTTTGAATTGGGATCTAAGGCTTATTTGCCTGAATAAAAGGGAATATCTTCAGAATTTGTCGAGCTAATGTGCTCAGCTAAGTTGTGGTAGCATGGGGAGTTGCATGAGGTGCTAAGCAGTGATTTCAGGCTACTTCAGCATAGTTCTCAGCACGTTCCAGGACGAATATATGTTTAAGTCAGAGAGAATGCAACGACCCGACCGACCATTTTGGGCCCTAGAGCATCGTTCAGCAGTTGAGGCCATGAGCAACTTCATTTCAGGTTTATGACTTGTACGCATGGTCGGGATTGAATTTCGGAAAGTTTGGAGTTGAGTTGGGAAGAGAATTCTCATTTCGGAAGCTTAAAGTTGAAAAAATGAACTAGGATCGTATTTTTGAATTAATGACTTCAGAATTGGGGTCTGAAGCTTCCAGCAACTTTGTGTGATGATTTCGGACATGGGGCGTATGCTCGGTTCGGCTTTTGGATAACACGGGAGCGTTTTGGCGCCTATTGTGGAAGTTAGCATTTTGGAAGGAATTTCTTAAGTTTTTCTTGAAGTGCATTTCAGTGTTATCAACGTCTTTTTAGGATTCAAAGACAAGGAGTAGCTCTGTATTGTAATTCGGGAGTTGGGAGCGTGATTAGAAGTGAATTCCGAGGACCGTAGGTCATTTTGAAGCCAATTGGCTAAAGATTGAAATTTGAAGTTTTTTAGGAGTTTGACCGAAAGTGAACTTTTTTATATCGAGGTCGGAATCCTATTCAGGAAGTTGGAGTAGGTCCGTAATGTTAAATATGACTTGTGTGCAAAATTCGAGGTCAATTAGACATAATTTGATAGGTTTAAACATCGGAAGTAGAAGTTGAAAAGTTTAAAGTTTATAAAGCTTGAATTAGAGGTTGATTCGTGATTTTAGTGTTGTTTGATGTGATTTGAGGCTTCGAGCAAGTCCGTAATGTGTTTTGGGACTGGATGGTGTGATTGGTTGGGGTCCGGGGGGCCTCGGGTGGATTCCGGTGGCTAACGGATCGAATTTGGAGTTTAAAGAAGAGCTGGAGAGCTGCTTCTGCGGACGGCCCCGTAGAGGCACAGAATTAAACCGCAGAAGAAGAGTGGAGGGTCTGGTGAGTCATCCGCATAAGCGGAAGTGGTGACGCACCTACAGAACCCCAGAAGTGGTCTGGAGGCCGTATGTGCAGAAATAGCTGGAGGCAGAACGGTTGTTTTAAATGTCAGGAATTGGCTATTTCTCTCATATTTTCTTGGCTTGGGGGCCATTATTTATAGGATCATGATAGGAATGCATTCATCAATGATAAGGTAAGCTAATCCCACCTATTATGAGTTAAATACATTGATTTTGTATAGATTTTAGCATGTAAATGGGTAGAAAATTGAGGGTTAGAGGAAGACCTAGAAAATTAGTGTTCTTGAATTTTTACCACGATTTTGAGTATATAATTAAGAGAAAATCATATATTTGAGTTCGTGAGTTCATGGGTAAGATTGGGTTGTAATGTTTAATTCAGCATATATTAATAGATTTGTATGACCATTGTCTAGTTTTGGAGCATTATGCGTTGGTTCGAGCCTTCAGAAGAATGTAGAATGTCGGTCATGGGTCTTCGAAGCGAAGTGAGGCTCCTTTCTAACCTTGTGAGAGGAAATTGTCCCCTTTGGTGAGTCAATTTGTTATGTACTCCTATTTGTGGGGGCTACGTACGCACGAAGTAATGAGAGTCCGTGCGTAGCTACTATTATGCTATTGTCTGGGTAGTCTAGGACCCAAACGCATGCTATACTTGGGATATTTGCAATCTTGTTGACATTTGAATTGTTAAAATTAAATTGAACTAGTAATGAATTTCAAAAAGGATTAGACTTCATTTTCTTACATTGATTAAAAGAGTATTTGGTTTTATCCTATAAGATGGTCCCCGATAATTCTTAATTGACTGCTTGAGCATGTATTCCTGTGTGTACCTGGGTTGTATGGATGATTCGCGAGCAGGATATTTGATTACTTTATGGTGACCGCGTTATATGGATGATTCACGAGCAGGGAAGATAGATGCATCTATTGGTTCGGGCCATTCGACCCTCGGCAGTGCATAATTTATATTTCTATTGGATCGGGCCGTCTCCTCATCATGATATGTGCATGTTTATATTGCTTACATGAAGTACCTGATTTTGAAATTGCCTTTTGGCTTGACATAAATTGCTGAAGATAAATCAAAAGAAATTTTGAAAATCCTTAAAGGCTTTTACTTGTTTTACAACTTTATGAACTAGAGCATGCTAAATAAATTCATGAATTCCTCACATTTTAGTATATTATTATTGGATCATTAGTAAATGTCAAAGTGACCATGTCGTCTCTAGTTCTTCCTGGTTAGGCGAGATACTCATTGGGTACACGTTGTTTTAGTACTTATGCTACACTTGATGTGAATTTTGCTGCACGGGTATATGTAAATCCAGTGGCCTACTGGGTATAGCAGCACGGATGATTCTACGACTAGGTGAGTTGCATCATTCGAGACAAATGAAGCTAGAGCTGTCCATTCCAGTGTACTGTATTTACTTCTTTTCCACTTTATTCCGGACGGATGTTGTATTTGATTCTCTTATCATAAGATGCTCATGCACTTGTGACACCGGGTTCTGGGATGGTTTGAAGTAGTGTATTAATTGTTTAACATTTAAATTTGATTTGAAACTTTATTCTTCAAATTTTAATAAATATGGAAGGAAAATCCTAGATTTCAAAAGTGTTTAAAATGAGATTTTAATTAAGTAATTTGGTTGGCTTGCCTGACAACAGCGTCCGGTGCCACCACGACCCATAGTGGATTTTGGGTCGTGACATAGTTATAGCGTTCTTTCCATTTTTAATCTGATAACAGTTAAGATCCAACAAGTAGATAACAACAGAATTGAATAAGCGGAAGGCTGCATTGTAAAGTTTTAATAACACTACTAATACCAATCCATAACAAATATACCCACGATTAGTGTCACAACTTTACAGACTGTCTAGGAGTACAACAGATAAATGTATGAAAATAATAAATACAATAGTATCTCTGGAAATACATAAAAGAAACAAAATAGTAGATAGAAAAAGACGCCAAGGTCTGTAGACGCCTCCAAGACTACCTCGGGTTGCCTGATGAACAAGAAACAACAATCTCACTGCGGCTTGAAGTCTACAGCACTGAGATCTGCACAAAAAAAGTGCAGAGTGTATTATCAGCACGATTGACCTTATATGCTGGTAAGTGCCTAGCCTAACCCCGGCAAAGTAGTGACGAGGCTAGGACCAGACTACCAACTAAACCTGTGCAGTTATATTATATACAACGGAAAATAAAATAAAAATAAACACTTAAAGGTGGGAGGGGGACATATTATGGGTGGGAGTATCGTTTATCAGAAGTAATTCAAGAGAAAAGCATAAAGACAATTTAAAATTCACATCAAAAGAATAAGGAAATCGTAAACAACCAAAAAACACTTTTATTATCTACTTTTGCGACACGCAGCCCGATCCAAATCATAAAAATAGTGTTGCAGTGTAAAACCCAATCTATATCATTTGACATTGTCGTTGTGTGCAACCCGATCCACTTATATTATTGTTGTAGCGTGCAGTCTGATCCGAACATAATATTGTTTCGGCATGCAACCCGATCCAAATATAATATTGTTGTGGCGTGCAACCCGATCCAAATATATAGTTCAACACCAAACACAAAGAGATTCCCCTCAAGGGATCAACAAAGAAACAACACTATCCCCGCAAGAAAATCGACAATATATGTAAATACGTATCGGCAAAAGAAAATCAGCTATAACTTGACTTGTTCAAAAATCAAACTTCCTCAACTAGCACCAATTTTTAATCATAAGTAATTTCCACAAGAACAATCATAATCCTTGCTCAACACAACGAATCAACAACTTAGGCATTAATAGTATTTATTAAGAACACAACAATTTCAATTTAAGACTCATGGTCAGGTTTGACACCAACGTGTAGATACTCGTCACCATGCGTATACGTCGTACTTAACAAGTAACAGGTAGCAAATAAGACACAACTCTTAATCCCTCAAGCAAATATTATACCAAACACTTACCTCAATGCTACAAACACAACTCAAGCCTCAACTATCGCTTTACCTCTCGATTCCACTACCAACTCGCTCTATCTAGCTACAAGTTACTTAATTATATTTATAAATTTTAAATGAATCAATTCTAATGCATGGAGATAATATTTCTAAAGTTTTCCCAAAAAGTCAAAAATTGACCCCTGGTGTGCTTGGTCAAAACCCGATTACCCATTCACCCCCAAGCCTAGATGTATAATTTGTTTTGGAATCCAATCACCATTTTGAGGTCTAAATCCCCCAAATTTCAATATGTTTAGGTTTTTTTCCAAAATGCCCAATTCCACCATGAAAACCCCAGATTCTAGCATAAAATCTTGTAAAAAGAAGTTAAGGAGTAAAGAAAATGAGTTAGATATCACTTACTAATGTTTTGGAGAAGAAAGGTTGTTTGAAAAATTGCCTCTTATGTTTTTTGGATTTTGAAAATAAAAAATAACTTAAAATCCCATTAAAATTAACTCCTCTCAGACTCTCTGTGCGGACTGTACAAAAAGGAATGCGGACCGCATAAAAAGGAGTGTGGCCGCGAAGCTCACAATGTTGACTGCAGTGACATGCTTTAGTATTTTGGCCAACACTTTCTTTCCAGATGTCCAAATTGTTATTTCTTTACCTTTCTAAAAACTAGACAGAAAGGGCTGCAACTTTTGTTATTGAATCATCTCAAAATTCCTTGTATATCAAATGATATAGGCTTCCGAAGTCAGACAAGTGAATCTGCAGATTATTCCCCACAATGGACCGCACAAAATTGAGAGCGGCCGCAAAAGGCCCTTCACGGTCAGCACAAAATCATTGCGGACCACACTGGCGGGTTCAGAGATCTGCAATATCTCTGAACCTGCAACAGTTATGTCTTAAGCCTAAATTATCCTATAACCTTCTCAAAACTCAATTGAGCCCTCGGGACTTCAAACCAAATGTGCATACTAACTCAAAAATATCATATGGACCTACTCATTCGCTCACATCATCAAAAAAACATGAAAAACCATGAATTAAACCTCAATACTGATCATTTTCATCAAGAACACTTATAGTTCATAACTCTTCATCCAGAAGTCCAAATCACATCAAATAAACTCCATTCTTCACCAAATTTCACAATTTTTAATCATATACTATAACAAATTTGTGCCGGGTTCCGAAACAAAAATACGGGCCCAATACCAATGGTTTCAAACATTAATTCTTTTCTTCATTCCTTAGATAGTTCAGCAAAATAATTTCTTTCAAAAATTGATTTCTAAGGCTTGGGACCTCGAAATTTATTTTCGAGCATACACCTAAGTTTCATATTTTACTGCAGACCTCCCTGGATCGTCGGAACACGGATCCGCATTTATTTTGTCTGAATATCGACTAAAGTCAACCAAAATAAAATTTTTAACTCTAGAAATTTCTAATTCTCATCTTTTCACATAGAAGGCTTTTCAGATATAGGTTGGGACCATGCACGTAAATTAAGGTAAGGTAAAAAAAAAGGTTCTTGGGCCTCTGAACACTAAATTTGTTTCGAAAACAAGTGATGACCTTTTGGGTCATCACATCCTCCACCTATAAAACAACCGTTCGTCCTCGAACATATATAATAAGGAAGTACCTGATTCGGGAAAAGATGGGGATAACGGCTCTACATATTGGTCTCGGACTTCCAGGTCGATGCCTCAGAAGGCTGACCTCTCCAATGAACATGAACAGAAGGAAAACTCTTCGACCTCAAATGACAAACCTCGACTCCTCCTTATATGACAAATCCTTATCTTACTGGAGAGTGTTGATGTCTAACACGTGGGATGGATCTCCGTGACACTTCTAAAGTATGGACACGTAAAACACTAGATGTACGGCTGATAACACGTGGGAAGGATCATCGAGTTCTGACTGAAAACAAAAAATCAGAATTCATCTCTCTTCTTTACTGCTACTATTACTACTCTCTATTTCTCTTCACTATTATTGCGCATTCCACACCTGCACTTCTTGCTGTTTGAACTCCTAAACACTTGGGAGTTTCTTGAGTCCATTCCTGTTTGTTACTGGCTGTCTGTTTGCTGTTACTATCCTGCTATTTTGAAATTTATAACTGGTATTTTCTTCTATGTTAAATAGCATCCTTGTTCAATTTCTCTACTTCTACCCCTTTTTTTTGTGTGTTTACTTATGCTTTCCTGCACTATTTAATTACTACCAGGCTCGTTAATCCCTTTCCCCTATTTCCTTTGTATGTGAGTTTGTCCTGGGTCATAGCAGCACTATGAATTGTTTGTGTGATTCAGAACTAGACTCTTCTGAGTCTCGATTTACTTTCCCATTCCCTTTCCCCTTAATGTGCTAAGCCCTAATTTGGGTCTGTTGGTGTCCTGATCATCATTCACACCTGAGTTTGACTCTATAAGAGTCTGCTCTTATTTGTTTGAATTTGAGTAGGAGGTTAGGGGTGTGCCAGTCTATGCCATGGCTTAGTATGACCACCTCTTCCTGAGGTTTCTCTCTCTTTCCAAATCTCATTACACCCTTCGTAGGCAATACTCGAAGCAATACCCGTTCACCAACCGTGAATGCCAAATCACGAGCCTTACAGTTACCATATCTCTTTTGCTTGAACTGATCTGTACGAAGCCTATCCTGAATGATCTTGACCTTGTCCAAGGCATCCTGCACCAGATCTGCACCCAACAACCGAGCCTCTCCCAGCTCAAACCATCCATCCGGAGACCGACACCGCCTACTATACAAAGCCTTATATGGAGCCATATGGACACTTGACTTGATTTTGTTGTTTTAGGAAAAATATACTAATGGCAAGAACTGATCTACGAGCCCCCAAACTCAATGATATAAGCTAGGAACATATCCTCCAAAATTTGAATGGTCTGTTGGGACCGCTTGTCCATTTGAGGATCAAATGTTGTGCTTAAATCAACCCGATGCCCAACTTTCATTGAACTGGTCTCCAAAAATATGAGGTAAACTGTATACCCTGATCCAAAATCATAGACACGTTCACACAATAAAGACAAACAATCTCCCGAATATAGATTTCAACTAATTTCTCGGAATAAAAGGAGACCTCCACAGGAATGAAATGTGCTGACTTGGTCAGCCTATCAACAATAACCCACACTGCATCAAACTTTAACTAAGTCTATGGGAGTCTAACAACAAAATCCATACTGATACGCTCCCAATTCCACCCAGGAATCTCAATCTTCTAGAACATACCACCAGGCCTCTGATGCTCGTACTTAACCCACTGACTGTTCAAGCATCGAGCCACATGTGCAACAATGTCCTTCTTCATTCTCTGCCACAAATAATACTTCCAGAAATCTTGATACATCTTAGTGGTGCCCGGATGAATAGAGTACCGGGAATTATGGGCCTCCTCTAAAACCAACTCTCAGAGACTATCCATATTAAGCACACAAACACGACCCTACAATCTAACAACTCCATCATCACCTAGGGTAAATTGCTTGGCACCTCCACGTTGCACCGTGTCTCTAAGGACACACAAATAAGGATCATCGAACTGCCAATCTCGGATACTTTTCAATATTGAAGAACTAGCGCTTGTGCAAGTTAATAGACTCCTAGGCTCATAAACAACCAACCTCACAAACTGATTGGAGTCGATTCCCAATTTTTCCCTATATATATTTTTATACTTAAAATACTCTCAAAATAGCATATGTATGCATATTTGAGCATCTTAAAAGATTTTTGCATTTTTTTAAGGAATTTCAAAACTAATTTATGGCATATTTGACACCACAAATCCAAATAATTATTTCTCAAAACTTACCATTTTGGAGAGTAGTTTATTTTATCCTGACATTTGCATAAAAAATAATTTACATGATTTATTGCATAATTTTACGAGTCCATTTGGTATTTTTAAAATAAAATTAGATGAAATTGTAATTTTAGCCCATTTCCTAATTTAATAGCAATTTTAATTACAAAATCAATACCAATATTTTTAAATTAATACTTATATATTTTTTACTAACCACGTGCTTTTAATCTAATTTTAAACGTCTTTTACTATTTTTATAAATTCAAAAGGGAAAATGGCTTTTTCAATTTTGGCCGCAATTCTGTTTCAATTATAGCCCTAATTACACTCCATTTAACCTCAACTTCCAACCAAATTAAACCCATCGGACCCATGCCCAAGCCCAAACCATACCCGACCTACTTATCCCATTCAATCTCGACCGCTGATAAAAAATGATCAACTGTCCACATCTACCCTTTCTAAATTAAACATTATGACCACCCCAATACCCCTTCATTTGCCTCACTCGTCTCTATCTTTCTATCTACTATTCTCTCTGGAACCTTCCACCACTCCTTCTCTTGGATGAGTTCGCTTCATCTTCTCCGTCCACTTTATGACCTGAATCCATGGTGGTTTCACCACCCACCAATCTCTTATGGCTCCTCACGCTTGATTATTGAAGTCCCATGACTTGACCAAGAAGAGTTGAATCAGTACCTTTGGCGATTCAAGTTCCACGGACATCTCCGGCTCAAATACGGCGTATCATAGCCCTATGAGTGACTCGTTCGACTCGGACCACCCCCTTTTCCATGCATTCTCACTTGTAGGGTCTTATGAAACCCTAGATCTTCGAGTTTTTCCTATATTTCTCTAGATCCGCCTTGGATCTATGCTTGCTTTAAGGTTTTTAAAATGATTTTCTTAAATCTCTTTCAAAAGCTTGCTTTCAAAACTATTTGCCTTCTCCGATTCAGGGTTTTTTGGATTTTACTTGCTCTACTGTGATTTTCACGTGGTGTTCTCATTGTATTTGCTCTGCTATATCTCCTAGGTATTTTTACCGGGATTTCTATGTGTTTTCTTTTACTATATTTCCTTCTAAGGTTTCCTAGTGATTTTTTTGCTATGTTTTCTCTCATTATATTTTCAAGAAACATTTATTTTCCTTTGGATCTTCTGAGTTTACTTTGCATGATTTACTTGCTTTCGCCTCTACACTGGATTAATGGAACAAACCCTAGAATCTAGGGGTTTTTCGGACTGCTTGTATGTGATTTGTTTGCTTCTCTTCTCCGAACTACTTTGGTTTCCAAAACCCTAGTTTCTGAGTTCATGAAGTTGTTTCGTCTGTGTTTCTCTTTGTGATTCTGGCTTCTGCTAAACTTTATGGAGCCTATTACCTGACCTTTCGCATGCTCTCTAATATTTTTGTTTTTAGTCTAGCTCTCTACTTACTAACCCTTTATTGCATGATACTTTGTTGTTGTCTGAATCCAACCTCACATGTTTTAAAACTCAGGTCCTTTTTATAGTTAGATGTTCCCTCTCAAAATAGCCTTTGATCTGGGAATGGATTTCAGACTGCCTTGTGTGAATTCGATTGGTTTCTCTCCTTGTTTAGTTTTGAACCCCTCGATCCCCTATTGTCTGACTTGGTTCTTTGGTGCTTTGAGAATCCTTAATTCCCTGATTTCACTATGTGCTAATTGACTCAGTTCTTGCCTTATTTAATTGACCGTGCACTTCAGAATTCCATTTCCTTAATTAAGACCCCAATGTACTTAACCTTATTTTCATGCTGCCCACAATGTGTTTATTTGATTCCCTTTTCTTAAATAGCTTCTACCTTTTTTCCGTTAAAATTTTGGATTCCTTAATTAAGGGAATCTTCTTCTACTGATTGGTTTCTGATTGATACTCGACTAATTTTCTTTCCTTCTTGCGTGTCTGATTTCAAGTATAAATACATGCTTTTCTTTCACTTCATCATCGAATTTTGACTGAAAGCAAAAAAATCAGAATTCATCTCTCTTCTTTACTGCTACTATTACTACTCTCTATTTCTCTTCACTATTATTGAGCATTCCACACCTGCACTTCTTGCTGTTTGAACTCCTGAACACTTGGGAGTTTCTTGAGTCCGTTCCTGTTTGTTACTGGCTATCGTTTGATGTTACTATCCTGCTATTTTGAAATTTATATATGGTATTTTCTTCTATGTTAAATAGCATCCTTGTTCAATTTCTCTGCTTCTACCCCTTTTTTTTGTGTGTTTACTTATGCTTTCCTGCACTATTTAATTACTGCCAAGCTTGTTAATCCCCTTCCCCTATTTCATTTGTATGTGAGTTTGTCCTGGGTCATAGCAGCACTATGAATTGTTTGTGTGATTCAGAACTAGACTCTTCTGAGTCTCGATTTACTTTCCCATTCCCTTTCCCCTTAATGTGCTAAGCCCTAATTTGGGTCTGTTGGTGTCCTGATCATCATTCACACCTGAGTTTGACTCTATAAGAGTCTGCTCTTATTTGTTTGAATTTGAGTAGGAGGTTAGGGGTGTGCAAGTCTATGCCATGGCTTAGTATGACCACCTCTTCCTGAGGTTTCTCTCTCACTTTACACCTACTCCTAGCTCTTAAGTTCTACCCCCTCCAGTAAGCCATGCTTAGGGACCCTAGAGCCTCCTCTGAACTTGGAAACCTAAGGGCTGGTAATTCCACATATTGCACTACTCTGTTACAACATTCACTCTTTAGAGTGTAAGCATTGCCTAGGCTCTTGAAGCTCCTTGGATCTTTGAAAGACTCTAAGAGACGGCCTCGAACATGTATTGGATATCAAGATTGCATTAGGCAGTTTGGATCTAGCTGTGGGCTATGATGTATTTTATTTTATTTTTTGGCTTGGTACTGGTAACTTTGTAATAAAACTTGGGGAATATAGTAGTAAGGGTATGGAAAGGGTTTTTAGTTGTTTGCATGCTAACGGTTAGAGATCATGCCTATAGGATTTTTCGTGCTTCAAGTCACTTAGAGATCATACCTATAGGAATTTTACTGCTTCAAGTCACCTAGATATCATGACAATAGGAATTTTACTACTTTAAATCACTTAATATCATCCATATAGGAATTTTACTGCTTTAAATCACTTAGGTGTCATGCGTATAGGCTTTTAACGTTTGAATCATCTAGAGATCATGTCCATAGGCTTGCATTTTTCTGCATTCAAGCATATAGAAATCATGCCTATTGAATTGCATAAAAAAATAATCGGCAAATCATAGGTAACACATCTCTCGTCTTCTTGAAACGTTAAAAATTAGCAATGCGAAAAAGAAATCGGACTAGATATTCTGCCTATAGGATCTCCAAAACTCATTTAAATCATATAATCAATAATCTAGCTATTATTTCAATGTTTACAACACAATTCGTCCAAACCTCTCTGCAACTCTAAGAACTTGTATTTCTGTCACTAAAAAGTCATTTTCCAACACTGTCTGAATTTTATTCCGAGGTTACTTTCAAACAGCTTTCAAAATCTCATTTTTTTGTAAACACTTTACTTCTGAAACATTTTTTTAAAAATAGTTCCAGCGAGTTTTCTAAAACATCTCTGAATTTCTGCTTCTGCGTTAATCCTTAATTAACAACTTGGTAAAACACTTGGTTCCTAATAACTAAATCCAAGTTGCCTAATGTAGACCTTTTATCTAGTTCTATGTGTTATATTGATCCGTTCGCCCTTTAATTTTAACATAAGACCAAACCAGTATATGCAAGACATGCTAAACTATATGTTATCTGTTTAAAGGGGTTTGTATGAGCTTTTGAGTGTTTGTTTGATTCCCCACTTATTTTCTATTTGTTTTGATTGACGCCCTAGTATTTTATCCTTTGAAACTCCATGTGATCCCTTTCTCCCCTTTTAGGATTAGAAGTCCAAATACCCATGGACTGATAGGCTGGGACGGGTACTAGCATGCAATAAGTAAAATGAGACTAATTGCATTTAAATACCTTAACAGGTGGGAACGGTAGAATATGGAGATGATGATGGTGCGCTAATATCTCATGTGATAATGATTGCTGGGTAAAGCACCAAAGTGATCCATATTCCATGACCCCTTACTCTTTCTTTATTAATGTTTCATTTTAGATTAATGTTTTCAACCAAAATTCCTCTTTTCCGAAATAACTTGTGTCTTCTTTCTTACAAATTCTCAACTTGTTTATGCTTTCGATGTGAAAATTTTGCTTGTTTATTCTCATTCTTTTAAATTCACAACTAAGCATGGCCGAGAACAACAGTTGTGGATCTTGAGGGGTGCCTAACACCTTCCCCTCGAGATAATCTCAAGCGCTTACCCGAACTCTGGTTTTCTTTCAAAAATTTTTTCTTTTCTTTAAGTGTCCTAATGCACTGTAATCATTAGGTGGCGACTCTTCGAACTATTCAAACCCGCTTACTCAAAAGGGAAAAGAGTTGTTTTGTCCATAATGTCGTAAACCAGATTTCTCCGCTTTTGAAAAAGGGGGTCTGAGGATTTTCTTTAGGGATTTTACCATTACGTGCTTTGGTGATTCTATTATTTCCTTAATTGCATTTATTTCCCATTAGTTTCTTCTTTTACTGCCTTATTATTTCAATCCCGTTGTAATATTTGAGTACTTATTGTAATCTTTATGAACGTGAAAATACATGTAATTTGCTTCATTATTATAACTGCATTCCTCAACATCATATTCCACTCGTGCCAAAACAAATACTATAGCAATGCTTATAATGAGTGGTTGCGCCCTTCCAATATTATATCCCCCTAAATGTGGCAAAGGAGTATTTGCGGTAAAACCGTCGATCAACGGTGAAGTCGACGATTTCGCACGCCTTATCCTCTTAAGTTGTCCGCTCAAGGGTAACTTGTCTAGCACATAAAAAGTAGAAACCTTATTCCCTTTATTTGTTCATGCATCATGGCCAGCCCTAGCCGAGTCAGTTATGTTTTCCACATAATGAGTCCTTAAGTTAGCATAAACCAAAGTCCACCAAGTTTCCTCGAAACCCAATCGGACACCTCTACGTTATGTGCATTTATTTGGAGAACTAAATGCCTTTTGCTAATTATCGATTTAAATAGTCGAGTCTGGTAGGGTTAAGGGCCTAACACTTTGGTTTGAAGAAAATGAAGCACGGAGACCCCAGATTAGGTATGGCATCCAACATTCACCCAAGGTTGCTAAGCTAGTGGGAAGATCTTCATGCCAGCGATCAAACCATCGTCCACAAATACTTAGGGAATTTTCCTTCACTTCTAGAAATCCAACCTAACAACAAAATCATAGGGGCTGCCACTTTGTGCTGGGATGGTGATCGATCGGTGTTTCACGTAGGAAATTTGGCAATGACTCCTTTACTAGAAGAGATAGGGGGTCTTGCTAGTATCCCTTGGGAGACTCCGGGTTTGTATATGCCAGTAAAATCACAAAAGTAGTGGCTTCCTTAAGATGATGGGACTCAAGAAGAATCCTGACCTAGTTTGCCTAAAGGACTCCTACATACCATTTTAGTTCATGCATGAAAGGTTCGACCATATCAAGTTCTATCGCACCTACATGGACGAGTTCTCCCTCACCTCATTGGGGCACATACATAGCAGGGTCTTTGTGTTCAAGTTTTGCTTCTTGGGTATGATAATCTTTCCCATGGAGAAGGCTAGGATCGACACCAGACTAGCCATGGTGACCAGGACCTTAGTGGAGGGTATCGACGGGAAGTCTTTCAACATAGTGCCTATGATCATCGCTGAAATCTATTGAGCCTTGGGAAAGTGTCAGCAGGGGGCTCCGTATTTCGAGGCTTGTAATCTGCTACTTCAACTATGGCTCATAGAACACCTTCAGAAAGGTGACTACAAAAAGAAAATCATCCGTAGGGATTGGGATAACCATATACATTTTCATCACCCAAAGCAAATGAACTTCATGCCCAACATGTTTGCCTAGCCAGAGGACGCCAGTGGATAGGTGGAATTGTTTGAAAATCTAAAGTAAGATCAAGTTCAGTAGATATTCGAGTGGTTCCCAACAGGGGAGTTCATTCTCTGTTCTCGATATGCACCATTACTCGTAGTCATTGGTCTAAGGGGAACTCATCCTTATGTCCCCATTCGGACCATGAGGCAAGCTGGAAGAAAATAAATCATACCCAAGATAGAGAAAATTAGTCATTTCAGGGATGACTTTCAAAATGATGATAGCCCGCACAGGTGTCATGCTCAGCATATGTGCCACTACAAGCTCGTCTTAGGGAAAGAGTCTATTGAACCAGACATGTATCATGCCGGGTGTGTACCGCACTGCACAGGTTGGTTGGAAGATGATCATATTGGTTTGGGTCGTCTAGGATTTGTCCACGTGAATAGGATGAACATCGGGATGCGAGAATGTGAGAATGAACATCGGGAAAGATAGGAATCCTACGAGAAGCTGATCAACAAATGGAAGGACATGGCTGTCAACGCCAAAAACCGTTTGGGATATCTGGAGCAAGGTATAGCGGAGTTAGAAAGAAAGTCTTGAAAAGAATTGAAGATTTCTAGAATGCTGAAGGAAGTGCAGGCGTACATCTAGCTCGAGCTTATCTGCTATTAGAAATGTGCGAGCTGATGCAGCTGTACGAGGGAGGCAAGAGTATCGAATCTGGGAAAGGTCCATGTGGGACCAAGCAGTTAGGATTTTATTACATGCTTTCTTATGTAGTAAGGCCACTAGCCATTAGTGATATCTTTTATCATTCAGTTGTTTTAAGACTCGTCTTGTTTTATTAATAAAATGAGGCATTTATCATTATAAGTTCTCCAAATTTAATTTGTCGCTAGGCCTACCTCGGGCACAACGAGGAACCCAAACTAGGAAACGACTTATACTATTGCACAACGTGTTTAAATATCGCAATATTATTTTTCAGAATCCGCACTAACTTTTTACCTTTGGTTTTTCTTTATTTTTATTCCCCTCCCCAAAGGTTAGTTCGTGCATTCTAGCACCATTAGCATACTCAACAAGATCCAAGGGTCCTCCACCTGCTCCTCCTCCAAGTCCTACCAGAAACAGGAACAAGGGAAAAATGGGAGATGCAAGCGCTAGAAAGGAACTTGAGGAAACTTCTCAGAATGCCGCAATTATCAAGGAGACTGCTGCTCATTTGGAGGAAACTTTGCTAAGATTTCCAGAGGAAATGGACCAAGTTCGGAACCTGGCGAGTCTGTCAATCACTCTTGCCACTCCTGATGTTAACAGCCAGAACCGGCACCTCCATAAAGCACACCACAACATCCAATGCAACCCACTCATTCCCAAGCATGCAACACATGCAATAACACTCCACCGCTCATTCTCAAACCAAAAAGCACCAAAAAGGACCATAACACCCCTATCTTCGTGGACACTATATCCCACTACATTCAGCCAATCACAAGTTCACACGAATCAGATGACAAGGTCTCCCTCATTTAGAATTTGGGTGCTGAGATCAAGAAATTGACTAGCTGGGTCTAAGGTTTTGAAGGTAACAAAGGTGTTGAAGGGTTTAATTTTGAATATCTATGTGTTCAGTCGGATGGAACGTTGAACTCCCGGAGTGGTACAAAACCTCCCAAGTTCGAGATGTTCGACAGTACAGGTGATCCCAAGGTTCACTTTTGAATGTATTGTGATAACTTGGTAAGAGTCAGAAAGGCCGAGAAAATCCGCATGAAGCTGTTCATGAAGAGTCTAAAGGGGGGTGCTTTTGTTAGAAAATACGCTTAACGCTAGAGGGGGGTTGAATAGCATTAAATAAAATTTAGCGTAAACTTGCGAAAATTAAAATTTGCAGGAAATAAATAAGTGCGTTAAATAAACAAAAAGGAAAGAACGCACCGATATATTCTGGTTCACCACAACACGTGGCTAGTCCAGTCCCCGAGAGACTCTCTCGAGATTTTCCACTAACTTGTTAAGCTTACGGGTGCTCAACAAACCTTTACAACTTAAGGACACAAGCCTTAACACCTTTGCTTGGAGATACAACACTCCAAGACTTCAACCAAGGAAACACAAGTTCCTTACAACAAGAGAATCATTCTCTTACAAGTGTATAAAACACTAAACACTCAAACAAAATACTCCTTAATGAGTAGATATGAGTAAAAGAAGTAAGCTCTGGATCACAACAACTTTGGACAAGAATATGGCTCTCAAAAGCTTTATGAAATTGAATATAAAATGATAAACAAAAGTATGCAAGCTTATAGCAATGTAATGATCAGTTGTAGTATGTTGTTGTGTTTAAAACACTGAAATGAAGTTGTATTTATAGTTGAAAAACTTGGCATTACCGTTGCCTAATTGCCAATTAAGAGTTGCTGATTTTACTCACTGACAATCGATTGTCTGCCAGTCAGATCAAAATTCAATCCCAGATTTTACGCTTGATAATCGATTACTTTCAATCCATAATCGATTACTGGCAACGTTCAAAAAATCCTTTCCAGATTTTACCACAAACAATCGATTGTCCAGAATCAGCAATCAATTACTTAGCAACGTTCAAAAAATCTTTTCCGGATTTTAATCAAAACAATCGATTATACAGAATCAATAATCGATTACCTAATAACGTTCAAAAAATCTTTTCCGGATTTTAATCAAAACAATCGATTATACAGAATCAATAATCGATTACCTGACGGAATTTGAAAACTTTACGACAACGGTCAGCTTCACAATCGATTGCACAAAGTCAACAATCGATTACTTATCAGTTTTTGAAAAACATTTTAGACACTGTCTCTTTGACAATCGATTGTCCAATGTAACAATCGATTATTTAATAAATTTGAAAATCACTAGAAGACACTGTCTCAACATAATCGATTACCATTAGTTCATAATCGATTATTATGAGTTTTGAAAAACTTTGATGGACACTGCCTCAGTCACAATCGATTGTCATGCAGGTTTGAAAAACCTGATGCTCACTGTCTTACTCACAATCGATTGTCATTAGTTCACAATCGATTGTCATGCAGTCTTGGCTTAAAACAATCGATTATCATAAGTACATAATCGATTATCTTAGTCCAGATTTTTAAGGCATGTCTAAAAATTATTTTGACTACTGTAAATCTGCATGATTTAAAATCATTTGACATTAAATTAAATATGCATGATTTTGGAAAATAGTTTTATGAGAGAAGCCATGTTACGAGTCAAGTTGTAGGATCAAGATCACAATTAAGAATGACTCAATTAAACTATAAAACTTTGTCTTGAGCTTGAATCTCGTTGTATATCAATTGTGCGCTTGTTTCTTGAACTTCGTCATATATCAATTTTCGCTTCGTTTGTCATTCATCAAAACCTATACAAAAGAACAGACGTTTTAGTATATTGCATTGAGAACGTGTTTCCAACAGCTTTATCATGGTATATTAGCCAGGATGCAAAGAAATGGACAAATTAGGTGAATATGGCATCTGACTTTATGGACCGCTTTAGGTTCAACACTGAGAATGCACCAGATGTGTTCTATATCCAGAATCTAAAGAAGAAACCCACAAGGAACTTTCGCGAGTATGTTACTCGTTGTAGGTCAGGAGCTACTAAGGTCAGGCCGGCATTGGAGGAAGAACAGATGAATAGGTTCTTCGTCCGTACTCAGCATCTGCAGTACTATGAAAGGCTGATTCTAATAGAGGGTCAAAAGTTCTCCGACATCATCAAGTTGGGAGAAATGATCAAAGAAGGCATTAAAAATTTTATGGTCACTTACCTCGAGGCATTGCAAGCTACCAACAAGGCTTTACAGTCTGGTGGCTCGTCAAAGAAAAAGGATGTAAATTCCGTAATGGCTGCGCAAAGGAACAATTCTCCCATGAAGTACCAAACCTACCCCTCAACTGCACTCACATATCAACCTACAATAAATTACCAAGCACCCTCACCTACATACCAAATGCCACCATCTGCCTACCAATCACCTCCACCACCCATATATCATCTCACTTCACCCAGATATTCCCAACCTGCACTCGTATACCAATCATACAACTCCCAACCTTCTTACTACCCATCACCACCCACTAGCCAAAACTTTCCTCGACCCAGACCAAATTTCGACTGTAAACCTCCTAGGTAATATACCGCCATAGCCGATTCAATCGACCAACTATACAAAAAACTCAAAGCAACTGGATACGTCATCTCTATTCCAGTCGTAATTCCAGAAAATCCCTCTCAATAGATCAGCCCAAGCAAGGCTTGCACATACCATTCCGATATGAAACGCCATACCATTGACGAGTATCGCTCATGGAAAGACAAGATTCAGAATCTGATTGACAACATGGTCATTATAGCAAAAGGAGCCCGCTCCCAATGTCCGCAACAACCCTCTGCTTGACCACAAGGGTGGAGGCATCCATATGATCAAGATTGAAGATGATTGGGACCTTAAAGGGTCACTCGGTTAGATAACTGAAGGAGACGAGCCTAAGAAGCTAGCAGATACCCTCAATCCCATTGTTGTCCAGATTCAACCTTCTGATGGGGATGTGGTGAATATATCCATACCATTCGAGTTTGAAGCACCTCCTGCAAAGATGCCAAAATCGATTGAGGTCGAGTTCGAGACTCCAAAGGCATCTGCACCATTTGAACTTACTGTTTCACCTCCCAGGATGCCAATTCCGGTTTCCATGACCGAAGTGACCCCGCTCAAGTCAAACGCCATACCTTGGGATTACATTGCTGGGGCTAGAAGAAGAGGGAAGACATATACTGGGAAAGCAATCCCCGCGCAGGGCATGACCAGGACATGCAGGGTATACACCTCGAAACATTTAGTTGAGTTCAACAAGCAAGCTTTTGGGCAGGTTATTGAATCTGGACTCGATGACCTTTGGAGGAAGATACATGCAAAAGAGTACTCAGTCGTTCAACAATTAAACAAAAACACCAACACAAATTTCTATTCTGGCTCTTCTGCAAAGCTCTGAGGCGCATAAAAATGCCTTAATGTAAATACTGAATGAAACTTATGTTTCCAGCAACATAACAGGAGGTGAAATCGCAAATGTGATGGGGCAGGTGCTGGAAAGCCACAAGATCACCTTCTACGAGGATGAGTTACCGCCATAATAGCTTAGTCACAACAAGGAATTGCACATCACTGCGCAATGCAAGGATCATTTTATCACCACGATCTTAGTTGACGGGGGATCCGGCCTTAGCATCTGTCCATTAATAACTCTCATGACATTGGGAAAAGGACTGCATGAGATCAAAGACGGAGATATCAGTGCCAAAGCTTTTGATGGGTCTCAAAGATCCCCCATCAGAGAAATTAGCCTATGCCTACAGATGGGATCGACCTGGTTTGATGTTGACTTCCAAGTCATAGACGTGCTGGCATACTACAATTTGCTGCTGGGACGACCTTAGATCCACGCTGCTGGGGCTGTGGCTGTGGCATCGACTTTACATTAAGTTGTAAAACTTGAATGGAACCATCAGGAAGTGATCATTCACAGCGACAGTAACAACCCTATATACAGTCGCCAAACCATCCTGATGATCGGAGGTAGAAGGAGGATAGGTGGAGAAACATACCACCACATTGAGTGGGTCAACGCCATAGATAAAGATAAGTGGTGGGATAACAAAATTGAGAGCATTCTGACCAAGAGCGGGTACAAGCCCGGAAAAGGACTTGGCAAGAATCTCCAGTGCATCACCAAGCCCATCAAGTTGAAGAAGCATGGTACCACATTCGACTTGGGGTATGAGTACACCTGAGAGGAGTTTAATCATTGGTCACCACCATGGCACAGTCCCTACTTTCCATTGGAACATCCCATACCCCAGCTAGAGCAGACCTTTCAGCCAGCTGACATATGGATCAGAGGAAGATAAGGCAATGCCAGCAATAAAGAACCTGTTTCTAGAGGATGATACGGACTTCTGTGTTATCTTCGAGAAGGAAGGGGTGGAAGGCCCTTCCATTCAAGCTGCGAACCAAGGAGAACACCTCCCCAATTGGATAGTCAGGACCACCAGTGCGCAGAGAGCTTCGGGGTAGCAAGGCTAAACGACGCATATGCATCACATTTTACTTTTAGTTGATTTTACTTTTTCGCATTGTCTTTACTTTTGAAAAGATCTCCGATGTTTCAAACAGTTATAAATTTAATCGAAAGCATTTTCCAAAATTTATCTTTATGTCTATCTCTTCTTATTTTTCACTACATTTACTTTATTTTTACACAACATTACTGTTACATATCTTGATGATGAACCAAAGACTGTAACTTGCAATGAGGCAATGCAACAAATGGACATACATTCAGAAGAGAATGAAATACAAGAAGAGGTTGTCAAAGAGGTCGAGAAGTTTGAGAATAGGCCTAAGTCCAACTTGGACGAAATTGAGGTTGTTAATATGAGAGACTCAGAAAATGTCAAGGAAACACATATCAGCGTACATTTGTCACCACCAGAAAAGAAAGAGTACACAGAATTCCTAAAAGAGTATGGGGATACCTTCGCCTGGTCGTATGATGACATGAATGGTCTCAGCACATCCATTGTGGCTCACAAGTTACCGATAGATCCGGCATGCCCATGGTTTAACAGAAGCTCAGAAAATTCAAGCCAGACATGAGTTTGAAAATCAAAGAATAGGTTACCAAGCAAGTCAAAGCCATGTTTCTCAGAGTGGTAGAATATCCGACATAGTTAGCCAGAATCATGCCGGTACCAAAGAAAGACGGGAAAGTTAGAGTTTGTGTCGACTACCTG
This sequence comes from Nicotiana benthamiana, assembly GCA_034376525.1. Lineage (NCBI taxonomy): Eukaryota > Viridiplantae > Streptophyta > Magnoliopsida > Solanales > Solanaceae > Nicotiana > Nicotiana benthamiana. The sequence goes on along the minus strand of CM067328.1, from coordinate 102,635,975 downwards.
GATCTCAACCGGGCCAGTTCAAGGACAACTTCCCTTTGCGAAATATACGTATATTGATTGACAACTACGCCAAACATGAGCTGCAGTCGTTCGTTGATTATTTTTCTGGATACCATCAGATATGGATGGACAAAGAAGATGTAGAGAAAACGGCATCCATCATGCTGTATGGAATATACTGTTACAGAATGATGTCGTTCAGTTTGAAGAATGCTGGTTCCACCTATATGAGGGCCATGACCATTGTCTTTCATGAAATGATACACAAAGAAATCGAGGTGTACGTGGATGACGCCATCATCAAATCCAAGAAAGTTGCAGATTACATGGAAGATTTGAGGAAATTCTTCAACAGATTTAGGAGATACAACTTGAAATTATATCCAGCCAAGTGTTCATTCGGGGTCCCTACCGTAACGTTATTGGGTTTCATTGTGAGTCGCCGGGAAATAGAATTGGATCCGTCAAAGGTCAAAGCCATTCAAGAGTTTCCACTTCCAAAGAACAAGAAATATGTGATGAGTTTTCTGGGAAGACTCAACTATATTAGTTGATTCATAGCTCAGTCCACTATTATTTGTGAACCTACCTTCAAGATGCTAAAGAAGGATGCTACCACTCAATGGACTGACGACTGTCAAAAGGCTTTTGACAAAATCAAGGAATACTTGTCTACGCCGCCAGTCTTGGTTCCGCCTGAGCCAGGAAGACCCCTGTTGCTTTACCTCATAATTTTGGATGGAGCATTTGGGTGTGTTTTAAGACAACATGATGAAACGGGAAGAAAGGAGCAAGCCATCTACTACCTCAACAAGAAGTTTATCCCGTATGAGGCTCGGTATTTCTTATTAGAACGCACTTGTTGTGCTCTAACCTGGGTAGCTCTAAAGTTTAGGCACTATTTTTGTGCTTAAACCACCTATCTCATATCCAGGATGGACCCATTAAAATATATCTTTCAGAAGCCCGTACCTACCATCAAGCTCGCCAAATGGGAAATACTGCTAAGTGAGTTCGACATTGTTTATGTCACCCAAAAGGCAGTCAAAGGAATAGTTTTGGCAGATCACCTCGCCGAGAATCCAATAGGAGGAGAATACGAACCTCTAAAGACATATTTTCTTGATGAAAAGGTAGATTTTATTGGAGAAGACATTGCAGAATCCTATGATGGTTGGAGAATTTTTTTCGATTGAGCCGCAAACTTCAAAGGAGACGGTATAGGAGCAGTCCTGGTATCAGAAACTGGTCAGCATTACCCAGTATCTGCCAAGCTCAGGTTCCCATGCACCACTAACATGGCCGAATACGAAGCCTGCATCTTAGGACTCTGACTGGCAATTAACATGAACATCCAGGAACTATTAGTGATCGGAAACTCTGACCTACTCATACATCAGGTTCGAGAAGAATGGGCAACCAAGAATTCCAAGATCTCCCCTCTCTACATCATATACAGGAGTTGAGGAAGAGATTCAGAAAGACGGAATTCCAGCACGTCCCTATAATACAGAATGAGTTTGCTGATGCCCAAGCCACTTTATCATCTATGATCCAGCATCCAGATACAAACCTTATTGATCCTATACGGGTCAAGATTCAGAACCCAATGGCTTATTGTGCTCATATCGAAGAAGAAGCCGATGGGAATCCTTGGTTTTATTATATCAGAGAATAATTTACAAGAAGAGAGTACCCAGAACTTGCCAATGCTACTCAGAAACGCACACTCCGGAGGTTATCCAACAACTTTTTTAACAACGGAGGAATTCTGTATAAGAGGACTCCCGATATAGGATTATTAAGATGTGTCGATGAAAAATAAGCAACTAAGCTATTGGAGGAAGTGCACGTAGGGACCTGCGGACCGCACCTGAATGGTTTCGTTTTGGAAAATATGATACTCCGAGCAGGGTATTTTTGGATGACTATGGAAACAGATCACATCTAGTATGTCCAGAGATGCCATTGTTGTCAGATAAATGCAGATATGAGAAAAGTACCTCCTAATGAGCTTACTGTAATAAGCTCACCATGGTCGTTCGCACTTGCGGAATGGATGTCAATGGACCAATCGAACCTACTGCGTCAAACGGGTACAGGTTCATCCTAGTGGCAATTGATTACTTTACAAAATGGGTTGAAGCAGCATCCTACAAAGCAGTGACCAAGAAGGTTGTAGCATATTTTGTCCGTGACTGTATGGTCTGTTCGTTCGTAATTCTGGAATCAATCATCACCTACAATGGTTCTAATCTCAACAGTGACCTGATGAAAGCGATGTGTGAAACATTCAAGATTGAACACAAGCACTGTACGGCTTACATACCTCATATGAATGGAGCTGTAAAAGCAACCAATAAGAACATCAAGAAGATACTAAGGAAGATGATCGAAAGGCACAAGCAATGGCATGAAAAGTTTTCGTTCGCCTTATTGGGATATCGTACCACGGTCCGCGCATCAACTGGGGCCACTCCCTATATATTTGTCTATAGTACAGAGGCAGTGATTCCTGGTGAAGTAGAAATCCCTTCATTAAGAGTCATACATGAAGTAGAGTTAAATGATGCAGAATGGGTCAAAAGCTGCTATGAGCAATTAGCCCTCATAGACGGGAAAGAGGATGAATGCAGTTTGTCACGGTCAATTATATCAGAACAGAATGACTAGAGCCTTCAACAAGAGAGTTAAGCCAATGAAATTCACACCAGGACAGCTGGTATTGAAGAAAATGTTTTCACATCAAGATGAATCCAAAGGGAAATTCTCTCCCAATTGGCAGGGTTCGTACATGGTTCATCGGATTCTAATTGGAAGAGCCCTTATTCTCACAGAAATGGACAGAGAAGTTTGGCTGAAGACAATCAACTCAGATGCAATGAAACAATACTACATTTGATCGTGTGATTTTCTTTCATGATGTAATTTGAACTACGCCTGATCCGATTCCCGTTTAAAAGGGGATACGTAGGTAGCCCTATCTTATGTGCAAGCTCATCTCTCTCCTTAGACCAATCATTCACAAACGTTGCTAGAAGACAACACCGTTTCGCATATTCGACTAAGTGAGAATATCTTTCCCAATACCAGCCCTTACTCCCACATTCAAATTCAGATCTCCAAGACGTCAAGCCATGACAAGCCCAAAAAGACGGGCCATAAAATACTTCCGTTAACCAAGTGTCTTCATCAATAACCTTATCTCCGAATATTTCATCCTCAGATGTCATGTTGAGAGAACTAGAAACACACTAAGAAGAAAAGTAAAATAGTTATAGATTACAAATATTTAGAAAAATAAAAAATAAAAAAACTTGTAGAGATAAAAGTAAAAGTCTAATTTTGAAAAATAGTTAATTTCTAAGTCCCCGGTGCCGTCGCCAAAAACTTGTTGCTCCCAAACGCACACCCAAGTATACGTGGTCGTCAAACAATAAAGTGACTAAAAGTCTGATGTCTATCCCACGAGGACTTGTGATTAACTATTAACTAAATTAGACTATCCTAATTATCTAAATAAGAATTAAACCTATAAATATTTGATTCTAAACTAATTAAAATAAAAAGAAAACAAATAATAAATTCTGAACAAAGAAAGAGCAGATTTTTATGATCAATGTAATGAAAACGATCTAGGTTTATGGGCTATCTAATATTCCTATTATATTCTTCTATTGAATTGGCTAACTAATTTATCTAGTTTATTGGTTGACATGGTTAATGTTGCTCATAAGAATCTGTCGAGTTCTTACTTGCCTATTCAAGCTCACCTAACGCCTATATCTCTATGGAGTTAGAATCAACAAGAACGCATTTATAACTCATGTAAATCAACAAAGCAAGGTAATTGGGTATATGTCTATCCCAATCGCGAATCCGTTCCCCGATGCCCAGGTTCAAGAAGTTGCTCTACTCAACCCTATATGCAATCTAGAATTTCCACTTTCGAGTTTAACTCTACATTCGTAGATGGTATTCAATTGGTGATCAAGCAATCAAATAATTAAGCGCAAGATTGAATAAATAACCCAATATGATACACTAAGAGCAAAATCAATATCCAAATAACAATAGTCATGAAAGAACCACAACCCTAGAACGTGAAGTTTAGCTCCACATAGACATGGTAGCAAAACAACAAATCATCGAAAGAAACATAAAATTACTAAGTTTTATGGAAGAAAAGATGAAACCCGGCCTCCACGGCGGCTCTGTGCTCTTCCTTGGTCAAACATTCCTCTCAAAAATTTCTACTATATATATATACCAAGTGTTGGACAATACGCTTTACGCTAGAGGGGGGGGGGGTGAATAGCGTTTTAAAACTATTAAGCGTTTTAGTGCGGAATTTAAAAACTTTGCAGAAATTAAAACAAGTGCAGTAGAATAAACTTACATAATGATGTATCCTGGTTGGCCACAAACGTGGTTAGTCCAGTCCCTGAGAGACTCTCTCGAGATTTCCACTAAACTTGTCAAGCTTACGGGTGCTTAACAAACCGTTACAGCTGAGGACACAAGCCTCACCTAGTTGCTCGGGGATCACAATCCCAAAGACTTCAATTGCTCGGGGATACCAATCCCAAAGACTTCAATTGCTCGGGGATACCAATCCCAAAGACTTCAATTGCTCGGGGATAACAATCCCAAAGACTTCAATTTCTCGGGGATAACAATCCCAAAGACTTCAACTGCTCGGGGATAACAATCCCAAAGACTTCAAACGAGGAATCACAAGTTCCTCAACAAACGAGAATCGCAATTCTCTTACAAACACAAAACACACTCACTTTACAAAGCACTCCCTAATGAGTAGATATGAGTAGAAATAGTACGCTCAAGATCACAACAACTTAGCTCAATAGAATGGCTCTTCAAAAAGCTTTATGGATGAATGGAAAATGATGATCAATGTAAGAAAGCTTTTAGCAATGAAAATATTCAAAGTGTATATGTTGTTGTTGTGAAAACACTGAGTTGAAGCTGTATTTATAGGTGAAAAACTCAGTCTTACCGTTGTCTAATTGCCAATTAAGGATTGCTGAAATTACTCAGTGACAATCGATTGTCAAGACTAAACAATCGATTGTTTGCCTATCAGATCAAAAATTCAATCCCAGATTTTACGTCAACAATCGATTACTTCAAATCAATAATCGATTATTTATAACGTTAAGAAATCCTTTCCAATTTTTGGCATAAAACATCGATTGTCCGGAAATCAACAATCGATTATTTTAACAACGTTCAGAAAATCTTTTCCAGATTTTACGCAAAACATCGATTGTTAAATATCAACAATCGATTACCTGACGGTAATTGAAAATATATGACAACGGTCAGCTTCAACAATCGATTATCAAATGGAATAATCGATTATTAATTAATTTCAAAACTCTCTGTCTCATATATAATCGATTATCAAAAGCCACAATCGATTATCATTTTATTTAAAATCACTGGGAGACATTTTTCTCATTCTAATCGATTACCATTAGTTCATAATCGATTTTTATGAGTTTTGAAAACTTTGCCTCAGTTAACAATCGATTATCATAAGTACACAATCGATTGTTATGCAGTTTGCAAAAACCTGATGTTAACTGACTTACTCACAATCGATTATCATTAATTCACAATCGATTGTCATGCAGTCTTGGCTTAGAGATACTCGATTATCATAAGTACATAATCGATTATCTTAGCCCAGATTTTTGAGGCATGCTTGGAAAACATTTTAACAAATGTAAATATGCATAGTTTAAAATCATTTGACACTTAATTTAAATATGCATGATTTTGGAAAAATAATTTTAGTAGAGAAGCCATGTTATGAGCCAAGTTGAGGAATCAAGATCACAATTAATATTGACTCAATTATAACATTTCTAAACTTTGTCTTGAGCTTCTTGTAATGCATCCATTTTGTGCTTGTCCTTGAGCATTGCTATATATCGCTTTTTGCTTTGTTTGACATTCATCAAAACCTACAAAAGAACACACGTTTAGTATATTGCATTTGAAACGTGTTTCCAACAATTTCCCCCTTTTTGATAATGGCAAACATAAGCGGGATATATGCAATAATTATTTTGATAATCCAAGACAAGTGTAAAGTATGCAATTGATGTTCCCCCTCAATTCATGTTCCCCCTCACTTTAAGCATGAATGAAGTTGAGAGTGATATAGCATACTTCTTGATATCCCGTTTCTTCCCCCTTTTGCCATTAGCAAAAATATATACAAGGGAAGAATATGCAAAAAAAACATATGAAATAAACAAAAGTTTATTTATTGGAAAATAACATTACATGGGTGGAGCCAAACACAATAAAACGAACAACAACTAACCAACCAAGGAAAAACAAATCAAAAACAACAATTTCACATCATCAAAAACAACAATTTCATCATTCATCACCCCCATCTCCATCATCATCATTGGGAGGCGCTTGATATGGCACCACCTGAGCATAGGCATAATGCACGTGATCAAAGTAACCATGGACCTCACGGGTTAATTGAGTAATTTGGTCAGAGATAGTCCGGAGGGTAGGCTCCTGAGGAGGATGAGCACGACGGGCTTGTCGATTTTGAGGAGGAGCGGGAGCATGATCACCATCATGATGAAAGGAAGACTCCGAAATTTCCCAGATTTTGGTGCTCTTTTTGAGAGGACCATTAGCAATATTGACCCCGGAAGCTTCAAGAAATTTCATTATTAAGAGGGCATAGGGGAGAGGTATGTCATCTCTGGTGGCATTGAACATATGAGATTGAATAAGCTTGCACCAATTGATTTTAACACCGGTGATAATGGCATGAAGATATTTGGCATCCTCTTGGGAAATGGTGGTGTGATTGAGTTTACGGGGTTTGAGAACACGAGTGATGAAATAGAGAATGAAACGATAATTCGGGTCCATACCCTTTATGGTGGGACGACGGGAAGAAGACTCATCATAGGCGACTCCGGCTTGGCGGAAGAGATTAGCTTCATCAATCATGTCCCCGGCATCATTTATGTACTGGTAGATGTCTTCACCATCATGCGGAATGCCGGCAATGAGGTGGAGGTTATCTTCAGAAATTAGAATGGAAATGCCGTTAACATTGGTAACGAGTTCACCCTCATCATCTTTGTGAAGGTTGGAGTAAAAAGCTTCAACCAAAGTAATGTTGTAGTAGGGGTGAGTAAGGAGTAGGAAATTGAAAAGTTGGCACTCTCTTAGCATATTCGCGGCTGGAATGAATGGTGCAACAAGAGCGTTTGTTGAAAAGCGAGGAGGGAGAATAAGGCGTTTCTCAAATTTGGTTAAGAACCGGGTGAGCTCTTCATCGGATTCAAAGAATAGAACCGATCCATCTTGATATGGATGGCGAGAAGAAGAAGCACCTTGTTTGGAACGAGCACGTTTGGAGTTGCGGCTTGACATTTTTGAAAAAGATGTGCTAGGATTTTTCAAAGATAACAAGATAATTTGATGCTTGGGAGGCTTGAGTGAGTATACAAGAGCATATGTGCAGCCTATATATAGAGAAGGAATGAATCTTACACTTATTTGAAAAGATTTGAAGAGATTTGAAGAGCTTTGAAGTCTGAAACGGTAAAAATAAATTCACTGACCGTTCAATAATCGATTGTTTGAATAGAATAATCGATTGTCATTAATGAAAATGATCTGACACATCGATTACACGCCAGAACGGTAAAAAATTTGAAAAAGATAGTCGATTGTCAAACTTGGTAATCGATTGTTTTTCATATTTATGACCTGACAGGAATCGATTGTAGAGCCAAAATGGTAACATAAGTTTAAAACAGATAATCGATTGTCAATATATAGTAATCGATTATTTCACTCACAGAGAGTTTGGATTTTGGCAAATAATCGATTGGCAGAACAAATAATCGATTGTTTGGAAGGGGGATGCTAAAATGATGAGACTTAATTCTATCAAGCAATGTAAACATTCAACAAGATTTCATGACAAAAAATATTGAATCAACAAATAATCGATTATTGATACTGATAATCGATTGTAAGCATAAATAATCGATTATGATCGATTTTTCTTGTATCAAGACAATTTATACTTTCCTCTTACCTTTTGGGGGATACCTGCAAAATAGAATTAAACATCTCCGACGCTCAAGTCAGTAATCTATAAATGAAATAATAACTTTGAAACTAGTGTAGTCGGGTGAAAAACGTGAACTCTTAAGAATTTTGTCCTAGGATGTTCTTAAGAGGGTTTAGGGTACTTACCTTCCCTTCGACTTTGCCAATTACCTGATTTTGAACATCCTCCGTTCATTTTGGTCTTTTGGCTCATTCTTCAATTTAAGAAGCTTCTTCCACAATTTTGCCTTTGTCTTCCTTGTATTTTGTCTTTTAAATTTTTTGAAAATACTTCCGATTTTGAAAAAAATGCCTAAATCGACTTTTCCGTCTCTTCCTCCTTCTTTGTGCTTTAATTGAAGGAATTTTGAATTCGTCTCCCGTCAAGTGTTTGGAGTATCCACTACACTTGATTCCTTCAAGCACACCTGCAAAACAAATCAATGCTCTTTTGGTACCCATGCCATTTTGGGTCCTTGAGGGTTATGCATACTATAATGATATGTTTGAGTAGCATGTCTATGTCTCGTAAAGCATGCGGGAGCAATATGACCAATTCGTCTACAATAATGACATGTCACATTTGGATTATGCATGCGTCTAGGCTCATAGTAGCTAGAATAATGCACATTGTTTACTCTATTTTCATTTCTCCTAATTTGAGCACCATAATCATTTCTAGGTTGAACATTTCGGGATCTTCTAGCATGATCACTGTTGTGCCTAAAATATGCATCATGTCTATGGTGACGATTGCTAGGCGGAAGGTCATGTCTAGGTCTCCTAATATTTTGTCTAGCATGCATGTTTGTTTTAGGAAAGGCATTTTTGTTATTAATCCTAGATTGAGCTCTAGGTGGTTGGGTTTTTGCATCAACCTCTTCTTCATTTATGAAGCCTATTCCATGCTTGGTTGGTTTCAAGTTATCAAGCACCACATTCAAGTTTTTATGAGAGGAGTTGAATTTATCTAGTGTGCCTTTTAATCTACCTACTTCATTCTTAAGGTCTACACAAGAAGCACAATTTTTTGTAGAACTCTCGGGCTTGTCAGAACTTCTTTTCCCATAAAACTTGTTTTGTTCTAGTAGCTTCTCATTTTCCAAAACCAATTTTTCTAATTCTTTTTCTTTTAATGAAAACTGTTTTTGAAAATCTTGTTCTTTTAGAGAAGCACTTTCTCTTAAACTAGTGACGGTTTTTGTAACTTTGAGAAATTCAGCATACAATTCATCAAAGGCATTTCTCATGTCATCAAGAGTATAAAAATTTTGAGAAGAGATTTGACTTACCTCACTTTGATTTTCTTCCTGTGCCATGAGGCAGAGATTTGCCGCTTCTTCATTTTCTTCTTCACTGGATTCGTCTCCGGAATCTCCTCCCCAAGATATGTATGCTCGTTGCTTCTTGAAGGGTTTCTTCTCCTTTTTAAGATTTGGGCAGTTTGTTTTGATATGCCCTGTTTCACCACATTCATAACATTTAACTTGCTCACCTTGCTTTTTCCCTTTGCCGTCATATTCTTTTCGCATGAATTTTTGGAACTTTTTGATGATGAGTCCGAATTCGCTATCTCCATCCTCTTCAATTGGTGATTGACTTGTGCTCGCCTTTAGAGCAATCTTTTGCCTTCTTTGTTCATCAATAACAGGGTTAAGAATAGTGGATTCATAAGTCTTAAGATTACCTCTAAGAGCGTCTATGGTGACGTTCGTGATTCCAATTGACTCTTGAATCGCATCGGCCTTTGATCGTCATGCCGGTGTTAGACTCCTAAGGATTTTTCGAACTAGTTCTTTGTCTGTGAACGTCTTCTTGAGCGCGTGGAGATCATTCACTATTGATGAGAACCGCTCAAACATCTCGTCTACCTTTTCGCCTTCCTTCATATGGAACAATTCGTAAGCATGAGTTAAAAAGTCAATTTTAGCTTCTCTTACCTGGTCAGTCCCTTCGTAAGTGACCTCAAGCTTGTCCCACATTTCTTTCGCTGTTTTGCAGCAGGAGATTTTCCTGTAATCATTAGCATTAACAGCACAAAGTAATAAATTAATAGCTTTAAAGTTATTTTGGACCATTCGATTATCCTCGGCGTTGAATTCCTCTTCTGATTTTGGCACCCATTCTTCTTCCACCTTTTTGACAGGAACCTCATTTCCTTTGGTGTACACCTTCCACAAGTAAGGGCTGTTTGATCTGACGAATATCTGCATCCTTTCTTTCCAATATGAATAATTAGTCCCGTTAAACAAAGGAGGTCTTGTGGGGCACTGTCCTTCATCAATACCTGCAAAAGAGTCTAGAGTAGAAGCCATGGAAAGATTCTCTCAAACGGTTAAGTCTTTCAGAGAGTATGGCTCTGATACCAATTGTTGGACAATACGCTTTACGCTAGAGGGGGGGGGGGTGAATAGCGTTTTAAAACTATTAAGCGTTTTAGTGCGGAATTTAAAAACTTTGCAGAAATTAAAACAAGTGCAGTAGAATAAACTTACACAATGATGTATCCTGGTTGGCCACAAACGTGGTTAGTCCAGTCCCCGAGAGACTCTCTCGAGATTTCCACTAAACTTGTCAAGCTTACGGGTGCTTAACAAACCGTTACAGCTGAGGAAACAAGCCTCACCTAGTTGCTCGGGGATCACAATCCCAAAGACTTCAATTGCTCGGGGATACCAATCCCAAAGACTTCAATTGCTCGGGGATACCAATCCCAAAGACTTCAATTGCTCGGGGATAACAATCCCAAAGACTTCAATTGCTCGGGGATAACAATCCCAAAGACTTCAACTGCTCGGGGATAACAATCCCAAAGACTTCAACCGAGGAATCACAAGTTCCTCAACAAACGAGAATCGCAATTCTCTTACAAACACAAAACACACTCACTTTACAAAGCACTCCTTAATGAGTAGATATGAGTAGAAATAGTACGCTCAAGATCACAACAACTTAGCTCAATAGAATGGCTCTTCAAAAAGCTTTATGGATGAATGGAAAATGATGATCAATGTAAGAAAGCTTTTAGCAATGAAAATACTCAAAGTGTATATGTTGTTGTTGTGAAAACACTGAGTTGAAGCTGTATTTATAGGTGAAAAACTCAGTCTTACCGTTGTCTAATTGCCAATTAAGGATTGCTGAAATTACTCAGTGACAATCGATTGTCAAGACTAAACAATCGATTGTTTGCCTATCAGATCAAAAATTCAATCCCAGATTTTACGTCAACAATCGATTACTTCAAATCAATAATCGATTATTTATAACGTTAAGAAATCCTTTCCAATTTTTGGCATAAAACATCGATTGTCCGGAAATCAACAATCGATTATTTTAACAACGTTCAGAAAATCTTTTCCAGATTTTACGCAAAACATCGATTGTTAAATATCAACAATCGATTACCTGACGGTAATTGAAAATATATGACAACGGTCAGCTTCAACAATCGATTATCAAATGGAATAATCGATTATTAATTAATTTCAAAACTCTCTGTCTCATATATAATCGATTATCAAAAGCCACAATCGATTATCATTTTATTTAAAATCACTGGGAGACATTTTTCTCATTCTAATCGATTACCATTAGTTCATAATCGATTTTTATGAGTTTTGAAAACTTTGCCTCAGTTAACAATCGATTATCATAAGTACACAATCGATTGTTATGCAGTTTGCAAAAACCTGATGTTAACTGACTTACTCACAATCGATTATCATTAATTCACAATCGATTGTCATGCAGTCTTGGCTTAGAGATACTCGATTATCATAAGTACATAATCGATTATCTTAGCCCAGATTTTTGAGGCATGCTTGGAAAACATTTTAACAAATGTAAATATGCATAGTTTAAAATCATTTGACACTTAATTTAAATATGCATGATTTTGGAAAAATAATTTTAGTAGAGAAGCCATGTTATGAGCCAAGTTGAGGAATCAAGATCACAATTAATATTGACTCAATTATAACATTTCTAAACTTTGTCTTGAGCTTCTTGTAATGCATCCATTTTGTGCTTGTCCTTGAGCATTGCTATATATCGCTTTTTGCTTTGTTTGACATTCATCAAAACCTACAAAAGAACACACGTTTAGTATATTGCATTTGAAACGTGTTTCCAACACCAAGTAGGGTTGGGCCCAAATAATGATACCTTCTCCAATGTTATAAAGGACAATTGATCCGGGTCAAACTAGCGCGGTCGCGCACCTGGGCACGCATCTGGGCGCGTATCTGGGAAACTTTCTGTCCCGGGCGCGTTAAAACTACCACGGCCGCGCTAATGCGAATTGTTAACCCTGTTCCGTTCTGAATTTAGAAAAAATGTAAAACATAAAAGTTGTATCCCTTTGTGTTAGCTTTCCAACCATATATTATGGGGCCACAATGGAGTTCTGAGCAAAAAGGTATGCCTATTTTACTAGACAGTGCGAAATCTACCCACTGGATGCTTCGTGCGCTCTAACTATCATCCGTTGACCCCCAAACGTGATCCCGACTTAATTTGTTGAGCTTTTACTCAGCTGTAAAATCTATAAATCGCTTGAAAATTCATTCTATAACGTCTATATAGCTCAGAATAACTCCTACAAGGCATAAAACACACAGTTAGTGCATGACACTAGCAATTAAAGCGCAAACTCAATCAAAGTGCAGTAAATTTGAGTGTAATAAGTGACTAAAATACACAATTATAGCCTATCATGAGTTGGAGCTATAAATATGCACACATGAGAGGTTATTTTTGCACATGCGAGCCCGCAGGCTCGGGCAATTGAGCGCAAAAGCGAAGTGGGAAGGCTTAGGGAAAGTACACATAAACGGACATAGGTGCGCAGAAGCACGTACACAGGTGCGACTGATTTGGCCACAGAAGCAGATGTGAGAAAGCTGGGCTACAGTCGTAGAAACGTATGGTCTCCACAGGTGTAGGGGCAAAAATTCAGTTGCAAGTGTGTTTGGTCGGACGTCTATGTGAATTCTGCAGATGCGAAAATTTGACCGCAAAAGCAGTGTCACAAGTGCGACCTTTTGGACCGCAGGTGCGGTTGTGCTGGGCAAACCATAAAAAAAGGTTTCGTGTTTCTCTCATTTTGGATTTCTGGAGCTTATCTAGGGGCGATATTTGAGAGGGTTATGGCTACAATTGAAGAGGTAAATGAATATATATTATTTTTATTGACAAATATTGATTATCCATTGATTATTTCACTTAGTTTGTGTATGTTCGAGGTGGAAATTGGAGACCTTAGAATATGCTATTAGAGAGTAAGAATTGATAATGGTGGTCGATTTGTGGATAGAATTAGACTAATTTTGTATGGTTGGACTTGTAATTGCATGAGTATTCGAATTTTATGAATTTTGTCGGATTGTGATATGCAAGCTCGGGGTTGACTTTTTTGACTGAATTTTCAATTTTTATTAAACACCTTAGATTCATCTTTTGGAATTTCTTCATATAGCTATTATTGATGGAATTAAGTTATTTTAGCTAGAGTGATGGTCGTGTGGGCGTACCCCGTGGTAATCATGATGCGGGTTAATTTTTGTATAGTATTGTTATCAAGTCTTGTTTCATCCGCGTATCCATAATATTTAAAGTGATTGAGCTGTGATTCATATTAGAATCATATTTAGGCTATGTGGTTATTCGGTCGAGACCTAATAAGGTTATTTCTCTTATTTTGAGTTATCTGCTTAACTGCAATTATATACTCAGTCATGGTTCTTCATCTGCATATCTTATATTAATCCCAGTTATCATTCGTTATTACATCACATATTATCATTATTTGGGCTGGGCGGTACGAGATTGTGTTCCCTTGAGAGTTGAGAGATTGATGATTGAGATGGACTTGAGGGCCAGGTTGTGAGTGTTATTGTGAATCGGCTTGCGCGCCTAAGTAGGCCATAATGGATTTATTGTTATTTTTATTATTATGTTGATCGGGCTACATGCCGCTATAAGCCTTATAGACTTTGATTAGCGCTTGGGCAGGATTCGCTCCTTCGAGTTTGACATACCAGTAGTGAGCGCAGGCACAATGATATATATATATATATATATATATATATATATATATATATATATATATATATATATATATATATATATATATATATATATATATATGCGTGTTTTGGTGATGTGCATTGATACCATGTACTCGTACAATACTGAGTGATTGTGTGTGGGCATTTGGCAGACAAATTGAGCACTTCTAAGAGTGTGAGTACTTAGGGATATCATCGTAAAATCATTCATTGAAATGCATATTTGACATGTAGGCATAGAGATGTACCATTTCTCATGCTAGCTTTAATTGATATGTTCTTAACAGTGTTGGGCTATAATTTTTGAACTTGAATGCATATCTAACTTTTTGTAACATGAACGAGCTGACTATGATAATTTCTCTGAGTTGTTTATTGTTTCTATCATCATTAAACGTGTATTGTCATTATATTGGACTCTGACTATCTTCTTCGGAACTCGTCACTGCTTTCAACCCTAGATTAGTTCTATTACTTATTGAGTACATGGGGGTCATTGTACTCATGCTATACTCTGCATTTCGTGTGCAGATCTGAGTATATTTGGACGTGGTGATTGCTAGATCTGTATAATACATGCTCGGAGACTTTGAGGTAGCTGATATGACGTCCGCAGACCTTGACTCTCTTTTATTTTTATTTACTTCAATATTGTTCTATTACTCAGACATCTGTACTAGAGTTTCGATTTATGTTGATACTTAGTAATGCTAATATACTCGTTGACACCCGATTTTAGAGAGAATAGTGTTTCAGTTTTTTGTATAAGATATTTATGAGATTTTTGCCATTGAGTTTATTAAAAACATGTTTTATTCCAATGTTTGGTTGTTATGTCATCATCGGCTTGTCTAGTGTGTGTGTTAGGTTTTATCACGGGTTGAGATTGTTGGGTCGTGACAAATAGCTGGATTATTAAGTGTATGTATACATTATTTTTAAGATTATGTGCAAAAGATATGATAGTTAACTATGATTAATTACTTGCAGTTATAATTAAATAAGATGCCATGTCATTTATCCGTTAAATTGATGTAAATACTCTGTACAATAAATTCTTATATTATTATAAAGTATTAACTATACCCACAATAAAATATTAAATAGAAAACAAAACGAAAACGAAAACACACGCATAATTGAGTAACGCGTATGGGTCCAGGCCACGTCTAAAGAGATAGGAGGCCAAGATGCATAATAAATCGAGGATGTACACTTTTCACCCAAAAATATTTAAGTGCATCTCTATGTATAAGTATATGGGAAGAAGCAAATTTCTTAAGGGCAAAAGGTTCAAAGCACAAGTTTATTCCGCCTCCTTAAAATTTCTTCAACTTCACATATTCACGTCTCCTTTCCCGACAGAAACATTTTAAAAGGTGGAAGAAGAAATTAAATTTTCTGTTTTATTCCTCTATAGCACTATTTGTTAACCAGTTTTTATTTGTACGTCTATCTAGTTCATCAATGGAGAGTGAACGAGGAAACTCTACAGAAAACAAAAAAACAAATGAATTTGTGTCCGTTGAAAATCCAAAGTCCAACTTGTCCTTCCGTGACATATTGATATTTTTTCAAGAATATTACCCACCTGGGTTTCTCAAGAAGGTATTCAACTCATTCATAAATATGTCCATTAAGATAACTGACAGTTCAAAGTAATTTTCTATTATGGCCTGTCCAATTTAAGTTAACACAATAGTTTGTTATTTTATTATCATATCAGATTTGCTTCGAAAAGTTACTTATTGTTATAATTCAGCTTAATTAAGTGTAAAAAAAAATTATACATTATTTGTACACAAAATTTAAACTTGTCAGTTAATCTACTAGCATGCATGTGGAGTAGCTTCGTTTTGTAATTCAGGTTGAAATATTACCTTTCTTTTCTCTCTTGTTTATTCTCTTCTTTTCTTAGCTTTTAAACTTTCATCATCATCTTCTTCTTCTTAGCAATGTGAGTTTCATGGGTTCGCCATAAGAAACATACAAATTGAGAACTCATCTATAGTTTAAATGTTGAATCCACCTGTAATGATTGTTGCAGGTGATAGCGGAGGTAATTGCGACGTATCTATTGGTGTTTGTGACATGTGGTGCAGCTGCAATTAGTGCGAGCGACGAACACAGAGTGTCGAGGCTTGGAGCCTCCGTCGCGGGTGGACTCATTGTGACAGTCATGATATATGCTGTTGGACATATCTCTGGTGCCCATATGAATCCTGCTGTTACCTTTGCTTTTGCCGCCGTTAGACATTTCCCATGGAGACAGGTCCGCTTCTTCCTCATTGATTCTTTAATATTTTTTCTTTTTATTTCTTTTTCGTACGTCTATCCATCATCCCCTTCATCCAAATGTTATACTCCGTCCGTTCCAATTTATGTGAATCTGTTTGACTTGGCATGAGGTATAAGAAAAAAATAAGATTTTGGGAATTTGTGGTTCCAAATAAGTCCAAATGGAGCCCAGAGTATTTGTGTGATTATAAAAATTTCTCATTAAGGGTAGAGTTGTAAGTTTAAGCTAAATTGTTACCAAATTTAGAAAGGGTTCATTCTTTTTAAACGGGTCAAGAAGAAAATAGATTAACATAAAATGTAATAGAGGGAGTAAAATGAAAAATAGACATTTGAACCAAAAAAAAAAAAGAGAGGAAAATGTTGAAGTGTGTGACTGCTTCAGCTAAAAATTAAAATTGTTAGAAAGAACAATAATTTTAGGCCTCATTTGTTTGCACTTAACAGAGGTCTAAATCTTAACTATTCAGATCTCAAACTTTAAGTTGGTTTGTTTTTAAAGTCTGAATCTTTGTTATCCATATCTTAATCATTAAGTGTATTTTTTTACTTCACAATTACTTAATGGGTTTAAATAGGTATGCATGATTAAGATCTATAACAAAGACTTAATCTTATCAAGATTCTATCATCAATATTCATTATTAACTGTCACCACCACCTATCATTATCAACTACCGCATGCCACTCATCACCACCACCCACTATCCCCACCACTCCCAGCACCATCATTCTCAACCACAACCAAAACTTATCCTTCTCAACTGCCACAACTAACTACCTCATCACCATCAACAAATCTAGCCGCATTGTCCATTATTTTAAACCACCACCCCCGAGCGCCATTATCAATTGTCCCCACCCACCACCAGCATCTTCAATCATAATCACCACCACTATAAATCACCACTAATTACTACCCTGAACCACCACCACCAACAAAAATACCACCAACCTCCGTCTCTAATCGGTATTCACAAGCAATATCATTAGCTATCACCACCAGTAAGTATCATATATTAAAAAACTATATATATTATTGATACAATATTAAATTAATTAGTATTTCAATTGAAATTTATGTTTATTAATTTTCAAATGAAGATAAATTTTATATATTCAGATGTTAACAAATAATCAATCTTAATTATTTGGTATTCAGATCTTAGTACACATCTTAATATTCAGATGTGTATTTAGATTTAAATATCTTAATCTTAATACACATCTTAATATTCAGATGTGTATTCATATTCATATAATCTATAAACAAACAAATGGGGCCTTAATTACTACCTCCGTTTCAAATTAGATGAGACAGTTTGACTAGACTCAGAGTTCAAGAAAAAATAAACTTTTGAAACTTGTGGTATTAAAAACTTAAGGGGTAACATCTTTTCTGGGGCCATGATATTTGTGTGATTATGCAAGCTTCTCAATTATTTCTAATTATAAAAATATGTTATTCTTTTTTAATGAAGTAATTAGGAAAATATATCATCTAAATTCTAATAGAGTAAATACTTACTTTTATCATGTCTCAACAAGTCTCCCCACATGGGACAGTGATCTACTTTTTATGGGCTAAATACATAAAATTATATATATATATATATATATATATATATAATATAGCATCTCATTTGGTATTAATACCATACTAAATTTTGTCTCCCTCATTGTAAAGCTTAAGATATAATAAATACCATACTTTTAATTAATTACATGTTTCAACATTAAGAAGGAAAAGAAACAAATCATTTATTTGGGCAATGAGGCCTGTCAATGAATGAATCTTTTTTACTTTGTAAGTTGACAATGGCATTTGAACCTAGCATCTCAGTTGGTATTAATACCATATTAAATTTTGTGGCTCTCTCATTGTAAACCTCAAGATATAATAAATACCATATTTTTAATTAATTACATGTTTCAACATTAAGAAGGAAAAGAAACAAATCATTTAGTTGGGCAATGAAGCCCGTCAGTTAATGAATCTTTTTTACCTCATAATGGTAGGTAAGAGCTTTGAATTATACGGGTTAAATAGGAGTTATTTTTGTTGAATATAATTTAAATTATGTCATTCATGATTTTTAGATTCTTAAATAAAACCGCTTTCCAATATGATATTCTTTTCTCTCGCATGTGAGCATTCTCGCATTATAAATAGGAAAAAATATGATATAGCAATCAATACCCACTTTAGATATAGTAGATCCATTCCAGCCACACACATGCAGGAGTAGTAACCTTTGGCTATAGTTGATCCAGCAACTGACCTGATTACATACCTGGTGATTTTGATAGGCACATGACAATTATTGAAAGTCACAACTTTTTCTGTATGGAGGACCCTTGACTCCTTTTATCAGTCTCAATCCATTAGGTCTTTAGTGGATTAACACCGTTATGAAATTTGTTGTATAATTTGGCAGTCAAATAGTTATGTCACCCATATTAATGTCATTTATTCATTCATATGCTGGTTGCTGAGCCTGTCTTATTCAGTTTTATTTCATATGCTTTTTGTTAAATAACCTTATAGTATAAAAATTCTAGTACAATAGCTATTATATATATCGTTGTGATTCTCTAAAAATGTCACCGCACTGGTGTCGGTGTTTCCAAATTAAAATGCACTGTTTTTGAAGATCCAGCTCATGCACAGAGACATTTTTAAAGAGTCATAGGAACATAGAGTCTATTAATTTAATTCAATCTATTCTAATCGATAAATTATAATTTTTATTAAATTATCAATTATTATATATTATCATAGAAAATAACATGAAATTTTATTAAAAGTGACTCAATGCGTAATTTTTATATATTATAGAACTATTTATTGCATATAAGTTGCAGTTCTTCGCACTTTCCTGCCACTTATATTTTAAACATCAAATGGATAATAATTCATCAGAACTTTTGCCATGTATTATATGTCGTGTTTTTATTTTGAACTAGCATCAAGACAAAGTTTTACAGTGGACAAAAACATTGGATTTTCCATGCTGGATTCCCTTTACTACTCTGTGTTCCGTGATCATTATCCTGAACTAATTAAACTAATCAAAAGATAAAATAATCAGGAGGAAAAGAAAAAAGAAAGACTAAAACAGCACCATCATTTGTCAACGAGGAGGACACCCTATACTTGCTCCATTTTCTAGTTCAGAAAACCCAAGCTGCCTTAGATATGAAGATTTAACAAACAAATCATGGCACATGCAACCTAGTTTATATAGAGAGAAAAAGAATTGACATCAATAAAGGATGTAAAGGA
Source organism: Nicotiana benthamiana (assembly GCA_034376525.1). Classification (NCBI taxonomy): domain Eukaryota; kingdom Viridiplantae; phylum Streptophyta; class Magnoliopsida; order Solanales; family Solanaceae; genus Nicotiana; species Nicotiana benthamiana. The sequence continues at coordinate 102,616,193 of CM067328.1, read as the reverse complement.
ATCAATGAGGTTACTCCTCCATTAGTTTTTAGTAAAACTAGTCAATATCTAATATCAAATGATTATATAAAAAAAATTAACAATAAATCCCAGATATGTTTGTCGCCCCATAATCCTTTTCTCTTTTTTCTCTCTACCATAGAAAATTTTTGTGGGAGTTTTTCTTTTTCCCGTCACATCGAAAATATATATGAAGCATATATTGCATTCAATAATATATGCATCTTTTAAGCAAAGAAAAAAAATTGAAGCCCTTTTTCGTTGCTTTTGGAAACCAAATAACATAATTTCCCAACAAAAGTAACTTATTGAGGGATGGGGTCGTGGGGATGGCATGTGGCAAAACACAAATAATCATATACCACCAGTCCACCACCATAGAGGTCGTACTCACAATACATGTTCCTCGTTAACTCTACATCTAATATATTGCCGGGATTTGGGCTCCAGGACTTGTATATATTGTTTCATAAAGGACCAATCCATTGATTTCATTTGTTCTTTCATCAAAATCAATCTAAAGCTTTATGATTTATTTTACTGTTATAATGAATACATAACTATGGCTTTATTATTATAGTTGGGAAAATTTAATTATTTTTATGTGATAAAAAATAGTTCATTTTTTACATTTATAGTAGGCAAGATTTTCAATTATTTTTTGTGTAGCAAAAATACTTATTATGACTTTAATGTTAAAAATGGGTAAAATTCGGTGACAATATATTTAGGGGTGACAATTTGAGCCCAAACCCATTTAATCCGCCCAAATAACCTAGCGATAAATGGGTTGTGCTATAATATTTTAGCTCATGGGTCAAATATGACTCATTTAACAGCCCAAATACAACCCATGAAAATCACCCACAACATGATCTCAACCCAATTTATCTAGAAATTTATTTAGTTGTCCCAATTTTATTTTATTTTTTTATATTTTTAATTTTCTATTTTTTTCTATACCACCCACCCACTCACCCTACCCTACCTCTCGCCACCCCAAAAAATAATTTAGTTTTATTTTTACATTAATTTTAATTAAGAACATAAAGGTTAAATCTTCGAAGTTGAAAAATGTAATCACCATAAACTAAGCAATTAACAAGAAGAGGAATAATTTATACATAAAACGAGTAAGATGAATATCTTGCATTTATTAATTTGATACAAGTGGAACGCGAGTATTTTTTTCGTTTACAAGAAACTGAAAAGTGTAATTTGGTTCTTTTTAAAGGTACCGCCGTATGCAGTAGCACAACTTACAGGAGCGACCTCTGCTGCATTCACTCTGCGGGTATTGCTTCATCCAATAAAACATGTGGGAACTACAACTCCTTCAGGCTCAGACATTCAAGCTTTAATCATGGAAATTGTGGTCACCTTCTCTATGATGTTCATTACCTCTGCAGTCGCCACTGATACCAAAGCTGTAAGAATTCCGAAATCACATTATCTATGTTTTGTTACCGCAGAAGTTATTTTTTACGAGAATATTTTTCATAAAAAAATTATTTTATGGTATTTAATTATCAGAAAGGATATCATCAAAAGGGTGAAAATATATTCTTTTTTGTGGACATCATTCTCCTTACAACTATCTTAATTTTTAAATTCATATTACTTTCTCCAACTAAAATTTCAACATAATTATTAACCTATAGTAATCTAAAATTTTACTAAAACACTATTATTTGCAAATATTATTATGTATTTAATAAATATTTTGTGTTTCAACAACCAAATACGGAAAAAATATATACGGAAACATACTTTTTAAAGAAACTATTTTCTACAGAACTGAAAACGACTTCCCTTATTCTTAGTAAATTTGTGTTGTTTTTATTTGTAAAGTCAAGTGGATCGTGATTCTGGTAATTCTTTTATTCAACTTGTGTTTTCATAGATCGGTGAGCTGGCAGGCATGGCAGTTGGTTCGGCTGTATGCATTACTTCTATCTTGGCGGGGTAAGTGGTGGTCTATTCCATGCAATGTTTGTAAAAATGATGAAAAACCTAATAATATACCCATTTTTCGATTGGACATAAGTTTGACACTTGGAAACGAGCGGTCTTAATTGGAGATTAGCTAAAAGTTACATAATAGAATTAGATAACATAAACTAAACCTTCAAAATTCTTTATTATAAAAAAATCTACTTGCACTAGTTGTGAGGGAGGGGTGGAAGGAGAAAGTGGCATATTCTGGTCTCACCCTCTAGATGATAAAAAAACATGTATCCAATAAGTAAGAATTTAAATTACGTACACCGGTACATATCAAAATTATCTTCTTTTTTTTATATCGACAAATTCATCTATCACCATCCTTTAGATAAATCGCAAATCTTTTGAAATTAGAGAATAATTTACTCACCCTGCTATATTCTACATTGAAATACCAAACTTAATTAGCCGGGCTCGAAAGTAGGTCCTAGGTTACAAGTCCCTCATCAACATTCACCACTTGAACTAGATCCCGGGTGTCATATTGTATTAAATATTAAAATTTATCACTTAATCATAGTTAATCAAATAAATTTAATTTTTTCCTGTTATGGGGCAATGCACTAGATTAGCCATATTTTTAATTAATTGGTTGACCTATAATAATGTTGATTTGTTGCAGGCCGGTGTCAGGAGGATCAATGAACCCAGCTAGAACCATTGGTCCTGCAATGGCTAGCAACGATTACAGAGCAATATGGGTGTATATAATCGGACCTGTTTGTGGAACATTACTTGGAGCATGGTCCTATAATTTCATCAGGGTCACTGACAAACCAGTCCATGCAATAGCACCAGGACAGTCATTCTCATTTAAACTTCAAAGAATGAAGAGCAATGCTGAAGAACAAGGCGTATGAACAAAGACCCTCTAGGTGCTTTGTGATGCTTTAATCTTGTTGCATATTTCTTATGCTGTAGTACTGAAACTCTTGTGTGAAATATGTGATAATATTGTTAGTATTTTAGAGATAGACTCTCCTTCTTCTCTCTAGAATTCCAACGAATAATCCATCACCCCTGCCAATACCATTCTACCGTATTCAATGCATCAGCACCACTCCCCAGAAGACATCCCCCCCAAAACCACCGGATAGACTCCCCCTACTCTTTCAAAGACAAGCTCCTGTCTAATGAAATAGAAGGAACCCTAAGGAACTCCTTCACGCCAACTTACCTATACCCCACCGATATGGAAATAAATCACCAAGGAGATGAAGAGTTAGGCGGGAATCCAGAGGGAGAATAGAGTCCCAATAAATGGGGAAGACAAACAAAGAATTTACTACACTTGGAGATTCTCCACCATAATCAAACTATGGGGAAAAAAATATTACATCAAGTTCTTAAGCACAAACTCACTATGCTATGGAAACCATCCGAAAATTTTGCCCTCATCGATCTAGGTGAACAATATTTCATTGTCAAATTCAACAAAGAAGAAAACTTGGAAATAATTCTACAAAAAGGACCCTGGTTTGTTTTTGACCATTTTCTTTCAATCCAAAAATGATAACCCAACTTTGTCCCCTCTATGGCCAAGCAAACTGTTACTGCCATTTGGATTCGCTTGCCCAACCTTCCACTGAATTTTATGATCTTCATATCTTGGGGAAAGTAGAAATTAACTCTCTTGGCAGGCAACTCAAAATCGATTCATGTACCTCATATTCCCTAAGAGGCTACTATGCTAGATTATGCATAGAACTCACTCTAGATAAACCAGTTAAACCTAACCTTTGGATATGAGATCACAAACAAATAATCCAATACGAAGGTGACAAACCTTCTTTGCAAAAATATGGTTTTTTGGGACACACGAAGACTCAATGTAACAGTTCCCCAACGAACAACCCATTAGTACACCCCCAAGTCAAAAAGAAGACAATAAATGTGGAGGTGGAAACAGCTCATCACCATCCCAACCAAAGGACGAATGGCAAACTGTATCTTTCAAGCAACGAAAGAAGATATCTCCATTATCAACCATCATTGGCTCAACCAACGAAACATTTATTAAGGTCAATATTTTTTATGCGAGAACAGGTAAATTCCTAACTAATCAACTCCTTAATTATAAAACATGTAACTCTAGTCAAAACGCCACCACTAAAACTAAAGAGAAACCAGTGATTAAATCCAATATTACTCCTAATAACTTAAATATCCACACAAGAAACTCATTTTCTACTTTGATAGATGAGAACCAGGTTTTGGAAAAAACCACTCCTCCTTTGCATGAAATGAAAACCGATACTACAAACGTCCAACCTCCAATCCCCACTTTACACGTCAAACAAACATGTGTATACCCCCACAAATAAGTTTATATCTGATAACCTAAGATTATCCCCTAATACCACCATCTACACGAACCAGCCCAATAACACCACTAACCAGCCTTTGCACGCTACCAATAACTCTCTCCACTTATCCAAAAACAACACAACTATCTTACATATGGACACTCCTCAAAGACACGTTAACCAAGACCAATCCCCTTCTTGCCCAAATAAAATCTCTACGCTTCCTCACTCAGAAGACATGCAAAGAAATCTCCTAATCATTACAAAAGATTCTTCTACACTGTACCTCGACCAAACAAACCCCATAACTCTACTAACTACAAACTACCAAGACAAAATGCCAAGGACACCCTTTCCAAACAGATGCAGACTCTGCCTGATCCAACTCATTCGACAAAGATTTCTAATAGAGAATCTGACTCCACCAAATAATCCCACACCCAACACCCCCATGCCTCAGAACCATCAACCCATGTCTTGGTTTGAACTAGGCCTCCTAGGCTATGCAATCTCCTTCAATGTGATGTTGAATGGACGGGAAACAATCCTTTTAATCAACACTTCCCACTACCTAGCCCAGCTAATCTCGAAAGGAATTCAAATGGCCATGTCAAACTTCATGAACCACGTTTGAGTGAAAAACATTCTACACCCAGTAGCCCTAAACTCCCCACCAAACATAACCCAGACACTGATGGGGCGATGGAATCTTTCTCCTCATTTCATTCCAGCCCAAAACTCAACTCAGAGTCTCATAGACCTACCATTCTTCACCCCAGAGTTGATGACTTCAATCAACCTAGTATTCTCCCCATGGGGTGTGCATGCAACCCAAAATCAAACTCCTACTGTTCCACATGCAAACCATCCCCATGCAGGTCTATCTCAACCTCAACCACAACAAAACACTCCTCCAAACACTCAAACTCTCTACCCAATTGATCAGGAAGAAATGCTATCCTACCACTGGAGTCATTACTAGAGCATTCAAATCTCGACGAAATAAAGGTCTTCCTTTTCACGGAGATGCAAGAACATAGGCAGACTCTCAATTGTCCAACGGCCTTGTACAAGTGTACAATGTACATCAAGCCACCAAAAGACCCAACGATATGCCAGCATGCAATGACCTTGGTTCCCTTTCAGAGAAGGAACTCGATTCATACACCTAGGGTGTTGGAATATGGAGACCTTCACAACTGGAACTTAATAATGAATAGACCCACAACTTCATTATCTGGTACATTAGGGGAGGTAACAACGATAACATTAGGTTAAATTTCAGGGACATAGTTGACACTCATCACCCCTGCATGGTTACCCTTCTTGAAACCAAAATGGACAACCACATGGCCCTCCTAAATCTATTACTGACATGATTGAGATACCCTCTGAAGGTCAGTCAGGTGGTATGGTCATCTTATGGAACCATACACTTGTAAATTTTCACAACTATGTGCGAAGGAACCAAGAAATAAGTGCCACTATCGAGGTAATCCAAACTAAAAGATCTTGGCTATTCTCTTCTGTTTATGCTAGTAATAATCCTAATAATAGAAACACTCTTTGGAAAAACCTAACTGACTTGCATGCTAGTAATAGAGGTCCTTGGCTAGTTGGGGAGGGGGGGGGGGGATTTTAATGATGTGTTATGATCAAATGAAAACTTAGAAGGAAATCCTATTAACAGAAGAAGAGCCAATTAACTATGGAATAGTTTAAATACTTGTGGCTTGATCAACTTAGGTTACAAAGGCTGTAAATATACTTGGAGCAACCATAGGAAAAATCGTAACCTTATAATGGAAAGAATCGATAAGGCTTACGCAAACACTGATTGGATAAATATGTTCCCAAATGCTTCCATTACTCATATCCTCAAAGTCCACTCAGACCATAATCCTCTTCTTCATGAGTTAATCCCCAAACAAAATATTACACTACCAAAACCCTTCAGACTGGAGACCTTTTGGTGTAGACACACCGACTTTAACGCTTTGGTTTCTAATTCTTGGACTAGCTCTAACTACTATGTGGCCTCAAAATCATTTCTGAACAAAGTCAAAGAGTGGAAAACCAATGTCTTTGAGGATGTCTATAGAAAGAAAAAGAAAATCTTAGCTAGACTTATTGGTATTCAAAATTCAAGCCATTACTCTCACAGTACATATCTCCAAAATCTTGAAAAAGCCCTTCAAGTAGAATACAACTTCCTTAAAATAGAAGATGACTATTGGAAGCTTAGAGCAAGAATATCTTGGGTCCAAGAGGGCGACGCCAACACCAAATTCTTACATATTCTGGCTACTAATAAAAAGAGAAGGAATAAAATTACTCACTTTAAGGATTAGGAAGGTAATTGGATAAATGAACCATCTGCTATCCTCAACCATACTTTTAACTTCTTCAAAAAAGCCTTCTCCACCTCCCACGAAAACTCCAACTGGATGGAAATTAAAAACAATACGACCACTACTAATTCCATCAACATAGATCCCCTGAACTATCCACTAAGGTCCCATGAAGTCACTGATGCTATATTCTCCTTCAAACCTTTCAAATCCCTGGGTCTAGATGGTATCCATCCCTTTTTTCTACCATAAATACTGGAAAATAGTTGGCCCTTCAGTCATTCAACTATATCAACAAGTCTTCTGCACAAAATCACTCCCTAAAGATACCAACAATACCTATATATACTTAATTCCCAAGTTTGATAACACCAATAACCTAAAAAACTTCAGACCAATTGGTCTTTGTAACACCATCTACAAGGTCATCACCAAAATCATCGCCAATAGACTAAAACCCTTCCTCAACGATTTAATTAGTCCTTTCCAAGCTAGCTTTTTTAAAGGAAGGAGAACTAGTGATAACACCATCATCATCCAAGAAATAATAAATTATTTTAAGAAGAACAAAAGCAAAAAGTATAATATGATGCTTAAACTAGAACTAGAAAAAGCCTTCGGCCGTCTAGAATGGTCTTTCATCTTGAGAATGCTCAAATTATTCCGGAATCTCCTCATTAATTATTCACTACATATCAACTAGCAAAATCGCAGTTCTGGTCAACGGATCCGCAACGCCATACTTCTATCCTAGCAGGGGCATTAAATAAGGTTGTCCTCTTTCACCATACCTATTCATCATATGAATGAAAATGTTCTCCAAATAAATCAACTACCAAGTAGACACTCAGAATTGGGACCCTATCAAAGTCAACCCCAACAACCAAGACATCTCCCGTTCATTCTTTGCAAACGACCTCACTTTGATTGGCAAAGTCAATAAAAAATGTTACACCTCCATAAGGAACAATGTATCCTACTTCTGTGCTCTCTCAGGTAAAAAAATTAACCACTCCAAATCAAAAATTATTTTTAGCAACAACTGTCCATCACAAATAGCTAATGAAGTTGCTAAAGAGTTTAATGTCACTGTGAGTAATTTTATTTGGCAAGTACCTAGGCTATCCAATCCTCCAAGGCAGCCCCAAACCTAAAGACTACCAATTCATAATAGACAACATGCAGAAAAAAAATCTCCACCTGGAAAGCGAACTTTCTCAACATAGCTGGGCGTACCACTTTTGCCTCATCCACCATCAACGTTATGCCCAGCCACCCATTCTACCAAAAAAAACTCATAAAAATATTGACCGTATCCAACGCAATTTTATACGGGGTACAACAAATATGATCATAAAAAAATCCATTATGTCAATTGGAAGACCGTGACTGATAGTAAGGAGGAAGGTGGCCTAGGACTAGCAGACACCTCTACCAAAAATCTTCATTACTAACCTCGCATGGAGAATTATGTATAATCGCACCTCCCTTTGGGAAAAAGTCATTATCCTCATATATACAAAAACAAAAAACACCTCAATCATCCTCTTTCATTTGGAAAAACATTACAAGAGGTTGGTCTATCTGCTCCAAAGGAATCACATGGCAGCCCTCCTACAAATCCAAACTCAACCTCTGGACCACAAACTGAATTCCCAAAGAGCCCCTCTAAGATAAACAATCAAAGGTCCCATAACTCAAAATGACTATTGCTTAAAGGTTGGAGATATCATTCGAAATTGTCAATGAGACTTCTCCAAGCTATCTATCAAGATACCCCAATCAACTGTGGAAAATATCCTAAAGATCCCCATGCCTCTACACACTCACCATGATTCTTCTATATGGAACCAAAGCCCTAATTGTCATTTCTCCACCAAATCATGCCTAAAGCTAATCAAAAGCCCTAAGATCCATACTCCAAACTTGACATGGATTTGGAAGCTTAATTGCTCAAACAAAATAAAAATTTCTCCTCTGGCTATGTCTCCATAAAAGTATCCCATGTAGGTATTATCTGAACCATATAGGGATCAATATCAAAAAAGACTGCCCAATGTGAAACATAGGTACAGAAACAGTTGAGCATATCTTTATTGAATGCCCTATATTCTACCCTGTTTGGCAAACCCTGGGCATTCAAACCCATGATCTTAGCAACAATGAACACTGGGCCAAAGCCGTTTTATGACAAATCACCTCATTTAAATGACCCATACTTGTATTGGCAACAACTCTAACCCTTTGTAATATGGGGCATCTGGACAAACCGTAACAATAATAACATCAACAATCTCAGCAACTGCCCTAACTTAAGAACCATCTACAACGATGCCATAGAATACCATTTCTACACTGAAAAGTCCATTGAAAATGCTTCTACCACTATCAATGTTCGATGGAACGCACCACCAAGAGGATGGTTTAAGCTAAATGCTGACGGCTCTTGGAAATACCCTTATGGAGGCATAGGAGGAGTATACAGAAACACTTTTGGGAATGGATTATAGGCTTTCAAAAGAAAACAAGTGCACTTTCTCCTCTACAGTCTGAGCTACAAGCCCTATCAGAAGGACTCATTTTGGTAAAAAAATATGACCTCTACCCAATCATTGTGGAGACTGACTCTACTGAGGTAACACCATAAAACATGGCCATGCAATTCTTTCTAACTTAGTTATCTCTCATAGGTCGTTAATGCCCCTGGAGAGGGGCCACCTACTTCAACATAATTTTAGGAAAGGGAATGCGGTGGCTGACATGCTAGCAAAGGAAGTAAGAATCTCACCATCAACTTTTTCCAACAAAGAAAGAACAAAGATCTTAGCAGCTCCGCCTTTTTGTGTTCAAAGACTACTGGAGGATGACTACAATACTGCTTGTTTAACTTCAAAAACTTTGCCTATCTCTCTATGTAATATGCTAAAAAATCTTGGCAATCAAAATATAGTATGTAATGACCCTATCATGGTCTTCTTATCCAGTAGATGGGAATGTAACCTTTGAACAATCCTTAGCTATATATAGTATAATTTCTTTTAATGATAAAAAAAAAAGCTCGTGTAATATATTAACACAACTAACCACCCACCCTCTCTTCTTTTCTCCTCCTTTTATATGTGTTGTAATGTAGTTCTGTATCATATGAAGTTGTAGTGTACATAAATTAGCTGCATAAGCAAAGATGATATAGACGTGCTGACGTTTATGTTCGACTTCAAGATTTTTATTTCCATGAATGTTACTATATTGAGTACTGATTAACATGGTAAACTTCTCCTCGCTGTAGAGAAATGAAATTCTGATTTAAACGACTACCCTTAGGATGTGTAGCTTCGTGACCACCCTTTAGTATAATTTTCCTTGCAAGGGTGGTCAGTTAACCACCCTTTAGGATATGTAGCTTCGTCCCTACAACATATAAAGTCCAATCCATTAAGTTCTGCTGTAATCGATTAAATTACTCTAGGCGCATGAAATCTATTTATACTACCATGGATATAAATTAGGTTTAAAATAAAATAGTTACTGCATGCCTAATGTGTAAAATACATTATTCTATTATTTTAGTATTTACTATGGATGTTCACTACTCCTATTACCCTTCTCCATGGTGTAATTAAATTTCCCTATCCTCAGTATTGAGGTTATAACTTTCATACCTCCATAACTTCCCATAACATTCTCCTATGATTCCAATTACTAACGTCATATTTAATAATATAGGCACTGGATGTGATATGTGACACACTTGAACACTTAAAAGAAATATAAGAAAGTTTGTTCTACTTCTATTACCTATTTTCTTTGATTTTATTGTTAGTTTGAGCTTAGTTTCTTAATACGTTATGGGCATGAGGTTCTAACTAAGTTCATTATCTCTAAGTTAGTGTTTATCTTTTTCCTCAGAACAAGGTATATTTGTTTTAAATTAACTCTGGTGTAGGTGATGAGATTTATTTTTCTGTATGTGGAATCTGTGACCATGTTTACTACGGTATTCTCGCGTGCATAGTAGCGTATACGGGTAAAATCGTAGAGCTCGATTTTACGATCATTGTGTCTTTTTGTAGCTTCACCTCGAAGGCTCGAGGGCACGGCTCGAGGTTTCGACCTCGATGTTTATTTATGTTCGTCCTCGGGTGCAGTATAAATCGATGGTTATCATGGAAAAATAGAAAGTTCCCTAGACACGTGGTAAAAGTTGGCAACATCTACAAGAATTGTACCAGTCTATACCAGCTTGCTGAGTAGTTGTACATGTTATATTTCTTTGAAATAAAAGCATATGTACTATGTTGGGATTCCCCCCCCCCCTGTATAAAGGGGACCCTTGTTATATTTTGAACACTTGATACGACAGATACAACATTCAATACAAGCACATTCTCTTCTCTCAAACTTAAACATATTCTCCCTTGATCCTATTGTTTTACATTTATTGCTAACATTTACTTTGTTCTATTAATTGTTCTTAACTTATTGCTCTTAATTGATCGTAAAGAGGATTCATCAAAGCTCTCAAAATTGTTAGCCCTTTATCGGCTGTCCACAACTTAGTACCTAGCTCTACCTCGAGGCCCCGATTATCAACCACTCAGTTTTCTTAAACATATTTCTTTTGGGTTTTTATCCTATTTTCTGGTCTAACACATAACATCTACTGCTTAACAACAAACATAAAAATAAATTACGTATTTTTAGAACCAAAAAATCAAATCTAATTGTATTTACCATTTTCAAAGTAAATAGTTTGGCGTCCCATAGTGGGGCTAAAAATAATAGTGATTGTTTTCTTGCTGGTTTACAACGCAATGCAAGTTATATTTCACACTTTTTCTAGCACAACAATCTTTGATTTCATGTCAAAATGTCTAATTCAGTGAACTATACTTTGAGAGTGCACCAAAACAAATCCCCCTGGGTATGGTATCACACAATGCCCAATACGTTAACCTCAGTTCCCATATTAACGGGAGTACAAACCAAGAAAATTAACAGGAAACTCGAAACATTCCCACCCGAGAAGAAAGAGTGGCAGATTGGAGAAACAAAGCGGGAAAACCTCAGCACGTCATTTATATGATCATCGAGGGGACCAACATTCTCCAAGGACGCGTGATCAAATAGGTAAAAGTGTCTGTTGAAACAGAGGGGTTAACTTGGGTCCACATGTTCCAAGACATCCTTGCATTCAACGATGATGCATGTCAGAAGTGGTAGAACAACTCAGATTGCTCAATCAGATCGTACCTACCTCCCGAGTACTCAACAACTTCAACATGGCCGGTGAAGCAACAAAGCGAGAGATTACCCTCCTAGTCAACATGGCCGATGCTGTTCAGGATGCCAAATTCCATGTCATAGGAGGTCACATGAGGTACAACGCATTGGTTGGAAGGGGGTGGATGAACAGTATGAAGGCAGTACCATCCATTCTACATTAGATGATGAAGTTTCCAATAAAGGACGTGACAAAGGCGGTACATGGAGAATGACTCACATCAAAGGAAATGTTCGCAGTCCATTGGGAGGCATCAAATTCCGTACACTCTACCTTAGAAGAGCCGGGAGGCAAACAGATCCCCGAGGATGATGAAGATGATAACCTCGCTCGCCGAATATTTGTTGCCCCCAAAGAGTCTGATGCAACAAAGTTGACTACTGAAGAACTAGAGCAAGCTATTTGGATCGAACATCTACGTGATCGGAGGGTATACCTGGGAACGGGACTAACACCCAAACTCAAGAAAAAACTCATTCAATTTTCCATTAATATTATCAATTACTTTGCTCGATCCCATTTAGATATGACAGGAATCTAACCATGAATAACAACTCATCGAATTAGTGTCGACCCCTAATTCAAGCCGGTGAAATAAAATAGGAGACCCCGATCCGAAATAAAACTCGCGTTCATCAAGGACGAGTAACAAAAATCCTCAAAATAAACATCCCGAATCGCCAGCCAATGTGGTGGTAGTCCCCAAAATGGGAAATAAGTTAAGAATGTGCGTGGCTTACAAAGACATAAATAAAGTGTGCCCCAAGGAATCATTTCTATTACCTAACATCGCCCGCTTGATCAATTCCAATACTGGTCACAAGACCCTTATATTTCTCGACGCCTATTTGGGGTATAATCATATTCAGATGAAACCCGAGGATAGTTAAAAGGCTTCGTTTATCACAAAGTACAGTACATACTATTACAATGTAATGCTCTTCGGGCTTAAAAATGCGGGAGGACCATTAAATAGGCAATCCATGAATGTATATATAAATGATATGCTCGTTAAGTCCATACGCGTAGAGGACCGTTGGACTCACTTGCAGGAGACGTTCGACATCCTCAAAAGCTACAACATGAAACTCATTCTCGAGAAATATTCCTTCAGAGTGGGTTCGGGAAAATTCTTAGGCTTCATGATGTCAAACAGGGGAATCGAGATTAACCCCGACAGAATCAAGTCCATCGAAGAAGTCACAGTGGAAAATAATGTGAAGGCCGTGCAACGGCTGAACGGGAAGATAACAACCTTTGGCCGATAAATATCAAGCTCATCAGACAAGAGCCATAATTTTTTCTCCTTACTCAAAAAGAAGAACAACTTTGAATGGACTCCGGAGTGCCAAAGTGCCATATAGGAGTTGAGGTGATATCTGACTAGCCCAACATTACTCCACACCCCAAAGGAGGATGAAATGCTTTATTTATACCTTGCCGTATCTGATATAGTGGTAAGTGGTGTGCTACTTTGAGAAGAACAAGGTACGCAATTTCCTATTTATTATGTAAGTCGGACCTTGGTAGATGCCTAAACCAGGTATCCTAATCTAGAAAAATTACCTCTTACAATAATTAGTATATTATGAAAATTGAAACCTTACCTTCAATGCCATTATATTTGTGTTTTAACAACATATCATCTTAGGAGCATATTGCATAAGCCCGAATTATCGGGCGAACCGGCCAAATGGGCCATCAAACTCGGGGGATATGATATCGAGTATCAACCCCGAACAACTATCATGTCCCATATTTTTGCGGATTTTATAGCCGACTTTTTGCCCTCCCTCGTGCCTGGGGTAGAGAAAAAACTTTTATAAAAAATAGGAACATTCTTCAGGGTGTGGAATTTGTTCAGTGATGGTACCTCGAACATAAGAGGATCCGGTCTCGGCATAGTTTTTAAGCCACCTACGAGCGACATAATAAGGAAATCTATAAAAACTTCAAGGTTGCCTAACAATGAAGGCTATGATTTTAGGTTTTAAATTGGCCAAAGGCCTAGACGCTGAAGTCATAGAAGTAAGATGTGATTCCCTCCTAGTAGTAAATTTGGTAAATGGGAGCTTTGAGGTTCGGGAAGACATGATAAAAAGATACTAAAAAGGGTCTCGATAGAAAAATGAATTATCGGGCCAAACGGTCGAATGAAGTGTGCCCGCATAGAATAACCGAGCCCTTGACAAGGAAAACATGTATAATTGTGCCAAGTAATCAAAGAATATTATCTCCTCGATCAAAACACTTAATGCTTGAAAGAAGTTTGCTTTTTGTTTTTACAAGAAATGACTCATGAACCAGAAATTTCTCTAACATTCGGGGACTGACATAAAAAAATCGAAGCCATATGACCTCTGAGTAGGAAACATCAAACTCATAATTCCTCAGCGAGACAACACCAAGTTTACAAAGAATAACTCCTTGTCAATTGTTATCCCTTAGAGGTATTAGAAACTCAAGGCCGTATGACCTGAAACGGGCAACCTCATGCCCGAAAGCCCTCCATGCAGCAATACTAGAAAATGTAAGACCTCCACGAGGTATTATCAACAATATAAGACCTCTATAAGGAAACGCCAAAATAGTAAGACATCAAGCAAGGCATAAAACCATACTTGTACCAAGTAACTTATATGTAAGACCTCAAGCAAGGAATGAACCATACTTGTACCAAGTAACTTATCTGTAAGACCTCAAGCAAGGAATGAACCATACTTGTACCAAGTAACTTATCTGTATGACCTCAAGTAAGGCATGTTAAGATTTGTAAGACATTAAAAATGGCATAATCCCAATCTTAAAGTTAAGGCTATATATCCAAACTTATAAGACCACCCAAAAGGCATACCCTCTACATAGATGCTGAAACTACTTCACTCGGGGACTGAAAGGCTATGACCACACACAATGACTACGGTCACAAGGCTCTGGCCAAACTCAAACGACTAGGGGATGCCCGACCGTCGCTATAGAATAACATGCCTTCAATTAACACGACAAAACTTTGAAAATCATTGGTTAACCAGGCTACCCTCATCATAAGAAAAAGATATTGGATCATATAAACTAAAAACAATAGACTATAAAAAAATTTGGCCATCGAGCGAAACCTCTCGAGGTTCTATTTTATCGCTACATTACGACTCACAATTGAGGTTCTTATCGAGGCGTCAAATAGTCGGGCAAACAACAAAACTTCAAAAAGTCTATAACGAGGGAAAATAAAACCCATAATAGGGTATACCGACCCGATACGTAAGAGCCACTGTTGCCAGCCTATATTAAGAGGTTGTACTGACCTAATGCGTAAGAGCCATGGTTGCTAGCCTATGTTAAGAGGTCATACCAACCCAATGCGTAAGAGCCACAGTTGCCAACCTATATTAAGAGGCCGCACCAACCCAATGCATAAGAGCCACGATCGCCAATGTATGTTAAGAGGCTGTACCGACCCAATGCATAAGAGCCATGGTCGCCAACATATGTTAAGAAGTCAAAACGACTCATTGCGTGAGAGCCACGGTCACTAGCCGATAGTAAAAGGTGTTACCGACCCAATGCTTAAGAGCCACGATCGCCAGCCTATGTTAAGAGGTCGTACCGACCCAATGCGTAAGAGACACTATTGCCAGCCATAAATTAAAGGTTGCAATGATCCAATGCTTAAGAGCCATCTTAAATTTTTAAAACTTAAGAGTCAATGAGTTTGAGTAGAAATATGTCTTGAAAAGTGAACACGAAATAGTTAACTAAAAAGCCTAAGGGCAAATGCGCAAGAGCCTACGAGCTAGATCAATGAGCCTGAAGGTCGATTTTTAAACCTATGGGTTTTACCTCGAAGCCTAGTTCATCTGGCTAATAATTGACGAGCATCAAAATCCAAAGCAATGGAAAAGCAAAAAGATGAAAAGCCTTTACATATATGTTGTAAGGTTCACAAAAGTGTATCTACAAGGCTTATGTCTAAAACCTTCATCTACCACCGGGGTTATGCCTTTGACGGCTCCCTAAAAAATTATTCTTTTAACAACACCGACCATACCCCCTAGTATTCAATGGCTTACCTTTGGGGATCTTGCCTCCATCCTCATCATCTCCCGAGTCACTGCTCGACTCATTTTCAAAGGAAAGCTGGGTTGCGACCTCCCTTCTACGATCTTCACCCTCTCGACCTCGACGGACATATCGATGCCCCCCGCATATATCCTCGAGATCCCATCTCCGAGATTCTAAACATGCATGCTCCACATCTAGGGTCAATCGCAGCTGGGCTCCCTTGGATGCTTTCCTTGCCTGAGCATTCGCAGTAGCATCCTCGTCTTTGTTCGAGGATACGAACTCCTCGTCTTCAGCCCTAACCTTGGATAATGCAACAACCTAACTTAGTATGAAGATCCCTGTACTTTTTACTCTCCTCCCTTGCATCATTAATTTGATTTCCAACTGAGGCCAACTCCTCCTAGAGGGTATCTCTCTTAGAGACTATCTCACTTACGTACCGTTTGAGTTCAACAATTTTAGAGTCCCTATATCGGAGTTCCTCCTTCATTAGGAAATCTTTCTTCTCAAATTGCAAAGATCGATCCGAAGGTGTTAATAGCACTTAATCCGGATAAATATGTAGAGAAAAAACAAGCAAGAACCGTATAACCTGCTCAATAAGATGAGTCCTATCTCGAGACGTCGCTTCCAAACAATCTTGAAGTCCACAGAGTTCCTCCCCCTCTTACTAGAAACAGCTCTGAGCTTATAAGCTTCCAAGGCAAGCTTTTTGTGCTCATCCTCGTAACGAGTCAGCTCGGTTTGAAACCTAGCGACAATTTGATTGTAAATTACCTTGGCCTAAAACCATGAAGGAAATAAGGTTAGCAAGATAAAAATAAGGACACCAATTAAAAGTTTACGAAATCATTACCTGCTCACATAGACTGTCGATCTCACTAAAAATACAAGAGACGTCAAGCTTAGGCTTTTCCTCGCGCATAACAAAAAGTCTTTCAAGCACATTCATATATCCGACAGGTGCTCGTGCATCGGAACACCCTTTATTTTTGACGTCCTGCTTCTCTTTCGGAGGAAAAGTTGATTTTAAATGGGAATCATTCACTTCAATGATCACAACTAAATCAATCGGGACCATCTCTTGTTTCAGGATAGCTTTAGAACAAAGCTCCTCCGGACCATTTAATGAATGCACCTGAGCTCAAGGAGAGTTTTTGCAAATGAATAATCTAGGGATATCACCTGACGCACCCTCGAAGGCCTCTTTAATATGAGGTAGGACAACAATGGAATGAAGTTCTAATATAGAAGGAAATGACTCTGTAATATATACGACTATCAGGCTTTCTCCCCCCACGAGTTCTTCCAAAGAATCATCTTTCTTCTCTCGCCTTCAGCTCGGGGACTCCTTGAAACTTCTGGAATTAAGGTTTCTGAGTAGACCTTAGGTTCTTCCGCTTTGATTTTCTTAGATTTCCGAGAACGAGTCGGCGACCTCCCTCGCATTTTCCTCTCTTTATTGGGTTTCGGGGTATCTACTTCACCAAGCAATGCTTCCCTTATCCAGGGAACCTCTCTCAGAGCTGTACAAATGCAAAATATAAATACATGGAATGAGGACTCTATTAGTAATAGTTCTTTTGTGGGATGTAATTAATGTAGAGGTAGAGGCTCATCGTGGTCATTAGATTATAGGATAAATCGTGTCAAGTGTGCTCGGTGTATGGGCAAATCGAATCCAACTGGTTGACCCAGCTCGAAAGGTCAATAACTGTACTAGAGTACACTGTGATGGTAGCATCAACGCATAAAGTCAGCTCATAGGGAGATTAAAAAGAAACAAGGGAACATTTAATTATTATATATACTAACGTTTCATCTTCCACCTTTCAAGGAATGACATCCTCTCCACTGGAATCGGGTTCGAAGTCCCAACTTGGATAAAATGGCTCATTGACCCTCCGTTAAAGTAGAACGATAAGAAAAAAACTTGACAACCATCATTCGAAATTTCCCCCGATAATGTTATACTTATGATGTCATACTCATGACATAGGATTTTGTGGCCACCGAGGAATCATGCTGGCTTGTCTTTTTAGTGCCTTTTCCTTCAATATAATAATATCGCCAATGATTCAGATCCAAAATTACATTAAATGCACCTGCCGATACGTATTTTAAGGACATCTATGGTATCGTCAGTTGAAATTTTCAAAAGAGTATTGATTGTGCTCACCGGCTACTCTACTCTTTCTCTAAAAATGGGGTCTTTTTGGAACCAATTATTTATTCAAGTGCTCATCAATCAGCATTCCTCCCATTGCTTCTCTCCATCCTCATCCACTATCGTTTCCCATGTCCGAGGCTCGTTGCCTCAAAGTTGCATGTTGGCGTTCTTATTAGTTTTGCAATGGCTTTTTCCCGAGGCTCTTCCTTACTGAGTGGGATTGCACCAACTTATTGTTGTTATTGTTACTACAGCCGCCGTTGGCATGATAAAAGGAGATATGGAGGACGAAATCTTCAGTCTTGGGAAGATATTTAGACTCTACACCGATGCTCATGAGGGTGTTCAGACTATGCACCGCTGTCGATAGGGTTAAGTTGTACCTTAGGACGGTACAAATTTCGCGGCATAATTTCCTATGAAGTGGACTAATATAGACGTGCGAGTGGGGCCGATTCCCAACAAGTATTATACCGGGTCGTGATCTTCCTGGCATGGTGAAATCTTTTGTTCTTTGGCGGGCAATGGAATTTTTTCATCCTTTTCTACCTCTTCACTTTCCTCTTCTTCATCTTCCCACTTTTCTCTTCTTCATCTTCTCTATTGGAGATACCATTTTGCAGGACCAAGATGAGACCCTCGAGGAGGCGGCGATCAAAGATACTGCCACCGAAACTGCACATCCACTAGGGGATGGTGCCCGAAGATACTGCCGCCGGGGATGAGCCCTCGAGAATATATTAGGCTCTTGGATTTTCTTGCATATGTGCCTTTTTATTTCTTTGTTTCTATGTAAGGACCCTTTGTGCGGTTTTGTAATCATATGTAAGGACCCCTCGTGGGATATTATAATCCAATGTTATGAATAAAATATATTTCTTTAATTTGTCTCTGATGTATATTATTTTCCCTTTATCTATGCTTGTGTAGAATTTGAGTGCATGAATCGATCGGTTGGGCCGTTCGTTATTTCATCATTAAAGCTCTTGCCCAAATTCTAGCTCCAGTTCTTTAATTTTTCTGCAGTCTTCTGCTACCCAATTTTCCCTATATATTTTTTACACTCAAAATACTTTCAAAATAGCATATGTATGCATATATAAGTAGGCCGGGGTACTTTGGTATTTTTCTTTAATTTCTGAGATTTTTTAAAAATCAATTTACCGCTTTTTTCGAGAGTACGAAGGCCAAAATTATTTTCCAAGTCATTATTTTTAGTGAACAATGTGCCTCACTCCCATATTTACAACAAAATATACTATATGGAATTTTTGCACATTTGTTACAAATTTATTTGGGATTTTTAAGGCTAATTACACAAAATTACAATTATATCCAATTCGTAATTGACTGTGTTTCATAGTTGCAAAATTATTTCTATTATTTTTTATTATAATATTTATATGTTTTTAAATAGTTCCATGTTTTAATTTTGCTTTTTAAATAATTTTAGCTATTTTACAAAATGGGAAAAATTAGCTAATTAAACCATAGCCAAGATTTAATTAAAATACAGCCAAAATCAACCCTCATTTCAGTCCAAAATTTCTACCCAATTTGATGACCCATACCCTTCAATTTACCCGACCCATCGTTGACTCGATCTGAGCCGTTGATCAAATGAGATCAACGGCCCAGATTAATTTGCATTAATTAAACTCAAATAACCCCCCAATCTTTCGTTCTCACAAACCCGTCTCTTAACAGATGCTCTCTAACTCTTCATCTCTCTAGAACCTTCTGGTTCTCTCCTTCTTCTACGAAGTTGACTATCGCCTCTCCGACTCACTCCTCCCTCACTTCTCTCGACCTCCAGCAACCATGGAGTCCTTGTATCGCTGTTTTCTCTCTAAAGCTTGAAGCCCAGCAGCTTCCGCCATGAAAGACGGTCACTGAAGGTTTATTTGGGTTTGTTTCTGGCTTTTCTCTGGTGGTCTTTGAAGGATGATGCCTTTTATGGCATTGTATACGAGTTTCACAGCCAGGTTCTTTGTTTTCCCTAATTCTTTTGAAAACTCTAATTTTTTCTCTTTAATTGCTACTCTTTTAAAACAACTCTTAGTCTGATTTTTGTTTTCTACTCTATTTTTACTTAGCATTTCTGGTTATTTCAAATTTTTCGGATGATTACCACTCTTTCAAATTAGGGTTTTGGACTCCTTCTTCAAAATCGTTTCTTCTACTCTTCTGAGTGCTATATATTTATTTGTGTTTGTTTATTTCACTTGTTTGTTTGTTTTCCTTGTTAACCTGGGTTTCATAGGGTAATTTATATTTCTAGGGTTTCTTAAACCCCTTCGAAAATACTAAACTTTTCTGATTTTTAACATTAATCCGTGGCTTTCAATACTACTTCTAAACTTTTTGTTAAAATCTAAGGAAAGCCCTAACCCTACATATTTGTATCTGTATTTGCCTATTTGCATGTTTCTTCTATGAGCTCGATGCTCTTTACTTTGATTTTTGTTGCTAGTATTTCATTCCCATGCCATGCTGTTGTTCTTCTCTTAAGGTTTTTCTGGCTGTTTACATGGTGATTTTACATTGATTCTTAAAAGCTCTCTTTAAGACTGTGATAACTAGCCTTAAATTGTGATTTGTGTACTCTCCTTACAGTTTTGGTATTGATTTTGAATTTTCTTCCTCAATCAGTAGGATACATTTTCCAATTAATAACTGATTTCCTAGGTTTTCAATCTCGAAAATTATTTTCAGAATTAATGTGGTACTTTTCCTTATATGTGTGTACAAGTATGTTTACTTATTTTCTTGACATATTTCCCTGGTTAAAGTCTCATGCACCTAGTTTTCATTGTATACCTTATACTATTTTTGTTTCCTTATGTGACCCTTCAAAACTTTGTGATTCCTTTCCTTTTAAAAATGATTGCTTATTACCGTTTGACTATGATTCCTTAATTAAAGGGGAGTCCCTATACTTATTTTATTATGATTGATATCAGTTTCTTAGATATGGATTGACACCTTATTTGTTCACTTGTTTACATTGCTATAAATACTCCTCACCTTTCCCTTTGAAAAAATCTAACACACACTGCTCTCACAATCTAAAACTCTCTCAATTCTCTCTTTCTCTGCTATTACTATACTATCTCATTCTCTTGTGTGAACACTCAATTGGCTCAAAGCCAAGATTTGCTAGCCTAGGTTGATTACTTTACACTACTGGGTTCTATTTGTTTGTCTACATTGGGTCTGTTGCTGCTGCTGTTCTCATATTGCTGCTACTGTTCTCACATTGCTGTTGTTCTCATATTGTCGTTTCTATTCTCATACTGCTGTTACTCACAATACTTCTCTCATTCTTTGCACACTTTTCCCTCCCTTTGTGCACTATTGCATTGCTATTATATCGTATTAACTGCAACTGGTATATCACCTATTTAATATAGAGTTTCCACAACAACATTCTCCTATTAATTTTGCAATTCATATCATTTCTTGTGTGCGTTTACCTATGGTTCAGTTGCTCTTATTTCCACTAGCATGTAGTTGTTAGTCGACTAGTTTAACTTAGCATGTTCTCCTTTATCCCCCTTACCCTTGTCTCAATGTATGGTTTTCCTTCCATGTGCACTACTGCTTGGCTACGTAACAACCCTGAAACCTCTCCCTGAGATTGATTATATTTGGGATTTGGTGCAGTAAGAATTCAATACTTGTTTTACAACCATGTTTGATTGTTTTCCCCCAGTATGTTGGCTGTACACTTTACTTATTTGCTCCCTTTTCCCCTTCCCTGTCTCAATGAATTTTTACCTTTCACTGTATACTACTACCATGCATCCATGTCTGCTTGACTACTTGTTTAACCTAAAATCTCTATTGGAAGCTAAGTGTATTAGATTTTGGTGTAGTAAGCAATTTAACCCCTGTCTTGCAATCATGTCTGATTATTTTTCCTCCAATATGTTGTCTAAATGTGAGTAGTTCACTTTACTTATTTTTCCCCTTTCCCCTTCGCCGCCTGTTTGTGTGATGCCCTGATGTTCTAAAACTGATCAGTCTGAAAATAATTTCAAAAGAACTTTTTCAACTCATTCAACTATTTTCTTAAATAGTCTCAACTTTTTCAACTCTCTTCTTAACTCTCTCAATCCTTTCAACTGTTTTCTTAAACTGTCTCTCAACTGCATTCAAATCTTTCAATTACAATCTCATTCTTAGAGCTTTAGGGTCTGCCCCCTTAGTGCGAGCACTGCAATAGGAGCCTTGAGCACCCATGGAACTCTGATGCACAAGGCAGCACTTCCATGCTTACACTTGTCTAGTTGGGACATTTTTGGGTGTTTGGTATAGGCCAGGGGTTCAAACGAACCCTTAGGAAACTTTGCCGCACCCAAGCCTTGGTAATGGCTGTGAAACTCGAAAGGAGTGAGGATGGAAATAGTTGGGCCTGAATGAAGGCTCTCTATAGAGTAAATTCTTATTTTTTTTATCACTGTTGTATTTTTAATTGCTTGGCTATAATAATTGTAAAGAACAAATGGATATTATAGTGAAATTGGGAAGGGTTATGCATGATTATTAAGTTAATGGGTAGAAAATATGTTTCTAGGGCTTTACTTGCCAATTTGCGTAATTAAAACCACGTATATGACATGCATCTCGCATATAGAAATCCTGTTTTTATGGCTTTTATTTTCAGCTTGTTATCCTTACAATTACAGTCAGTTAATAACCAAATTACTTCTTTGCATTTAGATATCATGTTTTAGGTCCTTTATGTGCATTAGAAATCATGTACTTAGGGCCTCTCTTTTGCAATTGTTGAATGCCTCACTAATCTTGCTAACAGAATGTAAAACTGGTTAACCCGTTCCTTTTTTTTTTAAAACTGACGTGTTTGTCCACCTTTCTCTTATGGTTAAGCGACGCCTAGGCAAACCTTAGGTTAAATGAAATTGATTAATCGCCTTAAATCCTACTTAGGCTTTACATCTTTTTAAACCGTCTGATTTTGTTTGCCTCTCTAAGGTCCGCTGAGTTTTACACTAAACTTCTGCCTTATTTCAATCCCTTTTGTGCAAATATTTTACTTGGTTACTCTTCTTCCTAGTCCAGATCTGGATTACTAGTTTCTATAACTTGTCTGAATACTGCATCTTCTACAACTTTTAAAACTATAGTTCAAAACTAATATAATTACACGTTCTTTCACATTTCTGAGTAGTTTTACATCTGTTTTTACCTCTACTGTCCAAAAACTAGTTTATAATACGTGTTATGTATTTTCAAGTGTTTTTAATAGGGTTTCCCTCTGATTTCTAAACTGTCACGCACCCGTTTGCCTTTGTCAAGTCCCAAATGTTTTCATCCAACCTTTTATGCAAATTCTGTTTTTTTTAAAAACTGTTTCAGCTGTTGTCTTATATATACTTGTCACAGTCCAGCTTTTAAAACTCTCTCTTCCTTAGACCTTACATTTGTTTGAGTTGTGCTACTTACGTGTTCTCTTATATAGGGTTATTTTAGCCTTTTATATGATCTATATGATTCCCTTACATGCAAGTCCAATTTGTTTTTGAATGTCGCCTAGTATTTTAACCTTTAAACATAAGGGTTCTACCTAGTTTCTACCTCATAGGAATAGCGATCATAAGTGCCCTCTAGGATCTATAGGACGGGACGGGTAATAGCACGCAATAAGCATTCGTGACCAATTCACACACTTAAATAACCTCTAAGGGGTGGAAACGGTAGAATATGGAGATGATGACGATGCAATAATATCATAAAGAAACCCCTCTTTGGGAATATGTGCAGGATATTGCATCGAATGATCCATATTGTAGTCAAACCTAGGATCATCCTTTCTCTTATTTGCTTTGTTTAAATTCTTTCATATAGTAATGCTTTTTCAAATCAACTCTCTTTTATTTTAAATTTGCGTCCTTCTTTCTTCTTTAAAGCTGTTCAAGTTGTATGAATGATATATGTGTGAACTTTACATGTTTTAATTGCTTAACCTTTCATAAAGTCACGATTAACACGGCCGGGAACCACACTAGTGGATCTTGAAGGGTGCCTAACACCTTCCCCTCGAGATAATCTCAAGCCCTTACCCGAACTCTGGTTTTCTTTTCAAAATAATCTCTCTTAAGTGCCCTAATGCACTATAATCATTAGGTGACGACTCTTCCAATTCTGTAACCCAATTCCTAAATGAAATAGTGTTGTTTTGCCCATAATGTCGTAAAACCCGATTTCACTTTCTTTTAAGGAGGGAAAAAGGGGGCGTTGACAGCATGGCGACTCTGCTGGGACTTTCTTTTAGGCTTTTACCACTACGTGTTTTGTGACTCTATTTCTTTATTTATTGCTTTAATTATTTTTTCACAGTTACTAACATGTTTCTTCATGTCTTTCTTTTTTCTAACTGTTTTACTGCTTTGTTACCTCATTTTACTTCAATTCTGTCTTAAATTCCGAGTATTCATTGTAATCGTTACTGTATGAACGTGAAAATACATGTATTTATTCCGTTGTTATAATTGCTTCCTTCAACATCATTTTCCACTCGTGCCAAAAAAATTCCATAGCAACACTTATAATGAGTGGTTGCGCTCTTCCATTATTACAAACCCCCTAAATTTGGTAAAGGCATATTGCGGTAAAACCAGTCGATCAATGGTGTAGTCGACGGTTCCGTGCCTTTCCCTCTTGTATTGTCTGCTCAAGGGTACCTTGTCTACAACTTCAAAAAGTAGAAACCTTACTCTTTTCAATTGTTCATGCATCATGGTCAAACTTAGACGAGTCAGTTATGTTGTCCGCATAATGACTCATTAGGATAGCCTAAGCCAAAGTCCATTGGGTTTCCTCGAAACCCAAATGGACAATCACGTTATGTGCATTGATTTGGAGAATTAAATACCTTTTGCTAATTACTGATTTAAATAGTCATGTCCGGTGGGGGTTAAGGGACTAACTCCCTGTTTTGGAGGAAATGAGGCACGAGGTCCCCTGATTCGACATGGTTTCAAACATTCATCCAAAGTTGCTAAGCTGGTGGGATGATTTGCATGGTAGTTATCGGGTTCTTGTTCGCAAGAACTTAGGAAATCGTCCTTCCATCCTGGAAGTTAGGCAAGATAACAAGATTGTGGAGGCTTCTACTATGTTTTGGGATAGTGAACGGTCAGTCTTCCGCTTTAGAGGTATTGAAACGACACCGTTATTGGAAGAAATTATGGGTCTAGCAAGAATTCCTTGGGATAGCCCGGATTTGCTTATGCCAGAAAATCGCAAAGGTAGAGGGTTCTCACAAATGATGGGGCTCAAGAAGAATCCTAATCTGACCAGTCAAATGGAATCCTACATATCTTTAGACTTCATGTATGAAAGGTTCGGACATAGCAAATCATACTGCACTCACATGGACGAGTTACATAGGAGGGATTTTGTATTCATGTTTTGTTTCCTGGCATGATAGTTTTTCGATGAAGAAGGATATAAGCCATACAAGACTAGCCGTGGAAACCAAAGCCGTAATGGAGGGTATCGATGGATAGACATTCAGCGTAACACCCATGATCCTCGCCGAATGTCAACAAGGGGCACCGCACTTTGAAGGGTGCAATTTGCTACTACAACTCTGGCTCATCGAGCATCTTCAGAAAGGAGAGTATAGACAGGACGTCATACGACAAGATTGGGATGACCATATTTCTTTCCATCATCCAAAGCTGATGCACTTCATGCCAGATATGCTTGCTCACCCGGAAGACACTAGTGGATGGGTGGAACTATTAGGGAATCTGAGAGAAAAGCAGGTACAATGGATGTGCGAGTGGTTTCCAGCTAGAGAGTTTATCATTCGGTCTAGAGATGCACCATTACTTGTACTCATCGACTTAATAGGAACATACCCTTATATCACTCTCTGAGTCATGAGGCAAGCGGGAAGGAAGCAAATTATACCAAGGGTGGAAAAGATGAGTCACTATAGAGCTGATTTCCATGATGACGATAGCCCACACAGGTGTCGGGCTCAGCATATGTGGCACTACAAAATCATTTTGGAAAAGGAATCTATGGAGCCAGATAGGAATCAGGCGGGGCATGCGCCACTTTATTCGGGGTGGTTAGAATATGATCACATTGGCTTGGGAAAAACGGGTTTCGTCCATGGTCACAGGGTTATTGATGAGGAAGCTGCAGTAAAGGTCAAATATAATCAGCTGCGTAAGCGGATGCGAGAGTGTGAAAGTGAACATCGGGAAATGCGAGAGGCTCAAGAGAAGGTAATCAATGTATTGAAGGACATGGTTTTCCGCAAAAACAAACGTTTAGGGTACTTGGAACGGGGCCTAGTGGAACTGGAAGGCATGTTTCTGAAAAGGATCACCGACTGTCAGGAAGCTAAAGGCAACGAAGGTGGGCGCTTGGATCAGGCTTACATTGTTGCTGGGACAGCGCGAGCTGAAGAAAGTGTATGAGGGAGGCAAAGATACCGAATATGGGGAAGGTCATTATGGGAACAAGTAGTTAGGATTTAACTGCTTTCTTTATGTAATAAGGCATTTGGCCATTAGTGACAATTTTTCTTTATTTCGGTTTGTTTTGACTCGTTCTATTTTCTATCAATAAAATGAGGCATTTGGTATTACGAGTTCTCCAAATCATATTTGTCTCTAGGCCTACCTCGGGCACAACGAGGAACCCAAATAGGGAATGACTTATATTCCTGCAACAACGTGTTTAAATACCGCAATGTTCTCTCTCTTAGAATCCGCACCAACTTTTTACCTTTTGTTTTTCTTTTGTTTTTATTCCCCTCCCCAAAGGTTAGTTCGTGCATTCTGGCACCATCAGCATACTCAACAAGATCGAAGGGTCCTCCTCCTCCTCCTCCTTCGAGTCCTCCCAGAAACAGGAACAAAGGAAAGATGTGAGATAATGAAGCAAGAAAGGAAATTGAAGGAACTTCTCAGAGTACCCCGATCACCAAAGAAACTACTGCTCATTTGGAGAAAACTTTGCTAAGGTTCCGAGAGGAACTGGACTAGGTCCGGAGTTTGGCAAGCTCGTCTATCTCCCTTGCTGCTGCAGATGTCAACAACCAGGTCCCTACTCCTCTGCAGAAAATCACAACCCAAGATTGCAACAATGCTCCACCGCTCATCCCGGAGCCCCAGAGTTTTCCAAATCATCAAGATACCCCTATCTTTTTGGATACTGTGCCATACTATACACAGCCCATATCAGGTGTGTCAGAATAAGACTCACTCACTAAAATATTGGCTGCTGAACTTAAGAAACTCACTAGCACGGTTCAAGGGGTGGAAGGTATTAAAGGTGTAGAGGGTCTAAATTATGAATACCTTTGTGTTCAACCTAATGTCGAACTCCCTGGAGTACAAACCTCCTAAGTTTGAAATGTTTGATGGTACGAGTGATCCCAGGTTTCACCTCAGGATGTATTGTGACAAGTTAGTGGGAGTTGGTTGAGATGAAAATATCCTCATGAAACTGTTCATGAGGAGCTTGAAAGGTGATGTTTTATCTTGGTATATCAGCCAATATGCGAAGAAGTGGACTAGTTGGGTAAACATGGCATCCGATTTCATGGACTGTTTCAGGTTCAACACTGAGAACGCGCCGGACGTGTTCTATATCCAGAACTTGAAGAACAAGCCCACTGAAACCTTTCGCGAGTATGCTACTCGTTGGAGGTCTGAAACTGCCAAAGTCAAGCCGGCTTTGGAAGAAGAACAAATGAACAGATTTTTCGTTCGTGCTCAGGATCCATAGTATTACGAGAGATTGATGCTGCTAGTGGGAAAAAAGTTCGTTGATATCATCAAACAAGGATAAAAAATTGAAGAGGGGATAAAAAATGTTATGGTTACTAACCTTGAGGCACTGCAGGCCACCAACAAAGCCTTGCAATCTGATGGTTCATCAAAGAAAAAGGATGTAAACTCCGTAATAGCTGCCAAAGAAACCACTCTCCCATGAAATACCAACCCTACCCTCAAACTCCACTCACATACCAACCGTCCCTTAATTACCGAGCACCTTCACCTACCTATCAAAGCCCACATCCCGTCTACCAAACACCTCCATCACCAGCATATCAACCCACCTCGCCAGGATATCCCAACCCGCACCCGTATACCAAGCTTACAACTTCCAACCTCCTCACTATCCATCACCGCCTACCCGCCAAAACATCCCACGACCAAGACCAAACTATGACCGCAAACTGCCCAAATAGTACAGTGCTATTGCCGAACCCATTGAACAACTGTATGAGAAGCTCAAAGTCGCTGGGTATGTTACATCCATCCCAGCCATAACCCTAGAAAACCCCTCCCAATGGATCAACCCAAATAAAACCTACACATACCATTCGTGGATGAAGGGCCATACCATCGACGAATGTCGTTTGTTGAAAGACAAAATTCAGACCTTAATTGCAACAAGGTCATTGTAGCTAAGGAGCCTGCTCCTAATGTTTGTAACAACCCTATACCAGACCATAAAGGTGGAGGCATCCACATGATTGAGGTTGAGGATGACTGGGACCCCGAAGGGTAAATCGGTTTGATATCTAAATGAGATGAGCCCACAAAATCGGCGGTCACTCTTAATCCAAATGTTGCGCAAATTCAGCCATCTGAGGAAAACGTGGTGAATATATCTGTACCGTTTGAGTTTGAGGAACCTCCTGCAAAAGCTCCAAAACCAATTGAGGCGGAGTTCGGGACTCCAAAGATGCCCGCACCAATTGAAGTTTCTATGTTGCCTCCAAGGGTGCCCATTCTGCTCACCATGTCAGACATAACTCCATTTAAGTCAAATGCCATACCCTGGGACTACACAGCAGAGGCGAGAAGGAAAGGAAAAGCGCGCACTGGTGAAGCACTTGCGGTTCAAGGTATGTCTAGAACAGGCAAGGTATACACACTAGAGCACCTAGTTGAGTCCAGCAAGCAGGCCTCTGGACGTCCCCATTGAAACTGGACCTGATGATCTCTGGGGAAAGATACATGCAAAGGAATATTTAGTGGTTGAAAAACTAAACAAGACTCCGACGCAGATTTCTATCTTAGGATTGCTACAGAGTTCTGAGGCGCATTAGAACTCCTTGATGAAGATATTGAGTGAGGCTTATGTCCCGAGCAACATAACAGGAGGAGAGATGGCAAAAATGATAGGGCAGGTATTGGGAAGTCACAAAATAACCGTCAACGAGGATGAATTTCCACAAGAAGGGCTCAGTCATAACAAAGCACTGCACATCACTGTGCAATATGAGGATCATTTCATCACCAGAATCTTAGTCGATGGAGGTTCCGGTCTCAACATTTGTCCACTGATCACCCTCAAGAAGTTAGGAAAAAGATTGCATGAGATAAAAGATGGGGATATTAACGTTAAGGCTTTTGACGGTCTCAGAGGTCCACTCTCGGGGAGATTAGCCTGTGCTTGCAAATAGGACCCACTTGGTTTGATGTTGATTTCCAAGTCATCGACATACCAGCACCTTACAATTTACTGTTGGGACGACCCTGGATCCACGCCGCTAGGGCTGTGGCATCAACATTACATCAGGCTGTGAAGTTCAAATTGAACTATCAGGAAGTAATCATCCACGGAGACGGTAGCAACCCCATCTACAGTCGCCAGACCATCCCGATGGTTGGAGGCAGAAGAAGGATAAGCGAAGAAACATATCATCATATTGAGCAAGTCAATGCAGTGGAAATGGACAAATGGTGTATCAACAAGGTCGAGAGAATTCTGAATTAGAGTGGGTATGAACCAGGGAAAGGAATTGGTAAGAATCTTCAAGGTATCACCAAACCTATCCAGCTGAAGAAACATGGTACTACCTTCGGACTGGGGTATCAGTCAGCTGACACTCTCTACGGGTTTTAAGAAGACGAGGCTCTTGCGATAATGAAGAACCTGTTTCTGGAAGACATGGACTGTTGATTGATTTTTTATGAGGAAGGGGAGGAAGGCCCTTCCATTCCGGCTGTGAATCAAGGGGATCGCCTCACCAACTGGTCAATCAAGACCACCATCGCCCGGAAACCTTCGGGGTTGCAAGGCTGAACAAGCATCATGCATCTTTGTTTTAGTTGTTTTCTTTATTTTCCTCATTTGTGTTTACATTCCAAAAGAGCTCCGATGTTTTGAACATTTATGAATTTAATCAAAAGCATTTTCACTTTATCAAATATCTTGCTATTCATTACTTTTTCTCTGCTATTTTCTTTATTTTCACACAACATTACTATTACGTATCTTGATGATGAACCAACAACAGTAACTTGCAACGAGGCTATGCAACAAACAAACATAGACTCAAAGGAGGATGATATACCAGAAGAGGTTGTCATAGAGGCTGAGAATTTTGAGAATAAACCTAAATCTAACTTGGATGAAACCAATGTCGTCAATTTGGGAGATATAGAGAATGTCAAAGAAACGTGCATCAGTGTGCACTTATCACAGACAGATAAAGAGGAAAACAGAGTTTTTGAGGGAATATGAGGATATCTTCGCATGGACTTACGACGATATGATTGGCTTCAGCACGTCCATCGTCATTCACAAGTTGCCGACAGATCCTGCATGTCCGCCGGTAAAACAAAAGCTCAAAAAATTCAAGCCAGATATGAGTTTAGAAATCAAAGAAGAGGTCACCAAGCAGGTCAAAGCCAGATTTCTTCAAGTGGTAGAATATCCAAATTGGTTAGCTAACATTGTACCGGTACCAAAGAAGGACAGGAAAGTTAGAGTCTTTGTTGACTACCGGGATCTCAATCGGGCCAGACCCAAAGAAGATTTCCCCTTGCCGAACATACACATTCTGATAAAAAACTGCGCCAAGCATGAGTTGCAGTCTTTCGTCGATTGCTTTGCGGGGTACCATCAGGTATGGATGGATAAGGAAGATACAGAGAAATGGCGTTTATCACACCCTAGGGAATGTATTGCTACAGAATGATGTCTTTTGGGTTGAAGAATGCGGGAGCTACCTACATGAGGGACATGATTACCCTCTTCCATGACATGATACATATGGAGATTGAGGTATATGTGGACGACATCATCATTAAGTCCATGAAGGCTGGAGATCACATGGAGGACCTCCGAAAGTTTTTTAACAGACTGAGAAGGTATAACTTGAAACTGAATCCCGCCAAGTGTGCATTTGGGATCCCGACAGGAAAGTTATTGGATTTCATCGTGAGTCGCCGAGGAATAGAGCTGAATCCATCAAAGGCCAAATCTATTCAGGAGTTGCCACCACTGAAGAGCAATAAATAGGTAATGAGTTTCCTGAGGAGACTCAACTATATCAGCCGGTTCATAGCTCAGTCTACCGTCATCGGTGAACCTATCTTCAAGATGCTGAAAAAGGATGGCGCCACCAAATGGACCGATGAATGTCAAAAGGCACTTGACAGGATCAAAGAATACTTGTCTACGTCTCCAGTCCTGGTTCCGCCTGAGCCTGGGAGACCCTTATTGCTCTATCTCGCAGTTTTGGATGGAGCATTTGGTTGTGTCTTGGAACAACATGATGAGACGGGGAGGAAGGAGCAAGCTATTTATTACCTCAGCAAGAAATTTACCCCGTACGAGGCTCGGTATTCTTTGTTAGAACGAACCTGTTGAGCTTTGACTTGGATAGCTCAGAAGTTGAGGCATTATTTCTGTGCTTACACTACCTACCTTACATCAAGAATGGATTTTTCAGAAGCCCATGCCCACTAGCAGTCTCGCCAAGTGGCAAATTTTGTTTAGGGAATTCAACATTGTCTATGTCACCCAGAAGGCAGTTAAAGGACAATCTTTAGCAGATCATTTTGCAGAAAATCCTGTAGAAGGAGAGTACGAACCATTGAAGACGTATTTTCCCGACGAGGAAGTAGCTTTCATAGGAGAAGATATTGCATAATCCTATGATGGCTGGAGGATTTTTTTGACGGGGCTGCAAATTTAAAAGGAGTTGATATTGGAGCATTCCTAGTATGGAAAACCAGTCAACATTACCCGGTATTCGCCAAGCTCAGGTTCCCGTTCACCAATAACATGGTTGAGTATGAAGCTTGCATCTTGGGGCTTAAACTAGCCATTGAGATGAACATTCAGGAGCTGCTAGTGATTAGGGATTCAGACCTATACACCAGGTTCGAGAAGAATGGGCAACTAAGAATTCCAAGATACTCCCTTATCTGCACCACATACAGGAGTTGAGAAAGCGGTTCAGAAAAACGGAATTCCACCATGTTCCAAGAATACAGAATGAGTTCGGAGATGCGCTTGCCACTTTATCATCCATGATTCGGCATCCAGATACGAATTTCATCGACCTTATCCAGGTGAAGAATCATGACCAACCGGCATATTGTGCACATGTTGAGGAAGAAGCCGACGAAAAACCCTAGTTCCACGATATCAAAGAGTACCTGATAATAGGGGAATATCCAGAGCTTGCTAATGTTACTCAGAAGCGCACGCTTCGAAGGTTATCCAACGATTTCTTTCATAGTGGAGGAATCCTGTATAGGAGGACTCATGATTTGGGACTATTAAGGTGGGTAGATGCGACAGAAGCAACCAAGTTGTTGGAAGAAGTGCACTCTGGGACTTTTGGGACGCACATGAACGATTTTGTTCTAGAAAAGAAGATACTCAGGGCAGGATATTTCTGGATGACAATAGAAACGGATTGCATCCAGTATGCCTGCAAGTGTCACCGGTGTCAGATACATGCGGATATGATAAAGGTACCTCCAAACGATCTCACTGCAATAAGCTCACCATGGTTATTCGCTGCTTGGGAAATGGATGTTATTGTACCAATCGAGCCTGCTGCATTAAACGGACACAGGTTCATTCGAATGGCAATTGACTAATTTACTAAATAGGTTGAAGCAGCATCATACAAAGCAGTGACCAAGAAAGTCATGGCACACTTTGTCCGAGATTGTGTTGTCGGTAGGTTCGGTGTTCCAGAGTCAATCATCACTAATAATGGTTCCAATCTCAACAGTGACTTGGTGAAAGCGATATTCAAAACTTTCAAGATCAGGCACAGAAATTCTACTGCTTATAGACCTTAAATGAATGGGGCCGTGGAAGCAGCCAACAAGAATATCAAGAAATTACTAAGGAAAATAAGCGAAAGGCATAAGCAGTGGCATGAGAAGTTGTCATTTGCTTTATTGGGTTACCGTACTACAGTTCGCACATCAACTGAGGCCACTCCTTACATGATGGTTTATGGCACAGAAGCAGTAATTCCCGCCGAGATAGAAATTCCGTCCTTGAGAATCATACAAGAAGCTGAACTAGAGGATGTGAATGGGTCAAGGTTCGATACGAGCAGTTATCCCTTATAGATGGAAAGAGAATGAACGCTGTCTGTCATGGTCAGTTATATCAAAACACAATGTCCAGAGCCTTCAACAAGAGAGTTCGACCAAGGAAGTTCACGCCAGGGCAGCTGGTGTTGAAGAAGATATTTCTACATTAAGATGAGGCCAAAGGTAAGTTCTCTCCCAACTGTTAAGGTCCGTACATGGTCCACCGTGTTCTAACTAGAGGAGCCCTTATTCTTGCAGAAATGGATGGGGAAATATGGACAAAACCGATCAACTCAGATGCAGTGAAGAGATATTACATTTAATCAGTATGCATTTCTTTATGACGTAATTTGATCTACGCCTGACCTTATTCCCATTTATGAGGGGATACGTAGGATGCCCTATGGGTTCGTTGACATCTTTGATAAAATTCCATTTTTCCCCGCATTTGGAACTAGGGTAGAATTTTTAGGAGGACCCTCAAAATTCCAAAGTCAGCTTGCCAATTTTTGCATCAGCATCGACCCAGTAAACGGGGCAGAAAGTTGGGGAGGACCCTCAAAATTCTAATGTCAATCCGCTTTTAGTCATTCAACACAGCCGTCAACAGCACCAGCCTAGTAAAGTGGGGCAGAATTTTGAGGAGGACCCTCAAAATTCTGGAGCCAGTGAGGTTGCCATGCCTCGAACCACGTTGTAGTTGTGGATCATCATAAAACAAAAACTATATTTTGCATATAAATATACATTTGCATCATATTTGCCAAATTTTGCATAAAATCATTTGGGTCAATATCGTTGAGCAACGCTACTTTAAATGGTACAAGACACCGCGAGTCGAGGGATGCGAACTAACCTCCCCTTTACAGAACTCACGATCTTTCTTTGGATGCAGAATCCAGGGTACAAATAGGCGATGAAGGAGCTTTGCAAAATCAAAATTCCCGAAACCACTACTTACCTTGCAAAGGCTCACTAAATTCAACGCTTCCCTCAGCAGTCATCGATAGCACAATCATCTACCAGCTAAGAAAATCACCACCATCCTCTCCTTTATATTTCTACATTCTTCGAGGCTAAGCTCTGCCTTTATCCTACATTGCATATGGCTACTCTCTACCTTCCGAGGCTAGGCTCTGCCTCCATTCTGTATTGCATAAGGCTACTTTCTGCCTTCCGAGGCTAAGCTCTGCCCCTATCCTGCATAACGCTATTCTCTACCTTCCAAGGTTAAGCTCTACCTCCATCTTGCATAAGGCTACTCTCTGCCTTCTGAGGTTAAGCTTTACCTCAATCTTGGATAAGGCTATCTTCTGCCTTTCGAGACTAAGCTCTGTCTCCATCCCGCATTGCATAAGGCTATTCTATGCCTTTCGATGTTAAGCTCTACCTCCTTTATCTTGCATTTTTGGCTGAAAAATCGCCACCCTATTTCATCTGGCGGAAATATCGCCACACTGCATTTTAAATTCTCGCTTTGACTGAAACATCGCCACCCTTACATTCATCCGGTTGAAAGATTGCCAGCTTTTCATGGGCTGAAATATCGCCAACTTATTCAAAAGGCGTCATAGTTCAGAGGGACCATCTGCATAGCCCGAGAACACCATTTCATGGCATGCGAATCTTTCCTTTTATGCTCTTCATAGCACAATACGTCATAGTCTGAGGACTCCATCTTAATCGTTCGAAGACAGCATTTATGATCCAAAGGGAACTTGCATCACATTTAAATTATGCAAAACATCCGCACAACATCATTTGCAGGTACACCGGCCGGCACGATCGTCATAGGGGGAGCAATGCCTCTTTAGATTTTCCTAACCGCCCGATCTCCTAACCCTCAACAAATTTGAAACCCCATTGCGTCCGCCTCTTCCAAAATTTTCATTGGCATATTCCGCCAATGGCTCATGAACTACATACGGCCTGATTTCTGTAAAACCAGGGATATGTAGGCAGCTCAAAAGCCAGAGTGCGGTCGAAATTCTCTTACAATCATCATTTCCGGTCAAAATTGGCCATCTTATCTTTACCCGACAACTCTTTCATCATCCTCGGGTAAAGCGGAGCAGCAGTTGATACCCAATTTTTCCCTATATATTTTGTGCACTCAAATACTTTCAAAATATCATATGTATGCTTATATAAGTAGGACCGGGTACTTTGGTATTTTTCTTTAATTTTTGAGATTTTTTAAAAATCAATTTACTACTTATTTCGACAGTACGAAGGCCAAAATTATTTTCCAAATTATTATTTTTAGTGAATAATGTGCCTCACTCCCATATTTACAACAGAATAAATTTTATGAAATTTTAGCACATTTTTTAAAAATTTATTTGGGGTTTTTAAGGCTAATTACACAAAATTGCAATTATAGCCAATTTCGTAATTAGCTGTGTTTCATAGTTACAAAATCATTTCTATTAGTTTAATAATTTATATATTATTAATAGTTCCTTGTTTTAATTTTTCTTTTGAAATGATTTTAGCTATATTACAAAATTATTTGGAAAAAATTAGCTATTTAAACCATAGCCAAGATTTATTTAAAATACAGCCAAAATCAACCCCTATTTCAGAACAAAATTTCAACCCAATTTGATGACCCATACCCTTCACTTTTCCCCGACCCATCTTTGACTCGATCTGAGCCGTTGATCAAATGAGATCAACAGACCATATTAATTTGCCATAGTTAAAATCAAATAACCCTCCAACCTTTCATTCTCACAAGCCCGTCTCTTTATCTCTCTAACACATGCTGTCTAACCCTTCATCTCTCTAGAACCTTCTGGTTCTCTCCGTCTAGGCCGATGATGACCATCGCCTCTCCAGCTCACTCCTACCTCACTTCTCTCGACCTCCAGCAACCATGGAGTCCTTGTATAGCTGTTTTCTATCTAAAGCATGAATTCCAATAGCTTCCGCCATTAAAGACGGTCACTGAAGCTTTATTTGGGTCTATTTCCGGCTTTTCTCTGGTGGTCTTTTAACGATAATGCCTTCTATGGCATTGTATACGAGTTTCATAGCCAGGTTCTTCATTTTCCCTAATTTGTTTGAAAACCATAAATTTTTCTTTTTAATCTCTAATCTTTTAAAACAACTCTTAGTCTGATTTTTGTTTCCTACTCTATTTTTACTTAGCGTTTCCGGTTATTTCAAATTCTTCGGATTGTTACCACTCTTTCAAATTAGGATTTCTGACTCCTTCTTCGAAATCGCTTCTTCTACTCTTCTGAGTGCTATATATTCGTTTGTGTATGGTTATTTCACTTGTTTGTTTGTTCTTGTTAACTTGGTTCTCATACAGTAATTTCTATTTCTAGTGTTTCTTAACCCCCTTCAAAAATACTTTACTTTTCTGATTTTTAGCACTAATTCGTGGCTCTCAATACTACTTCTAAACTTTTTGTTATAATCTGAGGAAAGCCCTAACCCTACATATTTGTATCTGTATTTGCCTATTTGCATGTTTCTTCTGGTTTCTTCTATGAGCTCCGTGCTCTTTACATTGATTTTTGTTGCTAGTATTTCATCCCCATGCCATGCTGTTGTTCTTCTCTTAAGGATTTTCTGGTTGTTTACATGGTGATTTTACACTGATTCTTAGAAGCTCTCTTTAAGACTGTGATAACTAGCCTTAAATTGTGATTTGTGTACTCTCCTTACAGTTTTGGTATTGATTTTGAAATTTCTTCCTCAATCAGTGGGATACATTCTCCAATTAATAACTGATTTCCTAAGATTTTGATCTTGAAAATTATTTTCCAGAATTAAAGTTGTATTTTTCCTCATATGTGTGTACAAGTATGTTTACTTTTTTGCTTGACATATTTCCCAGGGTAAAGTCTCATGAACCTAGTCTTCATTGTATACCTTATACAATTTTTGTTTCCTTATGTGACCCTGCCATACTTTGTGGTTCCTTTCCTTTTAAAAATGACTGATTATTATCTTTTGACTATGATTCCCTAATTAAAGGGGAGTCCCTATACTTATTTGATTATGATCGATATCAGTTCCTTAAATATGGATTGGTACCTAATTTGTTCACTCTTTTTTAGTGCTATAAATACTCCTCACCTTTCTCCTTGTAAAAAACCAACACACTCTGCTCTCACAATCTAAAAATCTCTGAATTCTCTCTTTCTCTGCTATTACTAACTATCTCATTCTCTTCTATGAACACTCATTTGGCTCAGAGCCAAGATTTGGTAGCTTGGGTTGATTACATTACACTACTGGGTTCTATTTGTTTGTCTACATTGGGTCTGTTGTTAATACTGTTCTCATATTGCTGGTGCTGCTCTCATATTGTTGTTGTTGTTCTCATATTGTTGTTGCTATTCCCATGCTGCTGTTACTCACACTGCTACTCTCATTCTTTGCTCACTTTGACCTCCCTTTATGCATTATTGCATTGCTATTGTATCCTATTACCTGCAACTGCTATGTCACCTATATAATATACAGTTTCCACAACAACATGCTCATATTAGTTTTGCAATTCATATTATTTGTTGTGTGCTTTTACTTATGGTTTAGTTGCTCTTATTGCCACTAGCATGCAGTTGTTAGTCAATAGTTTAACTTTGCCCTTATCCCCCTTCCCCTTGTCTCAATGCATGTTTTTCCTTCCATGTGCACTACTGCTTGGCTACTTAACAGCCTTGAAACCTCTTCCTGAGGTTGATTATATTCGGGATTTGGTGCAACAAAATTTCAATCCTTGTTTTACAACCATGCTCGATTGTTTTCCCGAAATACGTGCTTATTTGCTCCCTTTTCCCCTCCCCTGTATCAATGAATACTTACCTTTCCCTATATGCTACAACCATACTTCCATGTCTTCTTGGCTACATGTCAAACCTAAAATATCTGTTTGAAGCTAAGTGTATTAGAATTTTGTACAATAAGGGATTGAACCCCTGTCTTGCAATCATGTTTGATTATTTTTCCTCTAGTATGTTGTATGTATGTGAGTAGTTCACTTTACTTAATTTCCCCATTTCCCCTTTGCCCCCTATTTGTGTGATGCCCTGCTGTTCTTAAACTAGTCAGTCTTAAAATAATTTCAAAAGAACTTTTTCAACTATTTTCTTAAACTGTCTCAACTTTTCCATCTCTCTTCTTAACTCTCTCAATCATCTTAATCTTTCTCTCAACTGCCTTTAAATCTTTCAATTACAATCTCATTCTTAGAGCTTTAGGGTCTTCCCTCTTAGTGCAAGCACTGCCATGGGAGCTTTGAGCACCCATGGAACTCTGATGCACAAGGCGGGCACTTCCATGCTAGCACTTGTCTAATTGGGACATTTTTGGGTGTTTGGTATTGGCCAGGGGTTCAAACGAACCTTTCGGAAACTTTGCCTCACCAAAGCCTTGGTAATGGCTGTGAAACTCGAAAGGAGTGAGGATGGAGATGCTTGGGCCTAGTTGAAGGCTCTCTATAGAGTAAATTCTTATTTTCTTTTTATCATTATTGTATTTTTAATTGCTTGGCTATAATAATTTGTAAAGAACAAATGGGGATTATAGTGAAATTGGGAAGGGATATGCATGATTATTAAGGGAATGGGTAGAAAACATGTTTTTAGGGCTTTATTTGACTATTTGCCTAATAGAAACCACGTATAGGAAATGCATCTCACATATAGAAATTCTGTTCTTAGGGCTTTTATTTCAGCTTGTTATCTTTATAATTACAATTAAATAATAACCAAATTACTGCTTTGCATTTAGATACCATGTTTTAGGGCCTTTATGTGCATTAAAAATCATGTACTTAGGGCCTCTCTTTTGCAAATTGAATGCCTCACTAATCTTGCTAAACAGAATGTTAAACTGGTTAACTTGTTCCTTTTTTTTAAAACTGACATGTATGTACACCTTTCTCTTATGGTTAAGCAAGCCTTGGCAAACCTTAGGTTAAATGAAATTGATTAATTGCCTTAAATCCTGCTTAGGCTATTCACCCCTTTTAAACCGTCTGATTTTGTTAGCCTCTCTAAGGTCCGCTGAGTTTTACACTAAACTTTTGCCTTAATTCAATCCCTTATATGCAAATATTTTACTTACTCTTCTTCCTAGTCCAGAACTGGATTTCTATTTTCTAAAACTTGTCTGGATACTGCATCTTCTGCAACTTTTAAAACAATAGTTCAAAACTAATATACATACACGTTCTTTGACATTTGTGAGTAGTTTTACATCTTTTTTTACCTCTCCTATCCTAAAACTGGTTTATCATATGTGTTATGTATTTTCAATTGTGTTTAAAAGGTTTTCCCTTCTATTTCTAAACTGTCACACACCCATTTGCCTTTGTCAAGTCCCAAATGTTTTCATCCAAACTTTTGTGCAATTCTATTTTTTTTTTAAAACTGTTTCAGCTGTTGTCTTTAATATACTTGTCAACACTCCAGCTTTTAAAACTCTCTCTTCCTTAGACCTTACATGTGTTTAAGTCGTGCTACTTACGCATTCTCATATAGAGGGTGATTTGAGCCTTTTATAAGATCTATATGATTACCTTACATGCAAGTCCTATTTGTTTTTGAATGTCACCTAGTATTTAAACCATTAAACTTAAGGGTTCTATCTCGTTCCTACCTCATAGTAATAGCGATCCTAGTTTCCTTCTAGGATCTATAGGACGGGACAAGTAATAGCACGCAATAAGTATTCGTGACCAATTCACACGCTTAAATAACCTCTAACGGGTGGGAAGGGTAAAATATGGAGGTGATGACGATACGTTAATATCATAAAGCTGTTAGGATTTATGCCCGTCACTAGAGAGAGGGGGTGAATAGTGCGGCACGAGAATATTGATAAATATTGCGGAAATAAAATTGCAGGAGTAAAGTAAATGCGGAAATTAAAAGATTAAGAAAGGACACACCAAATTTATACTGGTTCACCACAACGTGTGGTTAGTCCAGTCCCCGAGAGACTCTCTCGAGTTTCCACTAACTCCGTTAAGCTTACGGGTGCCTAACAAACCGTTACACTTGCTCGTAGATGTACGCTCTACAAGACTTCAACTTGCTCGAGGATACCTCACCTCAAGACTTCACCTTGCTCGTGGATACCGCACCACAAGACTT
The DNA here is from genome assembly GCA_034376525.1 of Nicotiana benthamiana. Classification (NCBI taxonomy): domain Eukaryota; kingdom Viridiplantae; phylum Streptophyta; class Magnoliopsida; order Solanales; family Solanaceae; genus Nicotiana; species Nicotiana benthamiana. Next base: position 102,575,539 of record CM067328.1, on the reverse strand, counting down.
CACCTTGCTCGTGGATACCGCACCACAAGACTTCACACACTAAGATTGAGGGTACTTAGCAAACCCGACAATCAATGAGAAGATATGGTCTTCTCAAACCCCTTTCTCTTTTACAACAAGAACTCTCTAAAAAGAGTAGATAAAGAGATACCAAAATAAGCTCTATGAACAACTCAAAGTTGTCTCTCAAATGGCTCAACAAAAGCTCTATAATGATGCACAAATGATATCAATATGTATATGAATAATGAGAGGTGTTGTGTGTATCAAATCAGCTCAAAAGACCTCTATTTATAGGTGTTATAAGTTGTATGTCCGTTGCTTAATTGACAATCAATTATGCTGATTTTATGCAAGATAATCGATTATTGGATTTTGATAATCGATTATTGGCTTTAACGTTCAAAAATCAGAAGCTGATTTTATGCTAGATAATCGATTATTGGATTTTGATAATCGATTATCTGCCTGTCGTTCAAAAACATTGGCAACGGTCAGAGAATAATCGATTATGCTCTTTTAGATAATCGATTATTCTGCCTTGCGGAATTTCCAGTTTAATCTGGAAATTCAGCATAATCGATTTTCAGCATATGGATAATCGATTATCTGGTTATGCTGTCCAGAATTGAAAACTTACTTCAAAAACCATTTTGGTTAAAAATGAAAACGTTAAAATCATTTTGTTTGAAGTATTTGAAATATTTTTATGATAAATATGATTTGATAAAATGATTTTATGCATATTTATGATGACATATATTGAGCCAAAAGACGAGATAACTTAAACGTTGCTCTTACATTGGTTCTACCTAACGACCTACGCCTTGGGTCTTCGGTCTTGAACTTTTGAGCTCGTCTTGGCTTGTCTAAGCAATCCATTCATCAATATGCTTCTCGGCATTCAATCTTGATTGTTTGTCATATAATAACGTTGTCTGACACTTGACTTCATTGTTTGTCATTCATCAAAACCTATACCTGAAAATCATGCTAATACAACCAAAGCGCACATATCATGGATAGAATGATTTTCTAAAGAAGCAACCCCTCTTTGAGAATATGTGCGGGATATTTAATCGAATGAACCATATTGTAGTCAAACCTAGGATCCTCCTTTCTCTTATTTGCTTTATTGAAATGCTTTCACATAGTAATGATTTTTCAAATCAGCTCCTCTTTTATTTTAAATTTGCGCCCTTCTTTCTTATTTAGAGCTTTTCAAGTTGTATGAATGTTATATGCGTGAACTTTACTTGTTTTTATTGCTTCACCTTGCATAAAGTCATGATTAACATGGCCGGGAACCACACTCGTGGATCTTGAGGGGTGTCTAACACCTTCCCCTCGAGATAATCTCAAGCCCTTACCCGAGCTCTAGTTTTCTTTTCAAAATAATGTCTCTTAAGTGTCCTAATGCACTATAATCATTAGGCGGCGACTCTTCCAATTCCATAACCTAATTCCCAAACGGGAAATAGAGTTGTTTTTCCCATAATGTCATAAAACCCAATTTCGCAGTCGTGGCTGCTATATCAGGATCAATTCAGCAGGGAAGAGAAAGTTCCACCTCCGACTCTCACATTGTCGGGAAAGCTCACTGATGCCAGGCAGGCCTAACATGGGGAATTTTGCTTCGAGAGGGGAATTTTCATTAGAAAAGTACCCCGATGCCAAGGATCAACGAGAGCATACCTTGAAGTTTACTTTTTCAATAGGAGAGAGACATCTTGAGTTGGTGAAAAAAGATGCAGATTGGGGGAAATGGTAGCATTGCAGGTACCTTCCCCAGATGATTGTATTGTGGACCGTGCCGAGAGCTCATTGAATGTGTACACATATATTTTCACACTAGGCCCCCATGATAAAGTTGTGCTTGATTTCTATTGAAAGTATCAGGTTACCTTGGCACAGATTCACCCGTCACTTTGGCGGATAGTATTGATGATAATGTTTTCTACGCAGAAGGCATGTCTTGAATTTATGCTTACATCGAGGTCTGCTAACCTAATGATGCCGTTCGACCACGCCTTCGGGAGTCACCGAGTTGATTCGTCCAAGTACGGACTATAGATTTACCCCCGTGGAGTTTATGTATTCCCTGAGGAATGTAATTACACACATAAGTGGTACACTCGTGCCTTTGTAATATTCAGTTATGGCAAAGGAGTGTTCCGTAATTGTTCTTTAATTCCCTATTCTACAACAATTTCATGGATGTTGTGCGAGGTCCCTGATTTGCTAGATTGGGCTCGAGAGTTGGCGACCTACTGGATCTGTGGGTGACGTGGTAAAAGTATCCATGCCACTCGAGTTTGAAGTACCTTCTGCAAATATGCCAAAACCAATTGAGGTTGAGTTCGTAGTTCCAAAACCGCCTACACCGTTTGAAGTTACTGTGTTGCCTCCCAAAAGACCTATTCCGGTCTCCATGACAGACATGACCCCTTTCCACACAAATACTATACCTTGGGATTACACCGTTGAGGCTAGAAGGAAGAAAATATAATGGAGAAGCTACTACTGCACAAGGCATGACTAGGACAGGCATGGTCTACACCCTGGAACATTTGGCTGAATCTGGCAAGCAAGCATCCGGGCGAGCTGTTGAAACTGGACCCGTGATCTGTGGAGAAAGGTACAGGCTAAAGAGTACTCGGTCATTGAGCAGCTGAACAAGACACCAACGCAAATTTCTATTCCGGCCCTCCTACAAAGCATTGAGGCACACAAAAATGCCTTGATGAAAATACTAAGTGAAGCTTATGTTCCCAGAAACATAACAAGAGGCGAAATGGCGAACATGGTGGGACAAGTATTGGAAAGCCACAAGATCACCTTCCACGAAGATGAATTACCACCAGAAGGGCTTGGTCACAACAAAGCATTTCACATCACTGCGCAATGCGATGATCACTTTATCACCAAGATTCTAGTCAACGAGGGATCCAGCCTCGACATTTGTCCATTGGTCACTCTCAGGACATTGGGCAAGGGATTGCACGAGATCAAAGATAGGGCTATCATTGTAAAGGCTTTTGACGGATCTCAGAGGTCCATCATTAGGTAAATTAGCTTATGCCTGTAAATAGGACCTACCTGGTTCAACGTTGAGTTCCAAGTCATTGACCTACCAGCATCCTACAACTTATTGCTTGGACGACCCTAAATCCACGCCACTGGGGCTATGGCATCAACATTACATCAAGCAGCAAAATTTGCATGGAATCATCAAGAAGTAATCATTAATGGCAATAATAGTAACCCCATATACAGTCACCAGGCTATCCTGATGATCAAAGGAAAAAGGAGAATAGGTGGAGAAATATACCATCACATTTAGTGAGTCAATGCCATAGACAAGGATAAGTGATGGGATAGCAAAATCAATAGCATTCTGAATTGGAGCGGGTACGAGCCCGAAAAGGGGCTTGGCAAGAATCTCCAGGATATCACCAAGCCCATCTAGTTGAAGAAGCATGGAACCACTTTTGGCATGGGTTATGAATACACTTTGGAGGAGTTCCAGCACTGTTCGCCACCATGGCACGGTCCTTACTACCCAGTGGAGCACTCTGTACCCCAGTTAGAGCAGACCTTTAAGTCCACTGATGTCATATACGAAAAAGATGAGATGCTAGCATCCATGAAGAACCTGTTTCTAGAGGATGATATGGATTGTTGTGTTACCTTCGAGGAGGAAGGGGAGGAAGGCCCTTCCATTCAAGTTGTGAACCGGGGAGAGCACCTCACCAATTGGTAAATCAGGACTCCAATGCCCGGAGAGCCTCGGAGTAGCAAGGCTAAATGACGCATATGAATCGCACTTTATTTTTAGTTGATTTTACTTTTCCGCATTGTCTTTACTTTTGAAAAGAGCTATGATGTTTTAGACAATTATGAATTTAATTAAAAGCATTTTTCAAGTTTATCTTTATATTTCGCTCTCATTTATTTTCTCTACCATTTACCTTATTTTACACAGCATTACTATTACATATCTTGATGATGAACCGGCGACTGTAACTTGCAACGAGACAATGCGACAAACGGATATAGATTCAGAAGAGGATGAAATACCAGAATAGGTTATTAGAGAAGTCGAGGATTTTAAGAACAGAAATAAGTCTGACTTAGACGAAACTGAGTTCATTAATTTGGGAAATGCAGAAAATGTGTAGGAAACACGAATCGATGTACACTTGTCGGTGTCAGAAAAGGAAGAATACACAGTGTTTTTGAAAGAATATGAGGATATATTTGCCTGATCCTATGATGATATGATCGGTATCAACACGTCCATTGTGGCTCACAAGTTTCCGACAGATCCGACATGCCTGCCGGTCAAGCAGAAACTCAGAAAATTCTAGCAAGACATTAGTTTGAAAATCAAAAAGGAAATCACCAAGCAAGTCAAAGCCAAGGTTCTTAGAATGGTAGAGTATCCAACATGGTTAGCCAACGTTGTACCGGTGCCAAAGAAAGACGGGAAGGTTAGAGTCTGTGTCAACTACATGGATCTCAACCGGGACAGTCCTAAAGACGACTTTCCTTTGCCGAATATACACATATTGTTTGATAACTGGGCTAAACATAAGCTTTAGTCGTTCGTCGATTGTTTTGTTCATACCATCAGATATGGATGGCCGAAGAGGATGTAGAGAAAATGACAATCATCACACCGTGGGGAATGTACTGTCATAGAATGATGCCTTTCGGTTTGAAGAATGCTGGTGCTACCTACACGAGAGCCCCGACCACAATCTTTCACGATATGATACACAAGGAGATCGAGGTATATGTGGACGACGTAATCAGTAAATCCAGAAAAGCTGCAGATCACATGGAAGATTTTGAGAAAATTCTTCAACAGACTAAGGAGATACAACTTGAAGCTGAACCCCGCAAAATGTGCATTCAGGGTCCCGGCCGGAAAATTATTTCGTTTCATTGTGAGTCGCCGAGGAATACAACTGGATCTGTCAAAGGTCAAAGCCATTCAAGAGTTTCCACCTCCAAAGAATAAGAAAGAGGTAATGAGTTTTCTAGGGAGGCTCAACTATATAAGCCGATTCATAGCTCAGTCCATTTTTATTTGTGAACCCATCCTCAATATGCTAAAGAAAGATGCCGCCACCAAATGGATTGATGATTGTCAAAAGTCTTTTGACAGAATCAAGGAATACTTGTCAACGCCACAAGTCTTGGTTCCACCTGAGCCAGGGAAACCTCTATTGCTTTATCTTGCAGTATTGGATGGGGCATTTGGTTGTGTTTTGGGACAACATGATGATACAGGAAGGAAGGAGCAGGCCATCTACTGCCTCAGCATGAAGTTTACCCCTAACGAGGCTCGGTATTCCTTATAAGAGCGCACTTGTTGTGCTTTAACCTGGGTAGCTCATAAATTGAGGCATTATTTTTGTGCTTACACCACTCATCTCATATCCAGGATGGACCCATTGAAGTATATTTTCAAGAAGCCCATGCCTACTGGCAAGCTCGCTAAGTGGCTGATTTTATTAAGTGAATTTGACATCATTTATATTACCCTGAAGGCGGTCAAAGGACAAGCCCTGGTGGATCACCTCGCCGAGAATCCTGTAGGAGGAGAATACGGACCTTTAGAGACGTATTTTCTGATGAAAAGACAGCCTTCATAGAAGAAGATATTGCAGAATCCTATGATAGTTGGAGGATGTTCTTCGACAGAGCCGCAAACTTGAAATGAGTGGGTATAGGAGCGGTTTTGGTATTAGAAATTTGTCAGCATTACCCGGTGTCCGCCAAGCTCAGATTCCCCTGAACCAACAATATGGCCGAGTACGAAGACTTCATCTTAGGGCTCAAGCTGGCCATTTACATGAATATTCAGGAACTGCTAGTGATCGGAGATTTGGAGCTACTCATAAATCAGGTTCGAGAAAAATTGGGAACAATTAATTCAAAGATACTTCCCTATCTACACCATGTGCAGGAGTTGAGGAAAAGATTTAAAAATACGGAGTTCCAGCATATTCCCTGAACACAGAACGATTTTGTTAAGGCTTTAGCCACTTTATCATCCATGATCCAAAATCCAGATACAAACTTTATTGATCCTATCTCTGTCAAGATACACGACCAGCCAGCTTATTGTGCTCACGTCGAGGAAGAAGCCGACAGGAGACCTTGGTTCCATGATATCAGGGAATATTTGACAATAGGAGAGTACCCCGAGCTTCCAATGGTACTCAGAAACAAACAATTCGGAGATTGTCCAATAATTTCTTTCACAGCACAGGAATCCTATATAGGAGGACTCCCGATTTGGGATTTTTAAGGTGTGTCGAGGCAAAAGAAGCAACCAGACTATTGGAGGAAGTGAATGCGGGGACTTGTGAGCCGCATATGAATGGTTTCATTTTGGCAAAGAAGATACTCCGAGCAGGGTATTTTTGGATGACTATAGAGATGGACTATATTCAGTACATCCAAAATGCCACCGATGTCAAGTAAACACAGATATGATAAAGGTGCCTCCAAACGAGCTTATTGTGACAAGTTCACCATGAACATTTGCCGCTTGGGGTATGGATGTCATTGGACCAATCAAACTGGTCGCGTCAAACGGGCACAGGTAGTCGCTACAAGCAGTTAGCCCTCATCGACGGGAAGAGAATGAATGCTGTCTGTCACAGTCAACTGTATCAGAACAGAATGTCCAGAGCTTTCAACTAGAGAGTTAGACCAAGGAAGTTTACACCAGGGCAACTGGTGTTGAAGAAAATATTCGAACATCAGGATGAAGCCAAAAGGATATTCTCTCCCAACTGGCATGGTCCATACACGGTTCACCGGGTTCTAGCTGGAGGAGCCCTTATTCTCGCAGAAATGGACGGAGAAATCTGGCGGAAGCCTATCAACTCAGACGCAGTGAAGAGATACTACATTTGATCACATGTTTTTTATGATGTAATTTGAAGTACGCCTGACCTGATTCTCATTTAAGAGGGGATAGGTAGGCAGCCCTATGGGTTCGGTCACAACTTAATAAAAGTTCCATTTTCCCCTGCTATTGGAATTAGGGCAGAATTTTTAGTTGCTCCCTTAAAACTCCGAAGTCAGTGTTTCAGTCTCTTCATCTGCATCGAACTAGAAAATTGGGGTAGAATTTTGAAGAGGGCCCTAACAATTCTTGGATTTTTTCGCATTCAGTCATCCAGCACAGCCGTTAGTAGTGCCAACCCAGTAAATTGGTGCAGAATTTTGAGGAGGACCCTCTAAATTCCGAAGCAAGCAAGGTCGCCATGCCTTGAATCATGTTGCAGCTAGTTGGTTCATCAAAAATAAAAAGCATTTTTATATATATGCGTACTTGCATTATATTTACTAAGTCATGCAGAAACATCATTAGCACCACTGTCATTTGGCAGTGCTACCCCCGTGAAACACGACGCCAAGAGCTGGAGGATAATAACTAAACTTCCTCCCTACAGAGCTCACAATTTTTCTTTCGTTGCAGGAATTCAAGTTACATATCAAAGCACATCCTCTTTTTAGGATCGAAACCCCCATATGGTCACTATCTGCACTCCCCAGCAGTCTTAATATCACAAAGTCATCTATCAGCTAAGAAAACCTACTACTATTCGCTCTTTTACATTCATGTATTATATAAGGCTATTATATGCCTTTCGAGACTAAGCTCTGTCTCCATCTGCATTTTGCATAAGGCTACTTTCTGGCTTCCAAGGTTAAGCTATACCTCGATATTGCATAAGGCTATTATCTGCCTTTCGAGACTAAGCTTTATCTCCATCTGTATTTTGCATAGGGCTAATTTCAGCCTTTCGAGGTTAAGCTCTAGCTCCATATTGCATAAGAATATTATCTGCCTTTCGAGACTAAGCTCTCTCTCCATCCGCATTTTGCATAAGGCTACTTTCTGCCTTCCGTGGTTAATCTCTACATCGACATTACAAAAGGCTATTATTTTCCTTTCGACACTAAGCTCTGTCTCCATCTGCATTTTGCATAAGGCTAATCTCTACCTTCCGAGGTTAAACTCTACCTCCATGTAGCATAAGGCTCCTATCTACCTCTCAAGACTAAGCTCTATCTCCACCTGCACTTTGCATAAGGCTACTCTATGCTCTCTGAGGTTAAGTTCTACCTCTATATTGCATAAGGCTCTTATCCGCCTTTCGAGACTAAGCATTGTCTCCACCCTGCATGGCTGAAATATCGCCGCTTTATTCTTTGACTGGCTGAAACATCGCCACCTGCATTTGAAATTCTCATCCCGCCGAAATATCACCATCTGTTTTAATTTCTCGCTCGGGCTGAAAGATCGCCACCGTTTGCATTCATTTGGCTGAAAGATTTCCACCTTCTCATGGGCTGAAAGATCGCCAATTCGTTCAAAGGTGTCATATTCTAAAGGCACCATCTGCATAGCCCAAACATATCATTCCATGGCCTGTAAACCTCTACATTTATGCTTTTCATGGTCCAGGACATCATAGTCTGAGGACATCATCCTATACGTCCAAGGACAAACATTCATGGTCCAATGGGAACTTGCATCACATTTAAATTATGCAATATGTATTCACATCGCCCATTTGCAGGTGTTCCGGTTTGCTCACGGCCGTCCCAGTAGGAGCGATCCCGCTCCGATTCTCCGAAGCCAGTCCAACCTACAAACCCCTATCAAATCTAACCATCACGTTTGTTATTTTGAATTTCAATCGGCATATCCCCCCAATGGTTCTTGAACTAAATGTGGCCTGATTCCTATTAAACCAGGGATATATAGACAGCTCAAAAACCAGGGCGCGGTCAAAATCCTTTTGCAATCGCCAATTTCGGTCAAAATTAGTTATCTTATCTTTACCCGACAACTCTTTCATCCTTCTCAGGTAAAGAGGGGCAGCTGTTGATACCCATATTTTCCCTATGTATTTTTTGCACCCAAAATACCTTTAAAATAGTATATGTAAGAATATATAAGTATGGCTAGAAATTTTGGTATTTTTATATAATTTTTAAGATTTTAAAAAAATCAATTTAGTGCTTAATTTTGACAATACAAAGACCAAAATTATTTCAAAATTATCATTATTAGTGAATAGTGTGTTTCACCCTCATATTTGCAACAAAATATAATGTATTTGTATTTTTTACAAATTTATTTGGAATTTTTAAAGATAATTGCATGAAATTGCAATTATGGCCTAGTTTGCAATTAACTATGTTTATAGTTATAAAATTACTTTTTATATTTTTAGATTGATATTTATATGTTCTTAATTAGATTTATATATTCAATTTTTCTTTTTATATTATTTTAGCTATTTGATAAATAAATTGGGAGAAATTTGCTATTTAAAAGTTGGCCAGATTTCATTTAAATCCTACTCCAAATTGTACCCCTAATTCAGTTCAATTTTGAACCCAAATCAAACGACCCATACCGGTTAGTTTTACCCGACCTACCTCTGGTTTAATCCGAGCCATTTATCAAATAAGATCAACGACCCAGATCTCATTTCTTTAATTCAATCCAAACGAACCCCTCCCAAACCCTCATTCACACAGACAATCTCTCTATCTCTCTCTCTCTCTATCAAATGCTCTCTATTCTCTCTAGAACCTTCTGGTTCCTTTTTTTTCGATGAAGTTCATCGTCTCTCTGGCCATACTCCTCCCTCATTTCTCTCGATATCTGGTCATCACGGAACCCTCATCTCATTGTTTCTCACTAAATTTGAAGCCCAAAAGCTTCCGCCATGAAAGACAGTCGTTGAAGCTTTGCCTGGGTCTGTTGACGGCCTTATATGACGTTATTAACGAGTTTCATGGCCAGGTTTCTCAGCACACTTATTTATTTGCAAACCCTAATTTTTGGCTAAACTTCTTAAATCTATTCAAATGATTTTTGGCTTAATCTTTGTGTTCTACACTACTTATTACTGGATATCTTTAACTAATTCAAGTTTTCTTAGTTTTGTGATTGTTGTGCATAAATAAATTCGAATGCCCTTGTTTACTGAATATTTTGTTAATTCCAAGCGTCTTTTTGAATCCCTGATTTGTAGGTGCTTTTACACTGATTTTTTTAAAATTGTATCCTTACTTATGATATTGCTCTCTATGTTTCAGAATGATTCTTTTTTTTGGTCTTGCCCGCGATTCTTTGATTGATTTTCATGGTTAATTTATATGGTTACCATAACTATGCACTTAAGCATAATTTGGCTATCCCGCATATATGTTTTCTTGCTAGAAGAATTGCGTACCTACACTCTATTACATGCAGCAACTTAATACTTTTGTTATGGTATAATCAGTAATCTGAGTTATTCTTTACTTACTTGGTAGCCTATTCTCCTATTCGAATAATGAGGCCCTGATTTAGTTGAATTAGGATCCGTGATTGATTCAATTTGGTACTGTTTCTATATTTATATACTCACACTATTCTCTACTATTTATCGAGAACTATAAGTACTACTCTTCTTTTCTCACTTAACAATCAAACATATTGCAATCTCTCTTAACTCTCTTTCCGAAAACACTTAGTGCTCTCTCTTTCCCTATTGTTTCAATACAAACTCTCTCATTCTTATATTGAACACTCAATCGGCTGAAAGCAAAGATTGAGTAATCTTGGCTGTTTATTTCTACTACTAGGGTTCTACTGCATTATTTACTTGGGTTTGCCTGCTGCTTGTTTCTCTGCACACTGCTGCTCTCACTCTCGGCACACTTTGATCTCTTTTGTGCACTATTGCTCATAGCTATTGTTTCTATTATATGCAAGTGGTATGTCATCTCCTTATGTTATAGCCTCCAAAACAACATGCTTCTATTATTCCTGCACTTCCTCCTCTTTCTTGTGTGTTTTTACTGATGTTTATTTGTTCTCATTGCCACTAGCATATACTTATTAATCTGCCTAGCTTGACATTGCATGTGCACTACGCCTTTTCCATCTCAATATATGTTTTTCGTCATTCCTATGCACTACTAGCATGTATTGCGGCCTGATAGGTTACTTAGCAGTCTTGAAACCTCTTCATGGGATAATTATGTTTGGAGTTTGGTATAGCAAGAACTGGACTCTTTTTCTGTAGCCATGATTGTTTCCTTTCCCTTGGCCCCTACTTGTGTAATTCTCCCGCTTTGAAACTGGTCAGTCCAAATGAATTTCAAATGAGTTCTTTCAACTATTCTTACTGTTTTGCTCTCAAATTGTCTCTTAACTATTTTTAACTCTTCCAACTCTATCACAGTTAGTCTTAAAATTTAGGTTCTGCCCCCTTATGTAAGCATTTCCTTGGGAGCCTTGAGCACCCATTGAACTTTGATGCACAAGACTGGCACTCCCATATTTGCACTTGTCAATAATGACATATTCTGGGTGTTTGGTATTTGGCAGGGGTTCAGATGAACCCTCTAGGGAACATTGCCGCACCTAAACTTTGGTAAAGGCTGTGATACTCAAAAGAAGTGAGGTTAGAGATTTTGGGCCTGGCTGTAGGCTCCTTATAAAATAGCTTCTTATTTTTTATCACTGTTGTATTTTTAATTATTTTGGCTGTAATAACTTGTAAAGAATAATGGGGTATATAGTGAATTTGGGAGGTTTATGCATGCTTAGTTAAGGGAATGGGTAGAAAACATGTTCATAAGCCTTTACTTACTTATTTTTGCAATAGACACCACGTTTACGACATGTATCTTTGCAAATAGAAATCTTGTTCCTAGGTCTCTCACATTCACCTTGTTATCCTATTCATAATCACAATAACTAGACTACAATTTTCCTAAAGAACTATCTAAGTACTACATACTCTGTAATTTTCCAAACTGTATTTCAAAGTTAATATGTTTTACTGCTTTTCTTTACACTTTTGCAGTCTTAAAAATACTGTCATATCTGATTTGCTACTCCTCCTGTCCGAAAACTGCCTTTACCATATGTTCCACGAGTGTTTCTAAATTCCTATAACTGCTGCTCTCTTTTTCAAGTTGTAAACGTTTTTTTGCGACTCTTTTCTGCAAATTCTCCAGTTTCTATGTTAAACTTATGCTCCAACTTTAAAAAAAAATCTCCTTTCCTTAGACCTTAAATGTGTTTGAGACATGCTAAATACGCGTTTGTTCATGGAGGGATATTTGATCCTTTACATGCTTTACGTGAGTCAATTATATGTAGTCCTATTTGTTTTGTATGCCGCTTAGCATTTTAACCTTTAAACATTAGGGTTCAACCTAGTTCGTATCTTATAGGAATAGCGATCGTAAATTCCCTCTAGGATCTGTAGAATGGGACGGGTAATAGCAAGCAACAAGCATTCGCGACCAATTCACACGCTTAAATAACCTCTATGTGGTGGGAAGGGTAGAATATGGAGATGATGACGGTGCAATAATATCATAAAGCGACCCCTCTTTGGGAATATGTGCGGGATATTGTATCGAATGATCCATATAGTTAAACCTAGGACCCTCATACCTTGATTTCTGTCTTAGTACTTTCTTTAAAAAATTTCCCTTTTACTTATACTATTCTTCTTTCAAAATTTCCCATTAGTTTTTGAATTCTTTATATGCACATTTGCTTGTCCATTTCTATACTTCTTAACGTCACATCTAAGCAAGGTCGGGAACCACACTAGTGGATTTTGAGGGGTGCCTAATACCTTCCCCAAGAGATAATTTCAAGCCCTGACCCGAACTCTGGTTTTCATTCAAAATCTTCTTAAGGTGTCCTAGTGCACTATAATCATTAGGTGACGACTCTTCAAACTCCATAACCCAATTCCCACGAGGGAATAAGAGTTGTTTTGTCGATAATGTCGTAAAACCCGATTTCTCATCTTTAAGGAGGGAAAAAGGGGGCGTCGATAGCATGTCGACTCCGCTGGGGAATCATTGTAATCATTTATCTTATGAACGTGAAAATAAATGTAACTTGTTTCATTATTGCAATTGAATTTCTCAAAATCATATTCCACTCGTGCCAAAACAAATCCTATAGCAATGCTTACAATGATCTGTTGCGCCCTTCTAATATTATAAACCCCCTAAATGTGGCAAAGGAATATTTGCGGTAAAACAAGTGGATCAACGGTGTAGTCTACAGTTCCGCGCCTTTCCCTCTAGATTTATAAGAGGATTCCTAATCAAACGCTTCCAGGTAAGCAGTTTAGGAGATACAATAAGTACAATAAAAAGGTTAATACTCAACAAGGACAAGTACAAGCTATCTATTGAGAACATGTCTGTTGTTGTGAATGTCCATTTGGGTTTCAAGAAACCCAGTGGAATTTGGTTTAGGCTATCTTAATGAGTCATTATGCGGACAACATAACTGACATCGGCTAGGGTTGACCATGATGCATGAACAGTTCAGTAATGTAAGGTTTCTATTTTTGAAGTGCTAGACGAGGTACCCATCAGTGGACAACTCAAGAGGGAAAGGACAGAACCTTAGACTACACCGTTGATCGACTTGTTTTACCGCAAATATGCCTCTGCCACATTTAGGAGGTTTATAATATTAGAAGGGCGCAACAGATCAATATAAGCATTGCTATAGGATTTGTTTTGGCATGAGTGGAATATGATGTTGAGAAATTCAATTACAATAATGAAACAAGTTACATATATTTTCACGTTCATAAGATAAATGATTACAATGATTCCCTAGCAGAGTCGCCATGCTGTCGACGCCCCCTTTTTCCCTCCTAAAAGAAACGAAATTAGGTTTTACGACATTATAGAAAAAAGAACTGTTATTCCCTTGTGGTAATTGGTTTATGGAGTTTGAAGAGTCACCACCTAATGATTATAGTGCATTAGGACACTTTTAAGAAGATTTTGATAGAAAACCAGAGTTCGGGTAAGGGCTTCAAATTATCTCGAGGGGAAGGTTTTAGCCACCCCTCAAGATCCACTAGTGTGGTTCACGGCCTGGCATAGATGTGAATTTAAGAAGCATAGAAATGGACAAGCAAATGTGCATATAAAGAATAAAAAAACTAATGGGCAATTTTGAAAGAATAGTTTAAGTAAAAGGGAAATTTTTTAGAGAAAGTACTTACACAAAAATAAAGGTTTAGGGGTCCAAGGTTTAAATATAATATGGATCATTCGATACAATATATCGCATATATTACCAAATAGGGGTCGCTTTATGATATTATCGCATCTTCATCATCTCCATATTCTACCATTCCCACCCCATAGAGGTTATTCAAGCGTGTGAATTAGTCGCAAATGCTTGTTGTGTTCTATTACCCGTCCCATCCTATAGATCCTAGAGAGCATTTAGGATCACTATTTCTATATGGTAGGAACTAGGTTGAACCGTTGAGTTTAAAAGTTATAATGCTAAGCAGCATAGAAAACAAATAAGACTACATATAATGGAATCATGTAAAGCATGTAAAGGCTCAAATATCCCTCCATGAACAAACACGTATTTAGCACGTCTCAAACACATTTAATGTCTAAGGAAGGGAGAATTTTTTTTAAAGCTGGAACATAAGTTTAATATAGAAACTGGAGAATTTTCAGAAAAGAGTCGTAAAAAATACGTTCAGAACTTGAAAAAGACAGTAGCAATGTTAGGAATTTTGAAACGCTCGTGGAACATATGGTAAACGCAGTTTTCAGAAAGGAGGAGTAGCAAAACATATATCACGGTATTTTTAAGACTGCAGAAGTGTAAAGAAAAGCAGTAAAAATAATAACTTAGAACTACAGTTTGGAAAATTATAGATTATACAGTGCTTAGATAGTTTTTAGGAAAATAGTAGTTCAGTTATGGGCTAGGGGAAGAAAAGTAATTCAGTAAAAGTATTTGTCCACATGGTGAAAAATAGGCAAAAGTTGAGGTATAAAAATCACGGGGGGCTTTAGAGACAAATGAATTTGGATAGAGGCGGAATAATTTAAACACGACTAAGCATTTTTTTTCTGCCTAAGGCTAGCGTTATAAAAGATGCTGAACATGCATAGTGGTTTCTAGTTTCAAAAGGAGTTTGTTAACCAGTTTTACCAAATTAACGAAGAATTCAACAGCTGCAAGAAAAATCCCTAAGTGCATGATATCTAATGCACACAAAAGTCCTAAAATGTGATATCTAAATGCAATGGTAATGATATTGATTCACTGATTATGATTATGAATAGAATAACAAGCTGAAAGTGAGTGACCTAGGAACAAGATTTCTATATGAAAAGATACATGTCCTAAAAATGGTGTCTATTGCACAAATAAGTAAGAAAAGCCTTATAAACATGTTTTCTATCCATTCCCTTAACTAAGCATGTATAACTCTCCAAAATTCACTATATACCCCATTATTCTTTACAAATTATTATAGCCCAAATAATTAAAAATACAATAGTGATAAAAAATAAGAAGCGATTCTATAGGGAACCTACAGCCATGCCCAAAATCTCCAACCTCACTTCTTTCGAGTTTCACATCCTTTACCAAGGTTTGGGTGCGGCAAGTTCCCTAAAGGTTTTGTTTGAACCCTGGCCAATACCAAACACCCAGAATATATTATTATCGACAAGTGCAAGTGTGGGAGTGCCAACCTTGCGCATCAAAGTTCAATGGTGCTCAAGGCTCCCAAGGCAATGCTTACACTAAGGGGGCAGAACCAAAATTTTAAGAGTAGTGAGATTGTGATAGAGTTGAAAGAGTGGAGAACAGTTGAGAGACAGTTTGAGAGGAAAACATTAAGAAGAGTTGGAAGAATTCTTTTGAAATTCATTTGGACTGACCAATTTCAAAGCGAGAGAATTACACAAGCAGGGGCAAAGGGGAAGGGAACAAATAAGCAATGTAAGTAATCAAACATGGCTATAGACAAAGAGTCCAGTTCTTACTATACCAAGCTCCAAACATAGTTATCCTCAGGAAGAGGTTTCAGGACTGCTAAGTAATCAAGCAGGCCTGAATACATGCAAGTAGTGCATAGGAATGATGAAAAACATACATTGAGATGGAAAGGGGGGTAGTGCACATGCTAAGTAAAGCTAGGCAGACTAACAAGTATATGCTAGTGGCAATGAGAACAACAGAAGCATAAGTAAAAACACACGAGAAACAGGAGGAAGTGCAGGACTTACAGAAGCATGTTGTTTTGGAGGCTGTAACTTAAGGAGATGACATACCAGTTGCAGATAATCCAAATAATAGAAATGAGAAATAGTGCACAAAAATGAGCAAAGCGTGCAGAGAGTGTGTAGAGACTGAGAGCAACAGTGTGCAGAGAAGCAAGAAGCGGGCAAACCCAAGTAAATAATGCAGTAGAACCTCAGTAGTAGAAATAAACAGCCAAGATTACTCAATCTTGGCTTTCAGCCGATTGAGTGTTCTATAGAAGAATGAGAGAGTTTGTATTGAAACAATAGGGAAAGAGAGAGCACTAAGTGTTTTTGGAAAGAGAGTTCAGAGAGATTGCAATATGTTTGATTGTTAAGTGAGAAAAGAAGAGTAGTACTTATAGTCCTCGATAAATAGTAGAGAATAGTGTGAGTATATACTTAAGTGCACATTCCGGGATAGCAAAAATATACTTAAGTGCACATTTATGGTAACAGTATAAATTAACCATGAAAATAAATCAAAGAATCACGGAAATAACCAAAATAAGAGATTATCAAACCCAAACACAGAGAGCAATCTCATAAGTAAGGAAACAATTTGAAAAAATCTGTGTAAAAACACCTACAAATCAAGGATTCAAAAAGTTACTCGGAATTAACAGAATATTCAGTAAACAAGGGCATTCAAATTTATTTAAGCACAACAATCACAAAACGAAGAACCCTAAGCGAGAAATTGCATAAAAAATGGGGAGTCGGAACCCTAGAAGAGATTTAAGACATAAAACTCAGACAACAAAAGGTTTCAAGCACATAGAATGGGAGTAATAACATAATACCCAAAAGAAATAGAAGCATAATGATTAAAAGGTTCAGACACCCTAGTTTTGAAAAGGGTATGAAGAATGTTTGAAAACTTGAATTAGTTAAAGATATCGAGTAATAAATAGTGTAGAACACAAAGATTAAGCCGAAAAACGTTTGAATAGATTTAAGATGTTCAGGCAAAAATTAGGGTATACAAATAAAATCAGTATGGTTAGAAACCTGGCCGTGAAACTCATTAATAACGTCATATATGGCATCATCAGACAAAAATCCACCGGAGAAAGGCCGGCAACAGACACAGGCAAAGCTTCAGCGACCGTCTTTATTGAGGAAGCTTCTGGGCTTTAAACATTATAGAGAAAAATGAGATGAGTGTTCCATGGTGACCAGAGATCGAGAGAAATGAGGGAGGAGTATGGCCGGAGAGGCGATGAACTTCATCGGAGAAGAAGGAACGAGAAGTTTCTAGAGAGAAGGGAGAGCATTTGATAGAGAGAGAGAGAGACCGTCTGTGTGAATGAGGGTTTAGCAGGGGGTTGTTTGGATTTAACTAAGGAAATGAGATATGGGTCGTTTATCTCATTTGATCAACGGCTCAGATTAAATTAGAGGTGGGCCGGGTAAAATCAACGGGTATGGGTCGTTTGATTTTTGTTCAAAATTGGGCTGAAATAGGGGTACAATATGGGCTAGGATTTAAATGAAATCTGTCCAACTTTTAAATAGCCAATTTCTCCCAATTTAATTTATAAAATAGCTAAAATAATTTTAAAAGAAATATTGAAAACATAGAACTAATTAATAACATATAAATATCAATCTAAAAATATAAAAAATAATTTTGTAGCTATAAAACATAGTTAATTGCAAAATAGGCCATAATTGCTATTTCATGCAATTATCTTTAAAAATACCAAATAAATTTGTAAAAAATGCGCATATATTATATTTTTGTTGCAAATATGATAGTGAAACACACTATTCAATAAAAAATGATAATTTGGAAATATTTTGGCCTTTGTACTGGAAAAAAAGCAGTAAATTGATTTTTTTAAAATCTTAAAAATTAATGAAAAATACAATAATTTCTAGGCATCCTTATATATGCTTATATATATATATATATATATACTATTTTGAAGGTATTCTGGGTGCAAAAAATACATAGGGAAAAATTGTGTATCAGCAAGGTCCCGACAGTATGGGGAGGTACATGTCCCAAGTGTGGGAGGTTCCACATGGAGACTTGCTATTTGGACATCCTGGTGTGTTATAATTGTGGGGTGAGAGGTCGCATCCATCAAGATTGTCGTGGGCTCATACAGGGCATGGGTAGGGGATTCGCCCAGCCATCCGGTTCTTCAGTTTCTACATCATCTGTGCGTCCTCCAGCTCCAGCAGGGCATGGTGCAGTTAGGGATGGGGCACGTGGTAGAGGTGGACTGAGCTGGTCCTATGCTTTGAGTGGTCGCCAGAATGTTGAGGCTTCTCCAGATGTGATTACATGTATCTTGACTATTCAGGCCATTGATTGTTATGCTCTTATTGTCCCAGGGTCTTCTTTGTCCTATGTCACCCCACTCATTGCTTTGAGTTTTGGGATAGAGCCCGAACAGCTTCTTGAGTCGTTCTCTGTATCGACTCCGATTTGTAATTCTATTATAGCCGCGCGAGTATACAGGAATTGTGTTGTCACTGTGTGTGGTCCTGTTACTACGGCTTACCTTATTGGGTTTGGAATGGTATATTTCGATGTGATTATGGGAATGGACTGGCTTTTTTCGTACTTTGCTTAACTTGACTACCGTACGAGAGTCATGAGACTCAAGTTTCTCAACGATCTGGTTATTGAGTGGAAAAGGAATAGTGTTGTTACAAAAGGTAGGTTTATTTCTTACCTTAAGGCTTTGAGGATGATTAAAAAGGGGTGTCTCTATCATTTGGTTTGGGTGGAGGACACCGCTTCAGATGTGCCTTCCCTCAAATCTGTGCCAGCTGTAAATGAGTTTCCTGAGGTATTTTTTGATTGGCTTCCATGGATTCCACCATATAGGGAGATTGATTTCTTGATTGATATGTTTCCAGATACCCAACCAATATCTATTCCACCATACTGAATGGCGCCAGCAGAATTACGAGAGTTAAAGGAGCAGCAGAAGTATTTATTGGAGAAGGGGTTCATTCGACCGAGAGTGTCGCCATAGGGTGCTCCAGTTCTTATTTGTCAGTAAGAAGGATGGGTCGCTTCAGATGTGCATCGATTATCGACAGCTTAACAAAGTCAACATCAAGAATAAATACCCTTTGCCCCGGATAGATGATTTGTTCGACCAATTGCAAGGTGCAAAGTTCTTCTCCAAAATTGTTTTGCGATCTCGGTATCACCAATTGAAGATCAGAGAGCAGGATATTCCTAAGACCACTTTTAGAACCCCGACATGGTAACTTGGACTTCTTGGTCATGTCTTTTGGGCTAACCAATGCCCCGGAAGCGTATTTGGATTTTGTTTATTGGGTCTTCAAGCCATTTATAGACTTCTTGGTGGTCGTTTTAATTGACGACATCCTTGTTTATTTACGAAGCAGGGAGGATCATGCCGATCACCTCAGGGTAGATTTGAATACTCTTAATCAGCACTAGATTTATGCTAAATTCTCAAAACATAAATTTTGGTTGGTATCCCGTCGCTTTTCTGTGACATGTGCTTTCCGGTAAGGGGATTCAAGTGGACCCCCAAAAGATTGCAGCAGTGAAAGGATTGGCCTAGACCCACGACCCTGACAGAGATCTGTAGCTTTTTGGGGTTAGCAAGGTATTATCGGAGGTTTGTGGAGGGATCCTCTACCCTCGCCTCCCCATTAACAAAATTGACGTAGAAATCAGTCAACTTACAATGGTCTGATGCTTGTGAGAAAAGTTTTCAGGAATTGAAGTCAAGGTTTACCTCGGCACCAGTATTGGCTCTGCCGGAAGGTGCAAAAAGATTTGTGGTGTATTGCGATGCCTCCAAGGTCAGTTTAGGGTGTGTGCTCATGCAACTTGGGAAGGGTATAGCGTATGCTTCAAGTAAACTCAAGAATCACGAGAAAAATTACCCGATGCATGATTTGGATCTTGCAGCAGTTCTATTTGCCTTAAAAATATGGCGGCATTACCTTTATGGTGTCTATGTGGATGTGTTCTCGAACCACAAGAGTCTCCAATATTTGTTCAATAAAAGGAGTAAACTTGAGGAAGTGGCGTTGGTTAGAATTGCTTGAATACTATGATATGAACATCTTATACCATCCAAGGAAGGCGAACGAGGTAGCAGACGCCCTTAGTCGGTAATCCATGGGTAGTTTGGCTCACTTGGGAGAGGATCCAAGGTTCCTAGCTCGAGAATTTTATCACTTGGCTAGTCTTGGTGTTTGTATCTTTACCCAAAATGACACAACGTAGCTGAGTCATCGCTTGTAGCGGAATTCAAGGAAAAGAAGTATATTGATCTAGCATTGGCACAAATGAAGGAGGCGGTTCACAGTAACAAGATTTTGGCACTCTCTCTCGGAAGCAATGATGGTGTGTTGCAATGTCAAGGTAGGCTATGTGTTCCAGATATAGATAATTTTCGGGAGAGGGTAATGGCGGAGGCTCATCATTCCAGGTATTCGGTGCACCCAAGTTCTATAAAAATGTATCCCAGTCTCAAGGAAATTTATTGGTGGAGCGGTATGAAGAGTGATGTGGCAGACCTTGTCTAAATGTTTGAATTGTTAGCAAGTAAAAGCCGAGCATTAGCGGCCCAGTGGGTTAACCAAGCTTATAGGAATACTAATGTGGAAATGGGAAATGATCAACATGGATTTCGTGGCAGGACTACCTCGCACTCAGCGCAAGTTTGACTTATTTTGGGTGATAGTGGATTGGCTCACCAAATCAGCTTACTTCTTGCCAGTCAATTCCACCGATACCGCAGAACAATATGCTCGGCTGTATATCAAGGAAATAGTGAGGCTTCATGGTACTCCACTTTCCATTATTTTCGTTCGAGTGGCTCAGTTCACAGCTAATTTTTGGAAAAAATTTCAGCAAGGTTTGGGTACTCAGGTGAACCTCAGCACGGATTTTCATCCGCAAACCGATGGTCATGCAGAGCAAACTATTCAGATTCTTGAAGATATGTTGCGGGCTTCTGTCTTGGATTTCAAGGGTAATTAGGATGATTATTTGGCACTTATAAATTTTCTTACAATAACAGCTTCCATGCTAGAATCCATATGGCCCCGTTTGAGGCATTGTAAGGGAGAAGGTGTAGGTCCCCGATCGTATGGTTCGAAGTAGGTGAGGAAGAATTGATAGGGACGGATCTCGTGCACTAGGCCATGTAAAAAGTTAAAGTCATTCAAGAAATGATGAAGACGGCACAGAGTTTCCAGAAATCCTATGCGGATGTGCGTCAAAGATAATTTAAATTTCAACAGGGTGATTGGGTATTCTTGCAGGTGTCTCCTATGAAGGGAGTCATGCGATTTGGGAAGAAAGGGAAACTAAGTCCTAGATATGTCGGGCCTTATCAGGTTATTCAAAGAATGGTAGAAGTTGCTTATAGGCTGGAGTTACCCTATGAAATGTCCTTAGTGCAACTAGTATTCCATGTGTCCATGTTAAGGAAAGTGGTTGGGGATCTATCCACCATCGTGCCAGTTGAAGAAATCAAGGTTACTAAAGAATTATCGTATGAAGAGAATCTGGTTGCTATTATTGATTGACAAGTCTGTAGGTTGCGAAATAAGGAGATCCCTTCGGTTAAAGTGTTGTGGCAATACCAACAAGTCGAAGAGGCCACATGGGAAGAAGAAGATGAGATGTAAGTAAAATACCCCAATTTGTTTGAGCAAGTTTACGAGTGGTTGTGTAAGTTCTTGTCCCTAAGAAAACTAGCATTATTTCCCATTTGGTGCAAAAGTTTCCTAAATACTTCACTATTATAATTCGTCAAGTTGTGCTTAAATTTACTATATTTTTTGTGGTAGGTAATTTGCCCATGGAAGAGAGAGTGTAAAATAGAAGTGATTAGTTTTGCATAGATGGAATGTATTGAAATGATTAATTGTGTCGCACTCCCTAAGGTAATCAACTATGTGCAAAAGGAGTATCAAGCAATTGAATGTGCGTAGGTATAAAGGTAATGAATTGGACTATAGGCAACCCTTCTTGTTGAATGGAGGTATCGTACTCTTGTGCTAACTAAATGACTTTTGATAGTACAAACAATTAATTCTTAATTTAATTGCATGTGATGTACCAAAATGGTTAAAAGTGTGTAGAGAGGTTTAATATGTACAAGTGTGAAGGTCAGGAATTGAATAGCAGTTATAGGGGTAACAAAATTTGTGTAATGGTGCTTTGAAATATGTTTTGGGGACTCTGTGACAGGTAGATATGTCCATATTACAAAGGAAACTCTGGTGAAATTTTTCTAAATTATAAGAGCTAGTGAAAACACAGGATCTTGCATATCATGTTTTCAAATTATTTGATTTTCGAAGTTCTCATTCGAGGACGAATGATCTTAAGCGGGGAGGATCTAAGACCTCGTGAAAATGAGTGCTCAAATCCTAGTAACTCATAGAGTGAGGTCCACCTTTGGGACCCTTTCTACTGATTTTATACTTATGAATCTAGAGTCAAAATTTTCCGAAAAATGTCATTTCTACAGTCAAGAATGTGGTAGATCAGGTATGCAGACCACATCTCGGCCACAGAGTTAGTCAGAGAGTTATCCAAATTGGATGTTGAAAATGCGGTCCATTATGTTATTACATAACTGATATGCGGACCGCATAGTCATCGCATGAACTTCTCGAGGATTTGGGAAGGTTAGTTCTGTGGTGCATTATGCCACCGCCGAACAGGAATGCGGACCTCATACCCAAGAAAAGAGGCAAGCAATTTGGGACTCTTCTGCGGTCCAATCTGCGTATCGCATGTCAACTTTGCGATCGCAGAGTGTGACCGTAGATCCTGTACGAGCTTCAGTTTTCTATTATTTTAAACCTGACCTTTTTCTAATAAAACACCACAACCCCTCATTTTTACATATTTTCTGAACAAAACAAGAGAGAGGGAAAAGAGAGTTCTTGAGAGAGAGAGAGAGAGAGAGGATTCTCCACCAAATTGATTATCCAAAACTATTCGGGCAAGGAAATTTTAATTTATTGTTTTCATCTCCACTCTTGCAGGTACAATCCCTAACCCTTTTCCCCAATTTTCAAATTTAAGCTAAGGGAGGGAGTCTTATGCTTTGATTCTTGAACTAATAATTGAAAACCCTCATGCATGTCACTCAAAACTTAAAATCTAGCAAGGGGAAATTGGGTAGAAGTAGAGAACTGTGCTTGATTGCCTAAATAAGCCGGGTAGTAATTGTGAACTTCAATTCTAAGGTGCATGTGTTAATTTGTGAAGTAGATTGACGTGGCTAGATAGCTTGGTGACTGAGAATAGGAACTTAAAAGGGAATTCGACTCCAGGTATGTATGGCTAACCTTGATCCTTGTGAAATCGCCATGTTTGGTATGTGAATTGTTTGGTAATTGATATTTATGTGGATAATTTGTGAGCTTCTTGTGATTGGCATGATTGTGAATGCATCTTGTGGTAAAAGTCGAAGAATAAGCGATTAAAAGGATTCATAAATGGTGAAATCAGAAGAACTCTGGTAACAATGTACTTGAAATGTTATGGGCATTTTGTGGTAACTTAAATTGCATACGAGATGTTGATAATTATAAAATTGATACTATTGGCTATGGGAACACTTGTAACATTGTTGTGGTTATGTCCTGAGAAGTATTGTTTTTTATCTTTGTGATTTGTCATTGTGGTTGTGATTGTTTGTGAATTGAAACTGTACGCGCCGCAACACGGAGTTATATGGTGTGGGTTGTGGTGATAAGGGTTGCCGAGGTAATAAGGGTGGCCGAGGTAATAAGGGTGGAAAAGTGATCGAAATCGCTATGGAAATAAACACTTGAACAAATTTGCGAAATCATTAACGTGGAATTGTGAAAGGGGAAAACAGGAGAGTTTTGTAAATTTTTTTAGCATTAATTGTCCCTTTATTTGGCTTGATTGTACCTTCTATGTGTGTTTGATTGTTGCTTCCATTGCTGTTTTTTCCTTGCGTACGGCTTGAGTTTACTTGGGAAAATTTATGTTCATACATACTAGTACAATACAAACATGCTGATATCCTTTTGTCCGTGGGCGCTACATTCGTGTTATGAATATAATTGGATCTATAGCTGGTAATACAGTCTACCGTCCGTAGCTCGTCCTCATTACCTGTCAGTTTTATTGGTGAGCCCATTTTCTTCCGGTGTCCTGCGTGGCTCATGCCATCTCTGTTCTTGTATTTTGAGATCTTATTTTGGTATGTGTAAAAAGGTATAGCCATAGCCTTGTTACTGGCAAGTATTGTACTGTCGTCTGTTATCCTTAGAGGCTCCATAGACAAGAAATATGGGCCATGGATTATGTAGTCAGTACTTTGTATTTTGGGGCATTATAAAATTTAAACCACAGTAATATCATCCATGTTAGGTATTCTTTTGTAAAAGGTGTATCAATTATGAATAATTGTTCAACTCGGTTAGTAAGTAATGAAAAATTTGGGGTAACTCGTGGGTTAGGAAAGGCAACCAGGTCCGCTCGACTGGGGATACGCGATCGAGGGCCGGTCATGCCCCTCGGATTTGGGGCGTGACATGAAATTTAAATCCTATTCTCCAAAAAAAAACTAATGTTTTAGCTGATGTTTTAATCACTACCTTTCATAGACTTACAGAGGATAGGGATTCTTTGATCTTAGAAATAGGAGAATCTAAACATTCTAGAGACGACTTAGTGGTTGTATTTACTAAGCATAAGAAAGCCATTGAAATCCTTAGAAAAGAGAAGAGTCATCTGGTGGCAGAAATTGCAGACCAAAGGGAAACAATAGTGAAACCATGGACTAAGTCAAAACCTGAAAGTTCTGAAAAAGGAAAGGAAATAGGAAGTGAGGAATGCATTAGGCTTGAAAATAAGGTGAAAGCTATGAGGTTTAGGATGTGTGTTGAAATTGATAAAAATGAGTTGCTCCAAAACAATATAGAAAGAGTAATGAATGATCATGGAAAGTCTCTAATGTGGACTTCCACGCTTACATATGATTTTGAAAAAAGGCAGGTAGTAGGGTTCTAGAGGGAGCAAACTCCCCACAATCCTCACAGTAAGTACGTCATTGTCTCTGATAACTAGCCTCGTACTTAATGTGGGAACACTAGGTGCTTCAAGGAAGGTGTCCAAGCAAAGAATCAATCAGCTCATAAAGACAAAGTAGTTGCTGAAACCATGACTACAAATAAGGGACCAGGTTCCACTAACAAAAAAACACACGTTTCCCGTATGGACTAAGATAACTCTTATTCATCCTCTTTCTTGCTAAAAGGGACCTAAACTTGTTTGGGTTCCTAAAACTAACTCCTAATCTCTTGTGGAGGGAACAGAGAAAGGCTGAGGTCAACATTTGTTCATGGATAGTGGGTATTTGAAACACATGACTGGGAACACCACAGACTTTCTTTAACTAATATCCCTACAAGGAGTGAGTGTATCCTTTGGAAATTGTAAAAAAGGGTACGTTCTTGGCGTTGGAAAAGTTGGAAAGTCACTCACTCATTCAATTGAAAATGTGTACTATGTCAATGTATTTACAGTCTACTGAGTGTTTCTCAAATCTGTGATAAAGGAAACTAAATGGAATTCTTGTACAAAATATGTACAGTCACTGACATTGTGACCGGTGAAATAGTACTGGTGGCCAAAAGATACAAGAACATCAATGTTGTTGATTTTGAATCTTTACAGAGTAGTGATCTGAGTTGTATGAAAACTATTGATGATGATGTTGAACTATGGCACGAAAGACTGGGCCATGCAAGTTTTTCCCTTTTGAACACAATTTATAAGTACATGGTACATGGTCTGCTTATGTCACAATTCAAGATGCAAAAAGTATGTGAAGTATGTGCTAGAGGAAAAATATACATTTTTTTAATCATGGATGACTATTCCAGATTCACATGGACTTTGTTTTCTCAACAAAAAAAATGAAACTGTTCAAGTGTTTGTTGACTTCGTGAAAACAAATAAAGGTAAAGATGGAGTCTAGAGTTGTATGCATTAGATCAGATCCTGGGATAGAATTTGACAATGTCAAATATGATGAATTATGTAATGAAAATGGCATCACTCAAAACTTCTCAATTCCTACAACTCTCCATCAAAATGGAGTAGTAGAAATGAAGAAAAAAACTCTTGAAGAAATGGCAAGAACAATGCTGTTTGACAATGGAATTGCAAAGAACATTTGGGATAAAGCTGTCAACACTGCCTACTATTTAGTGAATAGGTGCATAATCAGATCACTTCTGAGCAAGACCCCTTATGAATTGTGGAATGCAAGAAAACCCAAGCTGAGTCACCTAAGAAAATTTTGATGCAAATGGTATGTTCTCAACAATGGAAAGGATCGGCTTGGTAAATTCAATGTCAAGAGTGTCGAAGGAATATTTCTTGGTTACTCTTCTCAAAGAAAGGCTTAAAAGATATATAACAAGCGGAATCAATGTGTTGAGGAAAGTGTCCATGTTATTTTTTATGAATCTTATCCATTATTTGAGAATAGTGTTGAGGGAGATCAATATGGAGAACTCTTAGTCGTTCCTGGAGAATTCAATAAGATGTAAACGGAAATCCATATATGATGAGTCAAGAAAAGGACCAAATGGAGACAATAATGCCTCCTCATCAACAAAACCAAGCACTTCAATTACAACCACTAAAGCTGAAGAAAGAGTGGTTGATGTAGTTCAGGGAACTCCACTAGTACCTGAGGGAAGGAAAGAGGAAAATCAGTCAAACATGCATTTCTCCTCTCAGAATAAACATCAGGCGTCTAATTGGAGACATGAAAGCTCTCACCCTATTGATAACATCATCACTCCTCTAGATTTCGAAGTACAAACCATGTCAAGAGCCATAAATTCACTTGCTTTCTCAGTCTTTCTCTCCTAGGTAGAACCTAAAAACATCAAGGAGGCCTTGTAATATGCAGATTGAATTTCATCCATTCAAGATGAGTCATTAGTTTGAGAGAAACAATGTGTAGCACATGGTACCTAGACCCCCAGATCGAACCATTATAGGAACCAAGTGGGTATTAAGAAACAAGCTCGATGAACAGGGAATTACCATAAAGAACAAGCTCAGGCTAGTTCTTCAAGGATACAATATGGAGAAATGGTTGATATGTATGATGTTCTGCATCACTGAACATCAAATTGTAGACATTATCACTAAGTCACTAAATAAGGGACAATTTGAAAGAAACATAGTACAGTTGGGACTATAGAAGCCAAATTAAGAACTTGATACCTCTTTGCCTGGCTCATACCCTTAAGAAATAACTGCCTCAAAGTGTTTTCTGGCAATATCCAATGCACTTCAATACCATTGCAGGTGAACATGCATGATGAGCATAGAGTCAATAGATGCAGTGCCTGAATGATAAAAGAGGACTAATTCTT
The DNA here is from genome assembly GCA_034376525.1 of Nicotiana benthamiana. NCBI lineage: Eukaryota > Viridiplantae > Streptophyta > Magnoliopsida > Solanales > Solanaceae > Nicotiana > Nicotiana benthamiana. The sequence continues at coordinate 102,547,975 of CM067328.1, read as the reverse complement.
TAAAAAAAATTCAAGAACCAGGTTCTTGTACCAAAGGTTAGTAGTTCTGTACATCCTTTTAATACACGTCTTTAAAAGGGTACAAAATACAACTACCATGTTATCAGCATTTCAGATCTAGCTATCACGTCCCATTATATCAAAACATTTCATCTCCCTCTGAAATATTGCAATTCTCCACGCCCAACTGATGTATGAGAACCGGTGCCTATTCCACTCCCTCTTCATAATTATCTTCTCCTTTTAATAATCATCTCTTCTGTTCTACTCAACCATAAGTACTACATTAGAATCACCCAAAAAGAAGGAGTGTCACAACACTTCTTTCAGTGGCTGAGAAGACTTCTAATCTCCCTGCCTTAGTTGTAACTACCACTGATCAATCTATGGAACCTTTCATTCTCATCGAGTCTTCCTCAACCTATTTTGCTCTTGGTATTGCAGTCACACCTTCCCCAGTTTCCCAATATATTCTCAATTCAGAAACCCTAGAAACTACTGTTCCATTTTCCTCATCCTCTAATGTGCCAACTAGTCAAACCCTAAGTGGAGAGCATGGTCAAATTACTAAGGTCACAAAGGGTTCTGCCATCATTTCCGCCGATTCCATGGTAGTGGAAGCGCTGGTTGACGAAGAGAAAAATGTTCTAACTATCTTTTTAGTATCCGCTAATGGTATATTGCATGAAATTAAATCTCAGAAAAATATGACACACAGTATGGAGGAAGAAGGGTCCATTGTGGCTTTTTGAGGGGATGCATTAGCAATTACTACTGGGGCATCACGTGCAGAACCTAATCTCTATCCGGAGGACCCAGGTCAGGGCTCTCATCCGAGGACAATGTTATTCCTGCATTAGATGTTGCGCCCCATAAAATTCAAGCACATAAAATGAGATCTACTGATGAAGAAAACCTAGATAATGTTGCTCTTGATGCATTCATAAATAAGTGAAGGGTTGTGTCCACCCTTAAGTCTTAAATCAAATGACATACTACTAGGCTTCAAGTAAATGTGTCCTACGACTCTACTCTCCAAAAGAGGAAGAAATGAAAATTGTTGACGGATGGTGTACCTATAAGTGATGAGGCAATCCCTATTGTCGAGGTGGAAGAGGGAACCCCAGAGGAACCCGGTTCACTTGTTAGGCGGTCTTAAAAAAAGATAAAGCGTGTTTCAATAGAGAAAGGGTGAATATCTATGTCTAAGATGAAGGAGGTAGTGAGTGAGTTTTCCATGTCTGATGAGCATTTACCATTCAAGTCCGACAGAAAAGGCAAAGTTAGAGTAGAGAAGGTTGGGAAATGCAAGTCTGAATCTTTTGAAGAACCTAGTTCTGAAGAATATGAGAAGTTAAGTCAGCCTTGGCTCTGAGCGCTTGAGTCATCAAAAGTTCTGTTGGACCCAACAATCTCTGAGATGGATGGAATGCACAAAATTTTGGAAATGGTCTACTTTCAATCGTGTGTGCATCTATTTCACATGGATACATATAAGGTGTATGAGGAGGAGGTAAAAAGTTTCTTCGCTAGCCTCTTTCTAATTTATACTGACCATGTTTGAGCTTTGATAATTTGGGTGAACATCGAATTGCATGTAAAAGTTCTTGAGAAGATTTTAAAAATTTCCTTAGTTGGGGTGTCGAGTGAACACGATGTTTCTCAGTGGTAAAAGACAATGCTAATCAGAAAGGGGACCAGATCCATAAGAAAGCACTACTCCCTATTAACTAGTTACTGCTTGAATTGGTTAACCAAGTCCTACTGCCTCGAACTGAAAGGAGGTCAATGAATTCTAAGTCTGACCAACTAGACAGCTTCAATCATGTGAGTCTGCTAGCTATTATGATTGAACACATGCGAAAGGTTGCCACCTTCTAGGACGGAAATCATTGACTTCCCTATGGATTCTTGCATACTCCAGTGTTCAAATTATTTAAAGTTCCACTCGGAATAGGTAAAGTGGGGCGAAATCAGACCTTCTCACAAAAAAACTTTGGAAGAGTGTGAGTGTGTGAAGAAGTATGGGGGGTGGGGGAAGGAAGTACATCAACTATTTCTCAGTTTATCAATGACGAAATAGTGCAGTTGAGGAAATTCATCGATTGAAGGCCTTAAATGCTATCCTTGAAGGTTAGACAGCCTGAGGGGTTTATATGTCGACTTATGAAGTGGATCGTATGACACATGAGAATGTTGATCTCAGGGCGCAAGTTAAGAACCTGAAAGTAGAATTGGTCGATGACCAAAAGTCCAGAAACACCCGAATAGACCTTATTCTCCAAATAATTGCTGTAGCTACCAAACGTTTTACACCTAGTGCCCCAAAATAACCCTTCATTGTCCAGTAATCTGGATATGTTTGTTAACAAGTCCAATCTTCCCTATCACTTTTTTCAAAGGCAGAGGCATTAAATCTTTATTAATAACAATCCTCATTTTGTTATTCCAGTACTCTTTCTCTCCCTTTATCTTCTTTTCTCTATCATGATTATCTTCACATATGTGGCATGAGTTAGCTTAGATGGAATTCTTTGTGTTGTAATTCTTTTTAATGATACCAAAAGAGGAAAACAATAATAATACTCTAGGGGAACAAATGGGGGAAATAGTGCTTCTTACTGCTATGATGTTACCGTAAGGCATAGTCTCAGACGGAGCATATACACTCTTTCCACGAATATCCAGCTCCGAATGGACAAAATCTTTCCAAAACCAATTACATAACATAAATATATAAACAAGGAACTAATTTATCTAATGCAATCAAAGCTAAGGCATGAAAATAGAAAAACACCCTAAAAGCCTACCTAGTCCCACGTCTCGGAATAGTGTAAAAGTCACAAATTATGAATACCCCTCCAGTCACGAGTTCACTCGTGCCAAAAATATCCAAATCCGATGTCTAGATCCCATTCAGAACTGAGAAATTTGACTATGGATTTTTTCCTCCTTTTCCCCAAATTTCTTACTCAAAATCCTTGATCAAATGAAGAAACAATAATAGATTAATGAAATAAAACCAAAACGAACTAAGGAGTCGTTAACCCCAAGTTCTCCATGAAAATCCCTCAAAGAATTGCCAATTACTGAGTTCCCAAGGTTCAAAAATGGATAATGAACTCAAACCCTCACACCTAAGCGCTTTTATACAAGTCAAACCGTATTTGCGGACCTTTCTTCACACCTCGAAAATTCCATCGCAAGTGTGGAAATCACTTACGTCCTCAAGTTCCTCTTCTACAAGCAATGGCCCGTACCTGCATGCACCCTCCTGCGGAATCTCTTCTGCTCGTGTGATCCTTTATTGCATTTGCAATACCTTCCTTGCATCTGCGGGCATTGCTGATGTGGAAATAATGGTGCACTTGTGATCCCAGACTGGGCTGCCAAATTCCGCTTGCGAGCTCCAAGTCCCGTGTTTGCAAGCTCTTTCCTCTTGTGACCTCCCTGCATGTGCGATTATACTAGCACTAGAAAATCATCAGCAATTACCAAACTCCAATTTCCAACCCTTTGAGCATCCGAAACACACCTAAGGCCCCTAGGATGTCAAACAAAAATACCTAACAAATCCTAAACACCATATGAACTTAGTCAAGCACTCAAATTGCATCAAACAATTCGAACAACACAAATCATCCATCGATTCAAATTTAATGAATTAATTCGACAAACGATGCCGAAACTAACCAAATCACTTTCTACTGACGCCAAATTTTGCAAATAAGCCATTTTCAAATTTATGGTGCTAATACAACTTACAGAATCGGGATTCCGACTTTCGCCATTGCAAGCCTAAATAGGCTACGGACCTCCAAAATACAATCCGAACACGCCCTTTAGCCCAAAATCACCCAACAGAGCTATCTGAACTAATAGAACTCCATTCCTGAGTCGTCTTGAGCTAGTTATGACTCGGTGCAAATTTTAGGACTTAATCCTCCATTTAGGGGCAAAGTATCGCAAAACACTCTTGAACCCAAAATGAAACCTCCCGATGAGTAATAATAAAAGAAATAGATATGGGGGGGACAATCTAGTGGTCTATAAAATTACCTGGTTTTCTACAAGATTGTGCTAACAATGCTAATAAAAGAACACCTAAATAAGTCATATGATTTATACGTGGAAAAAACTAACACATGGGGATCAAAAAAATAACGACCTACACCTGTAGGTTTTTAACTTCACGAACTTAAAATCTACCTATTACAAGACATTTTTCAATGATTCTTATTGCAAAGGATTTACTCAACTAACTTGTGGTAGTCTTCCACAAGCCACTTTGTGACTTCCTAGTTACAAAGAATTTTTCTAACTTTTGATGCTCTCACCACAAGCCACTTTGTAACTCTACAATTACAATAACTTTTCCTTATGACTAAATCTAGACACAACATAAACTCAAAGAGTTTACGGATTTACAATAGGATTCCTAATCAAACACTTCTAGGTATGCAACTTAAGATATACAATAAGTACAATAACAAGGTTGCAACTCAACTAGGACAACAACAAGCTATCTTTTAGGAACTGGTCTGCAGTTGCGTTCAACCTTGTTCTTCAAGCTTGTGAGGATTGATTTCTCTATTTTTGCAAGAGGCTTAAATGAGCAAAAAAACCTTCTAGTGATGATTTGTATAAAGCTAATTGTAGGTACATCTTGATCATATAGCTTGAAATGATGTGAATACTTTGTTCGATTAGAGAATGAGTGGGCGAACAATGCAGTGCGACAGAAACAATGCCATCAGTCACTTTATTTACGAATGTGTCAAATTAACCTTGTGTGAGAGAACTCCCCTTAGGATTTGGTACTATTTGATATATGATTGTCATGTACATGAAGTGACAAGTGTGTATATGAGTTATTTGTTGAAAACCCCTTGTTTTCATTAAGGAGATATATGTTTTCCTTTAATTGAGCAATACTAGCATATGTAACTATCCTGTTTAGTTTAGGAAAACATGCCTAAGTGCCTAACTATCAGCCTTGAGTCTAGTTGTGTGATTGCTACTTCGGGAGAATTCAAGGCACATATGTCGCGTCTGTAGACCACGAATTTCCCTTCTATCTCCTTGTGTAATAAATGTATAGAGCAGTTAGAAACTCTTAGAAGCTTGTGACATTGTGAAATTTTGAGTTTAGGGAAATATAGTTATTGTATGAGCAGAGTGGCATCGTTTCTGCTTATTAAATACATTTGGTAGTTTTTATCATTGTGTTTCATTTCATTTCAACAATATTAGGCTTACCTAGTCGTAGAGACTAGGAGGCGTCATGATAGTTCATGGAGGGAGAAATTGGGTAGTGACAATAACCTTTCTTAAGGAGGTGTGAGATAGAAAAATCAATGAGCAAGGCACTAAGGATCCTGAGTTAGAGGCCCAAGAGGGATCCGAATTTATAGATATTGAATGGTATTAGAATTTATTGAATATGGTTGAATTAAGCAGCATGAGTATCAACTACAAGAAATATCAATAAGTTGGTAATGTCCCTATACAAAGGCGGCTCCAGTGTAAGGAAAACAACAATCATGAGGAAGATAATAATATTGTGGTATAAGATATCGATCGTTCTCCATAGTTAGATATTATTGGCAATCCTACAAGTACAAACGGTGAATGTTGAAATAAAATTTTATTTATATCTTTCTCAATCCATGATAAATGGCCGTGTGAGGCCAAGTGTTTCCATTTACAAATATTTGCCATGTGTGGCATGCATAGTATATTTTCTGGTTGTGTGAAAGTTGGTTATAGTTAAGATTCCAAAGAAGACTTTGGCAAAATTTTTGCAAGTCTCTAGTATTTAACATTAGAGGACGATTGTTCCTGGGGAGGGTGTAGAATGTAATAGCCCATATATTCATGCTATAATGCATCTCAGTGAATCAAAGTAAACTGGAAAGCTTAAGGACCTTTACAAAGAAAATGATGGGTTAAAATAATCGTTAAGGAAGTATCGTGAAGAGTATACTAGGAGTGATTAATATATTAACGAGGTCATGTTGTAAGGTAATTGAATCATATAATATTTGTATATTTGGTTTTTAGGTCTAACAAGTTGTAAAATAAAATATGACAAAAGTTTTTACAAGTTACATTTATAATTTGACCTAAAGTTTTGTCTAATATCATTGAGATTTTATATGAATATGCATTAAATTACGGGGTGATAAATCCATTAGATAGAATATATACAAGTTTAGTTTCGAATTTATTAAACCGTTCATCGATAAGACCTCGGGATTGGGTGATATTCACATTTTTGCGAGACTGGGCAAGTAGCTTCCTTGGGACCCACAAAATCAGAGGATGCTTACCTTGTTATATAATGTGATAACTTTTGTCTCTAAATATTATTTTCGACCAATTCAGACCTCCAAGCAGCTCTAAACTCTCTCTCTGTGCATATCCTCAAGATTCGTACACAAATCCCAGGCCAAACCACCTAATTTATTCATCAAAAGAGTTGTAGAAGTGGTGGAGTAGTTGAGATCACTTATATGACGTTGTTTATGGGTTGTGAGTTTTTTAATGTTTAAGGAGAGTTGTTCTTGGATTTTTCCTTGCTTTTTAAAGGTGATATCTTCTTCTCTTACATAAGTTTTATCATTTTTAAGTTCTAGCCAATTTTTTTGAAGCTAAAAGTTATGAGTTGACAATTAAAAGACGTATAGAAGTTGTGATACCATGTTGGACTTTTTTGAGGTTTTTCTATGATGTTGTCTTGGCTGGAGTTTCTGGGAGATTTTATATGTATATGCATATATATATATGTGTGTGTGTGTGTTTGTTGTTGTTAATATGTAACTTGAAGATAAGAAGAATAGTAGACTAGTGTTTTATTTCTAGTTAAAGACCGCACTTCCCGCTCAATGTATTGTAAGCTAGGTATTCCTAAGATTAATTATGGCCCTACTATTGATGTTATATTTAATTTTTGAGCAGTTCTCATGTTGTTAATGTGTTGGATATATGGATTAAGGGTAGCCTATTATTGTTGGGTTTTCCAATTTTCCATACAACAAGCTTGTTGCGTGGTAGCTTCTTTATGTGTTACTATTATTGATTATAGTATTATTTTCATTGATGTCGATCATACTGAATATGAGTCTTTCCCGCCATCTTCATCGAATGATTGACTTAAAGATATTTAAGGTTCCCTTTGTTCTTTCAGCATGATTCCGTAGTGGCGTGACCTTTATAAGAGGTTCAAGGGATGAGTCCTAGCATATGTTCTATGTTGATGAGATAAGAGCCTTCAATAGTTCAAAAGTTAATGTGTACAAGAAATGAGTTACTCGTAGTTTTAATCCATGGACATGTCCTAAAAATAAGTATAGACCTCACGAACTTATGTTGAGTCTACGGCAAGTAGTATGGCCTTCATTTCATGGTAAATTGTAGATGGCTATAGTAGAACTTACGTATATATTCTATGCTCTTATGAAATGGCCAAAGTATCTTTCATTGGTTAGTGAAGGTAGCGATTTAAGATCCCTAATGCTAATAAGATTTGAAGACATATGTAAATTAAGAGATGCGATAAATTGCTTAACAAGAACCACCGCATAAATTTAATGGTTGTAAATGAGAAAAATAACGAATGAAAAATAGATTGTATGTAGATGAAAGTAAGGTCATATAAGTTATAAACGTATTGAACTACCTAACTAGAATTGTTCGCATGCAGAAATAATAATCATATTTCATACATTAAAGGAAGTAGTGATTTAGTTAACGAATGCAATGAGTCGCTTGAAACGATATGAATACAAGCCCTACGATATACCGAATGAATTTGTAAATGTAAGATTATACGAGTGTTGAAAGTCATTTACTAGTATGTTAAGACGGATGTGTAAATTTGAGAGTAGTTTTGAGTTTCCTTAGAGCTTTGAGTAGAAGTTACGAGTTGCTTAACACGAATTGAAAGTTACCGAAAGTAGTACAAAAAGATAGACCTTATAGACATGAGTATCGAACTTGTATGATATTAGTTGTTGCATGCTGGTGTATTGTTATTTATGCATAAGTATTTCCCTATGGACGGTCTATAAATGAATAGGGGGATAATGAAGGTTAACTTATGGATGGAATATGAAATGCATAGGTAAGATAAAGGTTGACTATGAACGGTCACATTACTGGGGCACTACACTTCAGCCTGCAGGTGCAAGTAATTGGTTTGACGAGCCCTAAAAGAAGACAAGATTGATTTACAACGGGAAATCAGTAAGACCTTATCTCTTCTGGAGTATAGCCAATCTACAGGTCATGATATCATATTTACACTTGCATTTGAAAACTAGTAATATATTGGGACTTGTGGGATTATTAATCAAAAAATCGGACTTTTGCGTTAGGCTTTGACCACTTGCGTCAGGATTTGACTTTTTCTTGACTTTTGATATTTTATCGAATATTGAAGTTTTATCATTTGAAATTAGTTCATATACCTTTATTTGACCTGCTTGAGTATTCTTTGGCTAGATTTTGAGCATTCGCAGGCGAGAATAGAGGAAAAGTCATTTTAGAAGGTTGGAGCAGATTCCAGAGAAGCTAAGTATCCTAGATAATCTCAACTTGAGGAATTTTTTTAAATGGACTTATGAGATTAATGTTACGTGCTTGGGGATGACGCGTATGCTGAGGGAATGCGTATATATGTTGATACCAAAGTTATACCATATTTTGAGTAGACTTTGGCTTCTTTATGCCTTATTTTTATACATATTCATATTCTAACATGCTTTATTTATTTAGTATTACTACTTGAGTAACCTTAGTCATGCTAGATACCATATTTAGGCTCATGATTTCTTAATTGGGCATGATTGGCTATTTCATGTGTTGGATTACATGTTGTAGCCGTAGTCATACATTATACACATGCATATGTCCCATTAAGTTTATTTCTCTGTTCATATACATCATAGATCCTTATATGTTGTTCATAGCATCTATGTATATGATTTTCTGCCATGGATTGAGGTTGGAATAATTGGACAACACGTTATGGTAATAGCACCATAGTATATTTTTGAATTGATGACCAATTTCTAAGATATTGATGTTGATTTGGAGCGTATTAGATCCATTCCTTCGGAGTCACGTGATCAACCAGTCCGCCGTTGGAAATGTGTGCACAATATTTGACACCGCTAAGGTATTAGTTGATGTAAAGTTTGAGTTCTTGTCAGGCATTCTAAACTCACATAAGCATTTGTAGCAGGCTAACAATTGCAGATCATCTTTATATATGAAATTGATGCCTTGATTTATGCATTTCATCATTTTATGTGAAAAGCATAGATGTTATCTCTTGTTTTAACTATGTTTATCTCGTGCATTATTTCTTATTATTTTCTCATTGTTGTATCTGCTTATGAACTGAACAGGTTATGGGAAAAAATTATCTTTTGTTAAACTTCCTTACTACTTCGTTGGGTTAGGTTTAATATTGACAGAGTATATATTAATTTTGTACTCATATAACACTTTCAGACTATGTTGTATTTCATTAGTATCTCATGACATGTACTACTGAGTTTGGGGGTTGATGTGGTACTTTTCGCATATTGAAGTTGATTTCAGACTTACTCCTACTTTGATGTATAGTAAAACAGTTGAACAGCCTTTAGGTTGTCTTATATGGTTGATTATGTATATTGGACAGCTGGGTTAGATGCATCATTGTCAAACTGGGATTTGGTCGACATATATAGTTATATATGTTTACCTCGAAAAATATGAGTAACAATTAAAGATAATTTGTGATTTTAAAGATACCTGAGAAATTCTAATACTAGTGATTATACGAGTAATATTGAGCTTAAGTTAGAAGAAATAATGAACCAAATGTATTTTTTCGAAATAGTGGGGGCCTCGAGCTCGTCTATCCAAGGACCTCAATGTCAGCTAAGATCATTAAAGTATGAACAATAAAGTAAAGACAATAAATTTGAAGAGTAATTACTGAGCATGTTAAACAAGAGAAGAATAAGAATATTCTATTGTACTGAATGATTTGATGCACTTACAAAATAATTGGGGTCCCCTTTATATAGGAGGGGAGAACCCCTATATAATACCTTCTAATAAAAGTAATGAATTCTATTGGTACAGGTATATAACGGCCTAGTCTACATAGGTACCATTTTGTAAAAATCTTATCCGTTAATAAATGCCCTAATCCACGTATTCTTAAGAAATTCCAGCTCTTTCTTGATTGGCTTCGACTTTATGATGCAAGTCGATAAGTTGCGTTCCAGTCATTTGATCACCTTCCTGGAGGTAGGTGTCCCTTATCCATATGCGATACCCACTTCGAGTCTCATGGACTCGAGCCTATAGCCCGATTTAAGAATTTAAAATTGTGCTTCTTGATTTTGACCGCATACCGATAGTCCCCGCATTTCTTAGAGAGGAATGATATGAAACGATTTGAACCTCGATTTTCTCGAGCCTGTAGTGATGATGTCATCCTTGTGAAGCTAACATTCAAAGTTATTGAAATGTCCCATCGGCCCACTACCCAAAAATATTAAATGCACGCTGGTGTTGATCGGGCATTAACACGTTCGAAATGTTAATGACCTATAAATATGGGACGCTTTCCTTTAATAAAAACTTTACCTTTCTTCAATTTATTCCAATCCTCATCTCTTCAATCACCTTTTTCCCTTGCCTCTTTAAATGCCATAAAATACGAAGATCTATTCGGCAACACTACATCCTTGTTCACCAGTATTCCTTACTATACAACAATGACCAAAACATCCAAGAGAGTCCCCAAAAAAGATAAAGCATCATCTTCATCCGCCTCCGACCGGCCAAATTGTTGGTGCCACCGACACTTGAAGAGATCACCCTTGTTGATTGGGTCATCAAAAAGATCTTCGGTATCCAGAATCCTCCAAATGTCGAGGACCGATGCGAGCACATGTCACGATATATTAGCATGATAACCAAGCATTTGTCAGTAATGTAAGAAAGGATTGTCGATGGGGGTGAGGTCAAGATTCAAATCCTGAAGCCTCATGAAAGCATAACTACCCATAAGGAGGGATTTTTGAGTGTTTTCACTTACCCCTTCAACCGGTCCCCCTCAATCCGGTGGTGATCGACATCTGAAAGATATAAAAGGTCACCCTCGTCCAAATCTACACTTCGTTTTTGGCATATCATGATCATGTTGCGGTACTTCTATGAAAAGGCCGAGGGTTTAGAATTCACCCTCAACAACCTATTTTGGTTATATATGTCCCAATTATTTCAAGGTCTCATCAAGTTGCAGCGTCAAACCACGAATTTCTTCTTCACCCATACCGATGAAACCAAAGATCAAGGTTGGATAAGACTATTTATTAGAATTAGGACTTTAGATATCATCCTCGAAGAAAAAAAAAATTCCGTGAGAGGATGAATTTTAACCGTAAGCGGAGTCAGCATTTTCTTATGCATCTATTCTTGTTGTTTCATTTTTCATAGCTTACTCATATTTATTTGGTAAGTCGACGCTTAGGCAGCATTGACGGAGCCCGTTCTCCACGCTTGGGTCAGGAAACTAGCTCCCACATCCTCATATGACAAGCGTAAGGTGCATGAATTGGTGAAGGGCCAATGGGAGGCCAAGCAACACGTCCTTGGAGATACGTCTGAGATGAGGCCAGCCCCTTCTTATTAAATGCCCAAGCCTTCAAATCCACAGCCCGAAAAGGATAATAAAGAAAGAAGACCTTAGAGCCCGAAGACCCGCAAGACAAGAAAACCTGCACTCGAAGGCTGCAGAAAAGGTTTTCTCAAATAGGCATAGACTTAATCCATGACTCCCTGGATGGTAAGGAAACTGATATGGAAGAATTAGTGCTCGTGAAGCGGACCGGGTGGTTATTCGAGGCCGCCAAGCCATCCAAACTATAAAATCCACCTTGTGATGAGGATGCCCAAAGGGAATAGACGGCCAAGGGCCCAGATCTCCGGAGGCTGAGATAGTCCCTCCATATTCAATAACTATACCAGAGGGGATAACTGTTGTGGCCCCTGAGGTTAATCAGAACGCCTTGGTTAAGATCTCGGGGCCATAACAACAGGCCATTCCCTTTCATTGCCAACTTATTCTGGGGAGGAAATCGAGGAAGGCAAGACTTTGCATATGCCCGACCGAAGTAACGTCATCGGGGAAGATCCTTTCCATAGTTGCTATGATGGAGTTGAGGATTTCGATGACTTCAATGATGCATCGTCCATTTTTAAAGAGGTCTAGTGTCTCTTCTTCCGTGTAAGGACCAAACCTATCTATTGGAAGTTTTTATCCCATTGACTTCCTCTTATACTGATGCATCTTTATTTCATGTATAGGTTGTTGAAAAATTAAAGTCCGATTTGAAACAATATGAGAACAAGCTCAAGAGGGTCTCGAGCGAAGAGAAGGCCTTGAGGCTCCTTTGTAGTGAGAATGTAGATGAGCTTAAGGATCTCCGAATTGCTTTGGCCAAAGCTAAAAAAAATGCTAGTTCTAGTTGGACGAGCAGGTAACCTTGATATAAGTAATGTTTGGAATTCATGGCCCTGCTTCAAAGGATAATACTTTGAAGTCTCAGCAATAGCAAAAGCTGGACATGATTGGGCCGCTCCGGGGTGAGGTGAATCAAGTTCTGGCTTATTGCCACCAGTGGAAGGAGAACATGGATCGGCTCGTAGCTGAAAAGGATGTTTCTAAGGCTCAACTAACCTTGATCGAAGCTCAGCTCCGTGGTGCTGAAGCAAAAGGCTTGTCCTAGGCCAGGGAAATCGAAGGGCTGGGGCCCGAGCTGGCTAAAGCTTGATATGCTAAGCTTGAAGATACACAAGCCAAGGCCGAGGCTGAAAAGCCGAAGGTTGTGGATGATAAATCGAGTACAATATGCAAGAGAGAAGCCGCGTTCGTTCAAGTTGAGTTAAGGGCGGAATCTAACCAGGAAAAATGGAGCAGTAAATTGGTTGTGTCAATCTTGGAGGAAGAATGGAGAGGAAATCTGTTCTCGAGGGTTTGATCTTGTCGAGGAGATAACCAAAGAACAAGCACGATAATAGATGCTAGGTTTCATATATCCTCTGATGATGAGGACGTGGTGAACGGCTTTGGGGACGAGGAAAGCGTAGAAGATGTTTCTCAAGGGGAATAGTATCCAGAAAATAAAGCTACTGGAGATGAGGACAGTACTCCCAAAGGATGTGGCCCCGAAAATCGATTAGGTTTCTATTTTTGTATAAGGGTCCTTTGTTGTAATATGCTTTTTATATTTCCCACATTCATATGAAGTAACTTTTTTCTATGTTCTTGATTTGTACTAACTTTTTTATTTTGTCTCCATTCATAAAATTTTCCGATGATTCACATATTAAGTTAGAGTATTGGTTTAGACTCGCAATAACCCCTTAGGTTTGTATTGTCCAAGATCGTACCCCTTAAGGTTTTAGATCATCCCCTAACCAAACTTAAAGTAACGGGAATGTGGTCTCAGACTCCCATAGGTCTTTGACCGTATATTTCTCTTTTAGCTGGCCCTTAGACTCTTGTATATCGGCCCTTAAGCTCTTTTTCAGAATTGGCCTTTTGGCTCTTTTATGTTGTCCCTTATGATATTTTCCTCACTTTGGAAAAAAGACTTACTGAACTTTTAGTTATGTCGTAGAATGTATTTTGTGCCCGTTGGGTTTTTAGAAGGCTTGATGTATCCAAACCTTATTAGTCATTATTTTTGTGTGGAAAAAATCGAATGCCTCTTAAGGGTTTTTCGAAGGTTGATGTTATCGAAGCCCTTGGATTGTTTGAGGTCTGATTTATCGTAGCCCTTAGATTGTTCGAGGGATGATTTGTCAAAACCCTTAAATTTTTCGGGGGAAGAATTTATCGAGGACTTTTATATTTTGCTTTTTTTTAGGTTAGCCTAATTTAACCGATTTTTTAATTTTTGAATGCCTTTAGTTTTATAGTGAAAATCGAACGTCTCCAAATCACATTATTTTGGTTGTAGCCTTTGTGTGACCGTAGTCTTTAGTATGGCCGTAGCCTTCGGGTTTGTTACTTTGACTTGTTTCCCGATAACTTTCCAAACTTGTTCAAAAAGTTAGTCCGTGAGTGAGTTGGCATTGGCCTTTGTTTCGAGGTTGTTCCTTATTGAGGTCACATGATGACAGTCAATGACATTCCTTTTGTATTTTGGGTCACTTTGTCCCTTGATCCGTTTCCAGTAGGATTGTAAGTATAGAGCCTGTATGAGATACAAAGTGTTTTATATACCCTAAATACTTCTTCAAATAGTTTATACATGCGTACATGTTTTTCCATCGGGCTCTATTATTCTATATGCACATAGTTCATTTGATCGTTTGGCTTATTACAATGTTCTCCTGCCAAGGCCCCATTTTATTACGAAATATCTTTCTCAAAGCTATAATGTTTGGGGTGTGCTCCCAGTATTCGAGGTCGATTGAAATGAAACATTGAATACATGTTGAGTTACCCTCAAGTAGCATATAAGTTTCGCCTTGTTAAAAACCTTGCTAGTAAAATCCATTAGGGATAAAACACGATCCAAGGGAAAAAGAGTAAAACACATGCTTTCAAACCCAAGGTCATTGAGATCAGTAGTAATATTGCTTGACCATTGATATATTCCAATTATTTTGTAGTTGCTCACCTTCCATCATGCTAAGTTTATAGGATACCTTCCCTACCACTCCGGGGTCACGACACGGTCCTTCCCAATTGGGACCCAGCTTCCCTTCGTTTGGGTCTCGAGTGTTAAGTGTGACTTTCCTTAGTACTAAATCCTCGACGCTAATATATTGATGGTTTTTACTTCTGTTGTAATACCTTTCAATTTGTTTTAGCGTGCCCATTTTTATTAATACAGCCTCATATTTTCATCTAGTTGCTCGACGAAAGTGTTCATTGCTTCGTGATTTGAGCCTTCAGTAGCATGCTGAAACCTTGAGCTAGGCTCCTCGACTTCGACTAGAATTAAAGCTTCAAACCCATATACCAAAGAAAATGAGGTCTCGCTAATGCTTGACTTCGATGTTATATGATGTGCCCATAATACCTCGAGCAACACCTCTCTCTATTTCCCCTTTTTCATCTTCTAGACTTTTCTTCATGTTTCGAATAATGGTTTTGTTAGTGGACTCAGGCTACCCAATTGCATTTGGGTGGTAAGGCACTGATAGGATCCTTTTGATTTTATGGTCGTCGAGGAATTTTGTCACTACGCTACCGATGAATTATTTTCCATTGTCACATGTTATTTCGGCAAGTGTCTCGAACTAGCATATTATGTGGTCCAATATGAAATTGATGAGTTCTTTTTCTATTAACTTTCCGAAGGCCTACGCTTCAACCCATTTTGAAAAGTAGTCAGTTATAAACAAAGTGAATCTAGCTTTACCTGGCATCGTTGGTGGGGGTCGACGATGTCCATCCCCCATTTTATGAATGGCCACGAGGATAGGACCGAGAAGAGTTGTTCACCTGGTTGATGAATTATCGTTACAAATATCTAGCACTTAATATCCCGATAATATCCCAATAATATCCCACTATGATAACCTTGTGAAACCATAATGGTTCCTAAAAGAGCCCTCGTGGATTTCCTGTAGCAGATAGTCTGCATCCCCGGGTCCTAAGCATACTTATAGTGGTCCATCGAACGTTTTTTTGTATAACATTCCATTTTCCTCGAGCATGAATCGAGCCAATTTGGCTCATCTTGACTCTTTTAGGTCTGTAGGGAGCTTCCCATGCTTTAAATAATCCATTTACTTACTCCTCCAATCCCATGTTAAGCTTGTCGACTTAATCTATGTATATCCTTCTTTGATCAATAACTTTGATAACTGGATGACAGCCCCCGGAACTATATAATCTTCTTTGACTGATGATCCCAAGTTTGCTAGTGCATCGATCTTGCTCTTCTGTTCTCGAGGTACATGGTCTAGTGTCCATTACTTGAAGAGGTGCAGTGTAATGTTTTTCCAAGTATCTCTGCATTATGTCGTTTCGAACCTCGAAGCTTCCATTTAAATATTTTACCACCAAAAGGGAATGACACTGCCTCTATGACCTATGCTCTGAGGCCCTTGTCTAGTTCAAGACCTTCTATCATAGCTTCATACTCGGCCTCATTTTAGTCAATTTACTTGTTTTGACAAATTTATTAATAACACTGGCCATAGGCGGCTTCAAAACAATATTGAGCTTGGAACCTTTCACTTTCGAGGCACCGTCTGTGAAGAGGATCCAATACCCCACCAATGTACTCATTTTTAACAAGATTTCCTTTTCTACTACGGGTATGATGGAAGGTGCGAAGTCGTCCATAATGTCTGCAAAAATTTGAGACTTGATGGTCGTCCGAGGTTGATATTCGATATCATCTCACCCAAGTTCGATGGCCCACTTGACCAGTCTTCTCGATAATTCGTTCTTATGTAGGACATCTCAATGTGGATATATAGTTAGTGCACATATAGGATGGCATTGAAGATATGGTATGAATTTCCTAGATGCGATTATTAATACAAGAGCTAATTTTTCCAAATATGGATACTTGGTTTCAGCATCCCCTATGGTTCTACTCATATAATAAACAAGAAATTCTGTAGTTTTCTTTTCTCGAACCAACACGCCATTTACCGCTACCTCTGACACAGAAAAATACAAATAGAGTGTTTTATCCTCATTCGGAGTATGGGTAAAATAAGGGATCTAGAGATACCTTTTAATTCTTCCAAGGCTCGCTGGAATTCCGGAGTCCACGCGAAGTTGTTCTCTTTTTTAAGCAGAGAGAAGAAATTATGGCTATGATCCAGTGATGTCGAGATGAATCAACCTACGGTAGCTATTTGTCTGGTCAGCTGTTGCACGGCTTTCACGTTGTTCACCATAGTGATTTTCTCAATGGCTTTGATATTATCGCAATTGATCTTGATGTTTCTGTTGGATACCATCAAGGCCAGGAACTTTCCCGCGCCGACCCCAAAAGTGAATTTCTCGAGGTTGAGCTTCATGTTATACTTTCTAAGTATATTAAGTGTTCTCTACAAATGGTCATCTGCGCGCGGTACTCAACTAACATATCATTAATGTAATGTTCCACGTATTTGACTATTTGATGTTCAAACAACTTATTAACTAAACATTGATATGTGTCTCCTGCATTTTTAGCCTGAAGGGCATTACATTATAACAATATGTTCCATATTTGGTGATGAATGAAGTTTTCTCCAGGTCCTCCAAGCCCATTTGGATTTGGTTGTACCCGAATTAGTCGTCGAGAAAGGTGAGGATCTTGCGGCCAGCTGTAGCATCAATCAATAGATTGATTTTCGGCGATAGAAAAGAATCTCTAGGGCAAGTTATGTTTAAGTATTTGTAATATATACACATTCTAAGTTTATTTCCTTTTTAGGGACTACCACTACGTTAACTAACCATACCAGATATTTTACTTCCCTAGTGGATCCTATTTTGAGAAGTATGGTTACCTATTCCTTGATAAATTCAAGTTTTACCTCAGACTGAGGTCTTCTCTTTTGCTTTACCGATTTAAATGTGGATCGACACTTAGTTGATAGGTAGTTATCCTTGGTGGAATCCTTGTCATATCTAAATGGGACCAAGCAAAGAAATCAATATTTTTGATGAGAAAATGAATGAGTTTTTCCTAAGTTCAGTGGTTAACCTCGTCCCCAGGTATACTTTTTGTTCGGGAAGATGATCGATCAATGTGACCTGTTCTAGTTTATCCATTGTGAATTTCTTGCATCTGATTCTTCGTGGGCCATGAAAGTTTGAGGGGTGAGGAAATCTTCTTCTTCCTTCTCAGCCACCTGTTCAACGGAAATATTACCCTCGGGCTCAACTAAGGACACAAGCTGTGATTGTAATTTGGTTACCTGTTCGTCCTTCGACTTCTCCAATGTTGCGTCAACGCCATTGCTGATTCATGCACTCCAAACATCTCCTTGGATACATGCTGCCCTGCATATATTTTTTTTACACCATTCTTTATCGAGAACTTCATTATTTGGTGGAGGGTCGATGGTACCGCCCTCATGCTATGGATCCACGGCCTTCCAAGCAAAGCATTATATCTTATGTCTCCTTTGTTCCCATGAAATTTGGTGTCTTGTATGGTTTTAACCACGTTGACTGGGAGGAGGATTCTCCCTTCGTTGTTTGACTTTCCATGTTAAAGACATTCAAGACCCGAGAAGCCGGTACGATTTCGAGTAGCCCGAGCTGCTCCGCATCACTAGACCTGATTATATTTGCCGAACTACCTTGATCCATGAGAATACGTTTAATTTGCATTTTATTTAAATTGATAGAAATTACCACTGGATCGTTGAGAGGTTTAGATGAAACCTCGATATCTTCCTTGCTGAATGTAAGAATTTTATTGGGAAAGTAATCATGAGTTCGTTTTTTCTTGTGATGGATATTTTGGTGCGTTTCAATAATGGTCCCTGCGGGACGTCAACCCGGCCGATTATCATACGAATAATATGCTGGGGTTCCTCTGGTTCATTCTTACTGTCTGCATCCCTCTCCCTTAAATGATTCTAAGCCCGATCACTTAGGAATTCTCGAATGTGGCCCTCACTATTTAACCTAGCCACTTCCTCTCTTAGCTGTCCCCAGTCCTCCGTTCTGTGACCATATGTGCCATGATACTTGCACATCAAGTTTTTGTTATTTTTTAAGGGGTCGATCAGTATTGACCTTGGCCACTTAGTATTTTTTTATTCTCCCAATATCTGAGAAGATCCCTGAGGTGTCTACGATGAAATTATACTCTAATAATCGGGGGGCTTCGTCGGGGTAGACGTGCTTATCGAACACGTTCTTGCTCATGAGCCCTCCGAGAACCCATACCTTTATAACTTCTTTGATCGTTCTGAGATATATTGTGCTTTGATCCATTGTTTCTTTGATCATATAGTTTATATCGTTCTTTGTTGAATCTTGATCCTTGGTGTGTGTCCCTCTGAGGCTTGACTGTGAATCTGTTCAGGTGACTGAGCCTGAGGGGGCTCCCAACTGGTCATCCTCAACCCTATTTTTTGATTGATACCAATTATGTACATTCGACAATGTCACATCTGATAGTCGATCAATTTCTACTTTATATGCCGAGATGCTATCGGGCTTCTTTCATTCGAACCTTGCATGAAGGCCTGAACTATGCGCTCATCGAAGACCAGGGGTAATTCCATCCTTTCCATCTGAAACGGGACATGAACTCCCTTATCATTTCATCGTCCCTTCTTTTTATCTTTATGACGTCCATTTTTCTTGTTGACACCTTTATGGTCTCGACATGTACTTTCATGAAGGCATCCTCCAACATAGAAAAAAAATCAACAGAGTTAGGAGCATAGTTATAATACCAGATCATATCTCCCTTTGATAGTGTTTCTCCAAACATTATTAATGATACCGACTCAATTTCGTCATAATTCAAGTCATTTCCTTTAATTCCACAAATGTAAGATGTAATATGTTCATTAGGGTCAGTTGTTCCATTGTACTTTGGTATATCAGATATGTGAAACTTCTTGAGAATAAGTTTCGGATCCGCACTCAAGGGGAAATATTTTTGCATTATTTTTTTGGCATCTATGCCCTCCAAAACTGGAGGTGCTCCCGGAATCTGGTATACCCGGGAGCCAGAAGTTTCCACATTTTTGTTGTTGTCTTCTATCTTCTTTCTCCTAACTCTATCCTTTTAGTCAGTTCTTCGACCATTTTCATGATCGTGGGATCAGTCCGCGAGTCTCTTTCATCGGGACTTTTCAACACTAGTTCATGTTGTGTGTTTTTTGGTTTGGCGGTGTTAGGATTTCTATTCTGACTTTGGAGTTGAGCGATTGAGACTTTTTGAGCTTGAAACATCACGAATATCACTTGCAGGCTAACTCTTCCTTTTTCCATTTCCCTGTGTGCATTTCTTACGGGTTTTGTGTTTGCGTCCGTGTTTAGAGCGCTGTGGGAACTAATATATACTGGCTCCATGTTTGGCACTCCCTTGGGGTTAACTAGTGGTACACCAAGCCCTATACCTCTGTTTTCTGCTAGACCTTCATCTCCGTGAATGGGTGCATTCTGTGTGCTAGACATAATTAAGCCTGAAATCAAAGAATATTTGACAAGAAAAAGTATGAAGAATAATATGTTATAAGAATACTAGCACTAAAACAATCACTATTATCTTTATCCCCACATTGGGCGCCAAATTGTTTCCCTCGAAAATGTGAGTAACAATTAAAGATAATTTGTAATTTTAAAGTTATGCGAGATATTCTAATACTAGTAATTATACAAGTAATATTGAGCTTAATTAAAAAGAAATAATGAAACCAAATCAATATTGTCGAAATAGTGGGGGCCTCGTGCTCGTCTATCCAGGGACCTCGAGGTCAGCTATGATCAATAAAGTATAAACTATAAAGTAAAGAGAAAAAGCTAAAGAATAGTTAGTTAGCACGTTAAACAAGAGAAGAATAAGAATGTTCTATTGCAGTGAATTATCTGATCCCCTTGTAAAATTATTGGGTTCCCCTTTATATAGGAGGGAAAAACCCCAAATATAGTATATTCCTCATAAAAGTAAAGAATTCTATTTGCATAGGTTTATAACAGCCTAGTACTGATCTCTACCATTTCGTACAAACCTTATCCTTTAATTAATGTCGTAATCCACGTATTTCTAAGTAATTCCCGCTCTTTCTTTATTGACTTCGGGATAATGCTGCCCTGATGTTCATAAACGTCAATACCACACAAGAGGGGGGTGATTTGTGTGGTACCTAATTTTTGCGTTAGAAGAACCTGGTTCTTCTAAGTGTTCTAACTACAACAGTTTGCGGAATAATTAAAACTGAAAGTAAAGTGCACAGATTTTCCCAAACTCCACTAAAAATAATTGAGCCAAAACAGCATTTACAAAGACTCTTTGTAAACCTAAGGATTAAACACTAATCCCAGTGTGTCACATAGCCTCAGCTGCTGTGACACTATCAAGTTAACTCTAACTTGATGACACAAGGTACCTAATACAATTGCTTTTATAAAAGCTGAAAGGTACAATATAAAAACCTACTACAATTGAACTAGAAATAAACACTCAAATGGAACTGGTTCTTCTCTAGGTTTATGTAGATGTACGCGTACACACTTGTACTTGCATATATTGCTTGCAAATCAGACTCGCTCTTTTTCCTCTCAAATATGCTTTGCTTCTGCTTGTGTGTGTTACCTGTAAAAGAGAACTAACACAATTATATATTGAGTTAGTAGTTTGAATTTGATAAAGACTCCACCTCATTTGTACACAATTTGAGTCCTTAGCTAATGCAAACTCCAACTCTTATCCTAATCTTAGGATTAATTTCTCTTCATATAAGGAGACTGTCCTCCTTATCCAAAATGAAACCTTTTTTATTATGTTAAGAAGATATTGATGCATGATCGTTAGTGCATTACATTCCTCACGTGCTCTGCATGCTCACTGGTTGATTCAAATTGTGTAGTACAGATGGACCAAGTCCTTCCATTAGTTCATTTGTTAATCTTCAAAACTCAACTGAAACTTTGTGCCAACAATTTCCCCCTTTTTGATGATGAAAAACTATGTTCTTATTGTGATCAGGGAACATGTAAAGGTAGCTTAAATCAACACTTAGAAAAAGATTTAACTTATCATTAAGGAGGTCAGATTTAGGTCATAAACATCACTAGTTCAGAAAATAAATTTAAAGCACAATATATTCCCCCTTTTTGCATCATGGAAAACTTGCATAAATAATGTGAATCCTCGAAATTAATTTATACTCAGGGCCGCTGAGGAAACTGCAAGTGAACACATGTTCAAGTTAATCAGAAATCAACTCAGAAATAACTATTAATAACAAGATTAACAAGAACCAGAAAAGCTTCATTCATTGATTACAGAGAAGTTTCTACAATGTAGTCCAAAAAAAGAAAAATAAAACATCCAACCATGAGTAAAAAAAAACAAACCAAGAACCACATAAACTTGACACGGAAAGGGAAACTAGACTGGTCAGTAAGCATAGGACACGTAAGGCTTGGAAGTGCAGGAGGGTTGGGCTTTCAGTAAGTTTAGCATTTCTTGGAGCATGCCTTCATTTTTCTCATTTTCTTTGGCCAGTTCAGCTCTTAGCCCATTCCTTTCTCCCTCCAATTCTGCCATCCTAGCATTAAGCCTTGTTATTTCAGCATTCTTCATTCCAACCTCCTGAACTAAGGACCTTACTTTGCTATTAACAGGAGTCTTAGCAGATGAACCAGGTTCAACAGCGACAGTGCTGAGCAGATAGTCACATGCTTGAAGGGTTTTGATGCCAAAGTGCTCCTTGCTGGATGCCATTTCCCACTTTTTCAATGGAAAATCTATTCTTTCAAGCACAGTAGTCAAAATAAAGTCGTAGGGAATAGCATGAGACTTTGAACCATTTATCACCCTTTCCAGCAGCTTTACCATAAACAAATGCCAGTTGATTTGCTTACTCACAGTCAAGCACTCCATGAGTACCAGGTCCATATAGTCAGCAATATGCCTTCTTTCCTGTCTGGGTAGTAGGCATTTTTTGACAAACTCAAAGAGCACCTTGTGCTCAGGCCTCATCTCATTCTTTTTCCCTGGCCTCAGACACTTCTGCATCTGAGTTTGTGTCACAGTAATTTCTTGTTATCTGCAACTCTGAAGGCAACCCATCCAAGCAAGGCCACCTCTTCCTTGTGTAATAATCATATCCCTCACAAGGGATATTCAAAATCTCTCCCAGCTTTTTAGCATTGAACTTAACCTTGACACCTTTAACAGTAGTGGTCACCAGACCATTCTTCACTGATCTATTTGCCATGAACTCAACCAGTTCCTTCCTAGCCAGTTTCCCATTCAACTGAATAAGTCATTCTAACCTTGAGCTTCCAGAGATTCTAGAAGCCTCATCATGCTTGGCTCCTCCAGGTCTTGCACTAGCCTGCCCTTCAGAATTTTTCTTTAGCTCAAATTAACATATCTATCCTGCTCATTCTCAGAGTTATCTTCTTCTTCTTCTTCTTCACTCTCTTCTTGTTCTAAAACCATTTTCGCTTGTTTGCCTTTAGAGGCAGATCTTGTTTTTTTTTTTTTTTTGCAGGGGAGGACTCAACAGGTATATCTTTTGAGGAATTTTTGGAAGAAATCCTAGTCTCCTTAGATTCAGCAATATGAGCCTTCTCAGTAGTTTGTTTCACTGGATGGACCTATTCCATTACCTCTTCCTCCTCCTCAGCCATAGTTTCTGAACTCTCACCAACCTTCCTTTTTCCTTTTTCCTTTTTCTATTCCTTTGTTCCTACTCTCTTCTAGTGCCCTCTTCATCTCAGCTTCACTCTCTCTTACCTTGCTTCTTGTTTTTCTAGCCCTAGGAGCACCCTTGGGTGAGGCAGTCTTGTATTTCTTAGTTGGTTTTACAGCAGTAGTAGTTTTAAGTGAAGAAGACTTGTGTTTCTTGGGATCATAGCTATCCCCCACCTTATTCATCAAGTCAGCCAAGGTTTCCTCCACTGATGAACTAGGTTTATCAGTATGTTTGCTTAAGTCTACCAAGCCTTCCGCAGCCTCCCCTGATTCACTTCCCCCTGAATGTGATACACCATCTCCCCCACTCCCACAAATAGAAAACACCTTCTTCCTCCTTTTATTTATTTGGTTTACAGACTTATTCCAAGATATATCCTTAACAGCCCTACCAAGACATACCTATTTTCTACTTTTTCAACTACATCCGCCGGAACAAAACAGGATCTTATCTCTGTTGGGGTTTCTTGATGCGTAGCATTTTTAGAAGACCCAGGTTTATCGCCCTCGCTGGTAGAGATGTATTGATCTAACTCAGAACTTGAATCAGTTACTTTTGCTTGATATTCTTTCTTTTGACATACTTTCAACCTTTCATTTAAAGCTTTTCTCAAAGGTTCAGTTGCAACAACTTTCTTGGCTATCATTTTTGTCTGACGAAATCTTGGTTTTGGGGATTCGATAGGAGGTGTAGAGAATGAGGTGGTGCTAGGTGACACTGGTGGTGGGATTCCTGGATTGTCTTGGGGATTAATCATTTTGAATGATGAAATTATGGAAGGCTTAAGAAAATTTTGGGTATTTTTGGGGGTTTGGAGACGAGAGGAGATGATCAGAGACTTGAGATATTAATAACGTTTATGATATGATTAGAGAGGCTTTTAAAGAGTAGTAATTATTGTTCCAAAAAAAAGCACTTTTTAGGTGTCAGTAGACGTCTTATCGTTTTAAAGTTCTGGTGTCCCTAGGAATTAATTAGAATTGCTAAGGTTTAGGAAACGAGTTCCGTTATTTTTGGAATTCTAATTTCAATGAAACTAGTTCAATTGGCTTCCAACGAATAGAATTTGGAGACGAATTGGAATTTCTAGGACTCTTTCTCATGATTGAAAATTAAATTTTTCTAATTGTTCAAAGTATAGAAACATACCTGACCTTTCTGATGAGTACATATTGATGAACCAGGTTCTTCATATAACACTTCTCTTGATTATGCCTCAAATGTCAGAATAGAAACTTTATGAGAGATTAGTAAATTATATAACCACATGTCACAAGAGAATACCTATTTAAAAGTATTAAGCTGAGTAAAAGTTAGTCTAATATTCACAGATATTAAGAACTACTAACCAAAAAAAATTCAGTTTTTCTTTTTCAAATTTTTTTTTCATTGTGCATTCTGAACATGACCTCTTAGGTGATCTTAATCATCCCTAATTCCAACCTTTTCCTCTCAAATTTTTCTCTACTTAGTGCGTTGGTGAAGATTTCAGCTATTTGTTTATCAGTGGCACAGAATTCTATGGAGATTAGCCCTTTTCTCATAGTTGTCCCTTAAGAAGTGGTGTCTAACATCTATTGCTTAGTCCTTTTATGATGAACGATGTTCTTTGTCATACTGATTGCACTAGTGTTATCACAAAATATAGGTGTGCATCCCACTTCAATTCCAAAATCAACCAATTTTTGTTTGATCCACAGCAACTGAGCACAACATGAGGCGGCAGCCACATACTCGGCTTTAGCAGTAGAGAGGGCCACTGGATTCTCCTTTTTGGTAGACTATGATACAAGACAAGATCCTAGGAAGTGTGCCATACCTGAAGTACTTTTCCTATCAACTATGTAACCTGCATAATCAGCATCAGAATATCCAATTAAGTCAAAACTGCTACTTTCGGTTACCACAAGCACAGATAGATTGTGCCTTTTAGGTATCTTAATATTCTTTTGACTGCGGTCAAGTGTGACTCCTTTGGATTTTCTTGGAAACGAGCATAAAGTCCTACACTAAAAACAATGTCAGGTATGCTGACAGTAAGATATAAAAATGAACCAATCATACCCCTGTACAACTTTTGATCAACTGATGAACGAGGTTCATCAGCATCTAACTTTGTAGCAGTATCAATAGGAGTCTATTTCTTTTGATTCTTCCATGTTAAACTTCTTGATTAGTTCATTTGTGTACTTCTGCTGATGAATTATGGTACCGTTTTGACTTTGTTTGATTTGCAAACCCAAGAAGAAATTGAGTTCTCCCATCATACTCATTTCAAATTCACTGCCCATTAAATTTGCAAAATCCTTGCTCCACCTCTCTGTAGTAGCCCAATAAATTATGTCATCGACATAAATTTGTACAACAAGAAGGTCTTTACCTTTTTCCCTAAGGAACAAGGTACTATCAATTAAACCTCTTTTGTACCCATGCTCTAGAAGAATTTTTGACAATCTTTCATACCAAGCTGTTGGAGCTTGCTTGAGAGCATAAAGAGCCTTATCCAGCTTGTATACATGGTCAGGACATTCTTTGCTTTCGAAACTAGGAGGTTGCTTCACAAATACTTCTTCTTTGAGATAGCCATTTAGGAAGGCACTTTTCACATCTGTTTGATGAAGAGTGAACTCCATATGTGCTGCAAAGGCTATAAGAAGTCTAATTGCTTCATGTATTGCAACTGGAGCAAAAGTCTCATCAGAATCGATGCCTTACTCTTGACAATAAACCTGAACCACCAACCTTGTCTTATTTCTTGTAACAGTTCCATCTTTATCCAGCTTGTTTCTAAAGACCCATTTTGTCCCAATGACTTACGTGTCCTTAGGCCTTGGAACCAAGTGTTAGACTTTGCTTCTTTCAAAATGGTTGAGTTCTTCTTGCATAGCATTGATCTATCCGCATCTTGTAGAGCTTCAATCACATTCTTAGATTCAATCAGGGACAAAAAGGCATCAAATGCACAGAGGTTCTTTAGTTGTGATCCAGTCTTGACTCCAGAAGTGGGATCATTGATTATATTCTTAATGGGGTGAAAACTCAGGTACCTATAAGATTTTTCAATCAACTGGCTCCTGCTGGATGTCTCATAATTTCTTGTTGTTGAGGAACAGGCTCAAGAACAGATTCCTTTTGTTCAGTACTTCTCACATTAGTTTGCCCTGTCTGATTGCTCATGGTAGAAGGAATTGTTCCATCACCTATTCCTTCCTTTGATTCCATCTTGACCTGAGCGGTGGCTTAAGTCAGTTGTCTCACCAGTCAAATGGCCTCATCTTCATGTTCCTGTCTCTCAGAAAGAGCGTTAGTTTCATCAAAAACAACATGTATACTTTCTTCTAAACATAGATTTCTTTTATTAAACACTTTATAAGCTTTGCTATGTGAAGAATATCTCAAGAACACTCCCTCAGCACTTCTGAGATCAAACATACCAAGGGAATATTTGCCATTGTTGTGCATATAGAACTTGTAACCAAAAGCCCTAGGATGGGATATATTTGGATTTCTCCCTTTAAGTAACTCATAGGTATTTTTCTCTAGAAGAGGTCTGGTCATGAATCTATTAATTACTTAGCAAGCAATGTTTATAGCCTCTGACCAAAAGCTATGAGGTAGTTTACTGGAAAGTAACATGGTCCTTGCCATATCCTCAATGATCATGTTCTTCCTTTCAACTACCCCATTTTGCTGAGGAGTCCTAGGGGCAGAGAAATTATGATCTATTCCATTTTCATCACAAAATTCAGCAAATTTTGCATTTTCAAATTCAGATCCATGATCAGACCTAATGGATGCAAGTTGATTTCCTAATTGTTTCTGGATATTTCTAACAAAAGATGTGAATATTTCAATGCTTCATCTTTAGAAGTTAGAAACAACACCCAGGTAAATCTATAATAATCATCAACAAGCACCAAAACATATCTTTTACCACCTCTGCTCATGGCTATCATTGGACCACATAGATCCATATGAACTAGTTCCAATGTCTTGGACGAGCTTACCATTTTATTGGGTTTGAAGATGACCTTACCTGCTTCCCCCTTGCACATGCCTCACAAACTTTGTCTTCCTTGAACTTGATATTAGGTAACCCTATCACCAAGTCCTTGGAAACTAATTTGTTTAATTTATATAGACTAGCATGGCCAAGTCTTTTGTGCCAAAGGAGGGGATTATTAATTAAAACACTCAGACAAGTAAGCTCATTTTCAGAAAGAGTCGACAAATCTACAATGTAAATATTGTTAACTCTTCTTCCCTGCAAAACAATCTTGTCAGTAGTAAGGCTAATCATAAAATAGTGTAAGGAAGTGAAAGCCACAAGATTACCTCTGTCACACACTTATCAGGCTATATTTCAAGCCATCTATCAAATGGACATTCTCAATGGAATGAGAGTCTATCTTTCCTACCTTTCCAACCCTAATGATCTCACGTTTCTTCCCATTTCCAAAGGAGACATTGCCTCCTTTTAGGTTCTATAGTGAAAGAAACTTGTCCTTGTTACCAGTCATATGTTTTGAGCAGCCATTATCCATGTACCAAATTTGGCTACTTCCTTTCACTTGGACCTGCAAAGCGAAATCAGGGGTAAGTCTTAGGAACCCAAACTAGTTTGGATCCCTTTCTATGAGCAAAAGGATGAGTTAAATTTTTCTTTGCCCAGCCAGACAGTTTGTGTTTTCCTTGAACAAAAATTTTGTTCCTTTGACTGGCCTTTTATTTTCCACTGCATTCATTTTTATAATGGCCAGTCTTACCACAATGTGTACAGATCTTGTTCTCAGGAAGAGTGAGATACTTGTTTTTGGGATCCCATTTTGGAGCTTGTGACCCAAACCCAAGTCCTCTCTTGTTGTTGTTGTGATGCTCTTGCAGCCAGGAGACTGCATCAGAAGCCTTGTTCCATTTACATGTTCTGTCTAGTTCATGCTTCACCTTTCCTAATTTTTCTTTAAGAACCTTGATTGATTCATTTTTCTTATACAACTCATCTTTCATTTTTCCTAAATTTTCTTCTAGTGTGAGAAATGATTGTGTTAGATAATACGCTTAACGCTAGAGGGGGGGTGAATAGCGTTATAATAAAATTTAGCGTAAACTTGCGGAAATTAAAATTTGCAGGAAATAATTAAGTGCGTTAAATAAACAAAAGGAAAGAATGCACCGATGTATTCTGGTTCACCACAACACGTGACTAGTCCAGTCCCCGAGAGACTCTCTCGAGATTTTCCACTAACTTGTCAAGCTTACGGGTGCTCAACAAACCTTTACAACTTAAGGACACACGCCTTAACACCTTTGCTCGGAGATACAACACTCAAAGACTTCAACCAAGGAAACACAAGTTCCTTACAACAAGAGAATCACAATTCTCTTACAAGTGTACAAAACACTCAAACAAAACACTCCTTAATGAGTAGATATGAGTAAAAGAAGTAAGCTCAAGATCACAACAACTATGGACAAGACTTTGGCTCTCAAAAGCTTTATGAAATGAATATAAAATGATAAACAATAGTATGCAAGCTTATAGCAATAGAATGATCAGTTGTTGTATGTTGTTGTGTTTAAAACACTGAAATGAAGCTGTATTTATAGTTGAAAAACTTGGCATTACCGTTGTCTAATTGTCAATTAAGAGTTGCTGATTTTACTGAGTGACAATCGATTGTCAAGAAGCCACAATCGATTGTTTGCCAATCGTTCCAGAAATCAATCCCAGATTTTACGCTTAACAATCGATTTTCCAAGATCAACAATCGATTATTGGTAACGTTCAAAAAATCATTTTCAGATTTTACGTAAAACAATCGATTATACCAAATCAATAATCGATTATTCAGCAACGTTCAAAAAATCCTTTCCAAATTTTAATTTCAACAATAGATTGTACAAAATCAACAATCGATTATTCAGCAACGTTCAAAAAATCTTTTCCAGATTTTAATATCAACAATCGATTGTACAAAATCAACAATCGATTACCTGACGGTATTTGAAAACTTTACGACAATGGTCAGCTTCACAATCGATTGTGCAATGTTAACAATCGATTATTTATCGGATTTTGAAAATCATTTTAGACACTGCCTCTTGCCAATCGATTGTTTTATACTCACAATCGATTATTTAATAATTTTGAAAAAGTCTGGAAGACACTTCCTCAACACAATCGATTGTCATAAGTTCACAATCAATTATTTTGTGACTTTGAAAAATCTGAAGGACACTGTCTCTTCACAATCGATTGTCATTAGCTTCACAATCGATTATTCTGAGTTTTGAAAAACTTTGATGGACACTGCCTCATCACAACGATTGTCATAAGGTTCACAATCGATTGTCATGCAGGTTTGAAAAACCTGATGCTCACTGCCTTAAGACAATCGATTGTCATTAGTTGACAACTGATTGTCATGCAGTCTTGGCTCAACATAATCGATTATCATAAGTACATAATCGATTATCTTAGTCCAGTTTTTAGAGTCATGTATAAAAATTATTTTGACTAATGAAAATATGCATGATTTAAAATCATTTAGCATTAAATTAAATGTGCATGATTTTGTAAAAATAGTTTTATGAGAGAAGCCATGTCATGAGTCAAGTTGTCAGATCAAGATCACAATTAAGAACGACTCATTTAAACTATAAAACTTTGTCTTGTGCTTGAATCTCGTTATCCACCAATTGTGCGCTTGTACTTGAACTTCGCATATATCAATTTGCGCTTGTTTGTCATTCATCAAAACCTACACATAAGAACACACGTCTTAGTATAAAGCCTTGAGAACGTGTTTCCAACAATTTCCCCCTTTTTGATAATGGCAAACTTTAAGCGGGATATGCAACTTAAACAATTTATAATGAAGATTCAAGAAAAGTAAAGATATCAATAAGTATGCGATTAGTTCCCCCTCAATATATGAATTCCCCCTCAATTTAAGCTTATAAATATTGAGAGTGCGTACCCGTTATCTTCCCCCTTTTGCCATTAGCAGAAATAATATAAGAAGATGCCAAAGATGTAAATAAAACTTGTTTATTTATTGGAAAGGAAACGTGATTACATAAAGAGAGTACAATAACTCAAGTAATAGCAGAACAATCGATTATTGATACGAGATAATCGATTATTAGTTGACAGAAACCGATTTTTCTGAAGAAGACTTGATTATTGCGCGTCATGCTTTATAATTCCTCCTACCTTTAGGGCGATACCTGCAAAAATTTGTTAGACGTCTCCGACGCTCAAGTTAGAAATCATGTAAAAAAAAAGATGCAATGCATGACTTAGATCAACGTGGAGTCAAGAATCCCGAGTTCACTACGGATTTGGAAGAAGGACTCTTTCTCTAAGGGCTTAGTAAAGATGTCGGCCAATTGGTCTTTGGTTTCAACAAATTCGATTTCGACATCGCCCTTGAGAACGTGATCTCTTATAAAATGATGTCTAATTTCAATGTGTTTTGTTCGCATGAAGAACGGGGTTCTTCGTCAAGCATATGGCACTAGTATTATCACATTTAAGAGGGATATGATCAAGACTTAGGCCATAGTCCAAGAGTTGTTGTTTCATCCAGAGGATTTGAGCGCAACAACTCCCCGCGGCTACATATTCAGCCTCGGTTGTGGACAACGCAACACTTACTTGTTTCTTGCTAAACCAAGAAACGAGAGAGCTACCGAGCAAATGGCAAGTGCCACTAGTGCTCTTGCGGTCCAATTTGCATCCAGCAAAATTGGAGTCGGAATAGCCAACGAGTTGGCATGAAGAACCTTTGGGGTACCATAGACCCACATTTGTAGTACCAACAAGGTACTTCAAAATCCGTTTTACCGCAGTAAGGTGAGACTCCTTCGGACACGATTGATAACGGGCGCATAAGCACACGCTAAACATGATGTCCGGACGACTAGCAGTAAGATAAAGAAGAGAGCCAATCATACCTCGATACTTCTTAGTGTCGACTTCCTTACCTTTCTCATCTTTGTCTAGATGATCGGATGTGCTCATGGGAGTCACCATTGCTTCTGCATTGTTCATTTCAAATCGTTTCAGCAATTCTTTGCAATATTTGGCTTGGCAAATGAACGTACCTTCTTTCATTTTCTTTACTTGTAATCCCAAAAAGAATGTTAACTCACCCATCATAGACATCTCAAATTCGCTTGTCATTAAATCGGAAAATTCCTTGCATAAGACATTGTTAGTAGCACCAAATATGATATCACCCACATATATTTGAACTAATAAAATATCATTGTTTTTATGCTTAAAAAAAAGGGTGGTGTCAACTTTCCCCCTAATGAAATCATTTTCCAATAGAAATTTACTCAATCTTTCATACCAAGCTCGGGGAGCTTGTTTTAAACCATAGAGAGCCTTTTTGAGTTTGAAGACATGATCGGGAGATTTAAAATCTTCAAAACCGGGGGGTTGTTCAACATAAACTTCTTCTTGTATAACACCATTTAGAAAAGCACTTTTCACATCCATTTGATATAAATTGAAATTCATAGAAGATGCAAAAGCGAGCAATAGACGAATAGCTTCTAATCTAGCTACGGGAGCATATGTTTCTTCATATTCAATACCCTCTTCTTGATTATAGCCTTTTGCTACAAGCCTAGCTTTGTTTCTAGTGATTACACCATTTTCATCTAGTTTGTTTCGAAAAACCCATTTCGTACCAATTATGGTATGATTTTCGGGTCTTGGCACCAAATCCCAAACGTCATTCCGTTTGAATTGGTTAAGCTCCTCTTGCATTGCCAAGGTCCAAAACTCATCCCCAATTGCTAAGAGATGGTTGTTGGTTCAATTTGAGAAACAAAAGCAGTATGACCTAAGGTGTTCTTAAGGGAGTTTCGAGTACTTACCTTTTCTCCGACGTCGCCAATTACCTGTTCGAGAGGGTGATCTTTGATTGTTCTCCACTTGTTAGGCATTTTAGTTTCTTTCTCCAATTGTGGCGCTTCCTCCATTTGTTGTTCCAAAATTTCGTCTTGATTTTCCTTAGGCGTTTCCTCTTGCATTTTGTCTTTCAAGCTATCTAAAATACCTGCAAGATCAAAACCGGAATCCTTTCTCGCCAAGCGAGCATTATTTTCGGAAAACACAACATGAGGGGATTCCTCCACAGTTTCGGTTCTTTTATTAAAAACCCTATATGCTTTGCTACGTGAAGAATAACCAATGAAAATTCCCTCATCGGACTTAGCATCAAATTTTCCCAATTGATCTTTTCCATTGTTATGAATAAAAACTTTACAACCGAATACTCTAAAATGGGAGATATTTGGTTTCCTTCCCTTGTAGAGTTCATAAGGGGTCTTCATGAGTATTGGCCATATGACTACTCTATTTAAGATGTAGCATGCGGTACTCATGACATCCGCCCAAAAATGTTTGGGAATCTTAGCCTCTTCGAGCATGGTTCTAGCCATCTCTTCGAGACACCTATTTTTCCTTTCCACCACCCCATTTTGTTGTGGTGTTCGTGGAGCGGAAAAGGTATGCTCGATGCCGAGTTCGTCACAAAAGTCCGCAAAGAGATTGTGATCGAACTCTCCCCCATGATCACTTCTAATTAAAGTGACGGTTGTTTCCTTTTCCTTTTGAACACGTTTAAGGAAATATTTAAAATTCTGAAAAGCATCACTTTTGTTGACAAGAAATAAAGTTCAAGTAAATCTAGAATAATCATCAACAATCACAAAAGCATTACGATTTCTTCCTAGACTTTCAATGCGAGATGGTCCAAATAAATCCATGTGAAGCAATTGCAATGGTCTAGTAGTTGAAACAATGTTTTTCGTTTTGAAAGATGCTTTTGTTTGCTTCCCTTTTTGACAAGAATCACAAATAGAGTCATTTTCAAATTTCAAATTGGGAAGGCCAATAACTAAGTTTTGTGAAATCAATTTGTTCAAAAGATGCATGTTTATATGAGCAACTCTACGATGCCATAGCCAAGTATCATCCTCTTTGCTCATAAGACAATCAACATATTCGGGTGAGGAATTAGCAAGATCAACCATATAAATATTATCCACTCTAAAACCACGAAGGATAATTTTAAAATTACTACGTCTAAACACTAAGCATTCATCCGAATCAAATAGGGCAAGATTTCCCTTGTCACATAATTGACTTATGCTCAAGAGATTATGCTTTAAACCTTTAACAAGTAATATATGCTTAATAGAAGAATTTTCATCCTTACCGACCGATCCGATGCCGATAATCTTTCCTTTATTGTTGTCACCAAGAATAACACTTCCTCCTTCTTTGTGTTCTAGTTGAAGGAATTTGGATTCGTCTCCCGTCATGTGCTTGGAGCATCCACTATCAAGGTACCATAGTACACTTGATCCCTTCAAACACACCTACAAAACAAATTAATGCGTTTTAGGTACCCATGCCATTTTGGGTCCTTGACGGTTAGGCATATTATAATGATGCGATTGAGTGATATGTCTATGTCGTGTAAAGCATGCAGGGGCAATATGACCAATGCGTCTACAATAATGACAAGTCACGTTGAGTTTATGCATCCTTCTAGGTTCATAGTAACTTGATGGACGAAAATGAATTACTCTATTTTCATTATGACTATTGCGCATTTCATGAGAACCATTTCTCCTACTATTACTTCTAAAATGAGCAGCATTTCTAGAGTAATGGTCATGTCTAGATGTTCTAAGAGGTTCAAAACTCCTTCTAGTGTTTGGCCTAGAATATGCATCATTTCTAGGATAGTCATTTCTAGGTGGTAAGTCATTTCTAGGTCTTCTAAAATGTTCAACATTTGGTCTAGCATGCATATTTGTTCTAGGATTGCTATTTCTACGATAAGCATTTGTTTTATTAATCCTAGGTTGAGCCTTAGGTGGTTGGTGTTTGGCTTCAACCTTTTCTTTAGGCTCATTCTTAAAGCCTATGCCATGCTTGGTTGACTTCAAATTAATAAGGACCTCATTCAAGTTTTTGTGAGAAGAATTAAACTTATCTAAGGTACCTTTAAGTCTATCTACCTCATTTTTGAGATGCATGCAAGAAGAGCAATTTTTAATAGAACTTTCGGGCTTGTCGGCGCTTCTTTTTCCGAAAAACTTGTTTTCCTCTTTCAGCTTCTCATTTTCTAAAACCAGTTTTTCTAACTCCTTTTCTTTCAAAGAAAGCTGTTTTTGAAAATCTTTTTCTTTTAGAGAAGCATTTTCTTTTATGCTCTTGACAGTTTTTGAAGCTTTAATAAATTCAGTATATAGCTCATCAAAAGTAGTTCGCATTTTTCAAGAGTAAAGAAGTTTTTAGAAGAGATTTGACATACCTCATCTTGCTTGTCTTCTTGCGCCATAAGACAAAGGTTTGCGGCTTCGTCTTCTTCTTCTTCGCTTGACTCATCTCCGGAGTCTCCTCCCCAAGAAATGTATGCACGTTGCTTCTTAAAAGGTTTCTTCTCCTTTTTAATGTTTGGGCAATTTGATTTGATGTGCCCGGTTTCACCGCATTCATAGCACTTTATTTGCTCGCCTTGCTTTTTGCCCTTTCGTTCATACTCCTTTCGCATGAACTTTTGAAATCTTTTGATAACGATTCCAAACTCGTTGTCTCCGTCCTCATCAACTTGAGGTTGGCTTGTGCTTGCCTTAAGCGCTATTCTTTGCCTCCTTTGATCATCAACAAGAGGGTTAAGTATTGTAGATTCATAAGTCTTAAGGTTACCTCTTAATGCGTCGATTGTGACATTTGAGACGCCTATGGATTCTTGAATTGCGTCGGCCTTTGATCGCCATGCCGGAGTGAGACTTCTAAGAATTTTTCGAATAAGTTCTCTATCCGTGAATGTCTTCTTGAGGGCATGTAGGTCATTTACGATTATTGAAAATCGTTCAAACATTTCATCCACCTTTTCACCTTCCTTCATGTGAAATAATTCATAAGCATGGGTTAGGAAATCAATTTTAGCTTCCCTTACCTGGTCCGTACCTTCGTACGTAATTTTCAGCTTGTCCCACATTTTTTTTGCCGTTGTGCAACATGATATTTTCCTGTAATCGTCACCATTTACAGCACAATATAATAAATTAATTGCTTTAGCATTATTTTGAACCTTTCGGATATCATCCGCGACATATTCTTCTTCGGACTTGGGAACCCATTCGTTTTCAACTTTTTTGGTTGGAATTTGATTTCCCTTTGTTATCACCTTCCAGAGATGAAAATTGTTTGCTTGAACGAAGATTTTCATCCTCTCCTTCCAGTACGTATAGTTTGTACCGTTGAATAGTGGTGGTCGGGTGGAGCACTGTCCTTCCTCTATTCCTGCAAAAGAATCACGAGTAGAAGCCATGGAAGTTTCTCTCAAACTGTTAAGTCTTCAGAGAGTTACGCTCTGATACCAATTGTTAGATAATACGCTTAACGCTAGAGGGGGGGTGAATAGCGTTATAATAAAATTTAGCGTAAACTTGCGGAAATTAAAATTTGCAGGAAATAATTAAGTGCGTTAAATAAACAAAAAAAAGGAAAGAACGCACCGATGTATTCTGGTTCACCACAACACGTGGCTAGTCCTGTCCCCGAGAGACTCTCTCGAGATTTTCCACTAACTTGTCAAGCTTACGGGTGCTCAACAAACCTTTACAACTTAAGGACACACGCCTTAACACCTTTGCTCGGAGATACAACACTCCAAGACTTCAACCAAGGAAACACAAGTTCCTTACAACAAGAGAATCACAATTCTCTTACAAGTGTACAAAACACTAAACACTCAAACAAAACACTCCTTAATGAGTAGATATGAGTAAAAGAAGTAAGCTCAAGATCACAACAACTATGGACAAGACTTTGGCTCTCAAAAGCTTTATGAAATGAATATAAAATGATAAACAATAGTATGCAAGATTATAGCAATAGAATGATCAGTTGTTGTGTGTTGTTGTGTTTAAAACACTGAAATGAAGCTGTATTTATAGTTGAAAAACTTGGCATTACCGTTGTCTAATTGTCAATTAAGAGTTGCTGATTTTACTGAGTGACAATCGATTGTCAAGAAACCACAATCGATTGTTTGCCAATCGTTCCAGAAATCAATCCCAGATTTTACGCTTAACAATCGATTGTCCAAGATCAACAATCGATTATTGGTAACGTTCAAAAAATCATTTCCAGATTATACGTAAAACAATCGATTATACCAAATCAATAATCGATTATTCAGCAACGTTCAAAAAATCCTTTCCAGATTTTAATTTCAACAATCGATTGTACAAAATCAACAATCGATTATTCAGCAACGTTCAAAATATCTTTTCTAGATTTTAATATCAACAATCGATTGTACAAAATCAACAATCGATTACCTGACGGTATTTGAAAACTTTACGACAACGGTCAGCTTCACAATCGATTGTGCAATGTTAACAATCGATTATTTATCGGATTTTGAAAATCATTTTAGACACTGCCTCTTGCCAATCGATTGTTTTATACTCACAATCGATTATCTAATAATTTTGAAAAAGTCTGGAAGACACTGCCTCAACACAATCGATTGTCATAAGTTCACAATCGATTATTTTGTGACTTTGAAAAATCTGAAGGACACTGTCTCTTCACAATCGATTGTCATTAGCTTCACAATCGATTATTCTGAGTTTTGAAAAACTTTGATGGACACTGCCTCATCACAATCGATTGTCATAAGGTTCACAATCGATTGTCATGCAGGTTTGAAAAACCTGATGCTCACTGCCTTAACACAATCGATTGTCATTAGTTCACAATCGATTGTCATGGAGTCTTGGCTCAACATAATCGATTATCATAAGTACATAATCGATTATCTTAGTCCAGTTTTTTGAGGCATGTATAAAAATCATTTTGACTAATGAAAATATGCATGATTTAAAATCATTTAGCATTAAATTAAATGTGCATGATTTTGTAAAATAGTTTTACGAGAGAAGCCATGTCATGAGTCAAGTTGTCGGATCAAGATCACAATTAAGAACGACTCATTTAAGCTATAGAACTTTGTCTTGTGCTTGAATCTCGTTATCCACCAATTGTGCGCTTGTACTTGAACTTCGCATATATCAATTTGCGCTTGTTTGTCATTCATCAAAACCTACACATAAGAACACACGTTTTAGTATAAAGCCTTGAGAATGTGTTTTAAACAGATTGATCAGCTTTTTTTCTTTCCCGTCCCTATCTTTTGTTTTAAGTTTTCAGACTTGAGTTCTAGGACACTGTTTTCGAGTTGAAGAACTTGGTTCTTCAACTGACTATTTAAGTTATTACTCTCATCAGCCCTAGATTCTAGCCTTTTGCATTTGTCTTCTAGTATTGCAAATCCCTAGATAGAACATCTTTCTCACTGTTTATTATTTCAGACTCATCTATGAAGTCCATCAAGAGCTCAGCCAATTTTTCTTTAGACATGAATTTAATCTTTCTTTAAGATGTAGAATACTTACCTCTTGTTCATCTTTTAGTTCTCCGATGGCCATAAGGACTTGCTCATCTCCAACTTCATTTTCTGAGTCTTCACCTGACGTATCTCCCCATGCAGCAACCATGGCTGTAGTAGTACCTTTGCTTCTCCTTGGTTGAACCTGTTCCTTCTTTCTACTTCTTGTTTTTGCCCTTTCTTTCTTCCACTCAATCTCCCATCGAGGGGAGTTCTTGATCATGTGATCTGTCTTTCCACATCTAAAGCAACCATCGTTTGTCGGCTTCTCAGGAGCCCTAGGTTTGTTGAATGTTGATCCTCTTGAAGAGTTGTTGCCTCTCATAAGATATTTCTTTTGAAGTCTCTGGTTATCATTTCCATTTCATCATCTTCAAGATCTGATCCTTCTGTGATTCCGAGAGCCAGACTTCTTTCTCTCTTTGGACCATCCATCTTCATAGTTTGCCTTCTCAATTCATAAGTAGTCAAGTTTCGAATCAGTTCATCCAATTTCAGAGTAGCAATATTTTTTGATTCCTGAATGGCAGTGATTTTGCTTTCCCAGGAGATTGGCAAATCTCTAGTTAGAATATTCTCTACCTTGTCTTCTTGTAGAATAACCCTTCCAAGAGACTCAAGTTCATTTGCCAGCGTAGTGAACCTAGTATACATCTCTTGGATAGTTTCACCATCCACAATAGTAAAATTCTCATATTAATAATATAGTAGAGTTCCTCTTGACCTCTTCACCTGAGATGTTCCTTCATGAGCCACTTGCAAAGTGTCCCAAATCTCCTTGGCAGTTGTACAACCTTGAATCCTAATGTACTCATCAGTGCCAAGTCCACACACTAGCACTTTCTTAGCTTTAGCATTTTTCTCCCACTTCCTTAGGTCTTCCGCAGTAGAATCAGCTCTAGTTTTTGGAACATCCATTCCTTCAGCATTCTTCTTGGTTGTAGCAGGAGCACCATCAGTAATGATGTCCCAAAGTTCATAATATTCACCCATGATGTGGTCTCTCATTTTGTTTTTCCACCAAGAATAGTAGAGCCCATTGAAGAATGGAGGCCTTGCAGTAGACTATCCTTCCCAGTTCCCAGGTGGTGCACTCATGTTGATCTTTTTCCTAAGGTGTTTACCTCTTCAAGGATAACCTGCTCTGATACCAATTGATGTTAATAAACGTCAATACCACACAAGAGGGGGGGTGATTTGTGTGGTACCGAATTTTCGCGTTAGAAGGACCTGGTTCTTCTAAGTGTTCTAGCTACAGCAGTTTGCATAATAATAAAAACTGAAAGAAAAGTGTACACATATTGTTACGTGAAAAACACCTGGCTCAAAAGGTGAAAAAAAACCACGACCTACTATTCTGCAGGATTTTTCCAAACTCCACTAAAAATTAATGAGCCAAAACAGCATTTAGAAAGACTCTTTGTAAGCCTAAGGATTAAACTCTAATTCAGTGTAGCACACAACCTCAGCTGCTGCGACACTATCAAGTTAACTCTAACTTGATGACACAAGGTACCTAATACGATTGCTTCTAGAAAAGCTGAAAGTACAATATAAAAACCTACTACAATTGAACTAGAAATAAACACTCAGATCGAACTGGTTCTTCTCTAGGTTCATGTAGATGTAGGCGTACACACTTGTAACTTGCATATATTGCTTGCAAATCAGACTCGCTCTTTTTGCTCTCAAATATGCTTTGCTTCTGCTTGTGTGTGTTACCTGTAAAAGAGAACTAACGCAATTATATATTGAGTTAGTAGTTAGAATTTCATAAGACTCCACGTCTCATTCGTACACAATTCGAGTCCTTACCTATTGCAAACTCCTACTCTTATCATAATCTTAGGATTAAGTTCTCTTCATATAAGGAGACTTTCCTCCTTATCCCAAATGCAACCTTTTCGATTATGTTCAGAAGATATTGATGCGTGATCTTTAGTGCATTATCTTCCTCAGGTACTTTGCATGTGCACTGGTTGATTCAGATTGTGTAGTACAAGATGGACCAGGTCCTTCCATCAGTTCATTTGTCAATCTGCAAAACTCAACTGAAACTTGGGCCAACATGCCCTCCATGCGGTCCGTTCCAGGCATTTGATTAGCTTCCTTGAGGTAGATGTCCCTTAGCCGGATGTAACACCCACTTCGAGTCTCCCGCACTAGAGCCTATAGCCCGATTTAAGACTTTAAAATTGTGCTCCTCGATTTTGACCGCATACAATATAATTGGCGTTGAGAAGACGTACTAAACATACGTACATGGCGTACATACAAACAGACAATATATGTCATTGTATGTATCATTTATGTCATATGTATATCACTATATGTACAACGATACATAGGACATACCGTAACACACAGACGATATACACCAAACACAAACCAAAAATACATCAAACGTGCACCAATCATAGGTGAGATATAACATACGGTCATCCCTTTTCACCTTCAAATCACCACCGTAAAAACTGTCATGGCCACCATTACAGACCACCATAAGCAGTACTTATTCCACTATGACAATACAAAAGCAATTCCCCTTGAATATTTCAAATGAAGAGCCAACAGAAAAATGTTTTATAATTTATTATATCCTCTTCCTCTTCTTTTTTTTCTTTTCTTATTAACAAAGCGTTAACCCGTTAACCCATACCTTATATATTAACAGAAAAAAGTAAATACATAATGAAGCCGCCTTTGATAGTGCATTATACAAATTAGGGATGAAAAACAGGCAGGGCGGGCGGGCGGATATGGTTTGGATCGAAAATATATAATAAAAAATAAATCAATTATTCGACCCAATCTATATATTTATTATGAAGAAAAAATAGACTAACCGACGGATAATGCATATGATCATTTTTGGTAGAATTCTTGGTCTCTCTAACTTTAGAAACCCCCAATTTGAGACTTTAAAAATGTAAAAACTAGACCCATTGGTTATCAATTTTTTAAATGGATAACATTCATATTTGACTCATTTTTAAAAAGTTGATATACAACCTATTTTTTAATACATAATATAGGTGGTTAACTGATTCTTTTATACTATATTGCCACACTTAGTACAAATATTGACTGTAACAGTCATGTTACGTAGTTAAGTATTACCTATGTGAAGAAAATTCAGATATTACCACAAATTGGGGTCTATTACGCTTTTGTTTATACTAAAGATTTTCTGAAAATATTATGGGATAGACAAGAGGGGTTGCTCTGGTGGTAAGTAACCCCCACTTCCAACTGAGAGGTTGTGAGTTCGGGTCTCCCCAAGAGCAAGATAGGAAGTTCTCGGAGGGAAGGATGCCGGGGGTCTATTTGGAAACAGCCTCTCTATCCAAAGGTATAGGTAAGGTCTGCGTACACACTGCCCTCCCCAGACCCCCCTAAGTAGGATTATACTGGGTTGTTGTTGTTGCATTATGTGATATACCAAGCTTACTTGACTTGGAATCTCAATTAACTACATTGCAATACTAAAACTATGACAAATTCATTACTTTGATAAGCACATACAATAAAAGAACCCCTCTTGGTCTCCTTTAGTAGGTTTCTGGAAGCAGTCAACACTCAGATTGAAAAGCAACAATTATATCAAACAAAGAATAACAAAACAAGAGGAAAATAATGTGTTTTCCTGTAACATGAGTAAAAGTTTCTATGAAAACTTTATAATATATATATATATATATATATATATATATATATATATAGATATATCTAAGCTATACTCTTTATTCCACGGATATCAGAACGAAAGAGTTAGGAATAGGAAATGAAAACTTTCTAAAACGAAGGTTAAATAAGTAGCTTCATAAATTAAGTTTTAATAGTTGTAATGTGCTTCATTAGCATTGCAATAATATCAGGAGATACTTCAGCGCCTGCTTTCTTCAGACGTTGAATTTTTTCGTTAGTTTCTATTTCAAGTCTCTTTTCGGTCGAGTCTGAGCTTCCACTGGTCTGCATATTAATCACAGGAAAAGTAATCAAATACTAATATTCCCTTTAACTAAAAATTAATAAAATTTTGCTTATCTCACTTAACTTGGTTGAATTCATTATGGATTAAATAAATCCAAGTTAATATATTCACAAACACTATGCAACTACTATACTCGAATCTGTGGGACAAGAGGGATTGATCTGATGGTAAGCAACCCCCACTTTCAACCGAGAAGTTGTGAGTTCGAGTCTCCCCAAGAGCAAGGTGGGAAGTTCTTGGAGAGAAGGATGCTTGGGGTTTATTTGGAAACAACCTCTCTACCCCAGGGTAGAGGTAAGGTCTGCATACACACTACCCTCCCTAGACCCCACTAAGTGGGATTATACTGGGTTGTTGTTTTTGTATACTCGAATCTGAATTGCTTTCGTTTAACTATATAATAATATAGAGTTTCTATTAGTACTTTATATTCGTTATGATTCTGATAATTGATTTAGAACTAAATCAGCTTATTCAATCTAGCAGAAAAGATAATTCAGAAAAGAAAAACCTCAGATAATGTCCTTTTGTACTCAGATTCCAAATGCGAACGATAATTTGCCACTTCCATCTCAGCTTCTTCTTTTGCTTGCCGCAACCTTGTCATTTTAACTGTCAATTTTCAGATGTATAAGAACCGGGGACACATTAGTTTATGTTCAGATGTTGGATATGTGTTAAAAACAAAATAAGTTAAATAGTACAACTTGTAATGTTCTATTATTCCCGGTAATAAGTTTCGGTAAAAGTTCAAGCTCGAACTTATATGAGAATACTTAAAATTTTCATGGAGAAGAAGAAGTTTTCCAAGTAATAATACACTGAAAATTTACCATTTCTTGCAGCAGAAACTATTTGTTGGGCTTCCTGTTCAGCAGTGAGTAGCATTTGAATGCCTCCTTGTCCTCTCATTGAATCCATTGACAGCTACTAAATGAAATACAACAAGGGGCAACAATAGAAACAGAACCCATTTTTAATTTGAGAAAAGAAAGATATATATTATTCAAATTTCATGCTAAGCTTTTGATATATACGTTCTAGTACTAATTCAACGAAAGAGGATTTTGATATTCAATAAAATCAAACAAAGATTCCCACCATTTCACTCGTTACGAACGTGTAAAAGTATTTAAACTGTCGAATCTTGTTATAAGATAAGTACAGGTAAATTTAGAATTAATTTATTACCTGGAAAAAACTTGTAATTACCTTAATTTTAGTATCATTGTATATAACTTAAATTATTTGAAATAAGAGTAGTTTTTTTTGTTAATGGAAAGTGATAATTATAAGCGATGAAAAAGCAAAAAATGGTAGTGCGTGTTATAAATCTCCTATTTAAGGTGAATGTCTATAATTAAAGAGATTTTAGAGTTCTATTCTTGGTAGTTAAATCATCCCCTCCCTATAAATAAAGGGGTCTTCTACCATTGTAAACCACTCCTAACATTCTCTAAGTATCAATAAGAAGAACTCTCTCTACTCTTCTCTCTATTACTCTTGTTATTGCATTATTGTTCTTGTCTTTAATATTATTTCATAACACGTTATCAGCACGAGTCTCTAACCAATTGAAATTTTCGATTGTCTTAACTTTTGTCTGTGTAGGGTTTTGCTTCAAAGAAAGGATGAAGAAAGAAAAAAAAAAGGAGGGGGAGAAACGAAAAACAAAAAAAAAGGAAGGAAACAGAAACGGAAGACAAAAGAGAAAAGAAACGAAAACAAAGAAAAAAGAAGGAAACAGAATCGGAAGAGAGAAAAGGAAGAAAACATTGAAAATATAACTGGTATACCTTAAAGGTAAGTAATTTACTTTTCCCTTTCAAATTCTTGGAATTCTATAATTTGATTTTATATACAAACATAGACAACAAAGTTTGATTATAACTCTAACGGAGTTTGTAAGACGTTGTAACCACATGAAGTGGTAAAATCTCTATGTCCTGCCATGATTAAATTCATGTATGATTGTGGGCAAAGAATTGAAAATCCGTCCCATTGAATTTGCTCCATTCCCTTTAGAGAATGTGGAAGCAGTATATGGTAAGTCTGAAAGAAGACAAAATTATTACCATGAAGGTATCAATGAATATGGACGTGGCAAAGAATTCCGTCCAATTGAATTTGCTCCATTCCCTTTAGAGAACGTGGTAGCAGCATGTGGTAAGTCTGAAAGAAGACAAAATTATTACCATGGACGTGGCAATAGACGAAATTATAATCGTCATTATTGTGATGATGAGAATAATAAAGATTCTCAAAATAATCATTCACTTTATGAAAGTAAAAATTTGACATGAGATTGTGTATAGCACACGATTATGATCCATTCCCTGAAGTGAATGTGATAATTGTAATAGAGCCCGTAAGTATGAACACGCTCTTGATGTAATTGTGTCTTATGACTGACACTATGAAAAGAAAGTTCGTTGCCCTTGAAATTTCGGGCAAGAACTATATGACATGGGTGTTGGATGCTGAAATCCACTTAGATGCTATGGGTCTTGGAGACGCCATTAAAGACAGAAATAA
Source organism: Nicotiana benthamiana (assembly GCA_034376525.1). Taxonomy (NCBI): domain Eukaryota; kingdom Viridiplantae; phylum Streptophyta; class Magnoliopsida; order Solanales; family Solanaceae; genus Nicotiana; species Nicotiana benthamiana. Next base: position 102,503,518 of record CM067328.1, on the reverse strand, counting down.
TGCATCCACCCAAGACTGTGCTAAGGCCTTGATTTTCTTGCGCCATCACCTTGATGAAGGTTTGAAGATTGAATATCTCACCGTCAAAGATCCACCTATCTTGTGGAATGGCTTAAAGAAGAGATCTGACAACCTGAAGTTGGTCACTCTGCCACAAGCACGATACGATAAGAATCCAAAAGAAAATAGTTTATAAACTATATATTATCGTTGTGGTGGAAACGGGCACTGGTCAAAGGCTTGCCGTATACCATGACATTTGGTTGACCTTTATCAAGCATCTCGAAAGAGTAAACGCCCTGAAACGAATTTTGTCTCTGACGACAACTTTGACATCACCCACTTGGATGTGGCAGACTTCTTTGAGCAACCCGAGGGGAAGATAGACCACCTAATCGGTGATGGATCAGTGATGAAAGAAGATGGAGCTATTTGATTTTATTTTACTTGTTTGTATTAGTGAATGAATAAACTAATAGACATTAGTATTAGCTCGTATTAGTTAGTTCATGATATAATGTTAGTATTAGTTCTTTAGAATGTATCAATATGCTCAAATATCAATAATATTTTTACTTTCCAGTAGAGGTAATCGACTAACCTGAAAAACTAGTCGATTATCTCATATTTTGCATAAAACTGCAAAACAATCGATTGTCAATGATCAACAATCGATTGTCTTTAAAACAGTGTGATCTGGAATTTTTCAAAAACAGTCAACAATCGATTGTCTTTAAAACAGTGATCTGGAATTTTTCAAAAACAGTCAACAATCGATTGTCTATGTTTAACAATCGATTGTCTTTAAAACAGTAATCTGGAATTTTTCAAAAACAGTCAACAATCGATTGTCTATGTTTAACAATCGATTGTCTTTAAAAATTGTGTGATCTGGAATTTTTCAAAAATAACCAACAATCGATTGTCTATGTCTAACAATCGATTGTCTTTATACAGTGAGGTCTGGAATTTTTCAAAAATAACCAACAATCGATTGTCTATGTTTAACAATCGATTGTCAATGTTCAACAATCGATTGTGTGTGTTTAACAATCGATTGTTTTATGAAAATGCTTAAACTGAAATTTTCAAGCTGCATAGTAATCCATATAATCGACTATCTGATTTAGTTTGTCAACTGACCGCAGCAGATTTTGAAAATATTATTTAAATATGACACAAACGGATTGAAGTTGTTTATTCTCATGTTCGTATATTTTCTTTTATATGTCAAACCATGGGAAGTAAATTGATTGAAGACTCCGGAAGAGCAACTGTAACTCTGCCCAAAGGCACGACGTTTATCTTAGAGAATGCAATATTCTCCTCCAAGTCTAAGAAGAACTTGTTGAGTTTTAATGATATCAATCGCAATGTTCTCCTCCAAGTCTAAAAGGAACTTGTTGAGTTTTAAAGATATCATATTGAGACAATAGATGAGAATAATCTTGAATTCTTCATGAAAACGAGGCTGCCCATTTCGGTTTGGGTTCACGCCATTTTGCATGCAGCAATGCTAGTTCGTCGGCTGCCCACTTTGGTTTGAGGTCACGCCATTTTGCATGCAGCAATACTAGTTCGTCGGCTGCCCACTTCGGTTTAGGGACACGCCATTTTGCATACAGCAATGCTAGTTCGTCTCTGACTGACGAATTGACACAAATATTCCCCGTTGCAATTGGTTTTGGGTCATGGACCCAATATATCCCAATTAAGAATCTTTGGATGCGCAGTATATGTGCCTGTAGCACCGCCATCCCGCACCAAAATGGGTCTGCAAAGAAGGTTAGGAATATATGTTGAGGTTGAATCGCCCTCCATTATTCGCTACCTCGAAACATTGACAGGAGATTTGTTCACTGCACGATTTGCAGACTGTCAATTTGATGAGACACTTTTCCCAAAATTAGGGGGAGAAGTTGGTGAAACCAAACGGGAAATTTTGTGGAAAAATGCATCATTATCTCATCTTGATCCACATACCTCTATTTGTGAAAGAGGCACAAAAGATTATCCATTTGCAAAGAATAGCAAATCAAATGCCTGACGCATTTATAGATTTGAAAAGGATAACAAAATCACATATCCCCGAAGTGAATGTGACAACATCTGATTCACGAATACATATTCATTATTAGAAGAATATGAACATGAAATTGGTATTAAATATACCACACTCACCCCTAGAAGGAGGTTTGAGATGATACCACACTCACCTAGAAGGAGGTTTGAGATGATATACGGCATGAATGATCGTTGGTCACGTACCTATTGTACGCCAAAGTATTTTGGAAATATGACTATTAAAGGACAACGATAATGCAAGAAACATATCTTGCATATAAGTTTGACATGACCATAATGGTATAACTTTCTCTTTAAGAAAGATATTCACCACATGGATGTTGATGAATCTGTGGTAGTACAAAATTAATTGAGAGCTCTAGAAGAGCCAATTATTACTATGTTGGAGAAACACAATTGAGTATTGTGCTGTAGTAAGTCTCAAAGAAACTTATTCAGTTTCCAAAGTACACGCGAAAGCGATTGATTACATTGAGACTATAAATAAAGGAAGGCTTTGATATCTCCTATTACTACAACTTGTGGCGGGGTAATTTGCATATGAAAAGCTACCCGCTTTGTTCTCCAGTTTGTACTACACAAACGAAAGAATGTCACAATAAAGTGGATATCTATTGGCATAAAACCCATGTCATAATAAACCTGAAGTTTATTGATAAGTGCACATGTCATGGTGTAAATTTGAAGTTTACCAATATTGATATTTTATTCAGTTGGCATTCGTGTTAGCCATCTCATTTTAAGTATGATGTGCAAATTCACACAGGTGAATATTAATGAACTAGAAAGTTTTTTACGAATTCTCTTGTATCACTTGTTCTCATTAATGAACTGACCAACTAAAGAGTTCGGGTTGAAGCCCATAAATTCTGGAAATATCAAAGGTGAAGATGGGCCCATTCACCTGCCATGTATACCACATATGATGCATCTATGATATGGTTACATGCGCAATTGTTATTAACCCGCAGCCTGGCCGGTGCTTGCGAGGTAAATTGCTCAGTAATCTAACTTCGAGCATAATTTCCAGATTTTCTACTCAAGATAGTTCATCTTGATAAGTTGGTTTATATCAAAGTTGGTTTAGCAAGATAATTATTGAGTGCTTCCACTTAATAGCTAAACTATTTCTTATGAGAACAAAGTTATATATATCAGTTTGATATACGTTGTATACGAGAGTATATTATATTCTCCCCTCACAAGTGGTTCAGGGTCAGGAACCAAATAATTTCATCTTATTATTAATGTGCCGTGTATATTGACATGATAATGCACAAAGATGATTTCCCAAAGTTGAGGAAACAAGTTAGCTTTTCTAACATGAGGGGGAGACATGATAAACACTTGAGAAAAGGTTACATGGGATGAATTATCATTTGTATATGTATATCCCCGAATATCATGATATGAACCTGAAGTTACGCATTTGCTGACCCAAAGAAAAAAACTAAATGGAAGAGATACAATTCAAGAAGAATTGATTCCATATGAAAGACATTTAGTTTTGAACCTATAGTTCAAATGCTTGAAAGAAAGGTATGTATAGTCAGTTTTCGATATCTTATTTGTCTAGCATGACATGGAAAACTTGATATGCATCTAAAGTCTATTATATGGCTTATATGACTTAACTTGAAAGATTTAAGTTGCTTGAAGCATATGCAATTCTTGGTCATGAAGTACCACATCCTTAGTACAATTTGTGTACATATGTATCTTGCTATAACTATAAGCATGATGGTATCGAGAATACATATATGAAGATATTGAAGAGTCATTCCACGACACTATATGAAGATGTTCATATCTATCACGAATGATGACTTCAAGGTGCGGAATATTTATTCAAGTCAATATGGTTGATTTGTCAAACGTCTACCAAAGATCGTTTTGAAGATGATGCACAAGATTGGAATGCAAATCCTCAAGGATATAAATTGATGCTCTTATTAGGGGGAGTTAATGCGCGTTGCACTCTTTTTCCCTTACAAGGTTTTGTCCCAATTGGGTTTTCCTTGCGAGGTTTTTAACGAGGCAACCAATAGGCGCATATTCAAACATGTGTACTCTTTTTCCTTTCTTTAATTTTTCCCATTGGGTTTTGGTTTTAAAGTTTTAACAAGGCACATTGTTGAATAGACATTCAAGGGGGAGTGTTATGAAATCTCCTATTTAAGGTGAATGTCTATAATTAGAGAGATTCTAGAGTTCTATTCTTGGTAGCTAAATCATCCCCCTCCTTATAAATAAAGGGGTCTTCTACCATTGTAAACCACTCCTAACATTCTCTAAGTATCAATAAGAAGAACTCTCTCTACTCTTCTCTCTATTACTCTTGTTATTGCATTATTGTTCTTGTCTTTAATATTATTTCGTGCGAAATTTATTTGGTTTTCACTATATCTGTAAAACTCGGTTTGAGGGCTTGCATAACACATTCTTATGGGGATTCTTTATTTAATTTTAATTTTTTTATTTTAAATATACCGAGTAGGATAGTACTAAATTTTGTTCTTATTCATTTTCTTATTAGGTCATTTATGATAATGTCCACCAGATAAAAAATGGGAACTCAGTTTTGCCAATGGAATAAATCAACATATTAACCAGAAACAATTTCCTAATTCCCTTCTCCTCTTTATTTCTTTTTGCCATTAATACCTCCAAGGAAAAAGATCTGAAAATGTTAATCGTATTATAGCAGTACGTGAAATTGAACAAACTTTAAAATCTTATGCAGCTACACTTTACCGATAAACACATTACTAGAAATCTGCTTCCCGTTGACTTCTTGTCAGAACGCCATCGGAAGTCTGAGATTTCAACAAAAATTTGTCGGAAACAATTTCCGACGAGCACAATTCCCTTCCATTAAATATTTTGTGAAAAATACACGTTTTTTAGTAATTATACATTGAAGCAATTAATTGTTTACATATGAAATAGTAGTCTGTTTCTCAATTAAAAAAAATGAAATATGTACCTGAAGCAGTTTGTGATAGAATTTGATACGAAGAGAGTTTCCTTTTTTGAGTAGGAAAGATTGGAGTTGGATAAGAGAAGAAGGACTAATTGGGTGAGAAAACATGGGTACGATTTTAAGTAAGCAACCCGTAGCTATAGGGTTCTTACTAATCCTTTGTCCTGGTTAATAGGATGGTTGTTACAACGTATGAATGAACTCGGTCAACAACCAATCGGTGAATTATCGGGTGTATATTTAAATTTACATATTATCGTTTAGGATAAATGCTTACCCACATCCAGGCATGGTCATCGATTCGAGCAAGCATGAGCCAAAGACCAAGTAACACTACTAAAAAACTGGTAAAATTCGTTCACAGAAATCAGTCGGAAAACTGGAAAAAATCGATCGACTTTTGACCAACTTGAATCTGTTGTCGGTAAGAAATACCGATCGAAGTCAGATGCAATTTCCGACCGATTTCGGTCGGTAAATTAATTTTCACAAACGACCACAAATATATCTGCCGAAATATTCGATGAAGTCGGTCAGTATTTTTAATTATCCAATTATAAAATGCATTGTCTGATACTAGAACTAAAAGGAAACTATTGGTATATTACTGTAAGACTTTCTTTTAATTTATTTGTGCTCTTTAATTGCAATTTCGCGCGAAAATAACCGACCGATTTCGGTTGGTTTTTTTTTAAAATATAAAATTACCAACCGAAGTCAACCAATTTTTTAAAATCACTTACTGAAATAACCTATTGATTTCGGTTGGTTTTTTTACTATTAATTTTAATTTATTTTATATGAAAAACCTAGCGATTTCGGTTGGTTTCTTAAAAAGTAAATTTCGAGGGATGCTAAATTAGTTTCTTGCATTTTTGTGCCAAGAAAAACAGACCGAAGTCGGTCGGCTTTGTAAAATCAAAAATAAAAAATACAATATTTTGAAAATCCAACAGACTTTGGTTTATATTCGATCGATTGTTGACCGACAGAAAAGTGAAGGTTTTGACCGAATTTCTAGTAGTGATATCCTATTTGTGTATGTATATATACATATATGTACATAATATTTAATTGATTTAATACCCTTAATTGTAATATTCAATACTTCATTAATTTTATATTTATACACACGCACACACACATAATCTTGAATGCTTTATTCTCGATCACCTTATTAGTACTTTGCTCAGATACATCATCAATGGATTAATTGAAAATTCACATATAATCGATTAAATCTTACTATAACATATTTAAACATGTAGTGCTATATTAATGCCATGACGCAATTCCCCCTCCTCCCGGTTGGAGTATCGTGATGGCACCTAGTCTTAGGGACTAGGTAAGCCTAATATTAACTTAAACAACCACGTTATTTAAATAACATCTAACAATTTGAAATATAAATCTCTTAAAATTTACAATTTTCAAAACTGGTAGTACAATTCATAAGCTCTACAGAGTTTGCTGCAACTTCTAAGTACAATAGTTCGGAAATAAGTAAAATGGTGTGAATATAAAATATGAAGGTGACTCTAAAGCCTGCGAACGCAGCAATAGGTTTACCTTGAGTCTCCTTAGCAAGAATCTGCACAACTAAATAACTGGATCTGTACAAAACAATATACAGAAGTGTAGTATGAGCACATCAGAGTGCTGCGAAGTAATTATCAAGACTAACTCGGAGAAGTAGTGACAAGGAACAGTCGAGATACTCACTGGTCTAATAAACTAAACAAGTATAAGTATAGGAACAACAGAATGTGATATCTACATAAAGACTATGCAATATAGCTAACAATGCAGTAATTGCAAAAAAAAAAGTAAACAACAACTATTAGTGGAATACCACAAAATGGCACAGAAGACTGAATGGAACACAACCTAAATTCGAATATATATACAGCAAGGAAAAATAATAACTCAGCAACTATAACCGCTTTTACACCAGGTTTTAATCAACAAACTCCACGAGGTACCGAATCTCGAACGAATCATAACTCACTGGTCTCAATACCTGAAGCCTAACACTTGGAATCATATGCCCTCATAACCCCTCATAACCGCATTGACGACTCACATGCCAATAGAGCCATTCTCTTAGAGAAGGCAAGTAACAAAGGTGTGCATATATACTTAACAAAGTCAAAAAAACCTCTTAGCCAATAATAGTATGTAACTCCGTGTATGCTTGTGCAAGTCCTAACATCTTTCATACTTCATACCAACTCGTAAGCATAAGAAGAATGAACAGACAACACGTAAAATGTTTTCCCACATATTTCACAAGATAAAGCTCACATACGTAAGTGTACCACTACACATGTATCAACAACAATTGCATGGCATAAACTTCGTGCATCACAATATCTACAACCGCACTGCAGAAACCTCATGCATCACCACAACAATTACTATAACAACAACGATGATAATAATATAAAGTACGGCAAGTAAATCAATTCAAAAACCTTTGATCAATACAAAGTACGATAGAAATAGGTCACAAGGAATAACCATAATAAAGAGTATTAGGCGTAGTAAGAATAGCTCAACAGAGAAGGAAAACAATATGTAACAATGATCCTATAATGTACGGTACAATAAAGAAACTAACACGAGTCAAATAATTATAAATAAGGGCAATCAACTAAGGCATACGATATCCAAGCTTCTTTTAAGGTTTTGCAATTATGAAAGAGATACAACCAATTCCAATAAAGGTCGACAGCGGGAGGATAACCGTAATGTCACAACCCAATTTTCCATTTGAGGTCGTGATAGCGTCCAATACCATTGTTAGGCAAGCCAACAGTAATCGATCTAGTGGTTTTTCTGTTTTAAATATGTTATTAAGTGAATATTAGTTTCTCATTTATTAAGTGTTTTAGAAATTTTGCAAATGAAACACAATTAAGCAGAAACAAATAAGCGAAAATCGAAATCACGCAAGCAAATTCAAAATCATAAGTCTACTAATGTGCGTACCTAGATCTCGTGTCACAAGTATGTGGGCATCTAGTAGAATATACAAAAAAAATTACTAATCTATTATTCAAAAAGAGCTAGACTGAAAATAAAATATAAAGAAGACTCCAGCTGCTACAGCAAAGCTCAGAAGGCAGCTCATTGTGATGTCTCGAAAGGGAGATCTGATATACGCGCCAGAATGGTGACCCGATGCACTTGCCTCAAATTCTGTAGAATCAGGTGAAAATCCCTCTCAAGAAGCTCCAAGAATCGCCCAACAATAGAATGAAATGAGTCAAAAATGCCTAAGTCTCGGACTGTATTAAATGAACCTTGCTGCCTCGAGCTTTTCCGCACCTCCGGTTAAATGGCTGCATCTGTGCCCTCTCTTTAGCGGACAAGTGTCCGCTTCTGCGGACATAGGCTAGGTCGGCTGGAGTCGCACCTGCGAAAGGATACCATTTATGCAGTCCCGCTTTTGCGGAAAGATTGCCGAACTGCCAAGTCTGGAGTTCCCCTTTTAGGCCACTTCCACGCATCTTGGCTCGCACCTGCGGCTGACCAACCGCAGGTGACGGTTATGACAGATCTGGTGCACTCACCTGTGGTTTCAAATTCTCATCTTGGTCCAAGCCTCCTCCGAGGCACTTGGTCCCGGAGCCCCGCCCGAACTTACCAACAAATTTGGAATTATAAAACGGACTTGCTCAAACTCTCGAAACGCCCAAAACAATGTTAACACTAAGAATCACATACATTAACCAATTGAATCAAACTTAAGAGCTTCAAGTTCTTAAATTTACTTCCAAAGTGATGAAACATACTTTTCCTACTCGGAATGACACCAAGTTTTGCGTGCAAGCCTTAATGATATTACAGAACTATTTCGAGTCTCGGAATTTAGTTTGGACATGGATATCACCAAAACCCACTACAAACAAAATTTAAAGAACTTTCAAAACCCTCAAGATCCAATATTCACTATTAGGTGCCAAAACATGCCCCAGTCCTCCAAAACACATACAGACAAGTAAAAAATTATTATACAGACCTATTGGGACCATCGAATCCCAATTTCAAAGTCATTTTTAATCAAATTTTTGATCGAATTCAAGATTGGCCTTTTAAACCAACCTTAAGGAACCAAGTGTTCCGATTTTAATCCTAACTCTTCCGAATCTCGAATCAACCATCCGCGCAAGTTATAAATTAGTAAAACAAATCATGGGAAGTCTTATTTAGAGGAAAGAGGTTCTGCAAAGATAAATTATTGGTCAGGTCGTTATATTCTTCTTAAACAAATGTCCATCTCGAACGGGTTTAGGTTCATACCTGAAGTGCGGAATAAGTCGAGATATCTGCTCGGCAATTTCTCCTCAGACTCCTAGGTCACCTCTCGACTGGTTGGCCCATCCACTAAACTTTTACGGCAAAACTTTTCTTGGATCAAATGGCAATCCTATCTAGAAACAATGACAACCGGCTCCTTCTCATAACCATGCTCTCATCTAATTGAATAGTGTTGAAGTCTAACATTTGTGACAAGTCGATATGGTACCACTAGATCATAGGCAGGTCAAAAATTGGATGAACTCCTGAGAGGCTAGGAGGTAAGTCAAGATCATAAGCAACCTACTCAACTCGCCTCAACACCTCAAATGGGCCTATAAACCTGGGGCTCCATTTTCCCTTCTTCTTGAATCTCATAATACCCTTCATCGGCAAGACTTTTAAGAGAACCCTCTCGACGATCGAAAATGATACATCACGCTCCTTCTGATCCACATAACTCTTCTATATCGACTGTGCTGTGCGAAGTAGCTCTTGGATTAACTTTACCTTTTCCACGCATCCTTCGCAAAATCAATACCACTTAACTTAGCCTCGCCGAGCTCAAACCACCCGATGGAAAAACTACATCGCTGACCATATAAATCCTCATATGGATCTATCTCAATGTTGGACTGATAACTGTTATTGTAAGCAAAATAGCCAAAGGCAAGAACTTGTCTCACTGCCCTCTAAAGCCAATCACACATGTTCTAAGCATGTCCTTTGAACTTTTCGCTATGTGGATAAAATGTTGTGCTGAGCTCTACACGAATATGATGACCCAGCCGATCGTCTTAACAATTAACACCCTTATCCCCTAATAACTATTTTCCCCAAGTCTATTTCTACAAAATTGAATTGTCTGGATGTTCGGTTTTGAGTTTTAGAGAGTTTTGGGACGCTTAGTCCCTAAATGAGAGCTTAAGTGTTGAAAAGTTGCTTGTAGTTGGAACAGTATGACAACGGTCTTGGAATGGAAATACGATTATTCTGTTAGCTCCGTTTGGTGAATTTGGCATTGGGAGCGTGTTTGGAATGTGTTTTGGAGGTCTATAGCTAATTTAGGCTTGAAATGCCGAAGTTTGAATTTTTTATGTTTTCGGTCCGATAGTGAGATTTTGATATGAGGGTCGGAATAAAATTTCGGAAGTTGAAGTAGCTCCATCATGTCATTTGATATGTGTGTGTCAAATTGTAGGTCATTCATATGTGGTTTCATTAGGTTTTTGACTGAAAGTGTGTTTTGAGAGAATTTGAAGTTCTTAGGCTTAAATCATTGATTAATTCGAGTTTCCGATGTTTTTTTAGGTGGTTTAAGGATTGGTACAAGTTTGAATAATATCATGGGATATGTCTGTAGGTCTGGTTGAGGTCCCGGGGCCTCGAGTGTATTACAGATGCTCAGCGGAGCATTTTGGAGTTGTGTAAAATTGTAGAAATCCACCAGTTGTTGCAGACCCTTTTCCTCTTCGCGTTCGCGTTCAGTGCCCACCCCCCCATTCGCGAAGCCATGTTTATTTCCTCCTTCGTGTTCGCATAGCAACCATCACGTTCGTACCTTGCAAAGTCCACCCTTCGCGTTCGCGCATTGTTCCATGCATTGTGAAGAGTAAATCCTGGGACACCATATTTTCCTCCTTCGCCTTCATGAGTCTGCTTCCGCGTTCACAAAGCACAAATTAGCGACCTTCAAATTCCTTCTTTGCGAATGCGTGAGTTCTTCCGCGTTCGTGATTCATTAAATAACTAGGCAGATATAAACATTTCAGAATCCGAGGATTAGCCATTTTTACCAAAACTCAAGCTTGGGAGCTCGTATTTATAGGAGACTTCGAGAGATTTTATAGGGAAACGATTGGGTAACGGTTCTAGACTCCCTTTTGCTCATAACCCACTCATCTAATCATTAATTCCCCTTTTAATTTTGGATTTTAGATGAAAATTTGATAAAATTTCATAGACTGATGTGAGCACGTATTTTTTGCCCTACGCAAATTATTCCAAAAAAATGATTTTTTTATTTATTTTTACAATTTTGGTTCATTTTGGTACCATTTTCTGATAATTATTGTATTTTTTTTTTGTGCATGTTAATTTATATAAAATACAAAAAATATGCATTTGCATTTAGGTTTTAGTTTTATATTTTAGTACTAATTAGGGATTAATTTATTTTAGAAAAAATAACACAAATATACAAAAAACAAACAAAAAAAAGGAAATAAATAAAATGAGTCATTTTAAGAAAAAGGGTTGTTTCACTAAAAAATCCAAAGTGGGCCATCGTTATCTAACATGGTCACAGCCCAGTTCAGATCAGCGGTCCAGGCCCAAGCGAATGTCCCCTCCCGGTACAGTTCGTTGAAGTCCAAAACGATGCCGTCTCAGAAAATGATCTCAAACATTGCTTCTTGATCTGACGGTTGAGATCATCCTAGGTTAAGGGTCTAAGACTGTCCGAACCCCCCCCCCCCCCCCCCGCCATTTCTCATAGTCTTCCTCACCCCTCACAAATCCTAGCTGTGCCGCCCTGAAACTCCTAGACGCCCGGTGGCGGCGCCGATGCCAATCACCCCAAGATTTACACCCCTCGTCCTCCTCAATATCCGCTTTCCATCTATGACAATGGTTTCCCATAAATCAAGTCCAGCCCTCTTGAATATGAGTTTGAAATTCTGGTCTCAAAACAAAAAATCATCCATATGATCCCAAATTGATACCTGATAGTCTCTAGCCTTTCCTCACCTCGAATCTTGAGTCAAAACCCTTTGAATCTCACTGAAGCTCAACGAATCTCAAATCTAAGGCTTTTCAAGTGTGTCCACCGTTTGAAACCCCATTATCGGATGGTTTTCTTTAATATTATGAGTGTTTTGACAAATATAAACTTGTAATATTAATTAAAAGTCATTTCCGGAATCAAATAATTTTCAAGTTCAAATCAGTAAGTCATGTTCTCATCCTTGGTTTCGATTTAGTTCGTCGTGTTTTTAATTAAGTATAGCTTTAATTTCATAATATCTTAATTGGTAGTTGTTTTGCAATATAATTCTGTCTTTTAATTCGTTAGTAAAGTTTTGAGTACTGTAATGGGTAATACAAGTTTAGGATGATTCTTAGTTTAAATTCCATTATTATTAGTTCTACTGATTTCTGTCTTGTGTGTGCTTATATGGTTAATTTGTAGTTTTATCGATTATGTGTTAGTTGGTTCCAATTAGTTTGGGTTGTTTAGTTGGTTCAAATGTTTTGCTGTGAATTAATTTTCTGTTTAGAATTTTAGTTCAGCAGTGTTTCCAATTTGCTTTAAAATGATTTGATTATCGGTTGATTGAGATAGTACTTTACAATAACAACAACAACTACCCAGTATAATTCCACCAGGTGGGGTCTGGGGCGGGTAATACTTTAGTTAGTTTAATTAATTTTAGTTTAATTGAATGTTAGTTGTTATTTGTGATCTTGTTAGGTGTAAGGTTTGGATATAGCTAAATGGCTAGTATTTTTTAATCCTTGACAGATTTTTGCTAATTAGGGTAAAGGGGGTTTAATAGGGTCAATAATTTCAGGGAGTAATCAAGGACATTTTAGGCATAGAAAAGGGTAGTTTCTTAAGAATGGTAATTTCAAAGTAGGGGTAAGGTAGAATGTGTATTTTAGGGGTAGAAAAGCATCCTAGGGCCTTCTAGAAGGGTACTTTAGTATAGATGTTAGCACAATAAAGGTCTGTACTTGTTGAGCAACTAAAAAGTAGAGGGGCCAAACAGAAAAAAGGGAGGGACTAAAATAGAAATCCAAAATCTGATTTATCCCCTTCTTGGTTGCCTATAAAAGGGTATCAAATGCCATAGGGAAGGGGTCTTCTTACTTTAGCCATTATGAGCTCCTAAACTCTTTCCATTCTAAATTTTTAAGATATGAAGCAGATTTCAATTTCGTATAAAACCAAAAAAAATCCAGCAAAACAAAAAATACTGTTTTATTCAGTTTGTTTTCTGTAAAATTTATGTTTTAGTGGTTGATTTGCATTCCTTAGTTCAATCTCTTGGGATTGAAGCCTATATGTTTTTCTAGTTGGGGTTTCAAGTGGATTTTGGGATTCTGTTATTGTGATTGGTTTTTTGGGACCATTTGAAGTTCATTTGGGTGCTATTCAAGATGTATTTTGATATGATCTTCTGATCCTACTTATTGTAAAGCACATCCGGATTTATAAAAAAACTCATTTCTAGGCTTTCAGTTATTCAATATTGCTGGAAACTATTCGTTACTGCTGTTGATCCTTCTTCTTCTTTGTTCTTCAATTTCCAAGTACATGTCTGTACACTTTCGGCAAATGAAATAAAATGAAGTGTGGATGGAGGCTTCTATGTCATATATTGTGCTTAATAGTTAATTGTAACTATGATAGCCTAGTTATTTGATATAATTTGTTTTAAGTTGAGTTGGAATTTTGTTCTCATTGATATAAATTGCTTAAGAAGATGGACTGAGCTAATGTTAATGTATAACTAGGTTGGAGTAAACCCTGGAATGTGGAATTTGTTCTTATTTGAATTGTATTAAATTGTTAATCCATAGGTCTGCTTGGTACATGTGACAAAAGAAGGTTAAATAAGGCTGCTTTAGAAGTGATTGGACTGGTGTAACTCAAAACAGACTTCTAGGTTGGATTAAGTTTTTTTGAATTATATGCAGTGCATTTGTGCTTTAAAAGTTCCTATGAAATAGCTCTAGTAGATCTTGGTAATCACCAGATCCTCAAGTGAATTAACACAATTGGGCTTAATAGTTTTAGTGGACTGCAGAATATGAATTCGACATTTCAAAATTCGTGCTGGTTGAAGCAAAGTAATTTTCGATTAATTGGGTTTCGATCATCTATACAAATTGAAAATTGTTCCCTAATTAGTTTGAAAATGTTTGTTCCTAATATTCCCCATTTCAAAATAGTTATCAACATCTGCCTCCTTGTTGGTTTGTTAAACTTTTTTAGAGTTTGGTTCACGTGAAGGGTAAGGCTGTATTGTGAGGCGGTTTCGAACCGGAACCGAAACGGGACCGCGTCCCTACCGGTTTTACCGGTTGCTATGGGCCGATTCCGGCGGTTCCGGTTCTATCCGTTCCAGGGACCCGTGACGGGCAGGTTCCATTATCCGGAACCGCCAGAACCGGAAGCGCCAGACCCGGGACCGGCTGGCGGTTCTGGATCGATTCTGGCGGTTCCGGTCCGGTTCTGGCGGTTCCAACGGATATTTTTTTAAAATTATTTTTTTTTAATTTCAATAACGGCTCTTTGCTAAAAGTAGCCGTTTGGAAGTTTGAAAAATAGCCATCTGGCCCCCAAACTTTATATAATTACACTTTTTCCCATTTCTCAACTATAAATACCCCCTCATTCTTTCATTTTTATTCACCAATTCATCAATATCTCTCAATCTCTCTCAAGCTCTCTTTCAATCTTTCTAGTACAAGTTCTTAATTTATTGTTGAAAATTCATGAAAAATTATGAAGTTGTTGAATTGAAGTTTTCAAGTGTTCAAGTTCAACGATTTTCAATTTTCAAGAAGTTGTTCGGCAATTCGGTAAACTCGTTTCAACTCTTACGTGCTAATAGTATATTTTTGTGTTTTACTTTGCATAATTCTAATTAGTATGGCATTTTCATTGAAAAAAATGTTCGGTAAAGGAAAAGGTAAAACGGTGAAAGTAGTGGCCAAAATACTACACTTTCCCCGGCTCCCCGACCTAAAAAAGATAACCAAGTTGAAAGTAGTAGCCAACCTAGATATCCTAATCCGCCCTTCGTAATCCTTGATAGTGATCACCCTTGTTTTCAATTTACCGATAGTGAATTTCTACATGATGTTGCAGTAGGTGATAGATTAGATGATGATATTATGAATGCTCTTTATCCTAATGAACCTATCTTAGAGGAAAATGAGGATGATGATGATGATGATGAAACCCAAGCACCAGATTTTGATGATACACCTACTAGTCCTGCTCATAACTTAGGTAATGAACCGGCACACCCACCTGTACAAACTCCCACTTTTAGTAGACAACCTCCTAAACGTACAGAAACATCATTAGTTTGGCAATGTTTTACTCAAGTAAGAGAACAAAATAAGGCTAAGTGTAAAACTTGTGGGAAATTACTTGTTCATAGGTATACTGGAGATCGTAGTGGCACAGGTAGTTTGACTAAGCATATAAAATTACACCCTAGAGATAAGGCTAGATTTTTGCAAATGAAAGCGCAACAAGAGGGGGGGGGGCAAGTGTTGATTCTCAAGTTAACTCAAGTACTGGTTCAAATCTAGTTCAACCAGGAATAAACACTGTCACCAGAGGTATATTATATTACGAACCAAATAAGGATCGTGAAGAATTAGCGAAAATGATTACTGTTATGTTCTTGCCCTATACTTTTGCTTCTAATCCTTATTGGATTCATTATATTAGAAGAGTCTTTAATCCTACTTATAAAGGTTGGCCTCGCATAACAGTTAAGGCCAATATTTATAAATTCAAGCATGAATATGAATAATATCTGCGCTATTTAATTACTCATATACCTAATCGTATTTCTATTACAACTGATATTGGTAGAAGTGGAAATGACTGTGATTATCTAACTGTAACAAGTCATTGGATAGATGAAGACTGGACAATGCAAAAACGCATAATTGCATATAGAATAATTAATTCACGGCACACGGGTAGGTTTATAGCTAACACTATTTCAGATATATGTAGATATTTTTGCCTTAGTGATAAAATAATGGCAATTTCTATGGATAATGCTTCTAGCAACACTAGTGCAATAGGCATGCTAACACAAACCCTTAATCCTGCATTTAGTAATATTTTCCATGTTAGATGTATTTGTCATATTTATCATTTAATTATTGGTGATGGTATGCGAATATTAAACATTGAAATTGAAAAGGTGAGAATGGCTCTTAATTGGCTATTTTATTCAAACCGTAGAACTAGACTTAGAGAATATTTTAAAAAATGTGACGAATATGGCCTTAGAGAAAGAAAGGTTCCTAAACCTTGCCCGACTAGGTGGAATTACATGTACGAAAGTTTAGTAGTAGCGTATGAATATAGAAACCCACTTAATGCTACGTTTAATTCTCGGGTAGGTGGTGAGGATGATGATGAAATGCTAACTACCCAAGATTGGACTAATGTTAAAATTCTTTTAGATTTTTTAGAACATTTTCAAGTGCCTACAAATGCTTTTTCTGGACAATATTATTTGACTATTTCTAACTGTTTAGTTTATATTGCCGCACTTGCTGATTTGTTTGTTGATTTTAGCGAGCGTGGGGATATTTATGAACTTGCAATAAATGAAATGAAACAAAAGTTTAAAAAATGTTTTTTTTCCAATCCCTCCTATTTTTGGTGTAGCTGCTATGTTAAATTCAACAATGAAATTAGGAGGTCCTCACTTTTGGTATTCTAATATTTATAGAGCGTTAGATCTTTCAGAAGACGAAATTGCTACACTAGCTGATGCGAAAGCATCAATTAAAGTTAATGCTCAAACTGTTTATAATGCTTATAAACAGGCGTTAGAGCATGCTAGGCCAAATATTCCAACCCCTACTTCGTCTACATCACAATCGTCTAAAAGAGCTGCCGGCTTAACAGCTCTTAAATCGTGGACGGAGTTCAAGGGTTCTCAAGGTGATAATTTTGATGAAATTTTCCATCTAAATGAGCTTCAAGTTTACTTGTCACATGGACTAGAAAAGGAGAATCCAGACGGCTCTTTCAACCTTTTGGAATGGTGGAAGTCAAGGGAAAAGCATTTTCCCGTTCTTGCAAGGATGGCTCGGGATGTTCTGTCAATTCAAGCATCAACTGTTGCATCGGAGAGTGCTTTCAGTCAAGCAAGACTACAAATCGGTGATCACAGAGCGTCGATGCGGGAGAGCTTGGAAAAATTAGTGCTTTTTAGAGATTGGATCCGCGCAGAAAGAAGGAACTTTGGCATAGCAGAATCACAACTGGCAATAGAAGAGGCATATGAAGAAATGATAGCAGAACTTGCTGAGGAAGCGACTTCACCCGGAAGTGGTGATGAACGAGCTTCATTTCCACCACCGCCAACACAACCTCCTCCCAACCTTGACGGATTTATGAGATTTGTTGGAAATACAACATAAATTATGATGTAACTTGTACATTGGCACGTCTTCTTTTAGTTTTTTTTCCTATTAATGGTGGTATTAGTACCATGTTGTGCTCATTCCATTGGGGGAAGGAAGACTAAGAAAGATATGCCATTTTGGTCAATAAATATGCTCTTTATCATATCCTTGAATATCTTTTTTCTCAATATTTCTTTGTCTTTACTTTGATATCAATCCTTAATATTTATATAACATACAACACAATATACTAATTACAACATTCTTTTATCTACATTATATAGAATATATACTACGTATATACAATATATACTAATTACTAACTACAACACAATATATACATAATATACAATATATACTACTTATATACTTTGTATACTACTTATATACAATATATACTAATTATTACAACACAATATATACTATACTAATAACTAGTACACCATATAAAATATATTCTACACTATGCTAATGACTACCATACAAGATATTGACTTAAAATAAAAAAAACCCGTCTGACCCGCCAGAACCGCCAGACCCAGGACCGCATGGTGCTTAGACCCGTCACGGGCCGGTTCCAACCTTGAGAACCGCCAGACCCGGAACCGCCAGAACCACAAGAACCGCTAGACCCGAAACCGCCAGAACCGGGACCATGAGACCTGGCACACCAGGCACAAATAGACCCGAAACCGCCACACAATACAGCCTTAGTGAAGGGTGGGCAAACGTCTGGCATTAAAGCCTCCTTTCATTCATATCAGGCTTCATCAAGTGGGCCGTTTTGAAGCCTATCACTGGTCGAACTCGTTGGTTGAGTTTGGACTACTAAAATTCAGTTCTTAATTTCACTAGGTACTTTAATTCGCACGTAATTATGCTTTCTTCTTTTGGAGCTAACTGATCAATAGAAAATTGTAGTCACTTTTAGGTTGGACTTTGAATAAAATGATGAGACGAGCCTCGCCAAACAAAATACAAATTGTGGGGCCCTCAAATAAATATTGTGTTAATTATTAGACTTCGGGATAGACTGTTTACTAAATTTCACGGCCTTCCCCAAAATAATAATACGTTAGAATCTTTAGGCACAATTTAATTAAATTACTTTCTTAAACCTGGGTGCGTATTGATGCGATCCAAATCTAAATCTTGACGAAGTCAAAATGTGTTGACAATCACGGGTGTATTGATTGCGACAGGATTCGAAACGCATTTTCACGACGTTGTAATTCTTATAAAATAAATATTGATAGAAAAGAAGTTCACAAAATGTGAAGAGCCTCACCAAATAAAATTAAATAAATGTAAGGCCCTCAATAATTGGTTATTAAAAATGATTAAAATTTGGGAGGGTCGTTTAGAGAACTTTACGACTTTTCCCAAAATAATATTACGTTAGAATCTTTAGCCACGATTTAATTAAATTACTTCTGTAAACTCGGGTGCGCATTGATGCGACAAAAATCTATATCTCGACGAAGTCGAAATGTGTTGAATACCATGGGTGCATTGATTGCGACGTGGTCCGAAATGAATTTTCACGACGTCGCAATTCTTTTAAAATAAACAATGATAAAAAGCGGTTTACGAATAAAATGCACATAAGCTAGCATATATTAAAAACAGATAAAATCAAATGCAACACTTAAGAGATCGTGCTAGAACCACGGAATATGGCAATGTCAAACACTTTCTCCCGGGTTAACATAATTTCTTACTCGGATTTCTGGTTCGCAGACTGTGATAGAGTATTATTTTTCCTCGGTTTGAGATTCAACCGGTGACTTGGGACATCATTAATCTCGCAAGTGGTGAGTGTGAATCTTAATAAATAAATCTCGTTATGATTGTATTTTAATTGGAAAAACTCATTTACGCCCTTGCGGTTGTAGGTGAAAAAGGAGGTGTGACAGCTCTGGCGACTCTACTGGGAAAAAGATCCTAGAACTTTTTGTTCGAGGTTCAGAATTCGAGCTTAGAATAATTGATGTATTTGGCTATATCTGATTTTCCTACATATTTCATGCAATATGTGCTAAATGTTACCGCTTTGATATTATCTAAATTGTATATAAATTGCACCGACAACCTTCTCTCGCACCTCCGGGATGTTCTTACTGGTTGAGACTCCCTTTCTGTTAGTGTCATACCCTAAAATAAGAGAGAGGCCAGATAAGTTGCAAAACCGGACGACCTTGCACGTTCCTGGTACGCTGCCCCCTCCTCGATTCGAGTTGTCCGCTCGGGTACATAGTCTAGAACACATACCCCGGTTTTGAACCCAAAATACCGTGACTTCATGCCAGATCCCTAGTAGTAGCGCTTGTTTGCATCATGCTACATTTGACTTAGGGGAATCAACACAAGGGTTCCGTCTAGGGCTAGCAACCTTAAATAAAAAGACCATCCTAATGCATCCTACTTGCTCGGTACATATATTTTTATTGGACCTGCATGTTGACCGGTTTCTGAATATTGGGAATGTTGGAAAATTTAGAAAAAAGAGAAAAGAGGAAAAATAGAGAAATAACAATTAGGGAGATAATTGATTATTTTAGAAAAACCAATTCCCAAGTACTACAGAAACTCGGCCGAAATTTTTAGAAAATATTTTACTCAAAGAGTAAAAGGTGTGAAAAAGAGTTTGTCTTTTTATTATTTTGTTTTGCTTTCAAAAATGAAAAAGTAGTTTGATTTTGCCATGAAAAATGAAAAAAAGGAGTCTTGATTTTGGTATTCTTTTTTTCAAAAATTTAAAGAGAGAAAAGGAAAAAGAATTTAATTTTAAAAATTAGTTAGTTTCTTTGCTCGAACTACGCATGATTTGATTTTCACAAGGCATGAGATACATAGGTAATCCTCATCAGGTCTAACCTCCCCTTTGCAAAAACAACCAAAAAATGTCAAATTTTTTATTTTTTCATAAATAATTCGGGTGATTCCGTTCATGTCAAAAATAGCCAAATGTTACCGAACAGAACATCGCAGGCTGACCTTGCATAAATTGCCATCTTTGCTCATGTTTTCATTTTTCGACCTTCACAACCTTATGTTCTCGTCCTCGATGCATTGAAAGGCCGTGTTTGCAATACCGGGTCTTTTATTTTAATTTAGAAAAGTAGAAAAGAGTTGTAAATAACTAGGCCGTTTTGTAAAAATTAGCCAAATGTTCCCAAAAGGGACCCCGCAAGGCAAACTTTGCAAAAATGGCCATTTCTGATAAATTTTGTTTTTCGATCGGTTGACTCTCACAGCCTTAAAATCTTCATCCCTGAAGTGCTGAAAGGCCGTGTTTTAAAACCAAGTCTTTCTTTTTTAAATTTTGAAATAGAATATAGATAGTTTTATTTTGAGTCAAATAAAAAATTTCTTTTTCTTAATCATCTTAATAAACGTGCAAGATGAGGACTGTGCGAAATGAACCCTTTTCAATAATGAATAAAATCCCTTCCGAGTTGCGACTATGGTGGAATGATTTAGGCAAAGAGGGGCAAGAAGAAGTAAATAAATATCTGAAGGGTTATGCTTCATATACGACAGGTACGACCATGTGGGAGGATTTAACAAGCCAGACATTAAGCTGTGCAGTAAAAATAACCGCAAAAATTGGGATTAGCATAGACAGGTGGCTTTCATGATAGCTTTTTTGGGCCTCTTAGTGTTCCAGAGGAAAGATGAGAATATTGATATAAAAGTAGCCGGGATTGTCAATACCATACTTACTCAAGATGAGAGCAACCTTGTGCCTATGATCGTGTCTGACATTTTCCGGGCTCTTACTGCTTGCAGAGCCGGAGGAAACTTTTTTGAGTGGTGTAATTGGTTGCTACAAATCTGTATGACCGAGCATCTATGCTAGTGTTCCCAGCCCTTGAGTTATGGTTTGTCTGACAAAACCTATATAGGATAGTTTTATACAAGGATTGACAGGTTAGTCTTCCTGAAGGAGTAACAACATGGATATCATACTTTTGGACTCTCAAGGTCAGTTAGATACGGTAGACTTTGGGATGGTTGCCTGTTAAAGAAATTATATACATGCCAGCAGATAGGTCGCATTTTCTTTTGATGGTACTTAAGAGCATCCAACCTTATGCTCCATGTTGGGTTTTGAGACAACTCGGGAGATGCCAAATAGTACCATGGGAGGAAGATCTTAGTGCTCAAGTAAATGAGATTAGGCCTGACGGACAGTATCCCCAGACAAAAGTCCGCGAGATTTTGAATATGTCAATATCTACAAGCAGATACTTGTGTGGAGGATCGGGCCAAAGGAGAAGTATTTCTAGAATAGCTCGCATGGTACAAAAGGGAACTTCAGCATCAGAGGCCAGCGAAAAGACACCATGTCCAAGGTTTCATTGAATCATCACTAGAACAATGGGATTGGTTAGCAAAAGAAGAAACAAGTTGAAAGTATATAATTTGAGAACATTATGCAGGTTGCCGCGGATAATGGTGAGAAGAATAGAATGGCTCAAGAAAACGAGGTACTTAGATAAAAAATCTGGCTATATAGAATAGTCGTTGATAAGCAACCGAGGAGTCGATCAGATGAGCGATTGATAAAAGGGCTGGAAATGAAGTCAGGGAATGTCTGGATGAATTAGAAAAATCTGAGAATGTCATGGAAGAGCTCAAAGCACAGTGGGTGACTAGAACAAATTAGTGTCGCCAGTACATGAATCAGTTGAAATGGGACCACGAGAAAATTTTTTCCAATCTAAAAAGGAAGGTGGTTGCCCTTGAGGGTAGAACGATTAAGTAGGCTAGAGATTATGAAATTGAAAGTGGACATTGTTATAACTTTTTGGCCCAAATGGAGGTCGAAGTGCAGCAGTTGCAAGATCAACACCTGCGGGACTCTCAGGCGTTAAAGACATGCAGTGATCAAATAAAACACATACTTATTGAAAACAAGTAAACAAGAGACGAGATTAGAACCATTAATCACGCCATTGTTAGAAGATGTCGGGTTTGTGAAGATATGACCTATGCTACTTTTGTCCCAGAAATAATGGTCTACATGAAGTGAACCATGAATGAATTAGAGCAACTTGAAAGGGATTTGGATTCTAGGCCTGCGGAGAGGCTGAACGATGCCCCGAGGGCACCTATATTTGAGTCTATAGAGTATGCATAGTTCGTGTCTGTAGTTTTCTTTTTTTTAGGTTTGTCGTTTATTTTTCCATTAGATTTTCACGTCAAGTATGTCTGTAGTCTTAGAGTCTGTGTTTGATTTTAGTTTGTATCTATTAAATCAGTTCCTCTAAAGTTTTTAGTTAGTAATAGTTAGTTTTAGTGACGAAAATTGAAAATTCCAAAATTTTTATTTTCATCCTTTATTTTTTCCCTTATAGTCATGAACAACGCTTGGTCTGATTTGTGCAGGGTCTCGATAAATAGGTAGTCTCCATAGGATTTGGCCATAATTGTAAAAAGAAAAAAGAACAAAAAAAAATAGAGAAAGTGAGAAAGAGAAAGAAAAGAGCGAAAAATAAAGGCGAAAATAAAGAGAAAGAGAAAGAAAGAAAAGAGTGGGAAAACAAAAAGAGAAAGAGATAGAAGAAAGAAGAGAGTGGGAACATAAGAAAGGGATAGGGTGAGAACAATGATAGAAAGGTAAAAAGAAACAAATAACGAAATGTTGGGATGAAGCACTCGATCGAGCAAATGCGTAATAGAAATTATTAACTGAATAAGTGCATTCATGCCAATGTGCGATTATCAAATCTGTTAAAACCAAATCGCTAACAAAGTGGTTCTCTAAATGTGTGAGTACATGCAGGTGGTTAGTTGATAGGCAGTTCTGGCAACTCACCCGTACAACACACGATCGACGATAAAGTAAACATGACAAGACAGGAATCGACAATCAGTATTATGGACCCTAGAAATGAAGTTAAGGTAACAGATGTGGGTTATATGAAAGAAAAGATGCGGAAATTGGAAGCGCAAATGGCCGAAATACCCGTCACCACTATGCCCTACTAATCCATCTTACATCCGACCTTTGGCTTAGGCTCAGGAGCCCACCACTCCCCATGCATCTTCAGCCTTCCCCTTTCATACCCAGGGCTATGGTACCACTTCATACGCTCATCCAGCTCGACCACCCAAAGAGAACCCTCCCCCAGCCATGGTTCCAGTATTTGTGGCACCACCCCCAGCCACATTACATTGATCATTCAGTGAGCCGTTATTCCAAGCTCACGACACCCAATATTACCGTCCCAAACCCACTTTTAAAGTGCCTGAGTCACATACCTATACACCCCATTTTGAGATCCCGGGAGAAGTTGAGAAACCGGTTAAGAATGCGGAACATGAGGAAGTGATTCGTAAAGTCAATAGCCTGGAGCAATACTTCAGGAACATGCATGGTTTACGTAGACAAGTCAGTGTTTCTTACAAAGATTTGTGCCCTTTCCCCAATGTTCAGTTGATCGCATGTTTCAAAATGCCCAAGTTTGATTTTTACGAGGGGCATAGTGACCAGGTGCTCCACCTCCGAGGTTTCTGTAGTAAAATGAGAGCAGCTGGGGGGAAGGATGAATTGCTGATTGTCTATTTAGGTCAAAGCCTGAGCGGGTCCACAGTGGAATGGTACATGAGAAAGAACCTCGGCAGATTGTATACATAGGATGATTTGGCACAAGCATTCATTGGCCATTTTCTGTAATAACCTTGAGATAGTCCCCGATCGTCTGTCATTGTTGAAGCTGGAGAAGAATCCCGAGGAGAGATTTTGAGAATTTGGTTTCCGCTGGACAGAACAAGCAGCAAGAGTTGATCCTCTGATGAGGGAGAGTGAGATGGTACACTAATTTTTGTAGACATTGGAGCCAGCCTACTTTGGTCATCTAGTGATGTATGTTGGAAAATAATTTAATGAAGTGGTAAATATGGGATCCATGAGTTAAGAGGGATTGAAATCTAACTAAATCGTGAGCCATTCAGCATTGACAGCAACCACCCAGGCTATGGTACTGGCGGTGTGCTCGGAAAGAAGAAGGAAGAAGTTGCCACGGTTGAAGCTAGTACTTGGTCCAGTTCCAACAACCCTCCACCCTACTATAACCAACCCAGACCCCACCACCCAAATTACCAGTGTACCTCATATGGCCCACCATAACATTACTATCTGCCACAAGAACCACACTTTTCTGTCAACCACGCCAAGACATACACTCAGCCTCCGGCGCACCCGTAATGGAGTGCACCGTCTTCCCAAAACACATATCCAACTCCACCAAAAACCTATCCATCTCTCAAGACTAATAGACCAGGAACCGGCTTTCTCCAAACCAAAGCATTTAGAAATTAGAGGGCCCAGAAATAGAAAACATTTACAATGTAGGAAGAATATTACACCACTCTCTTTTATAGATTGAAAAAGTTGGGAATGTTTACCCCATTTGAGCCCAAAGCACTAAACCCCCCTCCCAGGAACCTGGACCATTCTTGTTAGCTGTGAGTATTTTTCAGGGATGCCAGGGCACGATACTGAAAAATGTTGGAAGTTGAAAAATTCGATGCAGGAACTTATCGATAATAGCCGTATTGAAGTGCAGGCTTCGGAGGCTCCAAACATCAATCAAAACCCATTACTAGTGCATCGTGAAGCCAATATGATTGAACTCATACACAAGGGAACAGAGCCTAACAAGCCCACACAGGCGGTCATGATGATCCGTGCTATTGAAGCCAAGGTCAATGAAAAGACAGTTAGTGCAAAGCCCGTGGTTCAGCCGCAAGAGATAGAAGATAAGCTAGAGGTGGTAATGGGGAAAGGGCCATTTGTTGCTACAAAGAGACCATAGCCCATAAATTTAAGTGTACCAGGGCCTACATAGAACCGGTTATCATATAGCCGGTAGTCCAATTACCTGTGGTCAATAGCAAAGCTGTGCCATGGAAATATGAAAAGGTAGTGGTGACATTCAAAGGAAAAGAGATTGAGGAAGAGAGTTGTGAAGCACATGGGTTAACTCTGTCGGGACATTTTTGCCCCCGAAGAGTTTAGAAAGGCCAGTGGCACTAAAGACAATCCAGTAATAGTCAAGAAGTCTGTGAGAGAAGAAGAGGCTGAAGAATTTCTGAAAAAGATGAAAGTACATGATTATTCCATTGTTGAACAACTGAGAAAACCACCGACTTAGATCTTGTTGTTATCATTACTGATCCACTTTGATGAGCATCGCGTGGCTTTGATGAAGATATTGAATGAAGCTCATGTGCCTGACAAGATTTCAGTCAACCATATAGAGACCATTGCCAACAAGATATTTGAGGTGAACATGGTAACGTTTTTTGATGATGAACTGTGCGTGGAGGGCACTGAACATAATAAGGCTCTCTACTTGAGGGTCAAGTGTGAAGATTCAATGGTTACTCGGGTGTTGATCGATAACGGATCTAGTGACAACATTGTCCATTGTCTACACTGAACAAGTTCAATATTTATGATGATAGATTCCACAAAAATAGTGTTTGTGTTTGAGGGCTCAACGAAGGGGGAACAGACACATTAGGGGACATTATACTTGAATTGGCTATTGGCCCAGTCGATTTCACTATGGAATTCCAGGTGTTGGACGCTGCAGTTGTTAGAATATATGCTTAACGCTAGAGGGGGGGTGAATAGCGTTATAATAAAAAACAGTATAAATTTGCGGAATTAAAATTGTAGGAGTAAAATAAGTGCGGTAAATAAAGAAGTAAGGAGAGAACACACCGAACTTATACTGGTTCACCACAACGTGTGGTTAGTCCAGTTTCCCGAGAGACTCTCTCGAGTTTCTACTAACTCCTTTAAGCTTATGGGTGCTTAACAAACCGTTACAAACTGAGAACACAAGTCTCAACGATGCTTGCTCGAAGATACCACACTTCAAGACTTCACGTGAAGGAATTAACCTTTCCTTCTTACAACCACAAGGGATTATAACTTCCCTTCAAGTGTATACAAACACTTAGCACTCAAGACAAGACTCTCTTACAGAGTAGATAGGAGTAAAATTAATACGCTCAAAAACACAACAACTTCGTCAATAGTTTGGCTCTCAAAAAACTATGAAATGAATATAAAATGATTGATATGAGAGTATGTAAGCTTAAGCAAGAATGTAATCAGTTGTTATGCATAAAAGAGTGATTTTGAGGTGTATTTATAGTCCTCAAAGTCACCAAGACCGTTGCTTAATTGCCAATCACTAATTGCTGATTTTGTGCTAGGATAATCGATTATCTGATTTGCATAATCGATTATCTGAAAATCGTTCAAAATTCATATGCAGATTTTAAGCAGAATAATCGATTATTCAAATTGCATAATCGGTTACCTGATAACGTTTAAAAATCAGACGCTGATTTTATGCTAGCATAATCGATTATTGCCTTGTGCATAATCGATTATCTTTCAGCGTTTAAAAATACTTTGGCAACGGTCTTAACATAATCGATTACCTAAAAAGACATAATCTATTATTTTGCTATTTTGTAAATTCCGGTTATACACTATCTTAACATAATCGATTATCAAAAAGACATAATCGATTATTTTTCTGTTTTGTAAATTCCGGTTTACACTGTCTTAACATAATCGATTATCAGAAAAACATAATCGATTATTTCTGTCCAGATTTGAGAGACATGTTTAAAATTCATTTTGGCTAAAATGAAAATGTTTGAAAATCATTTTGTTTTAAATCAAAGATGCATGGTTTGATGACAATGATTTTACGAGAGAAGCCAAGTCTTGAATCTATTGTCGGATCAAGATCACAATATAAAATGACTCATGTATAACTTTGTTGCTTTACTTGATCTTGTTCTTTGTTTCTCTTGTGCTTGGACTTCGGCATATGTCAATGTTCCATGCGCGTCGGTTTGTCATTTATCAAAACCTACAAAGATGAACACACGTTTAGTTTTAGCGACTTGAGAACGTGTTTCAACAATTTCCCCCTTTTTGATAATGGCAAACCAATATCGGGATATGCATATTAAATAATTGATAATGACAATCCAAGACAAGTATATAAATATATGAATGAGTTCTCCCTTTATTTATGCCAATATGTATTAGTGTGCATAGCCCTTATTCTTCCCCCTTTTGACATTAGCAAAACTTAATAAACTGTTATTGAGGAAACAATATTGAAAATACATAATAAAGCAAGAAAAAGAGACAAAATATTATTCAACCGATACATAAAAAAATATTATTCATTGTCAACATTAACATCCGCCTCGGCATCCGGCACTTCTTCCGGAAGGGCAACTTGGGCATAGGGATAGCGGACGTGGTCAAAATATCCATGAAGCTCGTGGGATAATCGGGTGACATTCCTATCAATACGAGTCATGGATGTGGACAAAGAAGCAAGTTGCTCAGAAATGGTTTGGAGGGTAGCGACGGACGGGGCCTGAGGACGACGTCTTTGAGTTGGAGGAGGAGCCGGATGTTCACCGATATTGGGAAATGAAGATTCTTGAATTTCCCAGTGTTTTGTTGCCTTTTTGTGAGGACCGACGGAGGTGTCGATACCGGAGGCTTGAAAAAGAGCCATTATGACAAAAGCATAGGGGAGTGGCTTATCGTCCCCAATTGCATCATACATGTGAGTCATGACGAACTGGCACCAATTGATGCGAGCCCCGGTAATAAATGAGTGCATGAGTTTTGAATCCTCATGAGAGAGAGTCGTATGATTGAATTTGCGCGGTTTTAGAACGCGGGTTATGAAATAAAAGATTAGACGATATTCCGGAAGCATGTTCGTAATGGTTGGGCGACGATGCTCCGGAATAGCAATAAATTTGCCAATGCCAATTTGGTTGAAAAGGAGTTGTTCATCAAATAAAGCACCTTCTTCTCTGGTGTAAAGTGAAATATCTTCCCCATTTCGTGGAAGTTTTGTGAGGAGTGCATGTGTTCCTCATTTAAAAGAATTGGAACTCCATTGGTGTTTGAGACTAAGTCACCATCTTCGTCCTTCCCGAGATTGGAATAGAAGGCACGAATTAGAGCAGGGTGAATGTAAGGGGATTGAAGATATATGAATTCAAGGAGTTGGCTTTGCATGAGGATATTTGTTGTGGATGGAGGGGCGGTGTGGCTAAGGAATCGACCAGTGGAGAATCGAGGAGGAAGGATTTCTCGATTTTCAAATTTTTCGACGAATCGAAGGAGTTCGGGTTCAGTGTCGAAACATAAGAAGGATCCGTCTTTATAGTAGTGGGAGAGTGGACGAGCGACGGAAGAGGAGGCAATTTGTTTGACGGAACGAGCGCGTTTAGAGTGCTTGCTCGCCTTTAGTATGAAGAAATAAGAGCTGTTTCAAAAATTTGAGGGCTTTTGAAGATTGTTTGAAGCTAAGAGTGAAGTTGGAGTGAGAAATTTGAAGGATGAAAACACCTATTTATAGAATTGAAGAAGTGAGGCATTTACTGTAAAAAAAACTGCAGATTTATTAAGCCAAACGGTCAAAAACGGTAACAATTTTGATGAGCTGACCGTTGGTAATCGATTACTGAACTTTGGTAATCGATTATTGCTGCACAGTGTGTTATACGGACTCGGGGAATAATCGATTTTGATTTGCAGATAATCTATTATTTTTAGGCAGAGTGATGAAAATTCGAGACGGTAAGAGGAAATCGATTATTCAGTTTTCAACAATCGATTATTTTATTAACACTTGTAAAACTGAACTTTCAATAATCGATTAGTAATATTGATAATCGATTATTAAATATGATTGCCAGATTCCTGCAAAATCAAAATGTTAGATAATCGATTCTAGTATTAGTATAATCAATTAGTTTATTTTTCCAGTAGAATAATAGGAAAACATAAAGGAGTAATAATCGATTATTGACTAAGAAAATTTGATTATTTATCACCAGTGCCCGAGAATTCCCCCTGTCTTTGGGGCGATACCTGCAAAAAAGAGTTAGGCGCCTCCGACGCTCAAGTTAGTAATCGTTGAAAAGAAAAATGCAATGCATGTATTAGATCAACGTAGAGTCAAGAATCCCGAGTTCACTACAAATTCGGAACAAGGACTCTTTCTCTAAAGGCTTTGTGAAGATGTCGGCCAATTGATATTTGGTTTCAACAAACTCAATTTCGACATCACCTTTGAGAACGTGATCTCTTATGAAGTGGTGCCTAATTTCTATGTGTTTTGTTCTTGAGTGAAGAACAGGGTTCTTCGTCAAGCTTATGGCGCTAGTATTATCACATCGAAGAGGGATATGATTGGTACTAAGACCATAATCCGAGAGTTGTTATTTCAACCAAAGGATTTGAGCACAACAACTCCCCGCAGCTACATATTCAGCCTCGGTTGTGGATAACGCAACACTTACTAGTTTCTTGCTAAACCAAGAAACTAGAGAGCTACCGAGCAAATGGAAAGTGCCACTAGTGCTCTTGTGGTCCAATTTGCAACCCGCAAAATCGGAATAGGAATAGCCAACAAGTTGGCATGAAGAACCTTTGGGATACCATAGTCCCACATTTATAGTTCCAACAAGATACTTCATTATCCGTTTTACCGCAGTTAGGTGCGACTCCTTCGGACATTATTGATATCAAGCGCATAAACACACGCTAAACATGATGTCCGGTGTACTTGCAGTAAGATAAAGAAGGGATCCGATCATACCTCGATACTTCTTTGTGTCTACTTCCTTACCTTTCTCATCTTTGTCAAGATGGTCGGATGTACTCATTGGAGTGGCCATTGCTTTGGCGTTGCTCATTTCAAAACGATTTAGCAACTCCTTGCAATATTTAGATTGGCAAATGAAAGTTCCCTCTTTCATTTGGTTCACTTGCAATCCCAAGAAGAAGTTTAGCTCACCCATCATTGACATTTCAAATTCACTTGTCATTAATTCAGAGAATTCCTTGCACAAAGAATTGTTAGTAGCACCAAAAATAATATCATCTACATATATTTGAACTAATAAGATGTCATTGTTTTTGTTCTTAATAAAGAGTGTAGTGTCAACTTTCCCCCTAATGAACTCATTGTCCAAAAGAAATTTGCTTAAGCGTTCATACCAAGCTCGGGGAGCTTGTTTAAGACCATAGAGGGCTTTCTTAAGTTTGAAGACATGATCGGGAGATTTAAAGTCTTCAAAACCCGGGGGTTGTTCAACATATACTTCCTCTTGAATAAACCCATTTAGGAAGGCACTATTTACATCCATTTGATATAAAATAAAATTCATAGAAGAGGCAAAAGCAAGTAATAGACGAATAGCTTCTAGTCGTGCAACTGGTGCATAAGTTTCTTCATAATCAATTCCTTCTTCTTGATTATAACCTTTAGCAACAAGCCTAGCTTTGTTTCTAGTGATTATACCATTTTCATCTAATTTATTTCGAAAAACCCATTTCATGCCAATTATGGTGTGCTTATCGGGTCTTGGCACCAATTCCCAAACATCATTACGTCTAAATTGGTTAAGCTCCTCTTGCATTGCAAAGGTCTAATGCTCATCCCCGATTGCTTCGGAAATGGTTGTAGGTTCTATTTGTGAAACAAAAGCCATATGTCCTACAGTCTTTAAGGAGGTTTCGAGTACTTACCCCTTTCTCGATGTTGCCAATTACCTTCTCGAGAGGATGATCTTTAGACGTCCTCCAAGCCTTAGGCATCATCGATTCTTCCTCTTGTGGTGGTTCTTCTTCCGATGATTATTTCACAGCTTCATCTTGAACTTCCTTTGGATTTTCCTCTTGTACCTTGTCTTGAAGACTTATTTTGTTTAAAGAATCTGCAAGATCAACACAAGAATCCTTTCTCGCCAAGCGAGCATCATTTTCACAAAATACTACATGAGGAGATTCCTCGACAGTTTTGGTTCGATTATTGAAAACTCTATATGCTTTGCTACGCGATGAGTAACCAAGAAAAATTCCTTCATCAGATTTCGCGTCAAATTTTCCCAAGTTATCTTTTCCGTTGTTGTGAATGAGACATTTACAACCGAAGACTCTAAGATGGGAAAAATTTGGTTTCCTTCCCTTATAGAGTTCATAGGGAGTTTTCATGAGTATCGGTCTTATGACAGCTCTGTTTAAAACATAGCTTGCGGTACTCACGGCATCCGCCCAAAACTTTTTGGAAATCTTAGCCTCATCGAGCATGGTTCTAGCCATCTATTCGAGACATCGATTTTTACGTTCCACCACTCCATTTTGTTGTGGTGTACGTGGAGCCGAAAAGGTATGTTCAATACCGAGTTCGTCACAAAAATCCGCGAAGAGATTGTGATCGAACTCTCCCCCATGATCACTTCTTATGGAAGTGATGGTTGTGTTCTTTTCATTTTGAACACGTTTAAGAAAACTTTTAAAAGCTTGAAAGGCATCACTTTTATGAGCAAGAAATAACGTCCATGTGAATCTAGAGTAGTCATCAACAATTACAAAAGCATAAAGATTTCCACCAAGACTTTCAATACGAGATGGTCCAAAAAGATCCATGTGAAGAAGTTGTAAAGGTCTAGTGGTTGAAACAACATTTTTAGATTTAAAAGAGGCTTTTATTTGTTTTCCTTTTTGGCATGAATCACAAATAGAATCTTTTTCAAATTTTAGTTTTGGAAGACCGATTACTAAATCTTGAGAAACTAATTTGTTTAAAAGATTCATGTTCATGAGCTACTCTACGATGCCATAACCAAATGTCGTCTTCTTTACTCAAAAGGCAATTCACAAAACTTGATGAAGAATTTTCAAGATCAACCATATAGATATTATCAATTCTAATACCACGAAGAATAACTTTAAAATCATTACGACGGATAACAAAGCATTCTTCGGAGTCAAACAATACACGATTTCCCTTGTCACATAATTGACTTATGCTCAAGAGATTATGTTTAAGACCTTTAACTAGCAAAATATGCTTAATGGAGGAGGATTCGTCCTCACCGACCGAGCCAATGCCGATAATCTTTCCTTTGTTATTGTCTCCAAAAATAACATTTCCTCCTTCCGTGGGTTTTCGTTGAAGGAATTTTGATGCATCCCCGGTCATATGTTTGGAGCATCCACTATCAAGGTACCAAAGTACACTTGATCCCTTCAAACACACCTACAAAACAAATTAATGAGATTTTGGTACCCAAGCCATTTTGGGTCCTTGTGTGTTAGGTGCAAAATAGTGGTGTGATTGACCTGCAGTGAAATGTCTATGTCTAGTGAAGCATGCGGGAGCAATATGTCCAATTTTATTGCAATAATGACAAATGACATTCGGATTGTGCATTCTTCTAGGATGATAATAATTTGGGGATCTAAATTCATTCACCCTATTTTTTTGAATATAGTTTTGATGTAATTTTCGAATATCTTTTCTAGGTGTTCTAAATTGCTCAACATTTCTCCTAGTGTTTATTAGGATGCATAACGATTCTAGGATCATTATTTCTAGGTTGAATATTTCTAGGTTGCAATTTTTGAAAATCTTTTCTAGGTGTTCTAAATTGTTCTACATTTCTTCTAGTGCTCGTTCTAGGATGTATAGTGGTCCTAGGATTGTTATTTCTAGGTTGTTTAGGAAAGGTCTCATCCTTTTTGTTAGGCACATTTTTGAAACCTATTCCATGTTTAGTAGATTTGTTTATAAGAACCTCGTTGAGATTTTTGTGAGAGGAGTTGAATTTATTCAAGGTGCTCTTAACTTTTTCTACTTCATCTTTTAGAGATTTGCAAGATGTACAACCATTGTCAGGTTTATCGGCGCTTCTTTTGCCGTAAAACTTGTTTTTCCTCCTTTAATTTCTCATTTTCAAGAGTTAGTTTTTCAAAATCCTTTTCTTTTGAAGAAATTTGTTTTCTTAAATCTTTTATAGATTTAGAAGCGCCAATAAAATCTTTATACAATTCATCAAATGCATCTTGCATTTCTTCTAAAGTGAAATAGTTCTTAGAAGTAGTACATACCTCATTTTGAGTTTCTTCGTGTGCCATAAGACACAAGTTTGCGGTCTCATTTCCTTCTCCATCACTTGATTCGTCTCCGGAGTCGCCTCCCCAAGAGATGTATGCTCTTTGTTTCTTGGCGAATTTCTTTTCTGTTTTGTTATTTGGACAGTTGGATTTGATGTGCCCAGCTTCTCCGCATCCATAGCATTTGAGTGGTCCTCCTGGCCGCTTTCCTTTGAACTCTTTCCGCATGAATTTTTGGAATTTCTTAATCACGGGTCCGAACTTGATATCTTCGTCGCTTGAATCCTCATCATTTTGAGGTTGAGCCGTGCTTGCTTTTAGAGCGATTCTCCTTTTCCTTTGATCATCTAAAGGAGGGTTAAGAATAGTAGACTCATAGGTTTTAAGGTTACCTCTAAGTCCATCGATTGTGACATTTGTAATGCCGATTGTCTCTTGAATAGTGTCGGCTTTGGAGCGCCATTCCGGAGTGAGGCTTCGAAGAATTTTACGGACAAGCTCCCTATCCGTGAAGGTCTTCTTGAGAGCATGAAGATCATTAACGATTTTTGAAAATCGTTCGAACATATCGTCTATCTTCTCTCTTTCCTTCATATGAAAAAGTTCATATTCGTGGGTTAGAAAATCTATTTTAGCTTCTCTTACCTGGTCCGTACCTTCGTAGGTGATCTCCAATTTATCCCACATTTGCTTAGCCGTGGTGCAACATGAGATTTTTCGATAATCATCGGGATTTACAGCACAATATAACATGTTGATGGCCTTTGCATTATATTCCACCTTTTTGATATCGTCCATATCGTATTCGTCTTCCGACTTTGGGACGAGTTCATCTCCAACCTTTTTAGTTGGAAGTTGTTCTCCATTCTTTATAATTTTCCACAATTGGAAGTTTTTTGATTGAATGAAAATCCTCATCCTCTCCTTCCAATAAGTGTAATTGGTGCCATCAAAGAGTGGTGGCCTTGTGAAGCATTGTCCTTCACCTAGTCCTGCATTAACGTTACGAGTAGAAGCCATGGATTGTTTCTCTCAAACTGTTAAGTCTTTCAGAGAGTTAGGCTCTGATACCAATTGTTAGAATATACGCTTAACACTAGAGGGAGGGGTGAATAGCGTTATAATAACAAACAATATAAATTTGCAAAATTAAAATTGCAGGAGTAAAATAAGTGCGGTAAATAATGAAGTAAGGAGAGAACACACCGAACTTATACTGGTTCACCACAACGTGTGGTTAGTCCAGTTTCCCGAGAGACTCTCTCGAGTTTCTACTAACTCCGTTAAGCTTACGGGTGCTTAACAAACCGTTACAAACTGAGAACACAAGTCTCAAAGATGCTTGCTCGAAGATACCACACTTCAAGACTTCACGTGAAGGAATTAACCTTTCCTTCTTACAACCGCAAGGGATTATAACTTCCCTTCAAGTGTATACAAACACTTAGAACTCAAGACAAGACTCTTTTACAGAGTAGATATGAGTAAAATTAATACGCTCAAGAACACAACAACTTCGTCAAGAGTTTGGCTCTCAAAAAACTATGAAATGAATATAAAATGATTGATATGAGAGTATGCAAGCTTAAGCAAGAATGTAATCAGTTGTTATGCTTAAAAGAGTGATTTTGAGGTGTATTTATAGTCCTCAAAGTCACCAAGACCGTTGCTTAATTGCCAATCACTAATTACTGATTTTGTGCTAGGATAATCGATTATCTGATTTGCATAATCGATTATCTGCAAATCATTCAAAAATCATATGCAGATTTTAAGCAGAATAATCGATTATTTAAATTGCATAATCGATTACCTGATAACGTTTAAAAATCAGACGCTGATTTTATGCTAGCATAATCGATTATTGCCTTGTGCATAATCGATTATCTTTCAGCGTTTAAAAATACTTTGGCAACGGTCTTAACATAATCGATTACCTAAACAGACATAATCGATTATTTTGCTGTTTTGTAAATTTCGGTTATACACTGTCTTAACATAATCAATTATCAAAAAGACATAATCGATTATTTTGCTGTTTTGTAAATTCCGGTTTATGCAGTCTTAACATAATCGATTATCAGAAAAACATAATCGATTATTTCTGTCCATATTTGAAAGACATCTTTAAAATTCATTTTGGCTAAAATGAAAATGTTTGAAAATCATTTCGTTTTAAATCAAAGATGCATGGTTTGATGAAAATAATTTTACGAGAGAAGCCAAGTCTTGAATCTATTGTCGGATCAAGATCACAATATAAAACGAATCATGTATAACTTTGTTGCTTTACTTGATCTTGTTCTTTGTTTCTCTTGTGCTTGGACTTCGGCATATGTCAATGTTCCATGCGCGTCGGTTTGTCATTTATCAAAACCTACAAAGATGAACACACGTTTAGTTTTAGCGACTTGAGAACGTGCTTCAACAATTTCCCCCTTTTTGATAATGGTAAACCAATATCGGGATATGCATATTAAATAATTGATAATGACAATCCAAGACAAGTATATAAATATATGAATGAGTTCTCCCTTTATTTATGCGAATATGCCAATTTAAACAAAAGAGGTGTTTTGTATCAAGTGGGTTTACTTGGGTATTGGTTTCATGTTTGAATTAGGGGGCTATAATAGTGATGTTTGATGTATGGTTGAAGATCATGTAAATAGTTTTAATCAGAAATAGTGTAGGAAAATAGGAATACTTATTCGATTGATTTTCTTATGAATCTTAAAAGGCGAGCAAGATTATTTCGTATTATGAGTTTCAATAGTTTCAAATTTATAACATATCAATAACTAGCATATGTATACTTTTAATTCTTGTGAACAATTTTGAAATAATGTTGATTGCGGTAGTGCTCCAATGTCTAGTGATTGTTAGTTAAATTTTGGGGGTTGTGCAATATCGAGTCTGCGAATCTGTGTCATCTGAATTGCTTTGTCGCCTTTCTTTGTTTGTGAATTTTCTTTTATGCCTATTGTTTTATCCGTGTTTGTCCTTGTGAGGATTTCAATGAGGATTCCTACATAGTTTAACCCTGAAATTTGTGGGCTTAGTAGGCGGCTGGGCCTCGTCTTGGCCAGGTTAATTTCAGGCCCAAGTGATGGCAGTCCACAAGAGCTTTTGGGATTAAGAAGACTGTTAATAACTAATTGGCAAGTTGTGGGCCTTTCAAGCTAGGTAGCAGATTCGAACTAAGGATTTTTTGTCGTAACGGAGATTGTCCTTGTTAGGCTTTGGACTTGATCTTGGGACCCGCATGTCCTCGAATACCTCGTTGTTAATGAATTCATATTATTAATTAATTAAGTTTTCGGAATAGAAATGAATCCTAATAGCTAATAGTAGTCTATATTTAGGTTTTTCCCTTAATTATAAAAATAAGACGAGCCTCGCCCAATGAAATATAAAATTGCGGGGCCCTCAATAAAGGGTAAAAATATTTGGAAAGTTGGAAAGGGTCGTTTAGCGAATTGCACTACCCTCCCAAAAGGTAATAATGCGCTAGACTCTTTTAGCATGATTCTAATAAAATTAGCTTCTTAAATTTGGTTGTGCATTTCATGCGACCCAAATCCGAATCCCAAATTATTGAATAAAATGTGTTTAGAATTGAGGGTCATATGACGTGATCCAAAGACACATTTTAAACGGCGTTCACTTTCTCTAAAATAAATACATATTGAGTAATAAGCGGTAAAAAGTAAAAATTGGCACATAGGTTCTTCATGTAATAAAATCAAATAATGGCTAAATGCAATAGTTGAGCAACCGTGCTAGAACCACGGAACCTAGAAATGCCTAGTACCTTCTCCCGGGTTAACAAAATTCCTTATCCAGATTTCTGGTTCGCGGAATGTTAACAGAGTCATGATTTTCCTTGGTTCGGAACTCAACCGGAGACTTGGAACACCATTAATCTACCAAGTGGAGACTCTGAATAACTAATAAGTAAATCCCTTTCTGACTGTCCTTTAAGTTGAAAAACTCCTTTACGCCCCTTCCGGGGTGTAGGTGAAAAGGGAGGTGTGACAGCTCTGGCGACTCTACTGGGGAACAAGAACCCATAACATTTTGTTCAGGGTTCAAGAATTCGAGCTTGGACTAATT
The DNA here is from genome assembly GCA_034376525.1 of Nicotiana benthamiana. NCBI lineage: Eukaryota > Viridiplantae > Streptophyta > Magnoliopsida > Solanales > Solanaceae > Nicotiana > Nicotiana benthamiana. The sequence goes on along the minus strand of CM067328.1, from coordinate 102,465,872 downwards.
GTTGTGTTTGGCTTTGTCTGCTTTTGTTACATGACATGTGCTTAATGTGCTAATTGAGTGCTTTTACTGCTTTGATATTATTTGAACTGTATATAAACTGTGTCGAAACCCATCTCCTCTCCGAGTCTTCTAAATCATGAAGAAGGGTGTACTTCGTACGACTTCTTTTCTATATAGTGTCAAATTCCCAATTTAAAACAAGGTTTGGATAAGTCACAACACCGGCGAAGCTTTTGTATTCTCGGGATGCTGCCTCCCTCTCGGCTCGAGATGTCCGCTCGGGTAAGCCAGGTCTAGAACAAACACCCATGTTCTAAATCTATAATAACTCAACCTCATGCCACATCCCTAGTAGGAACAATTATTTGCATCATGTACATTTTGACTTAGGAGACTCAACACAGGGGTTGGGTCCGTCTAGGGCTAGCAACTCGAATGAAAAGACCATCCTAATGCATCATACATGTTTTGTGTACATTTATTTGCTCGGACTTGCATGCTGACCATCTTCTGAATCTTGGGAACGTCCAAAATGGAGAAAAAGAGAAAAAAGAAAGAAATAGCAGCATAGAGAGTTAATTACCCATTTTAGAAAGATAACAATGCCCAAGTAATGTTGAAACTCTGTCGGAATTTTGATAAATGAAAAAAATATTTTATTTTTAATAGTTTGTTTTACTAAAGATCAAAGAAAACTAGAAAATAGAGTATTTCATTTTTTGGAAATTGTTTGCTGAAAAGAAAAAGAAAAGTGTCTTTATTTTAGTTCGGAAAAATGGGTTGTTTTTTTAAAATGAAAAAAAAAATGTGGTTATGTTGTCTTGTTTTCAAAATTATAAAAGGAAATTTTTTTTGTTTTTCCAAACAAAATGAAAAAGAAAAAACGAGTCTTTTATTTTTAGGTTATTTTATTGTTTGTTGAAAAAGAAAAAGAAAAAGTGTTTTGTTGTAAAAGTAGTTTTTTTTTATTTGCTTAGGAAATGCCAAAAATAAAAATGAAAAAGAGTTTTATTTTAAAATAGTTTGTTTATGGGCCCGAACTACGGATGTTTGATTCTCACCGGATGTGAGATACGTAGGCAGCCCTCATCGGATCCAACCTACTCATTACCAAAAATAGCAAAAAAAGTCTAAGTTTAAATTTTGGCATGAATAAGTCAGGTGAAGCCATTCTCGTCAGAAATAGTCGAATGTTCCCAATAGGGACGCCGGAAGGCTGGTTTTGCAAGAACAACAACCTTTGGTCATTTTATAAAGATTTTGGCCGGTTAGGCAACACAATCTTAAAATCCGAGGTGCTGAAAAGTCGTGTTTGCAAAATCAGGTCTTTTATTTTAATTTGAAAAACAAGAAAAAAAGTCAGTGGTCAAGTGAATACCGCTTGAATTTTTTGTCAAAATAAGCCGAGCCAACTTCGGCGGAGTCTCAAACCATTCTTGTCATGATATCCTAGAGTATCTTTCAGTTGTCGAAAGGATGTTTTCATAAAAGAACGAAAACTTTGTGAAATGTCATAAAATAACTCTCCCCGGCATTAAAATTCATGTTATATTTGGAAAGGGCCATTTTGCAAAAATAGTCATTTAGGTTGAAATTGGTAAATATGTAAAGGAATCTATCCGTTTGCTTTTGTGCTTGTAATTTTTTTGTTAGAGTATGTGGGTTGTTTGATTTTTGAGTCTGTACATCGTCTCTTCGTCAAAGTGTGTTAGTTTTGTCAGTTTTTAAAGCTTTGTAATCAAGTTTGTTTTATTATAAATAATGAAAAAATCCAAAAATGTATTATTATTGTTTATCTTCTATTCGCACAAACTACGCTTCGTCTAATTCGTGTGGGGTCATGATACGTAGGAAATCTCCATAGGAATCGACCGTAATCTTAAAACGAAAAGAAAAAAATAGAGAACGATAAAGAAAGAAAAGGGCGAAAATAATGGAAAAAAAAGAGAGCGAAAAAACAAGAAAAAGTGGGTAAGAAATATATAAAGAGCGGAAAAACGAGGAAATGATAGAATAAGAAAGTAAAAAAAGAAAGAAAGAGAGAGAAAAGGGAAAATGAAAAAAAGTTGTGATGGAAATAATAAAAGGCCGAGATGACGCATGTAGTCAAGCAAATGCATAATAGAGATGGTTAACTTTATAAGTGCATCCATGCCGACGTGCAGTTTTCCAATCTGTTAAAGCCTAATCACTAACTAAGTTGCTGTCCAAATGTGTGAGTACATACAGGTGGTTAGTTGATCTGGTATTATGGCAACTCATCCATACAACATACGGTCAAAAGAAGAGATGCGGAAACTAAAAGCGCAAATGGCCAAAATGCATCGTGCTTGGTCTCACAGTCATCCGGCACCATCATACCCCGCCAACCCACCCTACATCCCACCACCCCCACGTGTTTTCAACTTTCTCCTATCCCACCCAAGGCTATGGTACCACTTTATATGCTCCTCCAGCTCCACAACCCAAACACAACCCTCTTCCACTCATGGTTCTAGTCTTTGTGGCACCTCCCCCAGCCACATTACGTAGATCGTCAACTGAACCATTTTTCCAAGCTCACGACACTCAATCTTACCCTCATGAACCCACTTTTAAAGCTCCTGAGCCATATTCCTACACACCCCATTTTGAGATCCCGAGAGAAGTTGAGAAACCCGTTAAGAATGCGGAGCAGAAAGAAGTGATTCATAAAGTTAAAAGCCTGGAGCAATCCTTCAGGAACATGTAGGGTTTAGGAAACCAAGTCAGTGTTGCATACAAAGATTTATGCCCTTTTCCTGATGTCTAGTTGCCCGCAGTTTTCAAAATGCCCAAGTTTGATTTATACGAGGGATATGGCGATCCAGTGGCCCACCTCCGAGGTTTATGCAGTAAAATTAGAGGAGATGGGGGGGGAGGATGAATTGCTGATAGCCTATTTCGGTCAAAGTTTAAGCTGGTCTGCATTGGCGTGGTACGCGAGAATGGATCCCGGCCGATGGTATACGTGGGATGATTTGGCACAAGCATTAATTTGCAATTTTTAGTATACCCTTGATATAGTCCCCGATCGTCTTTAATTGTTGAAGCTGGAGAAGAAGCTCGGCAGAGTTGATCTTCCGATGAGGGAGAGTAAGATGGTAGATTACTTCTTGTAGACATTGGAGCCAACCTACTTTGTTCATCTAGTGACGTCTGTAGGTAGATCATTTAATGAAGTGGTTAATATGGGAGCCATGATTGAAGAGGGATTGAAGTCTTACAAAATCTTGAGCTATTCAGCATTGAAAGAAACCACCCAAGCCATCCAAATTTGTACTGGTGGTGAGCTCGGAAAGAAGTAGAAGGAAGAAGTTGCCCCGGTTGACGCTAGTACTTGGTCCAGGTCCAGCAACTCTCCACCCTACTACAACAAACCCAGACCCCACCACCAAATTACCAGTATACCCCATATGGCCCACAACAACATTACTACCCACCACCAGAACCAAACTTTTCTATCCACCACGCCCAAACATACACTCAGCCTCGGGCGCAACCGCAATGGCATGCATCGGATCCCCAAAACACATATCCACCTCCACCTCCCAGGGCGAATAGACCAGGAACTGCCATTCACCCAAACCAAGCTTCTAGAAGTTAGAATGTCCCGAAACAGAAAACATTTACTCCAGTGGGAGAATCTTACACCACTCTCTTCCACAGATTGAAATAGTTGGGAATGTTGACCATAATTGAACCCAAAATACCAAAGCCCCTCCCAGAAACCTAGATCATTCTGTCTGTTGTGAGTATTGCTCAGGGATGCCAAGGCATGATACTGAGAAATGCTGGAAAATGAAGAATGGAGTACAAGAACTAATTGATAATCCCTGTATCGAGGTACAGGCTCTGGAGGCACCAAGCAGAAATCAAAACCCGTTGTCAGCGCATCACGAGACTAATATGATTGAGCTGGTTCACAACAGGATAGAGCCTAAAAATCCCTCGTAGACGGTCATGATGATCCATTGTACTGAAGCCAAGGTTAAGGAAGAGACAGTTAGTGCAAAGCCATCGGTTCAGCTGAAAGAGATAAAAGACAAGCTGGAGGTGGTAATGGGGAAAAGTCCTTTTATTGATGCAAAGAAGCCAGAGCCAGCCAAGTTAGTGGTCCAAGGGGCAACATCTGAGCCCATGGTTGTTGTGAAAGGGGCCTGCGTAGAACGGTCATCATAAAGCTAGTAGTCCAACTACCCACGGTCAATACGAAAGTTGCCGTGGAAATATGAAGGTAGTGGTGACATACAAAGAAAAGGAAATTGAGGAAGAAAAATTTGAAGAACATGGATTAACTCGAGCAGGACGCTGTTTTGTTCCCGAAGAGCTGAGGAAAGCCAGGGCCACTAAAGATAATACAGTGTTGGTCAAGAAAGTTTTGACAGAAGAGGTCGCGGTGGAATTTTGGAAAAATATGAAAGTAGAGGATTATTCCATTGTTGAACAATTGAGAAAATCACCGGCTCAGATCTTTTTGTTATCATTACTGATCCACTCAGACAAACATCGTCGGGCTTTGATGAGGATATTGAAAGAAGATCATGTGCGTGACAAAATTTTGGTAAATCATCTGGAATAAATTGCCAACCAGATCTTTGAGGTGAACAAGGTAATATTTTCCGATGATGAACTACCCGTGGAAAACACAGAAGACAGCAAAGTTCTTTACATGACAGTCAGGTGTGATGAACCAAAGGTTACTCGGTTGTTGATCGATAACGGGTATAATGCCAATATTTTTCCGTTGTCCATGCTAAACCAGTTGAAGATTGATGATGATAGAATCCACAAAAAAGTGTTTTTGTTCGAGGGATCGACGGAGGAGGAAAAGGCACGGTGGGGGATATTATACTTGAATTGACTATTGGCCTAGTCAAATTCACTATGGAATTTCAGGTATTGGACGCTGCATTATCTTATAATATTTTGCCGGGTCGACCATGGATCCACGCGGCCAAGGAAGTGCCTTACACATTACGCCAAATGGTCAAGTTCGAATGGGAGAGACAAGAAATCGTGCTACACGGGGAAGATCCCATATGCGTTGTAAGTGACGCCATTGTGCCCTTAATAGAAACTGATGATGATAAGAGGCTATGGGTTTATCAGGTCTTCAACACAATCCCAGTGAATAGAGTGCCAGAAGTTAAAAGCATTCCACGTCCCAGGGTGGCAGCTGCGACCGTCAAGGTAGTATAAGAAATACTGAGTAATGGGTTCGTGCCAGGCAAAGGTCTGGGGGCTAAGCTTCAGGGTATTGTTCAAACTATTTCTTTACCTAAGAATTCAGACATCTTTGGGTTGGGGATCAAGACAATAGCAGTAGATGTCAAAAGGACTCGTAAATTTAAAAATAAAGCTTGGGTTCTTCCTAAGCGGAACCACGCTTGTCCCGGTCCTTCGTCAAGCCGGGTGTCAGAAAGCATTTATTGGCAAAGGTGTCGGGTTCACTGATTGGTGTAGAGGGGAACTTGGAGAAAGTGTTTGAGAGGTTATTTGCCGAAGTGAACATGGTTGATGCAGGGGAAGGGTCAAGAAATGCAAATATACAATACATCGGACCACATGTTATTAGTGACAATTGGGAAGCTACTCCTATTCCAGTTTGGATGGAGCCGTGGTAGTGGGTTTTGTTTACCTGAATTATTCCACGGTTTGCAATTCAGTGGCCATGTCTTGTCCATTTAGATGAGTTAAAACCCTATTATCTTTACATTCAATTGAATGCAATTTTTCTTCTTTCTTTATTCCTAATTTGTTTCCATTTTCTTTCATTCTTTTCTTTTCTGTATAGTTCTTTTATGCTGATATCAATGACATCACATGCACGAGGAATCTTCGGCCCGGTTTTATAAGCCAATCTTACTCAGAAATAATAATACAAGAAATTGAGTGTTATGACGAAGTGGAATGTGAAGATGATGAGGCATATGAGGAAATTAGTAAATAATTAAGTCATTTTGAAGAAATATTAAAAGCTAATCTAAATGACACAGAAGCAGTTAATCTAGGGGACCAAGATAATGAGTAGAAAACTAAAGTGAGTGTTCATCTGGAGCCACAACTCAAGGAGGAGATAATTAAAGCATTGTTTGAATACAAGGACGTTTTTGCATGTTCGTGTGATGATATGCCGGGTTTGAGCCCCGATTTAGTTTTTCACAAGTCGCCCACTGATCCGGCGCTCTCTCTTGTGGAGTAGAAGCTGAAAAAGTTCAAGATAGAGTTAAGTGTAAAGATCAAAGAATTGATTACCAACTAGTTCGATGAAAAGGTAATTTGGGTTACACGGTATCGCACCTGGTTAGCTAATAATGTACTTGTGCCTAAGAAAGATGGCAAGACCATGGTGTGTGTCGATTGTCGAGATCTTAACAAGGCGAGTCCAAAAGACAATTTTCCATTGCCAATCAGATACTGATTGAAAATTATGCCAAACATGATATTGGTTCTTTTGTGGATTATTACGCGGGTTATCCTTAGATTCTAATGGATTAGGAAGACACAGAAAAGACAGTATTCATCATGCCGTGGGAAACGTACTGTTATTGAATCATGCCGTTTGGTTTGAAAAATGCCGGGGCAACTTAATGAGGGCCATGACAACAATATTTCATGATATGATACATAAGGAAATTGAGGTGTATGTGGATGATGTGAACGTTAAGTCTACACAATAGTCCGACCATGTCAAGGATTTGAGAAAGTTCTTTCAAAGGCTTTGCAGGTACAATCTTAAGCTCAATCCTGCAAAATGTGCTTTCGGGGTGCCATTTGGGAAGTTGTTTGTGTCTATTGTCAATCGTCGGGGTATTGAGCTAGACGTTTCAAAAATCAAAGCTATTCAGGAATTGCTGCCTCCAAGAAACAAAACTGAGGTGATGAGTTTGTTGGGAAGATTGAATTATATCTGTAGGTTCATTGCCCAACTCACAACAACTTGTGAACCGATTTTCAAATATTTAAAGAAGGACGCTGCAGTCAAATGGACTGATGAATGTCAAGAGGCTTTTGACAAGATAAAAGGGTATTTGTCAAACCCACCCCTGTTGGTCCCTCCAGAGCCAGGGAGGCCATTGATTCTATATCTAACAGTTTTTGAATAATTCATTCGGCTGTGTACTGGGGAAACATGATGTTACGGGCATGAAGGAATAAGCTATCTATTATCTCAACAAGAAGTTCACATCCTACGAGGTTAAGTATACTCATCTGGAAAGGTCGTGTTGTGCCCTAACATTGGTGGCACAGAAGTTGAAACATTATTTGTCGTCCCACACTACTTACTTCATATCTCTCTTGGACCCATTGAAGTATATTTTCAGAAGCCTATGCCCATAGGGAGGCTTGCAAAGTGGCAGATCCTTCTTACAGAATTCGACATTATCTGTGTAACACGGACTACGATGAAACCACATGCATTAGCCGATCATTTGGATGAGAATCCAGTTAATGAAGATTATGAACCTTTGCAAACTTATTTTCCTGATGAAGAGGTGATGCATATTGAAAAATTGGAACAAGTTGAGAAGATGGGATGGAAACTCTTCTTTGATGGGGCTGCAAATAAGAAAGGCGTAGGAATAGGAGCGGTGCTCATTATTGAAACAGGTCAGCATTACCATGTTACCGCTCAGCTTCAGTTCTATTGTACGAAAAACATGGCATAGTATGAGGGGTGTATCTTGGGGTTGAGATTAGCTGTAGATATGGGTGTCCGGAAAGTCTTGTTCATGGGTGACTCGGACCTACTGATACACAAAATTCAATGAGAATGGGAAACACGAGATTTAAAGCTTATACCGTACCAGCAATATTTGCATGAGTTTTGCCAACAGTTTTAGTCTGTAGACTTCAAGCACATTGCAAGGATTCATAATGAGGTCACCAATGCTTCGGCTACTTTTGCATCGATGTTACATCACCGAACAAGGTTTATGTAGACTCTTTCTAGATTTAGGTCCGGGATTAGCATGCTTATTTTAGTATGGTAGAGGAGGAGCTTGACGGCGAGCCGTGGTTTTACGATATCAATGGAATTTATCAGAATGGTTGTATATCCGATGCAGGCCACCAGTGATAAAAAATGAGCAATTTGGCGATTGGAAAGCAAGTTTTTCCTTAGTGGAGGAGTGTTAAATAAAAGATCCCCAGATCTCAGGTTGTTGAGGTGCATGGATGCAAGGCATGCCACATCTATCATGGCTGAGGTACATTCAGTAGTTTGTGAACCGCATATGAGGATATGTTTTGGCGAAGAATATCCTACGGGAAAGTTATTATTAGCTTACTATGGAGCGAGATTGTATCGGATTTATGCGTAAATTCCATCAGTGCTAATTGCATGGAGATTTGATTCATTCTCCGCCATTAGAACTACATGCGATGTCTGCACCATGGCCTTTTGTAGCATGGGGCATGTATGTTATTGGGCCAATTGAACTGGCAGTGTCAAACGGGCACATGTTCATTTTGGTAGATATAGACTATTTTACCAAGTGGGTAGAGGCTAAGACATTCAAGTCTGTAACCAAGAAAGCTATTGTGGATTTTGTGCGTTCAAATATTGACTGTTGATTTGGGATACCTAAAGTGGTCATTACGGATAATGGGGCGAACCTCAATAGTCATCTGATGAAGGAAACGTGTCAGCGGTTCAAGATTACCGATATAAATTCGACTCTGTACCGCCCTTATTCCAATGGTGCTGTTGAGGCAGCTAATAAGAATATAAAGAAAATATTACGAAAGATGGTTGAACGATAAAGAGAGTGGCGTGAAAAGTTGCCTTTCGCAATGTTGGGGTACCACACCACTGTTCGTACTTCACCGGGGGAGACTCCTTATTTATTGTTGTATGGCACCGACGCAGTAATACCTGCAGAGGTAGACATCCCATCTCTGCGAATCGTTGTGGAGGCTGAGATCGATGATGATGAATGGGTGAAAAGACGCCTTGAGAATTTGAGTTATATTGACGAGAAGAGATTGGCATCAGTGTGTCATAGTCAGCTATACCAACGAAGAATGGCAAGAGCATATAACAAGAAATTCGAAGTTGGACAATTAGCACTGAGGCGGATTTTGCCTCATTAGGCTGAAGCAAAAGGAAAATTCTCCCCGAACTGGCAGGGGCCATTTGTAGTAACCAGAGTGTTGTCTAACGGTTCACTGTATCTGACAGATGTAGAAGGAAAATGTGTTGAAATGGCCATCATTTTCGATGCGGTCAAGAGATATTATGTATGATTTCTTTATTTATGAATGTATCTGGCATATTTTAAAGATTTAAATGACGAAGGCGTTTTGTTCTGCTATCCAGACACATTTATCCCTTGTCATCCCCTTTGAGCCTTACTTATTTTTCATACCCCTCTTTCGAAATCAACGACACTGTCAAGAAATATAGGTGCCGGAAATAAAACAAAGAAAAGAAGAGTAAAGAAAAAGAAAAGGAAAGGAAAGGAAGAAAAAAAAGAAGAGAAAACAAAAGGAAAAGAAAATGAAAAAGCAAAAAAAGTGAAAGAAAGAAAAGAAAAGGGAAAAGAAAAGGAGAAAAAAGAGAAAAGAAAAGAAAAGAAGATAGAAAAGAAAGAAAAAGAAAGAAAAAACACAACAACAAAGGTAATTATGATAAAGTGAACTATGTTTTACTTGATCCCGAAGGGGTACTTAGGCAGCCTTACTCCGAGGTTAAGTCATATCAAAAAGATAATCCAAATATCCCCAAGCAAGAAACTGAGCCAGAAGTTGTGATGGTTTTGAGAAATTGGATTCCGAAAGTTGTAATTTTAACCCACTTTGAAATTGTTTTGAGACCTTTACACCCTTCTTTCTAACCCATCAAAAAACCTACATTACGATCCAAAGAAAGACCTTCTGATCAATTTTTATGAAATTTCAAGCCAATCATGTAGCGGTAATTCGTGGCAGTGGCAACACTCTAGTTCAAGCAAGAAAAACAAAAAGATAAAAATGAGAGAGTGTTATTGGTAAAAGTTTCCAAGGGCACTATAAGGCCAAAGGAGCTGAGACAAAATAAAATGAGAGATTCTTAGCGGTGAAAATCCTCACGGGCACCTTAAGGCGAAAGTGAGATGAGAAATGGCAAATTGAGAAAGGTCTGTTGGTGAAAACTGCTTCGAGGCACTGTAAGAGAAAAAAGGCTAATGTTTGGTTGGAGTAATCAAGTGATGGAAATTCTAAGCAATGAAGTATGACAACTGCAAGCTGAATAGTTTGATCGGTTGGGCCAGTCAGTCCGAAATGCATGTCATGATTATTAGTGCCAGCTGTTCCGGTCAGATAAGTTTCTTTTCTTTTTCCCCTTTTACAGATATCTGGTTTTGGATTCTTCTTATCCTTAACTCCGAATATCATTGCATTTCATTATTCTTTGGGGGTTTTGTTTGTCTAAATTATTCCAATGTTAGTTTTTTCCAATGCAAAGAGGAAAGGATTTCAAAGCCCACCACCAGCCTCCGAAACGGTAAAGCATAATATGGTTAGAGCATGTTAACAACAGTGTGATATGGAAATGTGAAGGTTCAGGCGAAAGGGCCGGAAAGATGAACATCATTATAGGTACTAAAGCATTTAGGTTGTCAGAAATTGGGGAATGTGGAAGTCAGTCGGAAAGTCAGGAGTTTTAGAGGAAGTCAGGCAATAAAGCAAGGGCAATGGATGGACGATGCAGCAAGAATGCCATCAACTAACCACCATTTCTTTAAACTAACAGGCAACAAGGAAGTACAAGAACAAGTTTGACGAGTTTAGACAGGACTTTCGTAATTCATAGTTCATAGCTTAATCTAGCTTCTTTTTTTTTGACATGGTGTAATAAGGAAGGTCAACGAGTAGTAGCAGCAACAATCGCAGTGAAATCACAGCTTTTGGTGGTCCCAGCTACCAGACACTCCTGAACTACACTAACCTGATTCCTGTTTAGCCTAGGATAAGTAGGCAACCTAGCAGGGTGCGGTAAAAAACATTGTAAAATTCTTCACACAGAATATTTGAACGGGCAAAAATTGCTCAATTTCTCTCACTTATCTTTGCACGAAAACTCTTCGTGTTTCCGCTCACTTATCTTTGCACGAAAACTTTTGGTGTCATTGTTTGATTATTGTTTCATTTTAGTTGTGCGTCTTAATTCATATAAAATACAGAAAAAGTATATGCATTTGCATTTAGGATTTTGATTCATATTTTACTATTAATTAGGGTTTAAGTTGTTTTAAAATAAGACATGAAGATCACAAAAATAGTTCATTTTGTATTTTAGTTGTTTTCATTGTGAATTTGCCGTGAAATAGGTTTTAAATAGTTTTTGAATTTAATTCGTTTAACTTTAGAATATTGAGACTTGATTTTAATTTTAGCACCTTTAAAAAATCATAAAAATATAAAAAATACAAAATGAAAAGAAACAAAAAGAAAATAAAATAAATAAAAAGATAAGCAATTAAAACAAGTGGTCTTGTAATGTACAAAAAATTGGGCCATTTTTATTATTTCTGATTGGCCCAATACCCTCAACCCATTTAAATCTCCGCCAGGCCAAAATCTGGTCCAAACCCGGTCTGCCATTTGTTGTACCGCTACGACGCCATTTGTTTAATATTAGATATGCACCATCGAGGTTACCAGATCTAACGGTCTATAACCCCACCCCTTTAATATTTAACAGTCTGAACATGACCCCCCCAACTCGTTTCTCTCAGCACCCCGCTTTAGAGACGCCGAAACCCTAGCTACCCCATTCCCACCGCTTGGAAGCTCGGCAACGCAACCTCTAACCACACTCCATTAGCCTCGAATTCCCCCAGAACGCTTCGAATTTTAATTTGAAGTTGGAACCCTAAACCCAAAAAATCCAAATCATCGGCCCGTTTGAAAATTTGAGATCGTGATAGATGATAATCGTGTGTTTTGTATAAAAACACACTGTTAGGGTCTCTTCCTATCAAAAATTGAAAGGTTATTCAAGATCTTTCCAAATCCACATCCAGTCAGTGTAGGTAATATCCGGCTTCCTTGTTTCCTTTTAGTCCCATCACCTGCCTTGCTTATTCATCTTTCTTCTTGTTTGTTTCTGTTTTGATTTAAGAATGAAAAGAGTCAGTATTTCTAGTTTTTGGCCATTAGCTTTGGTTTTATTTTTCTTGTGTTCAATTATTGATGATTAGTGATTCCATGTTTGAATTTCGAATAAATTCATTTAGCGATTAAGAGATCTAATGTTGGTCGTTATGATTTTCATTTCACATCTTATGTTCTAGGAGTTATTGATTCGATTTGCCTATTATTTCTTCAAGAAATTTGTTTGGTATAGTTTGTAAATAATTAAGAGTTTCTAGGGGTTTTAGTTAAATAAAGGAAACTTAAGGGGCTTAAGGGTCAGGCTGGGTGTAATAAGCCATTGGCCGAGGGTCAGTTTTGGGATTTTAGAATATGAAAGAATCAAATTCTGTTAGGAGAAAGGGTTCTAGGAGAGGTAAAAAAACGTGAGTCTGTTTTCAAATTCTTTTGAGTGGGTTAGATGGGTAAAACAGCCAAAAAATGAGGGGTAAAGAGGGAATTGTCTAATTAGGCTAGGATTGCCTTAGGCATGCCTATATAAAGGCCTCTTACTTTTCATTCTCAAGGACGGAGGAGATTATGAAAATCAAAAAGAGGAGCTGAAAACTGAAAATATAGAAAACTATCCAAAATTTACTGATTCATAGAGAAGTGATTAGAAAAAATCAGAAAAATACAAAAAAAGTGGTAAAGAACTTGAGTGAAGCACTGTTCTGTTGAATTTTTTTCATTAGGATCTTAAATTTTCATTCTCTGAAGGCGTTTCTGCTTTGCTTTGGGGTTGAAATGATTTCGGATTGAGCATGTAAATCTGTTCTAAGTTTCTTTTGGGTTGACAATCATTTGAACTGGTTATTATGGGCTACCATACAATGTTCTGGGTTTGAAGTCTGTTTTGCTTGCTGATTTGCAAGTTGATCCTGCTGTGGCTTTCATTTTTATTCGAGCTTATTATTGTTGCTGCTTACTGTGCTCCCAGCTCATTTTCGTTTTTTTTTGTTGTTGTATATAGGTATTGTTTAACTTTTTGACATGAGAAATAGAAGAATGTGAAGTTATGTGAATGAATGTGCAATCTATGTCATATTAGTTAGTTAATTTTGCCTCGTATATCTTTTAAAAAGGATTAGCCTCTCCAATGAGCTTGTTTGTTTTGTTAATATTGGTCTTTTCTATTTAGTTTAAATTCTGGTTTGTAGTTATAGCTAAATGTAAACTTTGGCAAGTTAATTTAAATGAGTTTGAGTTTTATGTTTGTACAAAGGGACTGTTAATATTGCTATGGTAGAGCTTTATGTGCAGCTGGGTGTGATGTAAGTATAATTGAACTCTATTGAGAATGAGGGGTGTCTAGTTTTTATAAACAAATGAGGGGTTTGGTATCAAGTGGGTTTGCTTGGGTATTGGTTTCATGTTGTACTTAGGCGGCTATAATAGTGATGTTTTACGTACTGTTGAAGATCATGTAAAAAGTTTTAACTCAGAAATGGTGTAGGAAAATCGGAATTTTTTGATTGATTTCGATGTGAATCTTAAAAGGCGAGCAAGATTATTTCGTTTTATGAATTTCAGTAGTTACAAATTTATTGCATCTCAGTAACTAGAATACGTATACGATTAAACCTTGTGAATGGTTTTGAAATAATTTTGATTCCAGTAGTACTCCAATGTCTAGAGATTGTTAGTTAAATTTTTGGGATTGTGCAATATCAAGTGTGCGAATCTGTGTCATTTGAATTGCTTTGTCTCCTTTCTTTGTTTGTAAAAAAAATAATTTGACACCTAGCTTTTTCTGAGTTTGTCCTTGAGTGGATTTCAATGAGGATTGTTGCATAGTTTACCCTTGCGATTTGTGGGCTTACCAGGGCGCTGGGCCTCGTCTTGGCTAGGTTAATTTCAGGACCAAGTGATGGCAGTCCACATAATATCGTCTCTCTAAGAACTGACAAGTGCGGATCATCAACTTATCGAGCCTTGATCTGTCTCAATAGTGAAGACATGGCAACAACACATGCAAGAACTCGGCTGGGCTCTGAAATATCCAACCTCACAAGTCTGTTGGACAAGGACTGAATGTCCAAAGCTAGTAGACTCTCCTCTGCTAAAATGAATGCCAAGATACCCATATTTCCTAGCTTACTGCCTAAGGCATTTGCGGCCACATTTTCCTTGCTCTGATGATAAAGAATGGAGATGTCATAATCCTATAGTAACTCAAACCATCTAGGCTGCCTCAAATTGAAATCCCTTTGATTGAACAAATGTTGAAAACTATAATGATCATAGTAAACCTCACATGACACCCTGCACAGGTACTGCCTCCAGATCTTAAGAGCATGAACAGTCGCAGCTAACTCTACATCGTGCATAGGTTAATTCCTATCATGAATCATCATCTGACCCGAAGCATATGCCATATCTTGCCCCTCCTACATCAATACAGTACCCAAGCCACCGCGTGAAGCATCGCAATATATCGTATACATCCCTGAATTGGAAGGAAACACTAGAACTGGTGTTATAGTCAAAGCCATCTTGAACTTCTAAAAGATTGCCTCAAAATCTTTGGACCAACGGAACGAAGAACTCTTGTGGGTCAATCTAGTCTGAGGTGCTGATAATAACCTACAAACCCCAGGAAAATCTTGATCTCAGTCAGCGAAGTGGGATGTGGCCAACTCTGAACCGCATCAATCATCTTGGGATCTGCCTTAATACCCTCTCTTGTACAACGTGCCCCCAAGAATGCCGCATAGTGTATCCAAAAGTCACAATTGGATAAGTTAGCATATAGCTTATGTTCTCGCAATTTCAGAATCTCCACTCTCAAATGCTGCTCGTACTCCCCCAGGCTATATGAGTAAATCAAGATTTCATCAATGAATAACATAATAAAAGAATCAATATAAGGCCTGAATACTCAGTTCATCTTATCCATAAATTCTATTGGGACATTGCTCAAGCAGAAGGACATCACAAGAAACTCATAATTTCCATAACTAGTACGGAAGGTTGTCTTCGGAACATCTTACTCCCAAATCTATAAATGAGTGTACCCCGATCGCAAGTTGATCTTAGAAAACACTCCAACACCTTGCAATTGGTCGAGCAAATCATTAATACACAAAACGGGTACTTGTTCTTAATGGTAACCTTGTTCAACTAGCGGAGCCAATGCTCATTCGCATAGTCCCATCTTTTTTCTTCACAAATAACAGTGCCCCAGGTGATACACTCGGTCTGACAAAACCCTTTGTTAGTAACTCCAAAAGCTACTCCTTCCACTTTTTCAACTCCTTCAAAGCTATGCAGTATGGTGGGGTAGATATAGGGTGGTAGCCTAGAGCCAAGTTATTACAGAAATAAATGTCGCAATCTAGTGGCATGCCTGGAAGGTTAGAAGGAAACACATCGACAAATTCCCAGACTACTGGCATTGAATCAATTGTCTGGGACTCTGTAGTAGTGTCCCAAAAATCAGCTATATAATAAAAACATTCCTTCTTGACCATATGTCGAGACTTCAGAAAAAATATAACCCAACTAGCTATACTAAAGGAGGAACCCTTCCACTCAAATCTCGACAACTCTAGCATCGCTAGATTAACAGTCTTGGCATGACAATCAAGGATGGCGTGATATGGGAATAACCAATCCTTGCCTAGAAGGACCTCAAAGTCGATCATATGAAGTAACAGAAGGTCCCTTCTAGTCTTGTAACCACATAATGTGACCACATACAACCGCTAGATCCAATCCACAACAACAAAATTGCCTACAAGAGTGGACACAAAATCAAGAGTACCCAAGGACTCATAAGGAATATCTAGGAAATGAGCAAACATAGATGATTCATATTAGTAGGTAGACATTGGATCAAATATTAATGAAGCATCCCAATTGCAAACGGAAATAATACATGTTATCCCGGAATATAAGGCCATTATCTGTGGTCTGGTTGGAAATGCATAGAATCTAGCTGGAGTGCTGGCTGGGTGACTTCCTCCTACCTGGCCTCCACCTCTAGGACGACACACCTGCCTGCTCTCCGCCTCTGGCGATCGGATGGCCGGTGCTATAATCATCGGCTGATGACCCTTCTATACTACCTTTCTCCGAAGACTGGAACAAAATCTCATCATGTGACCTGAATCCCCAAACTCGCAACAACCCTTAGTGCCGTAGACTCTTGCCAAAAATTATGACCTTGATTGCTTGAATAGCCACTGGGAGGACCCTGGATGACTAGTGGGAGATATGAACTCTCTAGGATGGCACTGAAATAGGCACCGGAAGAACCTTGATGAACCGGTGGGCATCAAAAACTCTTTAGCATAACATTGAAATAGGTCCGTGATGGAGAACCCTGGGGAGGTGGTAGTTGTTCTAGATATCTGGGACGGCTAGGTTGACCCCTCCAAAACTGACCTCTACCTCTAGTCGGGGCACCTTTCTACTCTGTAAAGTACCAGGTCCTCTTGTCCTACAACATTTGCTCTATATACCTCTGGCAGTAGCACTTATCCTCCGAGAAATCCCTATTACCAAGAATCCCGGATACTATGATGCAACCCCATAACAAATCTCTTTGCTCTCTTTGTGTCCATAGTCAGTATCATGAGGCCATATCGAGATAACTAAGAAAATCGCGTCTTATAATCAGTCACAGACATTTGATCCTGCTCGAGCTGCTCAAATTGGAACCGCAACTCTTTCTTCTAACAGGGTGGAATATACATATCCAAGAAAAGCCGGGTAACCTATTCCGAAGTCATAGGAAGAAAATCCGCAGGTATGGTAGATAATACTACCACCATCTATAGGCACTGCCCTCAAGTTGAAAAGTAGTGAAATCCTACCCCATGAGACTCTAATATCCTTATGTTTGCAGTGTGTCCCTGCACCTATCTATGAAGTCTTTGGGGACCTCATGTCACTCACCTCTGAAGACATGAGGGTGCAGTGTAGTCCATCTTTCCAAGAGCTTATATGGCTCTCCTGTCGCAGCTGGTCTAGGCTCAGCTACTACCGCCACAACTAGCAGAGCTCCGTCCACAGGTAGTGTATTCGGAGTCTGATACACTTCAGATGTATGCTAGGATCTTGAGAAGTAGGGATGTGTGCTTTCCCTCCCACCTGTGATATGACTGGGTCTATTTGAAATAAACCAATTTTGGTCATAGAATCCATCAACCGCAACATATGGCCTAGGACAACCTTATGTAAATTTCAGTTATTTATCTTACCTACCTGATTATAAAATGTAAAATCCACAATGATGTAGCAATACTGCAAGTCTCGACACCATCCAATGTACCTCTCGGCTTCTGGCCATATACAATCTGCAAAAATTCTCATTTGCCACATATAAATCTTAAATTCATTAGAAACATTCTCGAAAGTCATTCACTCTGCTCAATCTCAATTAAGTTGTCCAATCAGACCAAACGACCTGTGCCCCATTTGCACACCAACAACCTAAGAAGTAATCCATACTTCTAAGCAACCGAGTAAATTCCTACTACATGCACACTACAGCCTTTACAAAAAAACAAATCAACAATCTCATGATTCACATATACCCTTAAAGTGTAACATAACCTACATCCAGAAGTTCCTTATTTATTTCCTTATCAAAATCGACCTCTACAAGCCCTCACTGCTTCAAAGCCAAGGAATAAATTATTTGATAACTTATATACCCATACTCTGATACAGCCCAAAATCCCGTATTGAATTTCAACTACTTCCTTCATAAGCTTATGTAACACAGACAATCTAATATTTCAAATCATATACATATCTCGCATTCACCCTTGTAACAGTAAAGCCAGCTCACATAAACAAACCAAACCTTAATTGCAAGATATATACTTCACTAGTAAAAAAGAACTCGCTATAAAACACCATAGGAATCACACACACCTTAGGACATCCCGCAGGAGATAATCCACTTGCTTAGCCTCAAACTGACATCTTTCTATATCCTTCCACATTCATAAATATTATGCAACCTCTTAATCTTCCTGAGTCTTAACTCATATCATGACATGAAAATCTACTTCACACCTAAACAAAACAACATGAATTAATCCTTCAACTGACCCATAACTCGAGAATATACGAAAAAATCAAGATATAGGTCAAGTACCCAATTGTTCTTTCTACACATCAAGCAAACCTTTCTTATCACATTCAAACCATATGAATACTTCTCACAGTCATGTCATACTCATCAAGTAGCCATCCAGCCATAAATTCCAGTAATATGGATACTACCAGACATATAAATCAAGAAGCACGTGCTCATACAATAAACATCTCTAAGCTTAGGCTACAGTCAAAACCCGGCCTCATGTCTTCCAGACTAGCCCATCTGCAACATACTGAAATTACATCTCGCATGTCATACATGGACTCAAAAATCGTTGATGCACAGCTCATAAAACTATGAATGCTTGGAAGGAATTCAAGTTGTTACGCATCAAGCTGAGTCAATGTCGCACGATAAGGAAAGAAACATGGGAAGTATATGCTAAATGTCTTGTAGCCTCCCGAATATAGGTATGGACGTCATCATACCGATCCGCAAGACTCTACCAGACACTTGCTCGTGACATGTAGAACCTATTAACCTAGAGCTCTGATACTCATATTTCACAACCCGATATCCATTAGTCGTGATGGAACCCGACACAACCTGCTAGGTAAGCTAATTTAACAACTATCCATTTCTAATAAAATATTTTAACAACAAGATCCCCTGGATGCATTATTTTTTGTCAACACAGGGTACAATATCCCCTGGTTGTCTCATCTTGTTGTCAACACAGGGTACACCATCCCCTGGTTGTATTATTTTCTGTCAATACAGGGTACACCATCCCTTGGATGCATTATTTGTTGTCAACACAGGGTACACCATCCCCAGGTTGCATTATTTTCTGTCAACACAGGGTACACCATCCCCTGGTTGCATTATTTTCTGTCAACACAGGGTACAACATCCCCTGGTTGTCTCATCTTGTTGTCAACACAGGGTGAACCATCCCCTGGTTGCATTATTTTCTATCAACACAGGGTACAACATCCCTGGTTGAATTATTTTCTACATAGGATAAATCATTACCTAGTAGCATTTCATAGTGCCACAAGCCTCATCTTGTTGTCAACACAGGGTATACCATCTCCTGATTGCATTATTTTCTGTCAACACAGGGTACACCATCCCCTGGTTTTCATTATTTTATATCAACACTGGGTACAACATCCCCTGGTTGTCTCATCTTGTTGTCAACATAGGGTACACCATCCCTTGGTTGCATTATTTTCTATCAACACAGGGTACTCCATCCCTGGTTGCATTATTTTCTGCCAACACAGGGTACAACATCCCCTGGTTGCATTATTTTTTCTTTCTTTTCCAATTCTTTATTTTTGCAATGGCAATGATAGTTTAATGTGTTTTCAATAACTCACAAAAATTTCCTAGTGTAAATTGGGGATGCAAATTTTGGTTAGTTTTGTTTGTTTGTGATGGTTTGTAGGTTTTCTGCAAAGCACAGATTGTATATGCAAAAAGTATGATTCAAGCTCTCGCCAGAGAAAGTGGAACATTTGATCTCAATACTAGCCGCCAACCAGCTTTGACGTAATGCATGCAGAGACATATGACCAAGATCTTTCTTCCTATCATCTGATCGAGAAAGAAGCCTGCGAGAATATTTCATAGTCTGTTGCATCAAGACCATCAAGTTTCAGTCTAAAGTCAACGGGAGACGCAAGTCAAGAATCAATACAAGACTCCAGACGACATTTAGATAGGAATTTTATAACTCTTAGATTTCAAGAATATGTAATTTTCTTTTCATTTTGATGAAATAGTAGGAACCGCGGATCGTAACCTCGACGGAACTTCGCTCGACTCTCTTTCCGAGAATACTCTGTCACTCTTCTTTCACTTGAACTACACGTGACTTGATTCTCTTATAACCCGGGATATGTAGGCTGCCTAATACAAAGGCTCGGTCACATCTTTTTCTTCTCTTCTTTTCCTTTTTTAATAATAGAGAGGTCAAAAATCAGTCACCTTGATCATTTTCTTTGCTTGAAAACTCTTTCATGTTTCCAAGCAAAGAGGGGCATGCTGTGAACACTTAATTTTTGACATCACCCAAAATTCTATACTATTGTAGTGTAAATATTTAAATCTCAATATATAAACTTTTATCTTTCTCTTAATAGGTTTCATTTATGAAAAAAAAAATAATAATACAAAAAAATACAAAAAAAAAATTTATTTGCATTCTTAGAGTATAACTTTTGTTCCTATTTTTAAATAGAATAAAATTTACAAAAAATATGTATATTTGGTTTCTTCTAATTTTAAAGTTAAGTTATAGTATTTTTCATAGTATAATTTAAATTATAATGTAAATAATAGGTTTTCTTATAGTTTTCTTTAAATCTAAAGTAAGTTTTATATGTGTGTGTGCGTTTTTTATCTTTTTTTTATTTAATTACAAAAGGGGTTAGGAAAATTTGAATAAATATACATAAAAATAATAATAAAAAATAAAATAAAACAACCCAACTCCCCTACTTTCCCACTTCACGTAACTTCCTTTCCAACTAACTCTCACGTTCCTAACTTCCCAATCCCCATTTTCCCACTTCCTGTGAAGTTATAATGCTACTTATACTTATCTATATAAAGGAAAAGAGAATTCTTTGATAAAAAAAGAAAAAAGAGAGAGGGGACAACAGTATCATAAAAAGAAAAAGAAGGAAAGACAATTAAAAAGAAAGAGGGAGAAGAAAGGGCAGAGAGAACGAGAAAAGAAAAGTTTGGCTAAGTTAATGAGTCTGAAGTTGAAGTTCCGAATTTCTTTCATGGTTTCGAGTCTGCGGGTTCTAGATGTTTGATTATTAGTAGATTAAATCGATTATTGAGTAGAATTTTTGCAAAAGGTAACACTCAATATTCTTTTATAGATTAGACATGATATATGAGATCTATGTTTCCTCAAAGTTTGAATTTTATTTTAATTCGCTTTTAATTTTTGCTAGAATCATATATTTGTGCTCTTATTTTGTTATATGATAAGCTACAAAAAGTTGGTTAAATTTTGTTTTCTTCTTTGTATAAAATATTTAATATGTGTGAACAATTTCCATACTAATTCATGAATTTTGAGGAGCCTATTAATAATGCAATAAAATTTTGCAAATAAAGTCATTCTTTTTCTTTCTTGCTTTCATTATCAACTTATCTATTTTTTGCTATTTATTCTCGTCAATTTTATTAATGTTCTGTTGCGTAAATTTAAGATTTTTTATATTCAAATAGTCATATGGTCAGTAGTAATTGTATTGCAGTTGCTTAATGAAAGATGCATTTGAATAGAAAAATGGGATGGAAACATTTATAAAAATATTTGGTCTTACTATTTAAATAGAATTCACACCTGAATTGTACATTTCCTCCATATTTGTTTATTTGGTATCTTGAATAAGTTATGTGGATTTTGCATGAACACAGTAAAAATTTTATTTAATTTAAATTTGATATTAGATTCAATATGCAGTAAGTTACCTAAATAAGGGACAATAAAGGTTGGACTAACACTAATAATGCTTGGGCGCGGTGGTTTGCATAAGAACTGACCCAAGGTTAATAAATCAAAATCACGCTCATTTCTTTTATAATTGTGTAATTGTTATATATGGTCCAAATGGCTAAAATGGCTTTCTTTCACAAAGATATTCTTCCATAACTCAAATCCTTCACAATAATCTAAAACTTAAGAAAGAAATAAATCATGAATAAGCTAGAATGCTTTAGGTCTGCGCTTTATTAATTAAATCATCGTAATTGTGTACACGTTCGCGTGACATGATTATGACTCCCAAAATAAATCAAAGTATGCGTTCGCGCAAATTCAACCAAACATTTTTCTTAAAAATTAACAAAGCGTTACTAATTGTGCACATGTTTGTGTGGCATTATCTTTAACGTGCCAATGGAAAAGAGTATACGTACGCGTAACTCAATTCTTTAATAATGAACTATCAAGTGATTAAAAGCGGTTTAAAGGTAAATATACATAGGCTCTAAAGATGAGTAGTTAAACAATTTAATCCAAGTAATAATTACTAAGTGACCGTGCTAGAACCACGGAACTCGGGAATGCCTATCACCTTCTCCCGGGTTAACGGAATTCCTTATCTAGAATTTCTGGTTCGCAGACTTTAAAAATAAAATTTTCCTCGATTTGGGATTTTAAAATAAACCGGTGACTTGGGACACCAAATAAAATATTTCAAGTGGCGACTCTAATAAATAAAATAATACCATTTCGAAAAATGCCACTTTAATTGGAAAAACCCTCATACCCCTTCGGGTGTGTAAAAAAGAGGTGTGACAATGAGTGTAGTAGAATTCAAGGCTCTACAACTGCCAAGAAGAATTTGGAAACTTTACAAGCGGCTCATGAAGGAACACCTTAGGTGAAGAGGTCAAGAGGAACTCTACTATATTTTCAATATGAGAATTTTACTATTAAGGACGGTGAAACTATTCAAGAGATGTATACTAGGTTCACTAAATTGACAAATGGCCTTGAGTCTCTTGGAAAGGTTATTCTGGAATAAGATAAGGTAGACAAGATTCTAACTAGAGTTTTTCCAATCTCCTGGGAAAGAAAAATCACCGCCATTCAGGAATCCAAAAATATTGCTAATATTTAATTGGATGAACTGATTGGAAATTGGACTGCTTATGAATTGAGAAGGCAAACTAAAAAGATGGATGCTCCAAAGAAAGAAAGAAGTCTAGCCCTCAGAATCTCAGAAGGATCAGATCTTGAAGATGATGAAATGGCAATGATAACCAGAGACTTCAAGAAATATCATATGGGAGGCAAGGGTTCTTCAAAAGGATCAAAATTCAACAAACCTACGGCTCCTGAGAATCAGACAAATAATGGTTTATTTAAATGTGGAAAGACAGATCACATGATAAAAAACTACCCTAAATGGGAGATTGAGTGGAAGAAAGAAAGGGCAGAAAGAAGGAATAGGTAGAAGGAACAAGTTCAACCAAGGAGAAATAAAGGAACTACCAAAGCCACGGTTGATGCATGGGGAGATACGTCAGATGAAGACTCAAAAAATGAAGATGAAGATGAGCAAGCTCTTATGGCCATCGGAGAATTAGAAGATGAAAAGGAGGTAAGTATTCTACATCTTAAAGAAAAGATTAAATTCCTGTCTAAAGAAAAATTGGTTGAGCTCTTGATGGACTTCATAGATGAGTCTTAAATAATAAACAGTGAGAAAGATGTTTAGTCTATAGATTGTGCTATACTAGAAGAAATATTCAAAAAGCTATAATCTAGGACTGATGCGAGTAATAGCTTAAATACAGAGTTGATGAACTATGTTCTTTAACTGGAAAACAGTGTCATAGAACGCAAGTCTGAAAACTTAAAACTGAAAATAGGGACAGGAAAGAAGAAAGCTGATCAATCATATCTCACACTAGCAGAAAATATATGAAAAATGACAGATGAGTTGTATAAGAAAGATGAATCAATCAAGGTCCTTAAAGAAGAACTAGGAAAAGTGAAGCATGAACTAGATAGAACATGCAAATGGAACAAAGCTTCTGATGCACTCTCCTGGTTGCAAGAGCATCACAACAACAAGAGAGGACTTGGGTTTGGGACACAAGCTCCAAAATGGGATCCCTAAAACATAGCACCTCAGTCTTCCTGAGAATAAGATCTGTATACATTGTGGTAAGATTGGCCATTACAAAAATGAATGCAATGAAAAAGAAAAGGCCAGTCAAAAGAACAAATCTTTCGTTCAAAAAAAACACAAACAACCTGGTTGGGCAAAGAAAAATTTAATTCATCCTTTTGCCCATAGAAAGGTACCCAAACTAGTTTGGGCTCCTAAGACTAACCCCTGATTTCATTTTGCAAGTCTAAGTGATAGGAAGTAGCACAAATATGGTACATGGATAGTGGCTTCTCAGAACATATGACTGGTAACAAGGACTAGTTTCTTTAACTTGAGAACCTAAAAGAAGGCAATGTCTCCTTTGGTAATGGGAAGAAAGGTGAGATTATTGGGGTTGGAAAGGTAGGAAAGACAGACTCTCATTCCATTGAGAATGTCTATTTGATAGATGGCTTGAAATATAGCCTGATAAGTGTGTCACACCTGTGTGACAGAGGTAATCTTGTGGCTTTCGCTTCCTTAAAATGTTTTGTGATTAGCCTTACTACTGACAAGATTGTTTTGCAGGGAAGAAGAGTTAACAATATTTACATTGTAGATTTATCGACTCTTTCTGAAAATGAACTCACCTGTCTGAGTATGTTAATTAATGATCCCCTCCTTTGGCACAAAAGACTTGGTCATGCTAGTCTAAATAAATTAAACAAATTAGTTTCCAAGGACTTGATGATAGGGTTACCTTATATCAAGTTCAAGGAAGAAAAAGTTATTGAGTCATGTGCAAGGGGGAAGCAGGTAAGGTCATCCTTAAAACCTAAGAAAATAGTAAGCTTGTTCAAGATGTTGGAACTGGTTCATATGGATCTCTGTGGTCCAATGAGCGCCATGAGAAGAGGTAGTAAAAGATATGTTATGGTGCTTGTTGATGATTATTCTAGATTTACTTGGGTTCTATTTCAACTTCTAAAGATGAAGCATTTGAAATATTCACAGCTTTTGTTAGAAAAATCCAGAAACAATTAGGAAATCAACTTGCATCCATTAGGTCTGATCATGGAACTGAATTTGAAAATGCAAAGTTTGCGGAATTTTGTGATGAAAATGGAATAGATCATAATTTCTCTGCCCCTAGGACTCCTCGGCAAAATGGTGTAGTTGAAAGGAAGAACAAGACCCTTGAGGATATGGCAAGGACCATGTTGCTTTCCAGTAAACTACCTCATAGCTTTTGGGCAGAGGCTATAAACACATCTTGGTATATAGTTAATAGATGTATGACCAAACCTCTTGTAGAGAATACTCCCTATGAGTTGGGAGAAAACCAAACATATCCCATAATAGGGCTTTTGGTTTCAAGTTCTATGTGCACAATAGTGACAAAGACTCCCTTGGCAAGTTTGATCCCAGAAGTGATGAGAGAGTATATTTGGAATACTTTTCACATAGAAAAGCATATAAAGTGTTTAATAAAAGAATTCTATGTGTTGAAGAAAGTGTAGATGTTGTGTTTGATGAATCTAACACTCTTTCTGAAAGATTGAAACATTAAGATGAAGCTATTGGACTGGTGAGACAACTAGGTGAAGTTACAGCACAACTCAAGGAGGCATCAAAGGAAAAAGCAGGTGATGGAACATGTCCTTTCACACTGGGAAACCTGACAAGGGGAACAAATCTGAGAGAAACTGTACAAAATTCTTTAAAGGATCTTGTACCTGAACCTGTCCCTCTACAGCAAAATAATGAAGGAGAAGCTAGTAGAGACAAACTGGAGGGAAAATCTTACAGGTACCTGAGTTCTCACCCCATTGTGAACATAATAAACGATCCCACATCTGGAGTCAAGACTCGATCACAACTGAACAACCTATGTGCATTTGATGCCTTTTTGTCCCAGATTGAACCTAAAAATGTTAGTGAAGCTCTACAAGATGCAGATTGGATCAATGCTATCCAATAAGAACTCTATCAGTTTGAAAGAAGCCAAGTCTGGCACTTGGTTCCAAGACCTAAGGACAGGTCAGTCATTGGGACAAAATGGATCTTCAGAAACAAGCTGGATGAAGATGGAATAGTTACAAGAAATAAGGCAAGATTGGTGGTTCATGGTTATAGTCAAGAGGAAGGCATCGATTATGATGAGACTTTTGGTCCAGTTGCTAGACTTGAAGGAATTAGACTTCTAATAGCCTTTGCAGCACATATGGAATTCACTCATCATCAAATGGATGTGAAACGTGCCTTATTAAATGGCTATCTAAAAAAAGAAGTGTTTGTGAAGCAACCCCCTGGATTCAAAAGCAAAGAATGTACTGACCATGTATACAAGCCGGATAAGGCTCTTTATGGCCTCAAGCAAGATCCAAGAGCTTGGTATGAAAGATTGTCAATATTCCTTCTGGAGCATAGGTACAAAAGACGTAAAGTTGATAGCACCTTATTCCTAAGGGCAAAAGGTAAAGACCTTCTTGTTGTACAAATTTATATGGATGGCATAATTTTTGGGGCAACGACAGAGAGTTGAGCAAGGACTTTGCAAAACTAATGGGTAGTGAATTTGAAAAGAGTTTGATGGGAGAACTCAATTTCTTCTTAGGTTTGCAAATCAAACAAAGTCCAAACGGTACCATGATTTATCAGCAGAAGTACACAAAAGAACTAATCATGAAATTTAAAATGGAAGAATCCAAAGAAATAGATACTTCTATTGCAACTTCCACAAAGTTAGATGTTGATGAACCTGACTCTTTAGTTGATCCAAAGTTGTACAGGGGTATGATTGGTTCACTTTTATATCTTACTACCAGCAGACCTGATATTCTTTTTACTGTAGGACTTTATGCTCGTTTCATCCAAAGGAGTCAGACTTGACTACAATCAAAAGAATATTAAGATACCTAAAAGGCACAACTTATATGTACTTGTGGTATCCCAAAGGTAGCAATTTTGACTTAATTGGATATTCTGATGTTGATTATGTAGATTATATAGTGGATCAGAAGAGTACTCAGGTATGGCACACTTCCTAGGATCTTGTCTTGTATCATGGGCTACCAAAAAGCAGAATTCAGTGGCTCTCTCTACTACTGAAGCTGAGTATGTTGTTGTTGCTTCATGTTGTGCTTAGTTGCTTTGGATCAAGCAACAATTGGTAGATTTTGGTATTGAAGTAGGATGCATACCTATATATTGTGATAACACTAGTGCAATCAGTATGACAAAGAACCATGTTCTCCATAAAAGGACTAAGCACATAGATGTTAGACACCACTTCTTAAGGGACAACTATGAAAAAGGGCTAATCACCATAGAATTCTATGCCACGAATAAACACATAGCCGACATCTTCACCAAGGCACTAACTGGAGAAAACATTGAGAGGAACAGGTTGGACTTACGGATGATTAAGATCACCTAAGAGGTCATGTTCGGAATGCACAATAAAAAAAATAAAAAAATTTTGTTAGGAGTTCTTAATTCTTGTGAATATTAAACTAATTTCTACTCAGTCTCATAATACAAATAGTATATTCCGATGACATATGTTTGTGTGACTCACTCATCTCTTACAAATTCTCTATTCTGACACTTGAGGCATAATCAAAAAACGTTTCACTTGAAAAACCTGGTTCATCAATGCTTGCTCATGAGAAAGGTCAAGTATGTTTCTATTCTTTGCACAAATAGAAAAATTTAATTTCCAATCATGGGCAAAAGTCCTTAGAACCCAATATTTTCAAAATTCTATCCGTTGAGGCAAATTGAACCAGTTTCACTGAAGTTAGAATTCTAGGTGTAACAGAACTCTATCTCCTAAACCTTAGCAATTCTAACTAATCTGAATAAATAACTAGGGAGATCGCAATTATAAGCTGATTAGACCTCTGCTGACACCTGAAAAGGTGCCATTCCTTGAGATATAGTGACCACTCTTTTAAAACCTCAATAATCATTCATAACCGTCATCTTAAAACTATGATCATCCCATCTCTTCTCGAAACCCTCAAAGATTGTCCAAAACTTACTCAAGCCTTACAGAAATTCTTCACCAAAAATGTTGAATCCCCAAGATAATCCTGGAACCCATCATCACTGTTACCTAACACCACTTCATTATCCACACCTCATCGTGAATCCCCAAAGCCTAGATTCCGTCACACAAAAATGATAGCAAGAAAAGCTATTGCGACTGGTACCTTGAGGAAAGATCTAAATGAAATATTTAAGGCAAGTCAAAAGAAAGAATCTCCAGTAAAAGAAACTCATTCCAGGTCTGAGTCTGATGATTACATCTCTGCCAGTGAAGGAGATGCACCTAGGCCTTCTGACAATGTCACTCATCAAGAAACCCCAAAAGAGGTAAATCCAAGTATTGTTTCTAATGACATAGGGGAAAGGGTAGAAAATAGGTATGTTCTGATAGAGGAAGCTAAAGATGTTGCTCTAGGTGATTCTGTGAAATTGCAAAAAAATAAGGGGAAGAAGGTGCTAGCTATATGTGGGAGTGGGGAAGAAAGGGTCTCGAAGTCAGGGGGAAGTGATTCTGGAGAGGCTTCTGAAGGGTTAGTTGGTTTGAGCAAACAACATGGTCTATCTGCAGAGAAAACTCTATTTTAGATGATGAAGAAGGTTGGAGCTAGATATGATTCCAAGAAGCGCAAGGATTCCTTACAAAGGACCTCTGTTGCATCCAAACGAACCAAGAAATCCAATCCCTAAACACCCAAGTATGCTCCTACAGTTTGGAAAACTAGAAGCAATGTTAGGGAGAGTGAAGCTGAGTTGTAGAAAGTTTTAGAGGGGAATAAGAAAAAAAGAAAAGAACAAGGGAAAGGGAAGATAGGTTAAAGTTCAAAAGTTACAGCTGAAGAGGATGAAGAGGAGATGGAACTGGTCCATCAAGAAAGAAATACTACTGTGTAGGTTCCACCTGCAAAACCAAAGGACACTAGGACTTCCTCAAAGAAGCCCTCAAAAAAAGTTCCTGCTGAACCCCCTATAGCCAAGATAACAAGATCAACGTCTAAGGGAAAACAAGTAAAAGTAGCCATAGAAGAAGAAGAAGATGAAAGTGAGTCAGAAGAAGAACAAGATAGGTATGCAAACTTTGACAAAAGAAAGATATTTAAGGGGATATTGGTGAAAGAACTGGAGGAGCCAGGCATGATAAAGCTTGTCACAACACTAG
Organism: Nicotiana benthamiana; assembly: GCA_034376525.1. NCBI lineage: Eukaryota > Viridiplantae > Streptophyta > Magnoliopsida > Solanales > Solanaceae > Nicotiana > Nicotiana benthamiana. The sequence continues at coordinate 102,436,834 of CM067328.1, read as the reverse complement.
AGGCACAAGGTTGGAAGGAAATGGTCCTTCAGATTGATGGAAAATTGGCAAGCAAGGAACTACTTGAGTTTATGGACAATGGAAAGGTGAAGAATGGTCAGATGACCAGTACAGTGAGGGGTGTCAAAGTAAAATTCAATGCCAAAAAATTGGGAAAAATTCTTGGTATTCCATATGAGGGATATGATGATTACACCAGGCAGAGGTGGCCTTGCTTGGATGGGTTTCCTTCTGAGTTGCAAATAATAAGGAATTTCTGTGACACCAACACAGCTGAAGAGGTGCCTGAGGCCAGGGCAGTCCAGAAGAGTGAAATGAGTCCAGAGCACAAAGTGAGTTTTGAATTTGTGAACAAGTGCCTACTTCCTAGAAAAAGAAGAAGGCATACAACAAATTATATGGATCTGCTGCTCATGCAGTGTATGAATGAAGGGAAACAGATCAATTGGCCTGTCTTTATGGTGAAGCTTCTTGAAAGGGTGATAAATGGTTCAAAGGCTCATGCCATTCCCTATGGTTTTATTCCGACAAATGTGCTTGAATGCTTAAATGTTCCTTTGAAAAAGTGGGAAATGGCCTCCAGCAAGGAGCACTTTGGTGTCAAGACTCTTCAAGCCTATGACTATTTGGTCAATGCTACCCCTGTTTAACCTTGTTCATCTGCCAAGACTCCTGCGAACAACAAGGTCAGAGCCTTGGTTGAAGAAATTGGGACAAAGGATGATGAAATTGCTAGGCTAAATGCAAGAATTGCTGATTTGGAGAGAGAAAGAAATGGGTTGAGAGCTATACTCGCAAAAGAAAAGGAGAAAAATGAAGGCATGTTCCAGCAAATTTTTAAATATGCAATAAGCCCAACCCGCAAACACTTCAAAGCCTTAGGTGTCCTGTCCTTAGTGCCAAGTTTAGTAACCCTTATGTTTCCAGTTTCCAGTCTATGAAGTTCTTGTTCTATTCTTATTCTTTTTTTTTCTTATGGTTGGATGTTTTGTTTTTCTTTTTTGTGGACTGCGTTGTAGCAACACTCCTTTAATCAATGAATACATCTTTTCTTCTTCTTGTTAAAATCGTTCTAAATAGTTATTTTTTAGCTGATTTGTGATTAACATGACTGTGTTCAATTGCAGTTGCCCCAGTGGCCATGAGTATTAATTAACTTTGACGATTCACAATATTCGTGCATCTTTTCAATGATGCCAAAAGGGGGAAGATATTGTGCTTCAAATTATTTAACTGAACTAGTGATGTTTATGACCTAAATATGACCTCATTGATGATAAGTTACAGTTTTCTAAGTGTTGATTTTCAGCTGAGTTCATACGTTTTCTGATCACAATAAGCATAGAGTTTTTCATCATAAAAAAGGGGGAATTGTTGGCCCAAGTTTCAGTTGCAGTTTTAAAGATTGACAAATGAAACTATGGAAGGACCTGGTCCATCTTGTACTATACAGTCTGAATAAACCAGGGCACATGTGAAGCGCGTGAAAAAGATATACACTAAAGATCACGCATCAATATATTCTAAACATAATCGAAAAGGTTGCATTTGGGATAAGGAGGACAGTCTCCTTACGTGACGAGAACTTGATCCTAAGTTAGGATAAGAGTTAGAGTTTGTATTGGCTAAGTATTTGAATGGACTACGGATAAGAAGTGGAGTTGTAATCAAACTCTAACTACTAACTTAATATGTATTGTGTTGGTTCTCTTTTACAGGTAACACATTCGAGCAGAATAAATGCATATTTCAGAGAAAATAAAGCAAGCCTGTTTTGCAAGCAATATATGCAAGATACAAGTGTGTACGCCTAAAGCTACATGAATTAAGGGAGAATAAACAGTTTTATCTGAGTGTTTATTTCTAGTTCAATTGTAGTAGGTTTTCAAATTATACCTTTCAGCTTTATTAGAAGCAATTGTATTAGGTACCTTGTGTTATCAAGTTAGAGATAACTTGATAGCGTCGCAGAAGCTGAGGTTGTGTGCCACACTAGGATTAGAGTATAATCCTTAGGTTTACAAAGAGTCTTTGTAAATGCCATTTTGGCTCATTGATTTTTAGTGGAGTTTGGGAAAATCCTACTGAGTAGTAGGTCGTGTTTATTCACCTTTTTATCTAGGTATTTTCCACGTAAAAATCTCTGTTCACATTACTTTCAGTTTTTATTATTCCGCAAACTGCTGTATTTTGAACACTTAGAAGAACCAGGTTCTTCTAACGCGAAAATTAGGTACCGTACAAATCACCCCCCTCTTGTGTGGTATTGACGTTTATTAACATCAAAACCTATTTTATACACTTTCAACCAATACAGAACGTACCTCAAAAGCGGAACTCTGAATCTTCTCAGAGTCAGAAGACACATGTCTTTCCCCCTTACTTGCAGACATGAAGGAATTGTCTGAGCGTTCAGATTCTTGGGCTTGGGAAGCCTTCAATTGTGCGTTCATTCTCTTTTATAGAACTCGGCTGGATGTCTTATGAATTAATGCTTTGATCCCCTACTAAATGCTTCCCATAAGTTTATTTCTGATATTTTAGTTTGCTGGGACGTTCGGTTTTAAGTTTCGGATAGTTTTGGGGAACTTCGTCTCCAAATGACAGCTTAAGTATTGGAACGTGGTCCGTAGTCGGAACAGTGTAGGGATATCATCGGAATGGAAATCCAATGGCTCCTTAGAACCGTTGGGTGATGTTGGTGTTGGGAGCATATTCAAATTGTGTTTTGGAGGTCCGTATCTAATTTAGGCTTGAAATACCGAAATTTGTTTTTTGAAAATTTCCAGTTCGATAGTGAGATTTTGATTCGAGGGTCATAATGGTAATTTGGGAAGTAGCAATAGTTTTGTCATGTAATTTGGGATGTATGTGCAAACTTTCAGGCCATTCAGACGAGGTTTGATAGACTTTTTGATCGAAAAGTTATTTTTAGAGTTTTTGAAATTCTTAAATTCGAATTCAATGAAAAGTACGTGTTTTGATATTATTTATGGCCTTCAATACGTTGGACAAGTTTGAATGATGCTATGAGATATGTTCATAGGTTTGGTTGAGGTCCCGGGGGCCTCGGGTGTGTTTCGGATGCTCAACAGATCATTTTGAGTCAGGAAGGTTCAAAAATTTAGGTTCAGGTGTTGCAGACATTTCTTCATCACGATTGCAACCTCCTTCTCACGGTCGCACAGAGTAATTCCGGAGGAGGGCCCAGCTCCTTATTCGCAATTGCATGACTTGGCTCGAGATCGCGTATCACTGCCCCTTCCTCTTTCATGTTCGAGTTGCAGCTTCGCGTTCATGTAGTAGAAATTTAGCCGGTGGTTCGATAGGCCCATTTCCTCCTTGCAACCGTGCGCCTTCAAACGCGATCGTGTAAGGTCATCTCTTACTCGTCGTGTAGGCCATTTCCTAAAGCCTTCATTTTACTCTTCGCGATTGCAGGCCTTCTTTCACGATCGCGATTAACAATACACCTAGGTAGATATAAGATTTCAAATTAGAGGGTTTAGCCTTTTTTACAAAAACTTATGCTTGGGAGTCCGTATTTGAGTGAGATTTTGAAGGATTTTTAGAGATATCGATTGGGTAACGATTCTAAACTCCTTTATTCTTGTAACCCACTGATCTTAGCACGAATTCCTCCTTTTTATTTCGGATTTTGAATGAAAATTTAATGACACTTCATTGGCCGAATTATTGAGTTTTGATTGGATTTTTGACATCCGATTTGAGAGATTTTATATGGCTTGAGGGGGTTATTGTCATTGTACCTAATTTCACGTCTTATCTTTGAATTAAATCGTAGAATCAGTTGCTTGTGAAGTTATTTAATTATGTAATTGAATTGAATAAATTTGGGCCATTAGGAGTCGAATACTCGTGGAAAAAGCGTGGCTTTAAGTTGATTTTGAGCAGGTTCAAGGTAGGTGGCTTGTCTAACCTTGTGTGGGTGCCATTCTATTTAAGATTGGTATATTTGGTAACTGAATTGCCTTGTGCATGAGGTGACGAGCGCGTACTAGTACAAATTAATGGAAATCCGATCTTTCTTAAATTATTTATTAGCATGTTTCCTTTCCTGCTTTATTATACTTGTAAATTTAGCATGTTATTAGCTAGAAGAGCATGTTTAGTTGACATAAGTTGCCTATTCACATAAATTGCTTTGGTTGCACTACGTGTAGCATGTTAGGCTAGAATTACTTGTTTTCCGTGACGAGAAATTTCATTTCTAAATATCGTCTTGTGGTTGTTGCATATTTACATTAGGACTAAAGATGTGGGATTCTGGTAGCTCCACCTGGTTTATTTACGTTGGGATTGTGGGTTAGATTTCGAGTAGATACCCCGGCACAGTTATATGGAACTAAGGGAATGCACCCGGTAGATTCCCCCAGTAGTGGATATTTATATTTGGGACTACTGACCGGGGTTCCAGTAGATCCCCGTGCATTGATATTTGGACTATGGGCCAGTATCCCAAGAGATCCATTGGAAAGTGGATGAAAGGAACTACCCGATGGTATCCTGGAATATCCTCGTTGATTCAATTGGTATTGAGCTGTTCTTATTTCTATTTTTACTCTGTTCTTGCATATTTGTTGTTGCCTTGTATAACCTGTCTTACTTTTCTAATGTACTCATTTATGTTGTCTATTTCATACTGTTGACATATTATATTATGATTAACCTCAGTAGGGCCCTGGCCTTCCTCGTCACTGGCCGACCAAAGTTAGGCTTGGCACTTATTGAGTACCGCAATGGTGTACTCATGCCCTTTCTGCGCATGTTTTCCATGTCCAGATCTAGGTACCTTTGCACAGGCTTACCATAGGCAGGGATCACTTTTGAAAACTTCGAGGTACATCTGTTGCGTCCGCAGATCGAAGAGTCTCCTTCTTTTCTCTATCATATAGTGTTAGCCCTTCTGTCGTACTAGTGACGTAGACTTTTCTTGAGATTAGAGCACTTTGCTGTATTCTTTCAACTAGTGTTCCCGTGAGTTGTTAGGTTTTGGGATAGTTCTGTAGAAGTTTGAGTTATTATGTTGCATATGTCGAGTGTCATTTTATATTTCACTTTGATTCTGTTAAATTTTTGTTTTAAGTTATGTTTCCACTTTGTTAGGCTTACCTAGTCGTAGATGACTTGGTGTCGTCATGACTATTTATGGAGGGCAAACTGGGGTTGTGACAAGTTGGTATCCAAGCTCTAAGTTCATAGGAGTCACGGAACACAGACTGGTTTAATAGAGTCTCGCTGATCGGCACGGAGATGTCTGTACTTATCTACGAGAGACAATGTAATTATTATGAAAATCTTCTCTTCATTTGATTTCCTTGTTATACGATATTTTTGACATCACAATTCTAAACTTCTATTTTCTATTCCCTCACAGATGGTGAGGACACGTGCTACTCGGGATGATCAGGAACCCATTCCCCTTTATACAACAGTTAGAGGCCAGGGCCAAGGTATAGGGCGAGAACGCGCACGTTGTGTAGCAAGAACACCTGCGCAAGCTGCCGCCGAGGTATCACCAGCATATCCAACCGGAGTCCAGGCAACTAACACCCCCTACTGCTACTACAACTTCAGCCTTATAAGAGACTTTGGCACAGTTCCTGAGCATGTACACAACTTTGGCTTAGGCAGGGTTTCTTCCTCTTGCTGCACCCACATCGCAGGCCGGTGGAGGTGCACAAACTCGTGCCGCCCGCACTCATGAGCAGCGAGTGCATGTTGAGCAGGTCCTTGAATGATTTTTATATCTCTTGCATCGCCAGTTCAGCCCGAGGACATGGTAGCAGCTTCCGAGCGTGAGCACTTAACGCTTGAGAGGTTCAAGAGGTACAAGCCTCCAAAGTTCAGTGGTCTAGCGTCGGAGGATGCTCTAGGATTTCTTGATGAGTGTTATTTCTTGATTGGTAGCGCACCAATGAGTAAGACAGTCCTGATGTGGCTGCTTCACTGACTTGGATTCAGTTTTTGGATCTGTTCCTAAGAGAGTATGTTCCTCAGTGCGCCAGGGACGCATGGCGTGCAGAGTTTAATCATTTGAGACAGGGTATTATGACCGTTTAAGAGTACACTATCTGTTACACAAATTTTTCTAGGCATGCACAAACCATGGTTGCTACTGTTCGCGAGAGGGTTCACTGGTATATTGAGGGGCTTATTCGTCCCATCAGATCTAGCATGGCTCATAAGTAGGAGATGGACATTTCTAATCACCAGGTGGTGATAATTGCTTGGAGGATTGAGGGTATGCATGCTAAGGAGAGAGAGGAGAGGGAGGCCAAGAGGTCTCGAGAGTTGGGCCATTTGTTCGGTGCTCATGCCCCAGCTTCAGGGCGACATGGTAGGGCCTATATTGATTCACCCCATTCATATACCTTTCCAGCAGCTAGCAGTAATCCAACTCCTCTTAGGTCTCAAGAGCCTTATTATGCACCTCCGGTTTCTAGCGCGCCTCCTGCGCGCTGTGCTTTCAGAGGTCTGTCCAGCAGCCCTGGCCCAAGCCAATCACAGACACCAAATCCTCCCAGAGATTGTTATTAGTGTGGTGACACACGCCATATGGTCAAGACTGCCCCAGACTTCGGAGGGGTGCACCTTCACAGACTTCTCAGCCATAGTGTACCCCATAGAGTTCTCAGGCTATGATCACAGATCTAGGTACAACTCTATTTGCCCTGCAGCCAGCTAGGTGTGGAGGTCACGGAGGTAGAGGTCGCACTAGAGGGGAAGCCAGGACAGATACTATGCCATTCCTGCCCGTACCAATGTTGTTCCCTTCGATTCTATCATCACAAGTATTATATTGGTTTGTCATAGAGATGCATCGGTTCTATTCAATCTAGGCTCCACTTATTCTTATATGTCTTCTTAGTTTTCTCCGCATTTGGGTGTACCCCAAGATTCTTCGAGTTCCCCTATTTATGTTTCTACTCTTGTGGGAGAGTCTCTTGTTGTGGACAACATTTATTGGTCTTGTTTGATTACTCTTCGTGGTTTTGAAACCAGAGCTGATTTATTGCTACTCAGCATGGTGAATTTTGATATTTTTTTGGGCATGGGTTGATTGTCACCCCTTTATTCAATTCTTGATTGTCATGCCAAGATCATGACATTGTCTATGCTACGTGTACCACGTGTCGAGTGAGTGGTACTCTAGATCACAATCCCAGTAGAGTCATCTCTTTCCGTAAAGCTCAGCGTATGAGTGAGAAGGGTTTTGACGCGTATTTAGCTTATGTGAGAGATGTTTTTATTGATACCCCTTTAATTGATTCAGCTCCAATAGTGCAGGATTTTCCCGATGTGTTTCTTGCTGATCTTCCAGACATGCAACATGATAGAGATATTGATTTTGGCATTGATCAATTTCGAGGCACTCAGCCCATTTCTATTTCTCCGTAATGTATGGCTCATTCTAAGTTTAAGGAGTTGAGGATTAGTTACAGGAATTGCTTGATATGGGTTTTATTTGACCAAGAATTTCATCTTGGGGTGCTCCTGAATTATTTGTGAAGAAAATGATGATTCAATGCGTATATGTATCGATTATCGCCAGTTGAACAAGGCTATAGTGAAGAACAATTATTATTTGCCTCGTATTGATGATCTACATGACCAGCTTTAGGGCGCACATCTGTTTTCTCAGATTGACTTGCGCTCAGGTTACCATCAGTTGAAGTTTTGGGAGCCAGATATACCGATGACTTCCTTCAGGACTCAGTATGGTCATTACGAATTTCTTGTTATGTCATTTGGGCTTACCAATGCCCCAACAACTTTTATGCATTCGATTCATAGTGTGTTCTAGCCGTATCTCGACTCATTTTCCATCATTTTTATTGATGATATTCTGGTATATCCCTGGAGTCAGGAAGATCGTGATCAGTACCCAAGGGCTGTGCTTCAGACTCTAAGAAACAAGAAGTTATATGTAGAGTTCTCAAAATTTGAGTTTTGGTTGGATTCAGTGGCATTCTTAGGCTATATGCCATCGAGTTAGGGTATTCGGGTTGATACGAAAAAGGAAGAGGTCATGTAGATTTGTCCCAGACCATCATCAACTACAGAGATTCGTAGTGTTTTTTGGCTTAGCGAGCTACTACCATCGTTTTGTTAAGGGGTTTTCAGTAATTGAAGTCCCTATGACTCGATTGACCCAGAATGGTGCTCAATTTTAGTGGACAGAGGAGTGTTAGGCTAGCTTTCAGAAGCTCAAGAAAGCTTTGACTACAGCCCCAGTTTTGATATTCCCAATTGGTTCGGGTATTATATAGTCTATTGTGATACCTCGAGGGTTGGCCTTGGAGCAGTGTTGATGCAGGACGGTAGGGTGGCCTATGCATCCAAACAATTGATGATACATGAAAAGAACTACCTTGTTAATGACCTTGACTTAAATTCCATTGTTCACGCCTTTAATATTTTGCGCCATTATTTATACGCAGTTCCCTGTGATATTTATATTGACCATCGGGGCTTGTATCATTTGTTCAAGCAAAAGGATAAAAATTTGCACCAGAGGAGGTGGTTAGAATTGTTGAAAGATTATGACGTCACTATTTTGTATCACCCCGGGCAAGGACAATGTGGTGGCTGATGCCTTAAGTTACCAAGCGGAGAGTTTTGGGAGTTTGGCATATTTACCAGGTTCAGAGGGGCAGATGGCGAAAGATGTTTAGGCCTTAGCTAGCCAGTTTGTGAGATTGGACCTTTTGGATCCCAGTCACGTTCTAGCTTGCGTGGCTTCTCGGTGTTTGATTGTATCAGAGAACGGCACTACGATGATCCTCATTTTCTTTTCCTCAAGGACAAGGTTCACCAAGGGGATGCCAGAGATGTGACTATTTGAGATGATAGGGAATTAAGGATGTAGCATCGAATTTGTGTACCCAATGTTTATGGGCTTCAAGAGTTGATTCTAGAGGAGGCCCATAGTTTGCGATACTCTATCCATCCGGGTGCCGCGAAGATGTATCAAGATTTGTGGCAACACAATTTGTTGAGGCGGATGAAGAAAGATATAGTTGTTGTATCCAAGTGCCTCAACTATCAGCAGGTGATGTATGGGCACCAGAGACTGGGTGGGTTGCTTCAGCAGATAGAGATTCCAGAGTAGAAGTTGGATCGAATCACCATGGACATTGTGGTTGGACTCCCACGGACCTTGAAGAAGTTTGATGCTATTTGGGTGATTGTGGATCGGCGGACTAAGTCCGCTCATTTTATTCCTATGTGTACTACCTACTCATCGGAGCGGTTGGCGGAGATTTATTTCCGGGAGGTTGTTCGTCTGCATGGTATTCTAGTTTCCATTATCCTAGATAGAGTTACTCTGTTCACATCGCATTTTTGGAGGGCTGTTCAGCGTGAGTTAGGCACTCAGGTATAGTTGAGTACAAAATTTAACCCTCCAATGAACGGACGGTCTGAGCGCACCATTCAGATCCTTGAGGATATTCTCCGTGCATGTGTGATTGAGTTTGAAGGCTCTTGGGATCAGTTTGTGCCATTGGCAGAGTCTACTTACACCAACAGCTATTAGTCCAGCATTCAGATGGCACCATATGAGGTTTTGTATGGTAGGCGTTGTAGATCTCTGGTGGGTTGGTTTGAGCCTGGCAAAGCTACACTTTTTGGCACAAATTTGGTTCACGATGCATTAGAGAAGGTTAAGGTGATTCAGGATAGACTTCGTACATCCCAGTCTAGACAAAAGATCTCTGCGAGCTGAAAGGTTTGTGATGTTTCCTATAAGGTTGGAGAAAGGGTTCGGCTTCGGGTTTCTCCTATGAAGGGAGTTATGAGATTAGGGAAGGTTTATTGGCCCTTTTGAGATATTGAGGCGTGTTGGGGGGAGGTTGCTTATGAGCTTGCCGTACGTCCTAGCTTGGCAGGGGTTCATACGATATTTCATGTTTCGATGCTTCGGATGTACCACGGTAATCCGTCGCACGTGTTCGATTTTAGTTTAGTCCCATTAGACATAGATCTATCCTATGTTGAGGAGCTAGTGGATATATTGGATATACAGGTCAGAAAGTTGAGGTCAAAGAATATTTCCTCAGTAAAGGTTCAGCGGCCGGGTTAGCCAGTCAAGGAGTCGACCTGAGAGATCGAGCAGGATATGCGCAGTCATTACCCTCATGTTTTCGCAACTTCAGGTATGTCTCTATGCTTGTTGGAGGACGAACAAATGTTTATGTGTAGGAGTATATGACGACTTAAGAATAAACGCCTCGATCCCCTATTAACTGCGTCCCCAAAGTTTATTTCTGCTATTTTGGTTTGTCGAGACGTTTTGGTTTTGAGTTTTGGAGAGTTTTGGGACACTTCATCCCTAAATGAGAGCTTAAGTATTAAAAAGTGGTCCATAGTCGGATCAATATGAAGATAGACTCAGAATGTAAATCTGATAGTTCTGTTAGCTCCGTTGGGTGATTTTGGGGATGGGAGTTTATCCAGATTGTGTTTTAGAGGTCTGTAGCTTACTTAGGCTAGAAATGCCGAAGTTTGAATATTGGATGTTTCCGGTTTGTTAATGAGATTCTGATACTTAAGTCATAATGGAATTTTTAAAGTTGCACTAGTTTCTTCATTGAATTAGGGAGGTGTGTGTAGAATTTCAGGTCATCCGGATGAGGTTTGATAGACTTTTTGCTCTAAAATGTGTTTTTAGAGTTTTTGAAATTCTTTAGATCGAATTCAATAAAAAGTAGGTGTCTTGATGTTGTTTATGGCATTCCGAAGGTTTGAAAAACTTTGAATAATGTTATAAAATATGTTTGTAGGTGTGGTTAGGTCCCGGGGGGCTCGGATATGTTTCGGATGCTTAACTGGTCAATTTGAGTTGTTAAAAAGTTGCAGAAATTTAGGTTCAGGTATTGAAAACATTTCTTCATCGCGATAGCAACCTCCTTCTCAGTAGCCCCATTTCCACTTTGCGTTAGTGTGCCTTCAGATGCGATCACGTAAGGTCTTCTCGTTCTCTTTTGCGATCGCGTGCCTCCTCTCATGTTTGCGTAGGCCATTTCCTGGAGCCTTCATTTTTGCTCTTCGCAATCGCATGCCTTCTATCGCAATCGCGATTCACAATAAACTTGGGCACATAGTAGATTTCAAAATCAAGAGTTTAGCCCTTTTAATCCAAGCTTAAGCTTTGGATCCCGGATTTGAGCGAGATTTTGAGGGATTTTCAGATGTATCGATTGGGTAACAATTCTAAACTCCAATTTTCTTGTAACCCACTAACCTAAGCACAAATTCCTTCTTTAATTTCGGATTTTGAATGCAAATTTGATGAAACTTCATAAGCCGAATTATTGAGTTTTGATTAGATTTATGATATTCGATTTGAGAGATTTTTATATGGTTAGATTGTCAGTGAGAGGATTCTGAAAATATAAATTTCAACCAATTTTGAGACGTTGCCCTGAGTGGAGTTTTGGTAATTTTATCTAATTTTGCGTGTTAGCTTTGAATTAAATTACATAATCAGTTGCTTGAGGTATTATTTAAATTATGTAATTGAATTGAATAGATTTGGGCCAATTGGAATCGGATACTCGTGGCAAAAGCGTAGTTTCTAGTTGATTTTAAGACGGTTAGAGGTAAGTTGCCTGTCTAGCCTTGTGTGGGGACATTCCTCTTATGATTGGTATATTTGGTAACTGCATTACCTTGGACGTGAGGTGACGAATGTGTATTTGTGCAAATTGTTGGAAATATAGTTTTTCTCAAAGTGTTTATTACCATTTTTCCTTTCCTGCTTTATTATACTTGTAGAAGAACATATTTAGTTGACTTAAATTTCCTATTTTCTTAAATCGGCTTGGTTGCACTACGTGAAGCATGTTGGGCTAGAATTACTTGTTTTTCGTGATGAGAAATTTCAATTTTAAATATCTTCTTGTGGTTGTTGCCTATTTACATTGGGACCACGGATGTAGGATTCCGGTAGCTCCCCCTTGTTTGTTTTCTTTGGAACTACGTGTCAGATTCTCGATAGATCCCCCTGCATAATTATATGGAACTACGGGAATGCACCCGGTAGATTCCCCCAATGCTGGTTATTTATATTTTGGTCTACGAACCGGGGTTTCGATAGATTGTCGCGCATTGAAATTTGGACTACAGCACGGTATCCCGGGAGATCCATTGGACTGTTGATGAAAGGGGCTAAAGGACAGTATCCTGGGAGATCCTCATTGATGCTATTGGTATTGATCCGTTCTTATTTCCGTGTTTACTGCGTTCTTGTATATTTGTTGTTTCCTTGTATAACCTGTCTTATTTCACTACTCTACTCATTTATGTTGTCTATTTAATATTTTTGAAATTTTATATTACGTTTAGCCTCAATAGGGCCCTGACTTTCCTCGTCACTACCTGGCCGAGGTTAGGCTTGGCACTTACTGAGTACTGTTGTGGTGTACTCATGCCCTCTTTGTGCATGTTTTTCATGTTCAGATCCAGGTAGCTGTGAACAGGCTTACCATCCTTGAGGGAGGGAGCTTTTTTCGAGACTTCGAGGTACATCTGCCGCATCCACAGGCCGAAGAGTCTCCTTCTTTACTCAGTCTTGTAGTTTTAGCCCTTATATTGTACTGTTGACCTAGACCTTTGTAGCGATTAGAGCAATTTACTGTGCTATTTCAGCTTGTGTTCCTGTGAGTTTCCGGTTTTGGGATGGTTTAGTAGAAGTTTGAGTTATTGTGCTATATATGCCGAGTGGCATTATATTTCACTTTCACTATGTTAAATTTTTGTTCTAAGTTATGTTTTCGCAATGTCCCGATTGTTTTTTGCATTGTTAGGTTTACCTAATCATAGATGACTTTGTGGCGTCACAATTGTCCGCGGAGGGCGAACTAGGGTTGTGACAATTGTGCACCTGTGGCTACAGTTTTTTGAGCGAGCATTTTAACACGTCTATTCTTAGGCTGGGTGTTTGTAATTGGTGGAGAAGGTGTGGAGGAATCAGAAGGGGAGGATGGTGGAGGTGTGCCTGGATTATCTAGAGTGTTTGATATAGTAACTGATTTTATGAGAGAGTTTTGTGAGTTAGGCTTTTGGAAAAGAGAACAATTGAGAGTGAAAGGAATTTTGACGGTTTGGAATAACGAAGGTGGTAGAGGGTGATGATAGATTATTAAAGAGAAACCTAATTAAATGACTAAGGGTAGCTTTTTGCGATCAATTAGAGGTCTAATCAACCTGAAATTTCAGGTGATGAACGGTTAAGCTTCCCTAAATCTTTGGAATTTTTTGTGGTGAGAATTCTAATAGAGACGGAACTGGTTCAAAAATAAATGGATAGAAGTTTTTGATATTTTTGAAGATAGGTAGGTTTCTGCTCATGATTTAAATATTAATATTTCTATTATGCAGGGTACAAAAAATATGCCTCGTTTTTCAGACGTACGAACACTGTTGAACCAGCTTCTTCATTTAGAATCCTCTTGATCATGCCTCAATTTATCAAAATAGAGAAAAATTTTACACATATCAGTGAGACATATCAACACATGTCACAGTAGAATATTATTTACAGTATGAAATTTGGTAAAAATTTATCTAGATATTTACACAAGTTCTACATTTCCTAGCCAAATAATTTTTTTCAATTTTTTTTCATAGTAAATATTGAGCTAGTCTCATTAGGTGATCTTAATCATCCCTAATTATAACATGTTCTTTTCAAAACTTTCTCTACTCAGTGCTTTAGTAATGTTGTCAGCAATCTGTTTATCAGTAGCATAAAATTCAATAGTAATCAATCATTTCTCATAGTTAACTCTTAAGAAGTGATGTCTAACATCTATGTGCTTAGTCATCTTATGATGAAATGGGTTCTTAGACATACTAATAACACTAGTGTTATCATAATAGATAGGGATGCAACCAACTTCAATTCCAATATCCATTAGCTGCTATTTGATCCACAGTAGTTGAGCACAATAAGAGGCAGCAACAACATACTCAGTTTCAATAGTGGATAAGCCATTGACTTCTGCTTTTTAGTGGCCCATGATACCAGACTTCATAGCCACTCCAGTACTCCAAGACGCTTTGGTCCAACTGGTAGGCTTTATGGAGAGAGTGTCTAGAGCAAGTTGATTCCCGTATCACCAGCCATATATCAGGCTGGGGGAGGAGTTTAGACTCCCGCTACGCGCACTCTGGTGAAGGCAGCTCCTCAGCCTCAGGTTCGAGTAGTTCAACTAGTTGTGGTAGCCCAGCCGGGTATTCCAGCTCAGACCGCCGATGGTGCGGCACTGTCCGCAGATGCTTTGTGAAGGCTTGGTAGGTTTACCAAGCTCTAAACCACCACCTTCAGCGGTGCTTCTACAGAGGACCCACAAGACTTCTTATTCAGCTGTCATGAGGTTCTCAGGACTATGGGTATTGTGGAGACCAATGGGGTCGACTTTATCACTTTTCCGCTTGTAGGATCCGCCAAGACTTAGTAAAGGGACTATTGTTTATTTATGCCGGCATGGTGGCCACTATTGACTTGGGAGCAGTTTGCAGACTTGCTCTTGGAGAAAATTTCTCCCGTTGACTAAGCGACATGCATTACCCATGCATTTTGAGCATCTTCATCATGGTGCTATGACAGACACGTAGTATGAGACTCATTTTATCGATTTGGCATGCCATGCTATTATTATACTCCCCGCTGAGAGGGAGTGGGTGCGAAGATTAAATGACGGGTTGATTCAGCTTATACATCTTCAGATGGCCATGTGGGGCGATAGTGATATGTCTTTTTAGGAGAAGTTCAATGCGGCCCGCGGAAGAGAGATGGAACTTGCACGAGGAGGTGCTCAGGTGTCTGATAAGGGGCCTTGTTATTCTGGTAGGTTCAGTGGTACCTCATCTGGAGGTAGGGATTCGTATGGTGGAGGCCACCCTCATAAGCCCTTTCAGTCAGCACTTCAGGTTTCACATGGTACTGCAGGCAGTAGCGGTTCTCAGCAGGACTATTCTAATCACCAGCCAATCACTGCACCATCCCTTCAGAGCCTTCGAGGAGGTCATTCAAGGAGACAAGGTCAGACCCAGTTTTCTCAGTTGCCGCATTCAGCCGGGTGTTATGAGTGTGGAGATCTCAGTCACATCAGGAGATATTTCCCGAGGTTGAGAGGTGCTCCATCGCAACAGTAGGGTCCTCGTCCGATGATTCAGGCAGCAGGTGATCCATAGGCCGTCCGGCTAGCTAGAGGCGGGGGTAGAGGCCATAGAGGTGGAGGTAGGGAGCATAGAGGTGGAGCTCAGACCACTAGAGGCAGGGGTCAACCGGTAGCCGATTGTCCCAGAGAAATATTTCAGGAAGGTGGGGCCCATCCCCGTTGTTATGCTTTACCAACCAGGCCAAAGGTTGAGTCATCAGATATTATGATTACAGGTACTATTCTGGTATATTATAGAGATGTTTTTGTGCTCCCGAATCTATGTTTAATATGTGTCATCCTATTTTGCACCCTATTTTGTTATGCCTAGTGAGGCCTTGGGTATTCCTGTATATATGACTACACTGGTGGGTGATTCTATAGTGGTCGACCAAGTGCATCGTTCATCTGTGGTAGTACTTCAGGGTCTTGAGACCCGGGTTGACTTATTTCTCTTAGATATGGTGGACTTTGACATTATTTTGGGTATGGATTGGTTGTCCCTATATCATGCTCTTTTTGATTGTCACGCCAAGACCGTGACCTTGGCATTGCCAGAATTTCCCCAACTTGAGTGGAGAGGGACCCCAGGTCATTCCACACGCAGTGTTATTTCATATGTCAAGGCTCGACGCATGGTCGAGAAGGGTTTTCTAGCATGTCCGGCGTATGTTCGTAAGTCCAGCGCAGAGGTTCCATCTATTTACTCCGTTTCTAATTGTTCGGGAGTTCCTCGAGGGTTTTCGTTCAGACCTGCCGGGTATGCCACCCGACATGGATATTGAATTTTGTATTGATCTGGCTCTGGGCACTCAGCTTATTTCCATTCTGCCGTATCGCATGGCCCTGCCTGAGTTAAAAAAGTTAAAGGATCGTCTTCAGGACTTGTTTGGTAAGGGTTTCATTAGACCCAGTGTATCGCCTTGGGGTGCACCAGTGTAATTTGTGAAGAAAAAGGATGGGTCGATGAGGATTTGCATTGATTACCGGCAATTGAACAAGGTGATGATAAAGAATAAGTATCCACTGCCGAGGATTGACGATTTATTCGACCACCTTCAGGGTGCTAGGGTGTTCTCAAAGATAGATTTGAGATATGGTTATCATCAGCTGAGGATTAGGGCGTCTGATGTCCCTAAGACATCATTTCACACTCGATATGGGCATTATGAGTTTTTGGTAATGTTATTTGGGTTGACCACTGCCCCATCAGCATTTATGGAGTTGATGAACAGAGTTTTTAGGCCTTATTTGGATTTATTCATGATTGTATTCATTGATGACATTCTGATATACTCCTGCAGCCAGGAGGAGCATGAGCAACACCTTAGAGTAGTACTTCAGACTCCGAAGAATAGTCTGTTATACGCCAAGTTCTCAAAGTATGAGATTTGGTTGTGTTCTATTTCATTCTTGGGTCACGTTGTTTTGGCAGAGGGTATTCAGGTGGACTCGAAGAAGATTGAGTAAGTCAAGAACTGGCCTCAACTAGCGTCAGCTAGAGAGATCCGGAGTTTCTTGGGGTCAGCAGGTTACTACCGACAATTCATGGAGGGGTTTTCATCCATTGCAACCCCGATGACAGATTGACCCAGAAGGGTGCTCAGTTCATGTGGTCACATGAGTGTGAAGTGAGCTTCCAGAAGCTCAAGACAGCTCTGACTACGACCAGTATTGGTTTTGCCCACAGGATAAGGGCCTTATACCGTCTATTGTGATGCATCCCGTAATGGGCTTGTTGTAGTGTTAATGAAAATGGCAGTCATAGCATATGCTTCAAGGTAGTTGAATATCCACAAGAAGAATTAACCAGTTCATGACCTAGAGATGGCAGCCATTGTTCATGCATTAAATATCTGGAGGAATTATTTATATGGTGTGACGTGTGAGGTGTACACGGATCACAAGAGCCTTCAGTACTTGTTAGAAAAGAAGGATTTGAATTTGAGGCAGATGAGGTGGCTGGAGTTGTTGAAAGACTATGATGTTTCTATCTTATACCACTCGGGGAAGGCCAATATGGTGGTCGATGCATTGAGTAGGAAGTCCGCCAGCATGGGTAGTCTTGACTATATTACGGTCAGGCAGAGACCGCTTACTTTTTATGTTCAGGCCTTGGCCTATAAATTTGTGTGGTTGGATATTTCTGATCCTAGCAAGGTGTTAGCTTGCACAGTTTCTTGTTCGGCGTTGGTGGAGCGTATCCGTGGGCGACAGTTTGATGATCCCCATTGTGTCCTGAGAGATACGGTGTAGCATGGAGCTGCCAAGAAAATGACCTTGGGAGGTTATGGTGTATTGAGTCTATAGGGGCGAGTCTGTGTACCCAATGTTGATGGCATTTGAGAGTCGATATTAGCAGAGTCCCAAAGTTCTCGGTATTCTATTCATTCGGGTGCCGCGAAGATGTATCAGGATTTGAGGCAGCATTATTGGTGTCGCAAAATGAAGAAGGACATTGTTGCATATGTGGCTTGTAGTCTGAACTGTCAGCATGTTAAGAACGAGCATTAGAGGCGCGGTGTTTTATTTCAAAGGATTGAGATTCCCGAGTGGATGTGGGAGAGAATTACCATGGACTTCGTTTTTGGCCTTCCGATGAGTCGGAAGTTTGATGTTATATGTGTTATTGTTGATAGGCTGACCAAGTTAGCACATTTTATTTCAGTTTCCACCACCTATTCATCCGATAGATTAGCTGGGATCTATATTAGGGAGATCGTTTGACTTCATGGGGTGCCTATATCTATCATTTCAGTCTGGGGCCCGCAGTTTGCCTCGCATTTCTACAGAGCAAAATAGTAGAATTCGGGCACCCAGGTTCAGTGTAGTACAACATTTCATCCCCAGATGGAGGGTCAGTCCGAGGGGACTATTCAGATTCTTAAGGATATGTTCTGAGCCTGTGTTATTTATATTGGAGGCTCGTGGGACCAGTTCTTGCCTTTGGTTTAGTTTTCCTATAACAACAGCTACCAGTCCAACATTCAGATGGCTCCGTGTGAGGCATTGTATGGTAGGCGATGTCGGTCCCCAGTCGAATGGTTTAGCTAGGAGAGGCTCGATTATTAGGTATAGATCTATTTCAGGAGGACCTAGATAAGGTCAAGATCATTCAGGATAGACTACGGTTAGCTCAGTCCAGACAGAAGAGATGTGTAGATCGTAAGGTCAGAGATGTTTCTGTCATGGTTGGTGAGCGAGTATTGCTCTGTGTATCGCCTATGAAGGGCGTGATGATATTCGGGAAGAAGGGCAAGCTCAGCACTAGGTTTATTGGCCCATTTGAGATTCTTGAGCAAGTGGGAGAGGTGGCTTATGGACTTCCCTTGCCACCTAGCTTGTCCGCCGTGCATGAAGTTTTTCATGTATCCATGCTTCGGATGTATCACGGCAATCCAGCCCACGTATTAGATTTCAGCACTATCAAATTGGACAAGGATCTGTCATATGAGGAAGAGCCAGTGGCTATTTTCGACCGATAAGTTCGACAGTTGGGGTCGAAGAGTTATCCTTCAGTGTGTGTTCAGTGGAGAGGTCAGCCTCGTGTGGCATCGGCCTTGGAGTCCGATTCTGATATGCAGAGCCATTATCCTCATCTACTCCCCGACTCAGGTACTTCATTCTTTTGTCCGTACGAGGATGAATAGTTGTTTTAGAGGTGGAGTATGTGACTACCCAAAGGGTCATCAACGTAATTCTCCTTTTATCCATTTTTCCGAAGCCTTGAAAACCTTGGTTTTAGTTGCCTCGATTTGAGTGCACAGTCCTAGCGAAAAGCCGGAAAATTTCTATGTTAGAATATGTGAATTTTGTGGAAAATTTGAAGAATTTTGATATTAATATTGATATAGTTGACTTTGGTCAATATTTTGGGTAAACGGACTCAGACCCATGATGCAACGGTCCCATGAGGTCCGTGGGAAAATATAGGACTCAGGCATATTCACGAAATCGAAATCCGAGGTCCCAAGCCCGAGTATAGAATTTTTGAAAGAAATTATTTTTTTGAAAATGATATAAAAATTTGAAATGAAAATGAGTTAGAAAATATAGGTATCAGGCTAGTATTTTGGTTCCAACGCCCGGTACAGGACTTAAATATGCAATAAGCACTTTCTGTGAAATTTGGCCAAAATTGGACGTCGTTTGACGCGTTTAGACCCAAATATCTAAAGTTAGAGGTTTATGAACTTTGAAATAAAAATTGATGATTTTGGGGTTTAATTTGTTCATTTTGATGTTCTTTTAGCGATTTGATCGCTCGAGTAAGTTAGTAGGATGTTGTTGAGTTAGTTTGGATGTTTGGTTAGGAGCCCCGAGGGCTCGGTAGTGTTTCTGAGGTGGTTCGGGGTGCTTTTAGCCTGAGAGTTGTTGCAGAATTTTGCTTCTGGTGTTCAAAGAATTTTCTCTCTGCGATCGCAATCCCATTCCTACGATTGCATCGAGTCTTCTTCAGGAATAAAAATTTTTTTCTATGCGATCACATAAGTTACCCTGCAATCACATAGATTAACTTGTCTCTTCCATGTGATTGCATTCACCTCTACACGATCGCACAACTTTAAACTTTACCCAAATATCCCGGCTTCCCTTCTTTTATGCGATCGCACGACTTGTTCTGCGATCGCAGAAGCCAAGTTCCCACTCCTCTATGCGATCACATCAGTTGCCCCGCGATCGCATAGGCCAAAAACGCCCAGTGATTTTAAAAGCTTAAAAATAGAATGGTTGCGGGATTTTTCCTCACTTTTCACACGAGCTCTCCTCTTCTACCCTCCATAGGCAAATTCCAAGCTTCCCTTTATCCATAAATATTTTGGTATGTAATTTTAACATCATTCCCCCATTGTTTCTTCATCTAATTACTTATTTCCTAGCCCTAAATCATGAAATCAAAGTAGAAAGTGGGGGATCTGAGTAGGACTAGGTCTTTTTGGATTTTGGGTGATTCAACCTCAATTTGGGGTCGAATCTTCAAACAAATTATATATTTGAACTTGTGAGGCTGTGGGTGAACGGATTTTTGGTCCGATCCTCGAGTTTGGACCATGTGGGTCCGGGTCGGATTGTGGTATTTTTGGAAGAATAATTGGAAATTCATTTCTAGGCTGTGGAATTGTGTCCTTGAGCCATTATTGATAATGTTAGACTAAATTATGCCTAGATATCATTGTTTCAAAGTTGGATTCTAGAGTAAAGGCGGTGATCGTGACTTGATTGCGATTTTCGGACCGAGGCAAGTGTTTGTTCTAACTTTAGCTGGATAGATTAGGATTAGTATATCATTCGCTACTTGCTAATTATGAAGTATGGTGCATAGGCATGGTGACGGATATCTATGCACCGGAGTCTAGCATGACCGTGGGTCCTATATGTGTTGGATTCTGGTTAAATGATACATTTTCTTATTTGGCTGATAAGTATAATATAAAGTGAATAGTTGAGGAAGGTTGTGATTGGTTTGTCATTTGGAGCATTGGCTCGGACTAATAATTGTTACTCGAGAACAAGGTGATCAAAAGTTGTACGTGTTGTGATCATTCCCTTGTCGGGATATTCGAGTTGTTAATTATATTCCCTTGACGGGATATTTGAATTGTTAATTGTATTCCCTTGACGGGATTTCTCGTAATTGTTGTTACCCCCATCGCAATTGAGTTGCGGTCGTTGTTTGGGTGAGTTATTAGTAATAATTTTTAAGAATCGGGTTGCACGCCGAGACGGTGTCGATGAACATTGAGGATCGGGTTCACGCTGTAACGATATTAATTGTTGAGGATCGGGTTGTACGCCGCAACAGTACTAATTGTTGAGGATCCGGTTGCGCGCCGCAACGATGATATATGTGGAGGATCAGGGTTGCGCGCCGCAGCGAAGCATAGACTGAGTGAATTGTTTTCGTATGTTGAGACTTCCTCTGTTTTTCTTATCAGTTGTTATTGTTCAGTTTCATTTCTTTACTGATGATTTCTATATTTATATTGTCGTTCCCCACATCATGTTTCCCATCCCTTTAACTGTTTAAATTTGTATATTTCCTATTATTGCACATATATCTGTACAGGTTATTTGTGGTAGGTCATGCCTAGCGTCGTCACTACCTCGCCAAGGTTAGGCCAGGCACTTACCAACGCATGGGGTCGGTTATGCTGATGCTACACTATGTGCGTTTCTTTTGCACAGGTCAAGACACAGCTTTCAGACCCCAATAGTATTAGATCGGGAGGTAGACCTTCATTCCAGGGACTCTTGAGGTAACCTGGCTGACGTCCGCAGGCCCGGAGTCTCATCTATCTTTATTCAGTTTGTTAGCTCTTGTATTAAAACTGGCTGTTATGATTTCTTTCAAACGATTGTATTTAGTAATCCTAGAAGTTCGTAAGTAATGTGATACCGGTCTTGGGTAGATAATTTGTTAAATTTCTGCATTTCTTTCAGAAGTTTATATTTAAGACTTTCGCTTTATCGCTAAATATTTTAATGTTGTTGATGTTCTCTAAAGAAGTATTTGATATTTGACTTTTCTAGCTCCTATTAGTAGGCGTCATCATAACTCCCGATTGTGGGAAATTCGGGCCGTAACGTTCCCTCTTCCCATCCTCTGCTGAGGGTCTACCGGAAACAGTTTTTCTGTCTATTTAAAGGCAGAGTTAAGATTTGTGTGCACTCTACCCTCCCTAAACCCCACTTATACGATTATATTAGGTATTGTTGTTGTAGTTGTTAAGACTTAGAGATATATATTTTGATAGTTGTTACTTTGATACATGGTTCCAATTGCACCAAAGAGTTTATCCTTTTTTTTTATCTTCTCCTGAACCCTATATACGGACTTATCCCGTCTGAAAATATTAGGAAAAACAAGTTATTTTGTTATAGTCTTCAAATTAACTTTGGTGTCAGAAAATATATTTGTCACGCATATAACAATAATTTTTTTATCATTAATCATTGTATAACCTTTGACAAACAATGCCTACTTGAGCTTTCTCTACTTACATGTTAACTATGGGACCGAGTCAAAAAGAAAAGAATTTCCACACTTAAGTATTGAATTTTGTATTTCTCCTCTGAATTTCATCCTACTAAATACAGGCATATCAACCAGCACTTAGAATTTTTTTCTATCTTTAGTTTTTAAATTATGGCAATGCACTTGCTCAAGTCTCCTAGAGATAGTTCAATGTACCGGTATTTGATATTTTGCCCATTACGCGGGCAATCTTGTAGTTTTTCATATTTATTCAATAACTATAGCTGTATATAATAAAAGAAAAGGATATATAGTGGTAATTAACATGTTCACTTTGACTAGCCTTCCTTATATTCAGAAGCTGCATTGGAGATTTGATTCATCTCGAGGTGTTTAAGCTTGATTAGTCTGACTCTGTCATAAGAACTAAAAATGTTAATAAAATCAAATAATTAAAATCACCACCGTTTCTCATGATAGCTCAGCCAATAATGTAGCAGAAGTCGTCAGTGTTATAGTTGGGTATACAGACCGTATAAAAAAGATAAATAAGTAAAAAGCTTCTTTTCAGATATATATATATAAATATATATATATATATACCCCTCCGTTTCATATTAAATGAGACACTTTCTTTTTTAGTTTGTTCCAAAACAAATAATATATTTCTAAATTTGGAAATAATTCTACTTTAAACTCTTCATATTACTCATTTACCCTTAATGAGAAGTTTTTATAGCCACATAAATGTCAAAGACCCGCAAACCTTTTACCCCATAAGCTTTTAAGACCACAAATTTCAAAAGTATTTCTTTTTCTTAAACTCTGTGCCGAGTCAAATTAACCCATCTTATATGAAATTGAGGGCGTATAAGTCAAAATCTCACTTTTAGTCGTCTCGATTTGTGTGCATACTTCTGGCACGTACTCGGAAAGCTTATGTGTTAAATTACGCGAAATTTGATAAATTGTGACTTTAAAATGGTTAAAATTTACTTTGGTCAATATTTTGGGTAAACGGACCCGGACCCGTGATGTGACACTCCCGGAGGGTCCATAGGAAAATATGGGACTCAGATGTGTTCCCGTAATCGAAATCCGAGGTCCCGAGTATGAGAAATAAATTTTTGTGTAAAATTGACTTTCTGAAAAATATATGGAAATTTTGAATTAAAAATGAGTTAGAAAATATTGGTATCTGGGCCGTATTTTGGTTCCATCATCCGGTACAGGTCTTAAATATGTGTTAAGTGCTTTCTTTGCAGTTTGGTTGAAATCGGACGCCGTTTGACGTTTTTCGTACCTAATTATCTATAGTTAGAAGTTTAAGAAGTTTGAAATAAACATGAGGATTTTGAGGTATGAATCATTGATTTAGATGTTAATTTGGCGATTTGATCACTCGAGTAAGTTTGTAGGGTATTATTGAGTTGGTGTGTGCGTTTGGTTACGAGCCCCGAGTGCTCGGGAGTGTTTCAGAGGTGGTTAGGGGTGTTTTTGGCCTTAAAGCAAAGTTCAGAGTTTAGAAGTCCTTCTATGCGATCGCATTCTCCCTCCGCTATCGTATAGTGCAAAGTCTAGTCCCATTTTCTTCCTTCTATGTGTTCGTAACTGCCTCTCTACTATCGCAGAGCACTGTCCCTCTGCCCTATGCGATCGCACTCCTTTCCCCCCGATCGCAGAGAGAACTTTTACTCAGTTATTTTAAATGTTCAAAACATAAGTCACTACGGGATTTCTCATTGTTTTCGCACGAGCTCCCTTCCTTAACATTACGTAATCGATTTTGAAGACCTCTTTCTCCGTAGATTCTTAGGTAAGTGCTCTTAACTTCATTATCTGTTATCTTTTTCCACTATTCACTTGTTTCCCTGGCCGAAATCATGAAATCAAAGCTAAAATTAGGGGTTTTGCGTAGAGCTAGGTTTTTGGGAATTTTGGGTGATTCAACCTCAATTTGGAGTCGAATCTTAAAATAAATTATATATTTGAACTCGTGGAATTATGGCTGATTGGGTTTTTGTCCGAGCCTCGTGTTCGGACCATGTGGGCCCGAGGTCAAATTTTTGTATTTTTGGAAGAATGATAAGAACTTTATTTCTAGACTATGTGATTATGTTTATCAGTCCTTATTGATATTATTAAACTAATTATGCCTAGATATCATTGCTTCGGAGTTGGATTGTAAAGGAAAGGCGGTATTAGAGAGTTGATTGCTATTCTTGGACCGAAGTAAGTTTTTTTTCTAACTTTGGCTTGAGGGAATAGGATTAGGATATTATTTGATAATAGCTAAATGTGGAGTACGATGTATATGCATGGCGAGGAGTATCTATGCACCGGAGTCTAGCATGACCGAGACTCTTAATTATGTTTAGTCAGATCTCTGTGATACCTCTTCCTTGTTTAATTGATAAGTTTCATATAATGTGAAAGGTTTGAGGAAGAATTATGATTAATACATTATTGGAGCGTTGCCTCGAACGAGAATATAATAATTGAGAAATAAATGTCCAAAAGAGAAACTGTTGTAATTAATCCCTTGCCAGGACGTGCTATTCCTTACTGTTGTTGCTCCCTTGCCGGGATTTATGTGTTATATATATATTCTCCCTGGCCAGGACATTTGAGCCGTTAGTTTTACCCTTGCCGGGACTTATATGTGTTTGCTCTCCCTTGCCGTGATGTTTAATATTATTTTTTTACCTCCCTCGCCCTGATTGGTTGTGATTGGTGAGAAAGAGTGATTATGCTCGAGGGTCATTGCGTTATGATAATTATGCACGAAGGGTCATTCTATGACATGATTTGGATAATTGAGCACAAATGGTCATTTCGTGCCTCGATATGAGAGTTATGTGAGGAAAAGTACGAAGGGTAATGCCGTGCACCTTATTTGACTTTTTGGGTGAGAATAAGAGTAAAATCACGAAGGTTGGTACCATGCAGTTGACGATTTATCTAATCTCCTTAATTAATGTTATGGTTGAGTTCCCTTTCCCTTATCTGTTGATTTTAAGCCTGAATTGCTACGTCCCCACACCATGCTACCCTCCCTCCTAGCTGTTTAATTTCATTACTTTTCATGTTATTGCACATATATATATATATATATATATATATATATATATATATATATATATATATATATATATATATATATATGGAACTGCATAGGTTGATTAGTTAGTCCTGTGTAGCCTCATCACTCTTTCGCCGGGGTTAGGCCAGGCACTTACCAGCATATGGGATTGGTTGTGTTGACGCTACACTCTGCACTTATGTGTAGATACTGGAGCATCTTACGGAGCACTGGAGTAGTCTGGGAGCTATCCTTCAGTCTTGGGACTTTGAGAGGTAGCCTAAGTGATGTCTGCAGGCCGGAGTCCCTTTCTCTTTATTAGTTTGTTTTCTTTGTATCGAGAATAACAAGAATGTATTTCATTCAGATTTTTTTAGTACTCTATAGTAGTTCGTGAGTAGTGACACCAAATATTGTGTAGAGGTGTATTCAGGTTTCTGCATTTTGTCTTCAGTTATATAAGTTTAAAGACTTCCGCTTTATTTAATTGTTTCGTCTTATCTATTTTATTGCGAGTTTAATCAAAAAAGGTTTAAAGGTTGGCTTGCCTAGCTCCTAATAGTAGGAGTCATCACGACTCCTGATTGTGGGAAATCTAGATTCTGACAAGTTGGTATTAGAGCACTAGGTTACATCGGTCTCACAACTCACGGACGAACTCGGTAGAGTCTGAGGGATCGGTACAGAGACGTTTATATTTATCCTAGAGGCTACAAAGTTAGGAAATATTTCACTTTGTTCTTTCTTGTCGTGCTATTGTGTTTCTCAAATATTGATTGTCTTTCTACTCTATTCTTTTGCAGATGGCGAGAACACGTGCTTCCACTTGAACCGCGTAGCAGCCCGAGCCCCCGGTAGCAGCTCCTACGAGAGGCAGAGGGTGAGGTCGAGTAGGGGTAGAGCTCAGCCCCCAGCAACAGTCCCAGAGGTGGAGCCTCATGTTGATTATGTGAGGCGGTTCCAGCTCTAGAAGCTCCGGTTGGCCCAGCTCAGGTCCTAGAGGGATTCATAGCCACTCTAGTTCTGCGGGACGCCTTGGTCCATTTGGTAGGCTTTATAGAGAGCATTTCTCGAGCGGGTATGCTTCCGGTAGCACCTACCACTTCTCAGACAGAGGCAGGAGTTCAAACTGCCGCTACACGTACTCCGGAGCAGGTAGCTCCTCAGGCCGAAGTTCAAGCGGTTCAGCCAGTTGAGGCAGCCCAGCCAGTTGTGGAGGCTTGATAGGTTCACCAAGCTCTTCACCACCATATTCAGCGATGCTTCTACAGAGGACCCCTAGGATTTCTTATTCTGTTGCGATGAGGTTCTCCGGACTATGGTAGTATTTGAGATTCTTGAGACCCGTGTTGATTGATTACTCTTACACATGGTGGATTTTGACGTTATTTTGGGGATGGATTGGTTGTCCCCGTATCATGCTATCTTGGATTTTCATGCCAATATCGTGACCTTGGTTTTGCCAGATTTGCCCCGACTAGAGTGAAGAGGGACCGTAGGTGATGCCATCCGTAGTGTTATTTCATATATGAAAGCTCGACGCATGGTCGAGCAGGGGTGTTCAACTTACTTGGTCTATGCTCGTGACTCTAGCGCAGAGGTCCCATCTATTGATTCGGTTCCTATTATTCAGAAGTTCCCCGTGGTTTTCCCTTCAAACCTGACAGGTATGCTGCCCAATAGGGATACTGTTTTCTGTATTGATCTGGCTCCAGGCACTCAGCCCATTTCCATTCCGCAGTATTGCATGGCCCTGCTAGAGTTGAAGGAGTTAAAGGAGCAGTTGCAGGATTTGCTTGATAAGGGTTTCATTAGACATAGTGTATCGCCTTGGGGTGCACCGTTGGTATTTCTGAAGAAAAAGGATGGGTCGATGAGGATGTGCATTGATTACTGGAAATTTAACAATGTGACGATAAAGAATAAGTATCCACAATCGAGGAACGAAGATTTATTCTACCAGCTTCAGGGTGCAAGGGTGTTTTCAAAGATAGATTTAAGGTCTAGCTGTCATCATTTGCGGATTAGGGCGTTTGATGTCCCTAATACAACATTTCGCACTCGGTATGGGAATTATGAGTTTTTGGCCATGTCATTTGGGTTGACTAACGCCCCAATAGCATTATTGAGTTGATGAACCGAGTGTTCAGGCCCTATTTGGATTTGTTCATGATTGTTTTAACTTACGATATTCTAATATACTCCCGCAGTTTGGCGGAGCACGAGCATCACCTTAGAATGGTTCTTCAGATATTAAGAATAGTCGGTTATATGCCAAATTTTTGAAGTGTGAGTTGTGGTTGAGTTCGGTTGCATTTCTAGGTCACGTTGTTTCAGCGAAGGGTATTTAGGTGGACCTGAAGAATATTGAAGCAGTCAAGAACTTTCCTTGACCAGCATCAGCTACAGAGATCCGGTGTTTCTTGGGGTTAGCAGGTTACTACCATCGGTTCGTAGAGGGGTTTTCATCTATTGCATCCCCGATGACCAGAGTGACCCATAAGGTTGCCCAGTTCAGATGGTCATATGAGTGCGAGGCAAGGTTCCAGAGGATCAAGACAACTCTCACTACGGCATCGGTATTTGTTTTGCCCACGGGATCATGGCCTTATGCCGTTTATTGTGATGCTTCTTGTACTGGGCTTGGTGGATTATTGATGTAGGATGACAAATTCATAGCCTATGCTTCTAGGCAGTTGAAGATCCACGAGAAGAATTATCCAATTCATGATCTGGAGTTGGCAGCCATTGCTCATGCCTTGAAGATTTGGAGGCATTATCTATATGGTGTGACGTTTGAGGTGAACACGTATCACAAGAGCCTTCAGTACCTGTTCAAGCAAAAGGAGTTGAATTTGAGGCAGAGGAAGTGGCTGGAGTTGTTGAAAGACTATGATGTTACTATCTTATACCACCCGGGGAAGGCCAATGTGGTGGCCGACGCATTGAGTAGGAAGTCCGCCAGCATGGGTAGTCTTCCCTATATTCCGGTCAGCCAGAGACAGCTTGCTTTGGATGTTCAGGCCTTGGCCAACCAATTTGTGAGGTTGGATATTTCTTAGCCAAACATGGTGTTAAGCTTGCATGGTCGCTCGTTCGTCGTTGTTCGAGCGTATTCATGAGTGGCAGTTTAATGATCCCCATTTGTGTGTCTGGAGAGATACGGTGCAACGTGGAGGTGCTAAGAAGGTGAACTTAGATGGAGATGGTGTTTTGAGATTGTAGGGGCGAGTGTGTGTGCCCAATGATAAAGGGATTCGAGATTTGATCCTAGCGCAGGCCCATAGTTCTCGGTATTCTATTCACTCGGGCACAAATGAAGATGTATCAGGATCTGAGGTAGCACTATTGGTTGCGGAGGATGAAGAAAGTTATTGTTGCATATGTGGCTCGATGTTTGAACTGTCCCTAGGTTAAGTACGAGCATCAGAAGCCCGGTGGTTTATTTTAGAGGATTGAGTTTCCCGAGCGGAAGTGGAAAAGGATTACTATGGATTTTTTTACTGGACTTCCGATGACTCGAAAAAAGTTTGATGCTATTTAGGTCATTGTTGATAGGCTGACCAAGTTAGTGCATTTTATTCCTATTGCAACCACTTATTCATAAAAGAGGTTCATTGAGCTCTACATCTGAGAGATTGTTCGCTTCCATGGGGTGCCGGTATCAATTATTTTGGACCATAGTATGCAGTTTACCTCGCGCTTCTAGAGAGCAGTTCAACAGGAGTTCGGTACCCAGGTTCGGTTCAGCACAACATTCCATCCTCAAACGCACGGTCAATCCGAGAGGACGATTCGGATATTGGAAGATATGCTCCGAGCCTGTGTCATTGATTTATTAGGCTCGTTGGACGAGTTTTTGCCTTTAGCACAGTTCGCATACAACAACAGCTACCAGTCCGACATTCAGATGGGTCCATATGAGGCATTGTATGGTAGGCGATGTCGGTCCCCAGTTGGATGGTTTGAGCCGGGAGAGGCTCGGTTATTTGGTAGAGATCTAGTTTAGGAGGCCTTGGATAAGGTCAAGATCATTCAGGACAGACTTCGGACAGCTCAGTCTTGGTAGAAGAGTTATGTAAATTGCAAGGTTCGAGATGTGGCTTTCATGGTTGGTGAATGAGTATTGCTCCGGGTGTCACCCATGAAGGGCGCGATGCCATATAGAAAGAAGGGGAAGCTTAGCCCTAGGCTCATTGGTCCATTGGAGATTCTCGATCGTGTAGGAAACGTGGCTTATAAAATTGTATTGTTGCCTAGCTTGTCAGCCGTGCATCCAAGTTTTCATGTATCTATGTTTCGGAGGTATCACGATGATCCAGATTTCAGCACTGTCCCATTGGACAAGGATCTATCTTACGAGGAGGAGCTAGTGGCTATTTTAGACCGGCAGGTTTGACAGTTGAGGTCGAAGAGTATTCCATCAGGGCGTGTTCAGTGGAGAGGTCAGCCTCCTAAGCCATCGACCTGGGAGTCTGAGTCTGATAAGCGGTACCCTCATCTATTTCCCGACTCACGTACTTCTTTATTTTGTCCATTTGAGGACGAACAGTTGTTTTAGAGGTGGAGAATGTGACGACCCAAAGTTGTCATCACTTGTATTTATCCCTTTTCCGCGCTTCCAAGGCCTTGAAATCCTCACTTTTAGTCGCCTCGATTTACGTGAGCTGGCGGGGTGCGTAGCCGGAAAGCTTATGTGTTATATTACGTGAAATTTGATAAATTTTAACTTTAAAATAGTTAAGGTTGACTTTGGTCAATATTTTGGGTAAACAAACCCGAACCCGTGATTTGAGGGTCCGTATGAAAATAAGGGACTCGGGCATGTTCCTGAAGTCAAAATTCGAGGTCCCGAGCCCTAGAAATGAATTTTTGAATAAAATATTTTTTCTGAAAAAGATATGGAAATTTGAAAAGAAAATGAGTTAGAAACTATTTTTATCGGGGCCGTTTTTTGGTTCCGGCGCTCGGTACAAGTCTTAAATATGTGTTAAGCACTTTCTGTGAAGTTTGGTTGAAACCAGATGTTGTTTGATGTGTTTCCAACCTAATTATGTAAAGTTAGATGTTTTAGAAGTTTGAAATAAAAATGGGGATTTTGAGGTTTCATTCATATATTTTTATTTTAATTTGGCGATTTGATAACTCGAGTAAGTTCGTAGGGCATTACTAAGTTGCTATGTGTTTTTGGTTAGGAGCCCCGAGGGCTCGGGAGTATTTTGGAGGTGGTTCGGGGTGTTTTTGGCCTTAGAGAATATTACTGATTTTCTGCTACCAGTGCCCAGGTATTTCTTTCTATGCGATCGCATAGGCTAGTCCGCGATCACGTAGAACAAACTGCATAGTTCAGAAGTCCTTCATTGCGATTGCATTCTTCCTCTTTGATTGCATAGTGCAAAGTATAGTCTACCTTTCTTCCTTCTATGCGTTCGCAACTGCCTCTCTGCGATAGCAGAGCACTGTCCCTTCTACTCTATGCGATCGCACTCCTTTCCCCGCGATCGCCTAGATCATTTTTGCCTAGTTATTTTAAATGTTCAAAACAGAAGCCATTACGGGATTTCTCATTGTTTTCACACGAGCTCCCCCCCCCCCCCCCAACACTTCATAGTCGATTTTGAAGAGCCTCTTTCTCCTTAGCTTCTTAGGTAAGTGCTCTTAACTCCATTCTCTCTTACTTTGTTCAACTATCACTAGTTTCCTAGTCATAAATAATGAAATCAAAGCTAAAATTAGAGGTTTTGAGTAAAGTTAGGTTTTTGGGAATTTTGGGTTATTCAACCTTAATTTAGGGTCGAATATTAACATAGATTATATATTTGAGCTCGTGGGGTTATGGGTGATTGAGTTTTGGTCCGAGCCTCGTGTTTGGACCATATGGGCCCGAGGTCGAATTTTGGTATTTTTGAAAGAATGATAGGATCTTCATTTCTAGATTATAGGATTATGTTTATGAGTCCTTATTGATATTATTGAACTAATTATGCCTAAATATCATTGTTTCGGAGTTGGATTGTAGAGGAAAGGTAGTATTAGAGATTTGATTGCTATTATTGGACCGAGGTAAGTGTTTGTTCTAACTTTTGCTAGAGGGAATAGGATTAGGATATTATTAGCTAAATGTGGAGTAAAATGTATAGGCACGGTGATGAGTATCTATGCACCGGAGTCTAGCATGACCGTGAGTCTTAATTGTGTTTATTCATATCTTTGATATACCTCTTCCTTGTTTAATTGATAAGTTTCATATAATGTGAATGGTTTGAGGAAAAATTATGATTGGTACATTACTGGAGAGTTGGTTTGAATGAGAATATAATAATTGAGAAATAAGTGTCCAAAAGAGAAAGTGTTGTAATTACTCCTTTGACGGGACATGTTGTTCATTACTGTTGTTGCTTCCTTGCCGGGATTTAAGTGTTATATCTATTCTCCCTAGCCGGGGCTTTTGAGCTGTTCGTTGTACCCTTGCTGGGACTTATCTATGTTTGCTCTTCCTCGCGGGGATGTTGAATATTGTTTTTTTATCTCCCTCGCCCTGATTGGTTGTGACTATTGGTTTGGTGAGGAAGAGTGGTAATGCACGAACGGACATTCCCTGCCAAATTTTTTTATATTTATGCATGAAGTGTCATCCTGTGCCATATTACGATAATTACGCATGAAAGGTCATTCCGGGTCATGTTTTTAATAATTGAGCAAGAAGTATCATTTGGTGCCTCAATATGAGAGTTATGTGAGGAAAAGCACGAAGGGTAATGCTGTGCACCATATTTGGTTATTTTTCGGTGAGAATGAGAGTAAAAACACGAAGGTTGGTATCGTGCAGTTGATGATTTATGTGTTCTCCTTAATTAATGTTATGCTTGAGTTCCCTTTTCCTTATCTGGTAATTTTATACCTGAATTGCTACATCCCCACAACATGCTCCCCTCCCTCCTAACTGTTTAATTTTTGTACTTTTCCTGTTATTCCATATATATATATATATATATATATATATATATATATATTGAACTGCACAGGTTTATTTGTAAGTCCTCTATAGCCTCGTCACTACTTCGTCGGGGTTAGGTCAGGCACTTACCAGCACATGAGGTCGGTTGTGCTGATGGTACACACCATACTTATGTGCAGATACTGGAGCATCTTATGGGCGCAACAGTAGTAGGGGAGCTATCCTTTAGTCCAGGGACTTGCGAGGTAGCATAGCTGATGTCCGCAGGCTGGAGTCCCTTTCTCTTTATTAGTTTGTTTTCTTTGTATCGAGACAAACACTGATGTATTTCGTTTAAATTTTTGTTTATTTAATCAATAAGAGTAGTGACACCAGACTTTGAGTAAAGGTGTATTTATACTTCCGCATTTTGTCTTCAGTTATATAAGTTAAAAGACTTCCGCTTTATTTAATTGTTTCGTCTTATCAATATTATTGCGGGTGTTAATCAAAAAGCTGTAAAGGTTGGCTTGCCTTGATCCTTATAGTAGGCGCCATCATAATTTACGATAATAAAAAATTCGAATCGTGACACTATAATTTATTATACAGATAATGGAGAACATAGTTTTTTATAGTCACCACATAGTGGTCAATTGGGTACAGAAGAAAGTGCTGGAAATCCAAAAAACATGCACCCAGATTTGACACGTACCAGATTAGAATTAACACTTACCTAAAGCTTGCTCCGTTCAGATAATACCTAACATTGAGAGAACACACCTTTTGTTCTTATCCAGCTCACATGTCCTTTTATTAGGTATTAGATACCCATAGACCTGCTTAATTCAGATTTGTATAGAGTAAGACTATACTGACACAACTAATTCAGATTCTTGTTAGATAGGTCCAAGTATAAAACGCAACCCATATAATCAAGAGGTTTTCTATTGCTAGATCTCGGACATGAGATATTTCGTTAAGGATGAACAGATTCCTTACATCCCATCGCACTCATTAGTGGTGGTTAAGTGTCATATACCTAGGATGGTATGGTTGTGCATGCTTGTAGTAAAGCTAAAAAAAATTAATCTTTTTGTCAATCTCCTCTTTCTGTTTTGTAGGCATTTGATTGTCTCAACCTCCCAAAGCTTTATCAGCCATATTTTTTGCTCATGAGAATGTCGCGCCTATGAAATTTACTAGTCAATCTTCAGTTTTATTCCCTTTAGATTTGCAGTCACTTAGTTCCATGAAATAACATGATAAATAGTACAATAGTTAGTACACCAATGATGATAAAAGGTTAATGAATGTTCCTTGTTTAATAAATTTCACTTATGCAAGAATGCCTTGAACAATAAGGACAGAAATTTTGAAAGGAGAATAAAGCTAAAGTAAAGGTACTTTTCCAGTATTCCATCCCTAGCACATCAGTTAGCAATCAACATATTAACTGACCAAAAGAACTGAAAGACAAGACAGAACACCACCAGAGCAAAATTTTATTAGTCACATTCGGGCATCACAAACATGACATGTACTGAACCTACGCTCTTTAGTTAAGCGGGCATTTGGACATAAGAATTGTAAAATTCTAAAAGAAAAAGTGATTTTTTGAAAGTGAAAATCATATTTAAAAATGAGAGTTGTATTTGAACATGAATATAATTTTGGGTTGCTTTTGAATTTTTGTGAGTGATCTGAGTGAAAAATTTGAAAATAACATTTTGAAATTTTTCAAATTTTCAAAATGTATCTTTAAGTAAAAATAAAAAAATTTATGACCAAATGCTCATTTCGAAAATTCCTTATGTGCAAATGGGCTTTAAGTCTTTTATCATAAAATGAAATGGAATGTCATAAATAAAAGTTCATACACAAATATATAAGGGTTTTCTTTTTGTAGACCATTAAGGTTAATTATACTTAAAATGTATCATAGCCGTCTAGAACATAAAGATGATTATTTCTCCAATAGATTTAAAATAAAAGTGCAGCTAAAATTATTTCTGTAAAACAAACATGTAACCTTTTCTCAAAAAACTCTCGATATTTACACCAATCTGCAGTAATTTGTCATGGTTAAATTATGAATTCTGGTGAGTATACATTTCTTAACTATGGTTAAATGTAAGAAGTATATGTCGGTCCTTTCTTGTCTTAGACCAATAAGCCCATGCCTTTTCAGCTTCTACTGTATAGAAACATTTTTAGCTTGGAACAAACTGCTAGTTAGAAAAAAGTGCTTCTTGTTCAATAGTTAACGAACTCCTTATGGATAATACATTAGTTTTTACACTAACAGGTAAAACTTTTGAATCTAATGAAAGCAAGCAACAAGATAAATTCTTGCACAAAACTTGAAAAATTAGACCATATAATGTCTTGTCAAAGAACACCACATCATTTCTCCCCAAACATGTAACTATCATACAATATTGTTCACTCTTAACGATCAACCACGCAAATCATTACAAACATTCTCATCTTCGTTTATATAAATACGACTTAAATGGAACATCCAAAAAAAAAATAAAAAGAACAAGCATTTCCCTTGGTTACTAAACAACTTTTACTTCTATAAGTACAACCCCAAGGGCATTTACATATTCTAAACATATAATAGCACATTGTCAGTGCAGAGAAGTTAAACTTACGTTTTTAACTCGGGAAGGAACAGTCACAAGCAACTTCAGTTTCCACTTCCCGTCGATGAAAATTACGGTGGCAGCCACAGGCTGCACATGTAAGGGCGCCTGGAGTTCCTTCCTCGCCACATGGCATGAACTCCCGACACCCATCAACCGCGTATCCGCCAACACTTGCTGCATGATTCTTCTGGCACTCTCTATATCTCACTGTCCTAATAGTAAATGATGAATTTGTTGAGTCGTCATCTGAAAAGTCGTCCTTTTTCAAAATCACTTGACGTTTTGTCATCTCTTTAATTTGGAAAGAGAGATGGCACATGTATGGCAGAAAATTCTCAGCTAGCTACAGCACGACATAATATTATTCCATTGGAAAACCCTAACCCTAGAAGGCATATTTATATAGCAAGCTTAGTAGTAGTACAAGCTTCTTTTTCGCTTTGGGTCGTGGCTTACCGTAGCAAGTAAGCGTTGACGCATTCATTACTCATTTCTTTTGTCTCTTCAATGATCTTAGTATATATTTATTCGTGTCAGTTGGGGTCTCTCTCCTAAGGTAAATTCTAGAATAATCGGTCTGAATTGATTGCTCAACTTCCAATTACGTATCAAATTTGCTTTGCTTAAAAAGGATTGACCGCTCTATAATTTTTGAAAATTAAACTTATCTCTATAATGACTGATTTCTTATAGAGCGACATGATAACTTGCTTTTATGTAGACTAAATGAATGTGGCTTTTAGAAGTGATAGGCAGCCTGCTCAAAAATATAAAATTGGTAATCCAACCTTTTTTTTTATTCACAATATTGAGATATTTTAGGGTTATTAATTAGTTTCACTTTGCATGGATCTGTAATTACCATTTAAATAAATTGATAATGTAAAAAAAATTCCCACTCGGATTTTAAACTCATTTGGTTATTGGGATTTACTTGCACGCGGGTAATGCTCAGAGTTGCCATAATAAAATAAAATGGTGACGATTTATCTCACTTTCAGGAGTCATACTTGGCCGCAGCTTATAATATTCATTCCACCACCATATATGCATTAATTTTGTTGCAATGCCGATTGAGAAAGAAGTAGAATTTGCGGTCTTCGTTAGCTTAGGGAACTTTCATTCTTCTTTTATTGTTATATTTTCCACCAGCATAGAGTCTTTATGGTAATGGCAGGTACAAACTAGTGCGTATGTGTAGGACTAACTGTGCTACACAAGATCATGATATGCTTTTCTAAGATTAAGTAAACCAAGATATTTGGTCCATTTTAAATTCTATATATTCCCTCTTTTTTTTTTTTTGAGCAAACAGGAAGTTTAAATATAAAAACTACCTATTTCGTACATAGCCTTCATAGTTTGTGTCACTAAGGACATTTTGATTCGCTAAGCTTGTTAGAATATTACATGCATCATAACATAACGTCTTAACTAAAACATAGAGTTCCTTTTGGTTACTTTCCACAAAAGAGTTTACATGACATGGTGATAATACAACAACAATTATTCAAACTTTGGTCTTTGTCAAAAGAATTCGAAAAGAAAACATTATTCAAAGATGCTGCCCAAAATTTCCCACATTAACAAATGTAATAATGGAACTATCTAATTTATATACATTGACAAAGAAAAGGAAAATTTTTACCCATTGCATGGTAACATATTGTAAGATCACTTATTTTATCTTTTCTAGCTGACTGCCTGACTCTAAACTTACCATAGATGATTTTACGCAAATATCTCTCAGTTGACGTAAAGAATAAAGTTCTTTACATTGTCAGTATATAATGTTGAGTTCACACGTTGGTTATTTAGGGACATGAAGTTCTCTTATATACTATTCACTACTAGGTATTTGGGAATTACCGACAAAAAATTTGCGACCAAAGTTGGTTTTTCAAAAAAAAAAAGCGACCTACATTGATTACTAATGTGGAGAAAATTATTAAATAATTATTTCAAATAATTTACAAACCAAGGTTGGTCGCTTTTTGATCGTTAAAGTGGTCAACATGTTGACTGGGCTGGTCAGACTTGTTTGGTCAAAGAAATATTAAAATTAGAGACCAACTTTGGTCGCTAATGTGGAACCCAGTTATAAAGTTTTAATAATTATATTATTATTTAAAATATTATATAAAATATAAATAAATAATTTTTAAAATTGACGACCAAAGTTAGTGGTTACTAAAGGAGAAGCAAGTAGTGATCAACTTTGATCACTAATTTGGGATCCAGTCCTAATATTTAATAATTATATTATTATTTAAAATATTTTACAAAATATAAATAAACTTTATTTAAAATTAGCAACAATGTTGGTCGCTATTTTATAATTCTGGATAATTAGCGATCAAAGTTGGTCTCTTTTCAGGTCAACATTGGTCAAAATTAAAAATTATACTCTAACATACTATATATGTAATTAAAGTAGTACAACGAAACATGTTATATATATATATATATATATATATATATATATATATATATATATATATATATATATATATATATATATATATATATATATATATATATATATATATATATATATGTCGAGACATTTTATTTTTAATTTCAACGATGCATCTGAGTAAGTTATAAGTTGATGAATCAATTTACACACAAAACGTCTCGATTTATATCAATTAGTCTGTTATAATTGGTTCATCGACTTGTAACCAAGTGATAAATGAATGTAATTCATTAACTCTACTATAATGTAAATAATCAATACAGTAACATATACTATAACATGATATATATGTAGTTAAAGTAGCACAAAGTATATATATATATATATATATATATATATATATATATATATATATATACATATACATATACATATACATATACACACACACTAACATATACTATAACAAGTAATATATATGTTATAGCATTACAGTGAAGTGTCTGTATATGTATGTATGTGTAAACATGAAGCGATAGGAACACACGTTTGGGTTCTTTTAGAGCTTGATACACTTGTTAATTGATTAATCAACTTATAACTTACTCAGTGCGATGACCCAAAAGGCCATCACATGTTTTAAAATACATTATGCATTCCTATGTCTTAAAAACCTCAGCTCACCTCGGTTTACATGTGTATTACGGGTGCGTAGTCTTAAAAATGATGAATTTTGCCTTTAAAATAAATTTATATTACTTCGGTCAATATTCTAGATAATTGGACCCAAACTCGTGATTTGACAATCCCGGAGGGTCCGTAGGAAAATATGAAACTTGAGCGCATGCTCGGAATCGAATTCCGATGTTCCAAGCCCATGAAATAAATTTTTGAAAGAAATTATTTTGCTGAATTAATTATGAAGTAAAGAAAATAATTTATATTTGAAACCATTGGTATATGGCCCGTATTTTGGTTTCGGAGCCTGGTACATGTCTTATATATGATTTGAGTCGAGCTTGTGAAATTTGATAAAAACGGACTTGAAATGACGTGAATCGGATCTTGTTTGAAAGGAATTGAAAATTTTGATGTTCTTTTGAAATTTCATTATTTTGATGCTAAATTCATAGTTTTTGATGTTATTTTGGTGATTTGAATGCACGAGCGAGTTCGTATGATATTTTTAGGTTCGTGGGCATGTTTGGTTTAGAGCACCGAAGGCTTGGGTGTGTTTTGAATAGGCCACAAAATGGAATTTGGACCTAGGATGTTGTAGATTTTTAACTGGTATATTGCGGGCTATGTTGCGAATAGCAAATGCGAATGAGCCCAGGCCAGCACTAGCACTCAAATGTGAGGTGACCATCGCAAATGCGATACCTCCCGAAGTTACTGCCTTTATCGCGAATGTGACTCCTGTATCACAAATGCGACTTCACATTTGCGAGAGGTCTATCGTAAATGTGAAGAAGACCGGAAAATTGCCTAGGTCGCCAATACGACAGTTTGTTCTCAAATGCAAAGGTCTTAGAATTCTTGCGAACCCTGGTCGCAATTGCGATACTAGACACCTGTAAATTCATAACTTAGATGTATTTAAATTATTTTTCACACTCTTTCAAAACCAAAACACTCTAGGGCGATTTTTCAAAGACAATTTCTTCTCCAAAATTGATTGTTAGTGATTTCAAACTAGTTTTCTTCATTCCTTAACATCTATTCACATGATTTTCAACTAAAAATCAATAGTTTTCATGGGGGAAATTGGGTGTTTTGGGTAGAACCTAGGTTTTTTAAATTTTGGGGATTTGGACCTCGATTTGAGGTCAGATTTCAAAACAAATTATATATTTGGGTTCGTAAGGGAATGGATATTCGAGTTTTTGTTTGAAACTCGGGTTTTGACCATGTGGGCCCGGGGGGATATTTTTTTACTTTTTGGGAAAATTTTTAGAAAACTTATTTTCATGCATTAGAATTGATTCAATTAGCATTTTTTGATGTAATTAAGTAACTTGTGACTAGATACGAGCAAATTGGTGGCAGAATCAAGAGGTAAAGCGATAGTTGAGACTTGAATTGTATTTTTGGCATCGAGGTAAGTGTTTGGTCTAACCTTAGCTTGAGGGATTAGGAGTCGTGTCCTATTGCTATGTGGATTTGTTGAGTACGACGTATAAGCATTGTGGCGAGTATCTATATGATGGTGTCTAGAATGCCCGTAAGTCATATATTATGGTTATCATGAAATCGTTGTGTTATTCATGCCTTGGTGATAATTTCTATTGTTGGGAAAAGTTTGTAGAAGTAATAGTGATATTTTGTCACGACCCCAATTTGCCCTCCGTGAAATGTCGTGACGATACCTAGTTTCTACGACTAGGTAAGCCTAACATTACGAAAAATAAACTAACTTGCGAAACAAATAATCAAAACAGAACAACTGAAGGAAAAACATTGTATAATTTTTCGCTCGACAGATACAACTCAACATCACAACATCCTACAACACTATCCCAAACCCGAGAACTCATGGGAACACAAGCTGAAAGAAACATAGTACATATGCTCTAACTCCAGAATGTCTACAGCATCAGTAAAAAAGGAGGATAAGTACTATATGGTTGAATAAGATAGAGACACTTTTGTCTGAGGACGCGAAAGATGTACCTCAAAGTCTCCGATAGATCTCCCTGCCTCAAGGGTGATAAGCCTGGGTAAAGGTACTTGGATCTGCAGATGAAAAACATGCGCAGAAAGAGCATGAGTACACTACAACGGTACTCAGTAAGTGCCAAGTCTAACCTCGGTCGGGTGGTGACAAGGAAGGTCAGGGCCCTACTGAGGTTAAACGCAAAATAGAGTTTCAACAAAATGAAATAGACAATATAAAATAGTACATCGGTGAAATAACACAGGTCATACGAGGAAACAACAAAAATACAAAGAACAGAGCACAAAACACGGAATTAAGAACAGCTCAATACCAATATTAACAATGAGGATCTCCCAGGATACCGTCCTATAGTCCTTTTCATCAACTGTCTAGGGGATATCTCGGGATACCGTCCCATAATCTAATTATCAATGCGTGGGGATCTACCAAAAATCCTGATTCGTAGTCCCAAATGTAAATTCCCATTATTGGGGGAACCTGTGAGGTTCATTGCCGTAGTTCCATATTACTGTGCAAGGGGGTCTACCGAGAATGTTACTCGTAGTCCCAAAGTAAACAAACAATGGGGAGCTACCAAAATTTCACATCTGTAGTTCTAATGTAAATAGGCATTAACAATAAGATATTAAGAAATGAAATTTCATATCAAAGAAACAAGAATTCTAGCCTAACATGCTTCACGTAGTGCATTTGATGCAATTTAGGCAAATAGGCAAATTTAAGTAAACTAAACATGCTTTTCTAACTAACAACATGCTAAATTTGCAAGTATAATAAAGCAGGAAAGCAAACATGCTAATAATTACTTTAAAAAATCGGACTTCCAACACTTTGTACAAGTACGCGCTCGTCACCTCACGCACCAGGAAATTCTAAGGGGAAGGTCCTCTCACCATTAATTAGGTCTTTAATCACATAAAAACGAGTTATGAAGTCAAGGACATTATCTCCAAGTGATTTCCCTTTGATTTCCTAAAAAACCCTTTTTAGAAGCTTCCAACGCGGATAAAAATGGTGGAAGAATAGCTAATTTTTCGCAAAAACAACTATTTATATGTTCTGCCAAACGACTTCCACATTTGCGATCATGGGACCGTATCTGTGGTCCCACTTCTGCAATCCAAATGTATCACCTGTGACTTTCAGTAATCACTCAAGCACCACATCTGTGATCCTTCTTTCGCAGATGTGAAGTAGCTTCTTCGGTGAAACTTTCGCATCTGCGAAAACTGTCAAAGAGCCAAAAATTCACTCTTGCGATCTCTAGGCCGCATATGCGGCTCCGCGCCTGCAGAACCGAAACCGCAAGTGCGGATTGGATTGAGACCAGTTGCCTTCAACAATCTCTTAACTTTGAAATCTTTCCATCAACCATCCAAAATCATCCTGAGGACCCCCGGACCTCATGCGAAAGCACCAACATCACCTAATGCTTTATTAAAAGTTGTACCAATCCTTAAAACACATAAAACAACATCGGATACTCATATTAATCAAAGATTTAAGCCTACGAACTCCAAATTTTCCTCAAAATACGCTTTCAATCAAATACCTAACAAAACAACATCCGAATTTCTTAAAATTTTCACACACATCCCAAATGACATGACGGAACTACTGCAACCTCCGAAATTCTATTCAGACCCTCGAATCAAAACTTTCACCATCAGACTGGAAGATTCAAAACTTCAAACTTCGGCATTTCAAGCCTAAATTAGCTACGGACCTCCAAAACATATTCTGATCATGCTTCTTACCCCGAAATCACCTAGTGGAGCTAATGGAAATTTAAAATTTCCATTTTGGGGCCGTCTTCACAATGCTCTGACTACTGTCAACTTTCCAACACTTAATCTCTCATTTAGGAACTAAGTGTCCCAAAACTCTTCGAAACTCAAAATGGAACATCCTAAAAAAACAAATTAGTAGAAATAAACTTGGGGAAAGTAGTTAATAGGGTATGAGAGCATTAATTCTAAAAATAACCGGCTGAGTCATTACATATTTGTACTTTGAGGAGCATTTTCTTAAGTTGTACAACGAAAGGTAAAAGTATAAGTGGTAATTAACCCGTTTTTGAGCATTGGCGCAAGTTGTAAAGTGTGTTCTGGAGTATAAGTGAAAAAAGGGAAGAGAATTATTATATTTACACCTGTGACGGGATATTTTTGCTCTTAATGCTATCTCCCTTTCCAGGATGTTGATGTCCTTTGATGTCGTTCCCTTGCCGAGATTGATTGTTGAAATATTATACCCTTGCCAGGCTTTTATTGTAATTTCTTTTACTTTCTTGCCCTATTGTTTATGATTGTTGTTTCGGTGAGTAAGAGTGTTTAAGCACAAAGGGCGATGCCTTATATTTTTTTGGTGAGAGAGTGCTAAGGCACGAAGGGTGATGCCGTGTATGATTAGTGAGGATGAGTGGAAAACACGAAGGGTGATGCCGTGTCGCACAATATACAATTTCGTGCTGATTATATTGATTATATGGTGAGGACGAGAGTAAAACCACGAAGGGTGATGCCGTGCAATTTATATTGATTCTTTGGTGAGGCCGAGAGTCAAAGCACGAAGGGTGATGCAATTATTGTTAACTGAGATATAGTGTTCTTCTTATTTACCTGTTTTCTTTATATTGCTAATTCATGTTCTCCCAACAACATGTTTCCCTTTCCATACTTGACTGTACATTACTGTTTTTCCTCTCCACTGTATATGGTTTAACTCTACAGGTTTATTTGGTAGTCTGGTCCTAGTCTCGTCACTACTTCTCCGAGGTTAGGCTAGGCACTTACTAGCACATGGGGTTTGTTGTGCTGATACTACACATTGCACGGTGTGCGAATCCAGGATGAGCATCTTTTGGACCTTAGCTTGGCTGGCTGCCTTCAGTCCATATAGAGATCAAGGTAGTCCTGCAGGCATCCGCAGGCCTTGGCATCTCCCTCAATCCCTTCATTCTGTTTCATTTATTAATTTCAAAAATAGTGTATCATTTATCTTTCAGACGTTGTTTGTAGCACTCTTAGACCATATGTTAAGTTGTGACACTAGTTCTGGGTAGTCGTTGTTTAAGCAGTTTTAATGAATATACTCAAATAGTTTCATTTTTTTCTTCCGCTTGTTTTAAATTCTGTTGTCTTAAGTTATTGCTTCATATTTGTTAAAGGATTAAAATTGGAAAATGGTAAATTGTTCCAAATAGTCGTCTTGCCTAGCTCACAATAGTAGGCGCCATCATGGCTCACGAGGGCTGGAATCCGGGTCGTGACACTCAGATACATCATTGAATATTAAAAATAAAACGTCTCGGCTTATATCAATTAAACTGTTATAATTGATTCAACTTATAACCTTGCGATTAATTAATGTAGTTTATTAACTCTGTTATAATACAAATAATGACCCAAACCCCACTCTGGTCGTGATGGCGCCTCTCGTTAAGACAAGGCCAGCAAGACCATTCCAAAGCACCACTTTTAAACAGCTAATCAATTATACAATAGTTTGAGTATGGATTTAATGATATTAATTAATGTGGTTACAACCCAATACAGCCCGACCGGGGTGTCACAAGTCACGAGCATCTAGAGAAGGTTTAAATGAAACTAGAGGGCCCACAATATACAAAATATAATTAGAACCAAAGGAGGAAATCCGGTGCCGCAAACACTGGTGGTCACTCTTCTCAGCTACAATAGTAATACCTTCAATCAACTCAAAACCTGCTACCGGGTGAACAATACCTGCATCTGCACGCGAGGTGCAGGGAGTACAGTGAGTATTCAAACTCAGTGAGTGATAAATGAAAATAGTAACTGAGCAGCAATAAATCACGTATATCAAGCCATCATGCTATATGGGACAATGTAACCTTTTAAGAAAACAGTGAAACCGTAAGATCTTTAGAATTATCTGGGCTCAGTTTAAAACCTCTTTAGAAACATTCTTCTTCCAACAGTTACAAATGAATGTGAAACAAGCAGTGCAAGCTAGCACAAAAATCAGCCCCTCGGCACAACATTCCCTTAACAAATAACACCAGGATATTAGGTAATTAGTACAAGAAGTAGCATAGAAACCAATGAAATGAAAGTGCTGAAATATCATGACAAGTAATTCAAATAGGGACAAATGCATGAGTGCAATGCAA
Source organism: Nicotiana benthamiana (assembly GCA_034376525.1). Taxonomy (NCBI): domain Eukaryota; kingdom Viridiplantae; phylum Streptophyta; class Magnoliopsida; order Solanales; family Solanaceae; genus Nicotiana; species Nicotiana benthamiana. Next base: position 102,392,742 of record CM067328.1, on the reverse strand, counting down.
CGTATATGACAATACACTTTGGTACCCGCTGCGGTGTGCAGCCTGAACCATCCATATATTTAACGTCGAAGATGCTCACTGGGGATGTGTATAGACTCCAGGGGTGCTCCTACAACCCAAGTGTGATATCAAGTCATCTCGTGGCATCAAATAAATTCCTGGTCAGTCATTGTTACCTGACCGGTCAGCCATAGTTAGTTGACCAAAACGCATATTGTTGTGCCATTGTTACCACTGGTCAGCCATTGTTACCGGACTAGTCAGTCAATGTTACCTGACCAAAATGTGTATTAAAGTGCTATTGTTACCATTGTCCCAAAATCACTACTGCGGCGTGCAGCCCGATCCATGCTTAGTCCAGAAATCATCATAAGCCCCTTGAAAATTTGTAAAATAGTAGTTCTTAGCCTGAAGTATCATTAGAAATATCATTAACGTTTTTCAAATCTTAAAAAGATGGCTAAGTTTGCACAGTATCTAAAACCTTGGACTAAGATCAAATAAAATGCAAAATATGCGAACACAGTGATATAGATCCCTGAAGGATTTAAATAATTGGCAAGAAGCGCCAAATGTAGCGATCAAATCAAAATAAGGGTGATTCTCAACTTAGTTCAATTAGAAAACACAGTAAACCCATCTCTCGGGACGGACCAAGTAATAATCCACAATGGTTCTCTACCCCACGCCCATTGTCCGGCATGCTAGTCAACTTAATATAGCACTATGGTGTACAAATCCGGGGTCTAAGACCCTCAGGACATCGTTTACAAGCAGCCTCCACGTTTGTCGAATCTAACCAAAATCAGAGCGAATACATCACAACATGCTAAGTGAACAATACCTATTTGAAAAAATCATAAAATAGTAGACATCTCGACACTAGCAAAACCCAAGCCCCGGGCCCAGTTCTCAAAAAATTATGATATTCACGTCACCTAATTCCTAAACTCGTCACAAGCCCAAACATATCGAATCTAACAATATCAGATTCCATTTTGACCCTTCAAATTCCATTTTTAAATTACAAATTTCCAAGCCCTGGATTTACCCCCTTTTGATGAATTTCAACAAATTTCCATGTTATATTTATCATAATCTCTTGTATTTAGGCGAAGGGACTTACCTCCAATCGATTTCCAGTAAAAACTCTCTTTTATTCTCGCCAAAAGCTCTCAAGGTTGCCCAACAATTGTGGAAATATCCCAAACTCGTGGATGAAATATTAAATAAAAACCACTTCTGCCAAGACTGATTTTCGCTTCTGCGGTCCTGATGTCGCTTCTGTGACTATGGCTTCTACGGTCTATTTACTGCTTCTGCGGTTTCCCCTTTTAAATCACAGGATGCTTCTCCCGTTAAAGATCCGCTCTTGCGGACCCTGCCTTGAGCACAAAATTCCACTTTTGTTCCTTCTCGTCCGCTTCCGCGAGACCGCACTGCGGTCCCAAAACCACAGGTGCGAAAACACCAGATACCAGCTAACCTTTATCATGCAACAAAACCAAAACTCTCCGTTTAACCACCCGAACTTACCCCGAGGCCCCCAGGACCTCAATCACAAACACCAACAGGTCTACTACTCTATTCAAACTTGTTGAAATCATAAAAACACAATCAACAACACAAAAATCCTCAATTCTAATCAGTTTCAAGCCTAAGTTCTTCAAATTCTTCCGAAACTCGCATTCGATCAAAAACCCAACCAAATCACCTCCGAATCATCTAATATTTTTGCACACACATCCAAAATCACCTAACAACACTACTCCAACTCTCGGAATTCCATTCCAACCGTCATATCAAAATCTCACCTATCAACTGGATATCAGTAAAATACTAACTTCGCCAATTCAAGCATACTTCTACAGCGGACCTCCAAATCCACTTCCGATTATACTCCTAGGTCACAAATCACACCCTGAAGCTAACCGAATCAGCGAAAATCACATCTGACCCCTCTAACTCATAAGTCAACATGCGGTTGACTTTTCCACACCAAACCTTCCTTAAAGAGACTAAGTATATATCTCATTTCCTTCCAGAACCCATCCAACTCAATTCTAACACGTCAAATGCCGATAATGAAACATGAAGAAGAATAGCATGGGGGAAATGGTTCGTTAAAACAGGAGGCGATGGGTCGGGTCATCATATCCTCCCTAACTTAACCAAACGCTCATCCGCGAGCGTACCAGAGTTGTACTAGAAGCCAACCAATGGCTGAATGACCATACCAAGCATACACCGGGGGTGATCCCACATCACCCTATGTCACATAGGTCAAATAACACAACATAGCTGAAATCTCACAATCCATCTAGACCATAAATTCTAGAACCACATTGCATTTTCCAAAATCATACACAAGATCAAAACCTCACCTCTATACTCAGAATAGCCCGAACTAGTTGTAATAACCCATAGCTACAACCTCTGGTGCAATCACATGATATACCACATAACCCAAATACTCGAAACGATAACTTCTATCCATAACATTTGCCCACAACACCCGAATAAAGGTAGGAAACCTCTTATTAGCAAAAATTTTTATTCCAACACTTACGTATACGACAAACAATAAATGAAGCACGCGATGAACCATAACCATTTTCAAATCAACCATTCATGAAGCCTCTTTCCGTTGACTATTACCACAACAGATTTGAGGGTCGAACCTCGATATACACTTCTAAAAAGCTGAAATCAAATCTGTTCATATTCATTAATGACTCCCACGATCACCTCGAGTCCAACACAGTACTCTGGCGATACAACACCTCAATACAGGCCTAAGCCACAACCTTCATGATACACGGACTAATAAGAAACGGTCAAAACATGCTCAACTCGTGATAAATGACTAAAACGAAAGAGTTGTACCTCAAGCTCATCGGTACCATTACAACATAAGGCTGAGACCCCGTCTCACAACATAGAAATAGAATACCTGAATCTACCCCAAAGGGTCATACACTCGTATGGCCTTGCCATAATGAACGATACTATCCAAACACTGTTACATATAAAACACTTCAAGTCGCCAAGCTCAATAATTGACAGCCACGCATAATTTGATGTCTGAAACCAACGCAATTCATTACACCCACAGTGAAACAAATAACATATGACACGCAACCCTATAGGCCATAAACATTACTCCATTTACCGAGCAACACTCAATTACTTTTGCCGCTCGACATTGTCTATGAACCCTCAATAGAACCGCACCACATGTGCCCATATCCAACAAATCACAATGCCTCACACCATAGTAAAAACAACTCATAGATCTCCCCAGATCACTAACAAGTTCAATAATGATCGAATCAACCTACCCCTCAACAATACAACTCGGAACTAACCAAGATAGCTCAAGACAAATACGTAGCCACATCGTCCTACCAACGAACTCAATACCAATAAGCCTGAAGCTGCTCCTTCTACTACTATAACTCCTGTCGGAGCCATACGATTCTTTGTACGGTACTAAATAAACAACAAAATCCACAACCTCGCCCGGTGACATGCCGACCATAAGAAACGCATTCAAAGAAGTCCCTCAATACCAGAACAAAATCAATGGTAGAAACCTCTACACTGACATCCATCACGAAGGCTAACTTACGAAAAGCAATCTTTCCCAACCGTCCGCTGGTGTTTAGAATACAAACTACTGTACTAGAACATGATCCGATGCACGTCGCCATGCAACCTGTGACATTAACCAACATAGCCCATAGCACAACAGTCTAGAATAACCCAACGATGAGAAAACCAGTCTACACCCTAATATCATATCCAAAATTTAGTATACCAAGCAATGAAAGATCCACACGGGCCTCCAAATCCCAATAGCCACTAACAGTACCAATACACACGTTCCACAACTACTACATAGTATACACCTGAGAACTCCCATTCCCCAACTCCATATAGCACATGAATCACTGTACCTAATACCAAATTCCGCAGTATGAATACATATTACACCTCGAGTACCCAATTATTCTTCAAAAGATATCCTAAAATCTTATGTGCCATCAAACAAACTCAGATATCAACAGTCAATCTAGCAAGAAATTGCCGCTATACTACCGAAGTACCATCACTCTAATCACATTACCCTCTTTCCGAGACATATAATCCTATCAAATCAGTACCAAATTAGCAGTACCATTTCCTTGATTAACTGAGACTATCTGTTGCCTACGATTTTTTTTGAACTTCTTCTTAGAATTAAAATGTAACTCATATAACCAAGACCTTCCGTTAATCCCATCTAATAGAAGAATCATCACACATTCCATGCTTCGCATACCCATACAAAATATATTCATCTCCAAACCACGGTATAACCCAACAAGAACTTTGTCCTCCAATCCCATGCGCACAAGCTAAATTGCCAGGACTAAATTCTAACCAAACGGAGCTGCGCAAGATGTCACAGCTCAAGAGCTTTGTTGCACAATACCTGTAAGGGCTCATTACCAAGAACACATATGAATAATTAATCATACCCCTACTATAACGACTCAGTCTACTATCAATATATTACATTTATAAAAGTTCCCCTATGATTCATCATCAACTTGATATTCCTCCTTGCTGTAGCGCCACAATACCTTAACCCAGATTTACCACACGACACTCGAACATAAGATCACATTGTCTAAGACATATAATTAACATAAAATACCATAAGTCCCAACCCTTCCGATGAAAACACAGCACCTGACCACATACACAACCTGAGTCACCTTATTGTTACATGTAGAATCTTGAATACAATAAAACCATCCTCGAGAGTCATTCACTCTTATTCAAAGTGCAATTTACTTAACGAATAGAACCACTCGTGTTTTACTAGAACTCTGCCCCCCGGATATGATCATATTCCAATACAAACAAATATCTTCCTTTTTTATCCACTGAGCATTCTTTATCAATAACGGCTCAATACATCCTATTTTTCTCTCACATCTACGAAAAACAACATAACTTTTGTCAAAATTTTGCTTCACTCGTGCCATCCTCGGCGCAATTTTTGCAACCGAGAGTGATCTGCCAGCATGCCCCGAAACAAAACCAACATCGCGCATGACCGTGCGATCAGCTAATCAACAGAAATCTCCCCAACCTTGCTTTAAGCCATTTCTCAGGACACACTCAATAACCGTTAATACTTTTACTCTAATGATGCCACAATATCATAGTGAGATTAAACTCAATTCATCAACTTGTTGGTGAAAACATAGACCATCTAGTACTATTATCCTCTACACTTCTCGCATCCATCTCCACATCAGTTGAGTCCACTCTCTTAAGCAACCCGAAAATTTAAATTCAGCACGCACTTTTCAATTACACATGAGACCTTCAACATACACATAAGGATCACGCTACTTCGGAACACTTTGCAAGAGATAACCCACATGCTTCACCTCAACATAAAATTTTCGTATAACTTCAACTGACATACACACTAGCCAGTCACTTTGTCTTTCCTAGTCCGAACTTATACCGCAAAATAAACTTTTTACTTCACTCTCAACTGGAAATATGAAAAGATTCTTCACGCTCATAACTCGGAGAAACACTCCCACTCATAATGAAAACATACACTTAGCAGTCCACCTATCATCCAACAGATCTTCCCCGACACTTCCAAGTCATATAGAAATATCACGCAGTACTAACATGCTATTCACGAAGTTATCCAGCCATCGTTCCCACTATTAGGGACATTAATTAACACATAAGGTCAAATCAATTACTCATAGAATTAGCACCTCAATAAATAAGCCATAGACATAGATGCGGCCTCAAGTCCTCCAGACTGGTCCAACATAAACTAATAGAGATCCGGTCTCGCCCCTTGATCGGGGGAATGACAAGCCATCAAGGCACATCTAAACTGATCGCGCATACGTGCATACGAGCATGTGGAAGGAATTTCAAGAGTTACTTTTTCAAGCTGAAACAAGGACGCACGATAAGATTTCAAGAATGTGAAGTTTTTCCTAAAGGTTATGCAGCCTCTCGAGGATAAATACAAACGTCTATGTACTGGTCCGCCACACTCTACAAAACCTGCTCATGACTTGTGAGACCTAGTAACCTAGGCTCTGATTGTGAATATGTCACGACCCTAACCCTGCTTCGGTCGTGATGGTGCCTTTCATAAAGACAAGGCCAGCCAGACCATTCCAAAGTATATCTTTTAAGAAGTTAATCATTTATATAACAGTTCGAGTATAAATTTAGTGATATTAATTAATATGATTACAACCCTATACAGCTCGACCATCCACTAGCATCTACAGAAGGATTAAATACAACTACAAGGCCAACAATACACAAAATAAAATTATAACCAAAGGAGGAAATCCGGTGTCGCGAACGCTGGTGGTCACTCTGCTCACCTACAACAGTAATACCTTCAATCAGCTCAAAACCCGCTATCGAGTGAAAAATACCTGCATCTACATGCGAGGTGCAAGGAAAGTGAGTACTCCAACTCAGTGAGTAATAAAAGTAAATAATAAATGAGCACGAAGAAATCATATAAATGAAGCCATCATGCTATATGGGACAATGTAACCCTTTGAGAAAACAGTGAAATTATGAAATCTTTAGAAATATCTTGGCGCAGTTTAAAACCTCTTTAGAAAATATCCTTTTCCAAAAATTAAGCAAATGAATGCAAAACAAGTAGTGCAAGTTAGCATAAAAGTCATCCCCTCAGGCGCAACACTCCGTTAACAAATAACACCAAGATATCAGGTAATTAGTGCAAGAAGTAGCGTAGAATCCAATGAAATGAGAGTGCCGAAATGTCATGACAAATAATTCAAATAGGGACAAATGCATGAGTGCAATGCAATGCATATGACGGTACACTCTGGTACCCGCTGCGGCGTGCAGCCTGAGCAATCCATATATTAACATCGACGCCACTCACTGAGGGTGTGTACAAGCTCCAGATGGGCTGAAATAGACCAAGCGCAACATTAAGCCATATCGTGGCATAAAATAAATTCCTCGTCAATAAATGTTACCTGGCCGGCCAGTCACTGTTACCTGGCCAAAACACATATTATAGTGCCATTTTTATAACTGTTCAACCATTGTTACTTGTCTGGTCAGTCATTGTTACCTGACAAAAATGTGTATTATAGTGCCATTATTACCACTGTCCCAAAATCACTGTTTCGGCGGGCATCCTGATCCGTGCTCAGTCTAGAAATCATCATAATCCCCTTGGGCATTTGTAAAACAATAGTTCTCACCTCGAAATATCAATTTGAAATATCATTTAAGTTTTCAAATCTTAGAAAGATGGCTAAGTTTGCAACACAATATCTAAATCCTTAGACTGAGATCAAATGATATGCAAAATATGCGAACACGGTGATATCAATCCCTGAAGGGTTTAAATAATTGGCAAGAAGCCCCAAATGTAGCAATCAAATGAAAAATAAGGATGATTCTCAACTTAGTTCTAGTAGAAAACACAGTAAAAAAATCTCTCGGGCCGAATAAAGTCACAATTCCCAATGGTGCTCTACCCCACGCCCATTATCCAGAGTGCAAGTCACCTCAATACAACACCATGGTGGGAAAATCCGGGGTTTCAAGCCCTCAGGTTATTATTTACAAGAATTACTTACCTCGAACCGGCGAAATCTCTAGATCAAAATGCCTTTGCCCCTTGAATCAGCTCCACGCCCAATCGAATCTAACCATAATCAGAGTGAAACATCACAACATGCTAGGGGTTTAATACCTAGTCGAAAACAATCAAAAAATAGCAGAAATCTTGAAACTAGCAAAACTCAAACTTGGAGCCCACTTCTCGAAAAATTATAATATTCATATCACCAGATTCCTCGTCTCTTCACGAGTCCATACATATCAAATTTACCAAAATATGAGTACATTTGACCCTTCAATTCCATTTTTAAGTTACAAATTTGCAAGCCCTAACTTTACTCTCTTTTGATGAATTTTAGTCAATTTCCATGTTAGGTTTATCATAATCTCATGTATTTGGCCCAAGGTAGTTACCTCCAATCGATTTCCAGTCAAAACTCTTTTTTATTCTCGCCAAAAGCTCTCAAGGTCACCCAACAATGGTGGAAATATCCCAAGCTCGCGGATGGAATATTCAATAAAAACCCCTTCTGCCCAGGCCGATTTTTTCTTCTGCGGTCCTGATGTCGCTTCTGTGACTACGACTTCTGCGGTCTATTTACTGCTTGTGAGGTTTCTCCTTTTAAATCCCAGGCCGCTTCTGCGGTTAAAAATCCACTCCAACGGAACCGCTCTTGCGTCCTGGCTTCCGCTTATGCGGAACCTGCCTTGAGCCCAAACTTCCGCTTCTGCGCCTTCTCGTCCACTTATGCGAGACTGCACCTGCGGTCCTGAAATAGCAGGTGCGAAAACACTAGATACCTGCTAAACTTTAACATGCAACAATGCCAAAACTCTCCGTTTAACCACTGGAACTCATCACGAGACCTCCAGGACCTCAACCACAAACATCAACACTGTCCAATACTCTATTTAAACTTGTTCAAATCATAAAAAAACATTCAACAACACAAATATTCCTCAACTCTCATCAATTTCAAGCCTATGTTCTCCAAATTCTTCTGAAACTCGCATACGATCAAAAACAAAGCCAAATCACCTTCGAATCATCTGAAATTTTTGCACACACACCCCAAATCACCTAAATAAGGTACTGCAAATCTCGGAATTCCATTTTGACCATCGGTTCAAAATCTCACCTATCAACAGGATATCGCCAAATTACTAACTTCGCCAATATTAGCGGATTCTACACCGGACCTCCAAATTAACTTCCGATCACACTCCTAAGTCACAAATATCACCCCGAAGCTAACCGAAGTACCAAAAATCACATCCGATACCTCTATCTTATAAGTCAACATCTGATTAAATTTTCCAAATAAACCTTCCTTAAAGAGACTAAGTGTCTCACTTCCTTCCAAAACCAATCCAAATCAACTCAAACATACCAAATACCGATAATGAAACATAAAGAAGCATGCCACGGAGGAAAGGGGGCGGTAACACATGAGACGACGGGCCGGGTCATCACATAATACAATTATATTTATTAATAGAATAATAATATATTGGTTTATCAATTCTGTAATTATTCGTAAGTAGTAATGTTTAAGATTGATCGTCAATTACAATATAGTTTATACGTGTGTGTGGAATCACTCATATACTTAAATATAACATAAAAAATTGCTTTACATACACACTATTATAATCTATTAAAACTAATTACCCAGTTAATATAATTTTTTTTAAAGATTACGCGTACAGTTTATCATTATTTATGATAATTGTAGTTAAATATAGTATATTTATAGCTAATAAGAATTGTTTTATAGCTTAAAATATTTGAAAACCAAAAAAGAATAATATTTTTTTAGAGCGATTTGAACCTTTTGGATATGAATTGAAATTTTAGTGTACGAATTAAACTTTTTGGCTATGAATTGAAGTTTTAGTTTATGAATTAAACTTTTAGTTTATAAATTAAACTTTTAGTTTGTTAATTAAAAATGTAGCATATGAATTGAAATTTAAGTATATGAAATTAATTAACTAAAAAAAATCAGGATATGCATTGACTTAATTAGTTTTTTTTTTTTATAGATGGAATATCATATTTTGATGTACAATAAGAATTATCCTAATCGGCGGGATTGCAGGAGGATTTTTTATAAGGGGTTGATAACCTTATTAGATATGCAATGTCACTTCCACCATACCGAAATGAAGGAGAAATTAGGTGCCCTTTTGTTAGGTGTGACTGTATGAAGTTTGAAAAATCGGAGGAAGTTAAGCTTTATCTTTTTAGGAAGGGGTTTATAGTGAATTATTTTGTGTGGACTAATCATAGAGAGATCGATGGTATCCATGGGATATTTCGTAACCTGGTTGTTGGTGAAAGTACTAGGTCAGTGGAGAATACAAATCGCGATTCTAGAATTTATGATATGGTTGCAGATGCTTTTTCAATGCACTTAGGGGGTGATCCCCATGAAAATATTGAACAGACTCCTAATGATGATGTGAAAGCTAGTCGTCCACTACGTAATGGAAGTCTGCACTCTGAGCTGTCTGTTGTAGTTCGATTACTAAGTATCAAATCTGACTGGAATATTTTTCAAGCAGCCATGGACTCTTTCATTGACCTTATGAGTGAGCTAGTGGACCCTAATATCAAATTACTTGGTGATTTCAATAAGGCAAATAGATTAGTTTCTTGGTTAGGACTTTCATCAATGAGAATTGATTATTGTGAAGATGGTTGCATATTATATAATAAAGACGATGCAACTTAAAACAGTTGTAAATTTTGCGAAAAGCCTCGTTACAAGAGTATTTCTAGCGAGAATATGGTCACTATCAATTCGATGCGTTATTTACCTCTTATACCTAGGTTAAAGAGGTTATATGTATCGATGAGTTATTCTCCTCCTATTAGATGGCAATTTTAAAATAGAAGACGTGTCGTCTTTTAGATGGAGAAGTTTGGAAGCACTTTGATAGGATATATCAAGATTTTTCTTGTGAACTAAGAAACGTTCGGTTAGGACTATGTGCGGATGGCTTTATGCCTTTTTTTATATATGTGACACCATCTTCATGTTGGCCTGTCATTCTTATACCTTATAATCTACCACCCGAGTTGTGCATGACTAGTCCATAAATATTCTTAAATTTTATTATCCCCGATCCACATAATCCGTAAAGTTTGATATATATTTGCAACTTTGGATTGACGAGCTAAAATGATTGTGGTGCGATGGTGTTGAAACACATGACATATCAACCAAGCAGAATTTAAATTTGCGTGCTAATTTAATGTGGACAATTAACAATTTTCCTTCATATGGAATGTTGTCTGGGTAGATGAATATTGAGAAGCTAGCTTGTCCTTATTGCATGGAAAATAGTAAAGCATTCACTTTGAAACATGGCTGAAAGCAATCATGGTTCGATTATCATCGTCAATTCTTGCCTCTTGATCATGAGTTTAGAAGGATGAAAAATACATTCAAAAAGAATAAAATGGATATGATTCTCTACCCCCTATACTTGCAGGTGAGGAAACTTTAGAGAGGGTCCAGAACATCAGTAAAGTCACTGAAGCTCTATCTTATAGATTCCCCGGATACAATGTTACTCATAATTTGACAAAATAGAGTATATTTTGGAAGTTGCCTTATTAGAAGGATAATCCTCTCCATCACACGTGTGTAGCAGGTGCGAGATCAGGCATCACAATTGCGATGTAAGCAGGATTCCCAAATGCGAGAATTTCAAGTAAAATGCGAAGAACCCCAGGCCAGCACTTATATCGCATTTGCGAGATACACTTCACAAATGCAATGTTTTCATATAATGCCCGAAGTCGCAAATGCGACACATATATCGCAAATGCAATATCGCAAATGCAAAAGTCTCAACATCCTGAAGGGTACACAATTTCGACATCAGATACATGTAAGTTCATAGCTTAGATGTATTTTTTAACCATTTTTCATATCTTCTCAAAACATATATTCTCTAGGGCGATTTTTCAGCGAAAAATTCTCTTCCTAATCGATTGTATGTTATTTATAACTAGCTTTCTTCAATCCTTAACATCCTTTAACATGATTTAAACTCAAAATCAATGGTTTTCATGGGGAAATTGGTGTTTTGGGTAGAACCTTGGTTTTTCAAATTTTTTTAGAATTTGAACCTCAATTTGAGGTTCGATTTCAAAAGAAATTATATATTTGGGTTCGTGGAGGAATGGTTAATCGGGTTTTGGTTCGAACCTCGGGTTTTGGTTCGAACCTCGGGTTTTGACCATGTGGTCCCGAGGGCGATTTTTGAATTTTTGGGTAAAATAATGAAAAACTTATTTTCTTGCATTAGAATTAATTTATTTATCATTTATTGATGTAATTAATTAACTCGTGGCTATATACGAGTGAATCAGTTGTGGAATAAGGAAGAAAAGCGATTGTTGAAACTTGAATTGCATTCGGGTATCAAGGTAAGTGTTTGGTCTAACATTAGCTTAAGGGATTAGGAGTCGAGTCCTATTTGCTATTTGATATTTATTGAGTAGGAAGAATAGGCATGGTGACGTGTATCTATAAGTTGGTGTCAAGCATGCCCGGGAGTCTTATTTTTCTGATTATTATGACTTCGTTGTATTGTTCATGCCTTGGTGATGATTTCTATTATTGATCAAAGATTGTGGATGTTATTGTGATATTTGAACATTGACGAGCATTGGCTGGAGTTGTATAATAAAAATGTAGAAGTATAAGTGGTAGTTGAACCTTTTAGAGCATTGGCTCAAGTTGTGAAGTGAGTTGTGAAGTAAAAAGTAAAAAAGAGAAAAGAATCATTATATTGCTTCCATTGTCGGGATATTGTTGCTTTTAATTCTATCTCTCTTGCCGGGATTCTGATTGTAATTTCATTTATATCCTTTCCCTATTGTTTGTGATTGTTGTTTGGGTGAGGAAGAGTGTTAAAGCACGAAGGGTGATGCCGTGTGTGATTTTTGAGGAAAAATGTAAAGCACAAAGGGTGATGTCGTGCCGCATGATGTACAATTTTGTGCCAAATATATTGATTATATGATAAGGATGAGATTGAAAGCAGGAAGGGTGATGCTGTGTAAATTATATTGATTATTTGGCGGGGACGAAAGTAAAAGCACGAAGGGTGATGCCATGCACTTATTGATTCTTGATTCTTTTGATAACTGAGATATAGTGTTCCTTTTATCTACTCGCTGTCTTTCTATTATTAATTGATGTTTCCCTGCAGCATGTTTCCCCCCTTACATACTTGACTGGTATATATTTAAAGTGCACTGGATATTTGGTAGTCTAGTACTACCCTCATCGCTACTTCACCGAGGTTAGGCTAGGCACTTACAAGCACATTGGGTCGGTTGTGCTGCTACTACACCCTGCAATGTGTGCAGATCTTGGAGCAGCAGCTTTTGGACGTTAGTTGGGTGGCTTCCTTCAGCCCTTGCAGAGATCGAAGGTATTCCTGCAGGCATCCGTAGGCTCTGGCATCTCCTTTTATCCCTTTATCCCGTTTCATTTACTTATTTTAGAAACAATGTACTATTTTTCTTTCGGACTTTGTTTGTAGTACTGTTAGACCGTCTGTGAAGCTGTGACACGAGTTTTGGGTAGTCATTGTTCTAACAATTGTGTTGGATATATATTCTGATAGTTTTATTCCTTTTCTTCCGCTTGTTATAAATTCCACTATCTGCACGTTATTGCTTCAGAATTTGTGCAAACAGTCGGCTTGCCTAGCTTACATTAGTAGGCGTGATGTTCCGAGCGTCAATACCACACAAGAAGGGGGGGGGGGTAATTTGTGTGGTACCCAATTTTTTATCTTGAAGAACCTGGTTCTTTTAGGTTTTCTAACTACTACTATTTGCGGAATTAAAATACAGAAAATGAAAGAATACAATGACTTTTACGTGGAAAACACCTTACCCAAAATGTGAAAAAATGACGACCTACTTCTCAGTAGGTTTTTTCCAAACTTCCACTAAAATCATTGAGCCAAAATAGTATTTACAAACTATTGTAAACCTAAGGATTAACTATATTCCCAGTGTGGCACATAGCCTCAACTGTTGCAACACTTTCAAGTTAACTCTAGCTTGAATACTCAAAGTACCTAATAAAATTACTTTTATGAAAGATGGAAAGGTACAAGTTTTAAATCACATACTACAATTGAACTAGAATAAGAATAAACACTATGGAAGTGGTTCTTCTATCTTATTCGAGTAGCTGCATGGGTGCACACTCTATCTCATATGCAATCTTTTCGATCAATGCAGAAGATAGTCAGAGGATATTGCTGCTTGATCCCCAAGGAGTTATCTTGTTCACGTGCATCTCATGTGCATGGGCCATAATAATTGTGTCTCCTAAGATGGACCTGGTCTTTCACTGAGTTTATTTGTAATTCTTCAAAACTTCAATGATCTTGGGCCAACAAATTTCCCCTTTTTGACTATAACAACCTCCGTTCTTTTACTTATCAGAGAACCATGGGAACTCACCTAAAATATCCTCACTTGAAAAATTATAATTATCATTAAGGGCCAGATTTAATTAGGCCATAAACATCACTGTTCAGAAAATAGACAAAATTTATTTCAAAGCACAATATCTTCCACCTTTTGGCATCATCGAAAAGTTGCATAAACATGTGAATCCCAGAATATTCATCAGTACTCATGGCTACTGGGGCAACTGCAAGTGAAAGCATGCTTTAGTTAATCAAACACCAACTTGACAAAAATAGCTATTAAGAGCAGAATCATCATAAAACAAGAGAAATGCAAATTGTTATTGATAAGGCAGTGCTTCTACAAGTCAGTCCACAAAGATAATGAACAAAAACAACCAATTATGAGCAAAAACAAGAAAAATACCTAATCTAGGTCACTGGGGTAACCGAACAGGTTCAGAACTAGGATAAAAAAGGCTAAGGTTATGAAGAACTAGATGGTTAGGATTGGAGTAGGTTGAGTATTTTTTGTAGCATCGCTTCACTCATTTTCTTTCTCTTTGCTAGTTCTGCTTTCAGCTCATTCCTTTCTTCTTCAAACTTAGCCACACGAGGCTGAAGCCTAGCAATCTCATCATCTTTGGTCCCACCTTCTTGAACCAAAGCCCTGACGTTGCAATTCACTTGAGTCTTCACTGATGAACCAAGTTCAACAGGGGCTACACTTAGCAGATAGTCACAGTCCTGGAGAGTCTTGGTTCTAAAGTGCTCATTACTGGAGGCCGTTTCCCATTTCTTCAAAAGAACGTTCAGCCTGTTTAGTACAATTATCAGAATGAATCCATAAGGAGTAACATGAGCGTTTGAACCATTGACGACTATGTCCATCAGTTTGATTATTAAAGCATGCCATTTAATCTGCTTACGCCTCACAAGACACTCCATGAGAACCATATGCATGTAATTTGCAGTGTGCCTCCTCGGCTGTCTGGGCAGCAGACACTTGTTCACAAACTCAAAGAGCTTTTATGCTCTGGCTTCATTTCACTCTTTTGAACAAATCTTGCCTCAGGAACCTCTTCAGCATCCTTTGTATCACAGAAGTTCTTGGTGATTTGGAGTGATGTGGCCAGATAATCTAGACAAGGCCACCTTTGCCTGGTGTAATCATAACCCTCACCTGGAATGTCTAGAATCCTGCCTAGTTCAGGTGCATCAAACTTCACCGTCACACCTTTCACTACACTGGTCACTAGCCCATTTTTCATAGAGCCATTTTCCATGAAATCAATCAGCTCCTCTGGCTAGTCTTCCATCCATCTGAAGGACCATATCCTTCCACCCCTGTGCAGCAAAAGTATCCACAAACCTAACTATGCCTGGCTCCTCCGGATGTTTCATCAACCTTCCTTTTAATATCTTCATCCTCCTAAATATAACAAAATGATCTTGCTCTTGTTTAGACTCCTCCTCCTCTTCTTCTCCACTCCACTCTTCATCTTCTTCTTCAGTAATTTTTAGTTGTTTTTCCTTCACTGTAGACCTAGTTCTTTTTAGCAAAAGAAGGTTGAGCAGGTGTAGATTTTGAAGACTTTTTTTGCAGAACTCTTGGTTCTTTTTGGTTTGATAGTGGGAACCTCTACAATTGTAGCTCTCCCTTGATGGACCAGTTCCATCTCCCCCTCCTCTTCTCCAGCAGCCTAAGAACTCCCCACTACCTTTTCATTTCCCTTTTCCTTCTTCTTTTTCTTACTTTTCTCTAAGGCTTCTTCTAGTTCTGCCTTACTTTGCCTTACTTTGCTCCTTATAGTTCTTCCCCTGGGTGCATAAGTAGCAGTAGTCTTAGGAGATATTACTTTGCTTTTCTTTGAGGGTTTACAAGTTAACTGGGGTCCTTTGTGAAGAAGCCTTGAGCTTCATTGGGTCAAAACTGGCCACTATTTTCTTTGGAATATCTGGTAAAGTTTCCTCCACAGAAGAACCATGTTCTTCTGGTTGCTTAATCATTTGAACAAGTCTCTCAGCGGCCTCTCTTGATTCACTTCCCCTTGAATTTAAGCCACCTTCTTCTCCAGCACCACATATAGCAAGAACCTCCCCTTTCTTTTTCTTTCTCCTCATACTGGACTCAACCCTTTCAATGCAATTAACAGTACCCACTAGCACAAACCTACTATATTCATTTTATGTTACATTAGAAAATACAAAAGAGGTGTTTACCTAACTTGGGGTTTCTAGACACTTGTCATTGTTAGAAGACCTAGGTTCTTCTCCTTCACTAGCATAGATGAACATTTCAGATTCAAAGCTTGAGTTTGATTCTTCAGCTGAAACCTATTTCCTTTGACTGGCCTTTAATTTCTCATTCAATGTTTTTCTGAGAGAGCCGGATGCTACAATTTTTCTTGCTAACATAATTTGCCGGTGACATCTGGGTTTTGGGATTTCAAATAGAGGTGTTGATGAT
This sequence comes from Nicotiana benthamiana, assembly GCA_034376525.1. NCBI lineage: Eukaryota > Viridiplantae > Streptophyta > Magnoliopsida > Solanales > Solanaceae > Nicotiana > Nicotiana benthamiana. The sequence goes on along the minus strand of CM067328.1, from coordinate 102,376,160 downwards.
GAAATGTTAGTGATAACAGGTTAGGGCGTTCCAGAATTCTCTTGAGCATTAGTCACGGCAGAGTATTTTTGGAAATCTTTTGGGAATTTTTGGAGAAGAAAATGGATTATCAGAAGTATTGGAGAAGTGAATGACGATTATGAGTGATGAGAGAAGGTGTGGAGTATATTTAAAGAAGGATCATGATTAAGCCTGTAACGACCATACCACTTCCAATGTGAAGAAGATCCCAAGAATACGCCCTCATTACTTCTCGGATCAAACTTAACTAGTGAGTTATTTCTATTACTGTGCACATAGCACTTGCAACCAAATGTCCTAAGGTGGAATATGTTTGGTTTTCTCCCTTTAAGTGACTCATAGGGAGTTTTCTCAACAACAGGTCTAGTCATGCATCAATTGATTCTGTAACATGCTGCATTTACAGCCTCTACCCAGAAGCTATGGGGTAATTTTCTAGAGAGAAGCATGGTTCTTTCTTTCAACTACACCATTTTGCTGAGGAGTTCTAGGGGCAGAGAAATTGTGATCTATACCATTTTTATCGCAATATTCAGCAAATTTTACATTTTCAAATTCAGTTCCATGATCAGATCTAATGGATGTAAATTGATTTCCTAATTATTTCTGGGTTTTTCTAACAAAGGCACTAAACATTTCAAATGCCTCGTCTTTGGATGTAAGAAATAGTACCTAGGTAAATCTAAAAAAATCACCAACAAGCAGCATCACATATTTCTTTCCACCTCTGCTCATGGTCTCATTGGACCACAAAAATCCATATGAACAAGTTCCAACATCTTGGACATACTTACCATTTTCTTGGATTTGAATGATGACCATACCTGCTTCCCCCTTGCACATGCCTAAAAAAATTTGTCTTTCTTGAACTTGATATTAGGGAACCCTATCGCCAAGTCCTTTGAGACTAATTTGTTTAGCTGATTTACAGTGGCATGGACAAGTCATTTGTGCCACAGGAGGGGATCATTAACTAGCACTCTTAGAAAAGTGAGTTTATTTTATAAAAGAGTTGATAAATCTACAATGTAAATATTATTAACTCTTTTTCCCTGCAAAACAATATTATCAGTTGTATGGTTAATCACAAAATATTTGGTAGAGGTGAAAGCTACAAGGTTGCCTCTGTCACACAGTTGTGACACACCGATTAAGCTATATTTGAAGCCATATATCAAGTAGACATTCTCAATGGAATGAGAGTATGTCTTACTTACCTTTTCAACCCCAATGATATCACATTTCTTTTACAGTTCATCTTTTATTTTTCCTAGATTTTCTTCTAGAGAGAGAAATGAGTGATCAACCTTCTTCTTTCTTGTTGCTAGTTTCATTTTTAGATTTTCTGACCTAAGTTCTAGAGTACTATTGTCAAGTTGAAGAACTTGGTTCTTCAACTTAGCAATTTTGTTATCACTCTCATCAGCCCTAGATTCTAGACTTTTGTATTTTGTTTTTAGGATAACACATTCCCTAGAATGAACTTCATTTTTATTTATAACTATTTCAGACACATTAATAAAGTCTAATAATAGCTCAGCTATCCTTTCTTTAGAAATAAATTTAATTTTATCCTTGAGATGCAGAATACTTACCTCCTACTCATCATCTGATTCTCCAATGGCCACAAGAGCTTGCTCTTGCTTAGCTTCATCTTCTAAGTCTTCATCAGTGGTTTTACAACAAGCATCAACCATAGCCATGGTTTGATCTTTGGTTTTCTTGGGTTTAACCCGTTCCTTCTTCCTGTTTCTTTTTTCAGCCCTTTATTTCATTCACTCAATCTCCCACTAAGGCAATTATTGATCATTTGGTCAGTCTCACCACACTTATAGCAACCACCATTTGTCTGTTTCTCAGGAGCCCTTGACTTGTTGATGTTTGTACCTCTTTGTGAACCCTTTCCTCTCATCAGGTATTTTTTGAAGTCTCTAGTGATCATAGCCATCTCATTATCTTTTAGATCTGAAACTTCTATAATTTTGAGAGCCAAACCTCTCTCATTCTTGGATCTATCCATCTTCCTAGTTTGCCTTCTCAGTTCAAAAGCAGTAAGATTCCCAATCAGTTCATCTAGCATGAGAGTGACTATATTCTTGGACTCTTGAATGACAGTGATTTTGCTTTCCCAAGCAACTGGAAGAAATCTTGTCAAGATCTTCTCGACCTTGTCTTCTTCAAGAATAACTCTTCCAAGACTTCCAAGAGACATAAGTTCAATTGTCAGGGTACTGAACCTAGTGTACATCTCTTGAATAGTTTATTCATTTTTCATAGTGAAATTCTCATATTGAGAATATAGCAATGTTCCTCTGGATCTCTTCACTTGAGGTGGTCCTTCATGAGCTACTTACAAAGTATATGTTACATCCCGCATTTTTTTCGTATGTTAAAGTTTCGTCGTAAGTTAACCGACGTAAGTTTGGGAATAGGATTATTTTGAGATCGTAAGTACTAGCTATTTGAAATAAGTGATAAGTAAATTTATAAAGGTGAGAGAGTAAGAAAATTAAATAAAATAATTTCCTAGAAGTTTGATATTTTGAGATAAATTTCGATTCGAGCTATAATATTCGATATTTATGGACTAGCGCCATACAAGGTATCACATAACTGTAGTAGTAAGGTGTGCGAAATATGTTAAAAGTGAGTAATATTTTATGTAATTTAAAATAATTTTTAATTATGTGGATAAGTGGATAATTATGGATTTTAAGTATGAGATTATCTTAGAAATTGAATTTTTGGTGGATAAGTATTTGGATAATTATTAGCGGGACAAATCCACATGTGATTTGTGAAAACTTGGTAGCAAGATAGAGACAATTTAATGTCTCTTAAGTTTATTTACTAAGGTGGCAAGATTGAAGGAGTCCTTATGGCTTAGTCAAATTGTAAAGTGGGTTAACAAAAATGTCTCAAATTCACAAAGAGATGGAAAAGGGGTAACGTTCAACTTCAGCAAAGCCTTGAAAGACTTAAAATTCCACAAAATTCATATGAAGTTAGGATACAATTCACGAAGAGAGATTAATTAATATCCATAGCAAAATGAAGTACTCCAGCAAACTCCTACAAGTGATGGCAGCGTTATTTTGCTCCAACAAGAATATCATAAGAAGTTATGCTATGTAATAACAATGGATTTTGCCCTACTTCGAACCGCCGTTACGTGTTGTCGCAATTAATGCATGTTAGAGAAAGTGTCAAGATAATCGGCTCAGGTATGTTAAGGCTATCTATTCTTTATTTTGGCACGATCCATACGATACGAATGAAACGTGCAAATGCACAAATTTCATATATGACTCTACTCATAGAAATATTAGAAGTGTCTATATTTTTGAATTTCTATATGTATTATTATTTCATCATCCGTTCATGGGTCTAAGAAATACGTAAAATGATGTTATGCTATCAATCAAAGGTATAATGGTCTTATGACGTACCAAGAGATTTTATTATTATATTTCATATGCATCTCATGCATTTATACATGTACATCTGCCCATGACTCAGACGGCACTATATACGCATATATATGTATGTATATGTATGTATATGTATGTATATGTGATATGAGTAAATGTTACGACGTTATATATGCACCGCCACCTGATCAGCTGTTATATCATGATGATGTTGCCCACAGTGGCTGAAATATGATTCAAACGGCGTTATATATGCATATATGGTATATATTCAAATGGCGTTATATACGCATATATATATATCTGTTTTCATATGGCGTTACTCACGGATATATATGTATTTATACATACGTATATGGGATATAAAAAAGGTTATGGCGTTATATATGCACCACCACCTGATCAGCTGGTATACGATGATGATTTTGCCCATAGTGGCCTATACGATATGATTGGATGCCCTCAGAGGCTATGATATTATGAAACATGTACCTATGCACGACATGACATTCATACACATATACATGATGCTAAAGGTAATTTATGATTTATAAATTTTTTCAGACTTACTGGTTGAGTCATGTACTCTATATTTCATCCATATTTTTTATATATCTATTTATGTTCCTTACACACTCGGTACATTATTCGTACTGACGCCCCTGTTGCCCGGGGACATTGTGTTTCATGCTTGTAGGTCATGATAGACAGGTAGAGAGACCTCCAGGTAGTCTATAAGCTCAGCAGAAGATGTTGATACGCTCTATTTGCTTCGGAGTTGCCTATTTGGTTAGTATAATTTAGACGTGTATTATTGGTATGGCCGGACTATATCTTGAACTTTATGATATTTATGTATGTTTAAAGGCTTTTAGGCATATGTCCTATATGTAAAAGATTGTACGGCCTTGTCGACCTATGTTTGAGTTTATAAATGATTATGTTGGACTAGTATGGCCCGAATGTCACGTGTATATAATGATGTAATAAGAAATATACGTTATGTTTGTACTAGGTTGAGTAAGGTACCGGGTGTCGGTCACGGCCCATCGATTTTCGTCGTGACAAAGTGGTATCAGAGCAGTTCTGTCCAATGGAGTCTACAAGCCGTGTCTAGTAGAGTCTTGTTTATGGGTGTGTCGTGCCCCACACTTATTAGCAAGAGGCTATATGGAATTTAGGACTTTCACTTTTTCTTCTTACTCTAGATCGTGTGGAGGAGCTCAGTTGTAAGAATTCATATTGCTAACTTCTATTTTACTCGTAATAAGACGATACCAAAATCCATAAAGATGGTTAGTAAAAGACATGGCTATGGAAGATTTGAGTCAAAGGAAATTGACTTTGAATTATGCTTATGATGAGTAATTGTGAGGTCTTCAGCAGACCATGTGGGTATTGAAGGGTGCAAGCTTCCTGATAAGAAGCCTTAAGGAAACAATGCCTATACATCTTTATAGCTAAAGACATTGAGAGATTAAGAAGATAAGTAAACGTTTCAGCAAGTAAAAGGAGTTATGTGAAAACGGGTATGAGGCGTCCGGTTAATGAACCTTAACAATGCTTATAATTGAGGTAGAGGAACATATGCTTTTTGAGTTATATTCAACAGTAACAGAGGTATGTATTATTGGCCGTAACCATCTCAGTTATAACACATGGGGGCTAATGGGTGTTGTTTAAGGCAGAGAAGGAACATTAGGACCTGGCTGGGGTTAGGGTTATCCAAAATGATTAAAGGATTGTTTGTGTTAATTGATATTTCCGAAGGATATTTCAAGTGTGCTAATAGATATCCTTGTCAGACACCCAGATGGTACACTTTAAAATAGTACAGCTAGATATGAGTACTACAAAGACATGCACTACAAGTCTTGAAAGGATATATATTACCTTGGCATGGCTCGTGTCCCTAGTAAAGCGAGAATGTTAAGCAACTTGAAGAGCCATTCAATAGACCAAACGAAAACTAAGAGCAAAAGAATGTCTTGTTCAAGTTTTCAGAATAAAATGATAGACATAAATGTTAGCAGGAAATAAGAAAATAGTTAATAAAGCATTACGAGTAAGATGTGATACATGGATGATAACGCAATATCAAAAGATGAATATTACAAAATTTATAGTCAAGTGAAGGAAGAAACGAGAAGTGACATGCCTTAGGACAATAAAAGAATATAGGCCATACAATCATGTCCTAATTTCAAGAAATAAATTTGCAAATCTAGCATGATCACCAAGAGGAAAGTTAGACCCCAGAGTAATAGAACCAGCATTAATTGGTAAACCAGATAAACCAAACATGAATTAAGGACTGAGTGACTTGTGAGAGTCGTCATCATAAGAACTTCTGATTTTATTCCACTAATATTAGAATGGACGACAAAAGCAGATTCATGAGAAATGATGAGAATGGTCATTATGGAAGACGCATCCCTACAGTAAGCAATGGGAGCAAAGTTTACCTTTAGGCACTGTATGTGCCATTATACTAAAGTTCACCCTCGTGAGTAAGGGATTTTTCTATACTTCGTATGGGAGGATTACCACAAGATGAGTAAGAGTCATCGAGTGTGTGAAAGTATGCCAAAGATGAGGAGGTGAAACATCTATAGGCAGGTCGTCATAGCTCCACCTCATAGTACACCCCTTAAGGGGGGAGATATAGTGTGATGTGATACTAAGTCAGAATTAAGTGTTTCTAGTGACTATGGAATAGTAAAGGAAAAATGTAATAAATGAAAGAGGAATGCGATGGCACTTATCCAAATCATATAGATACGCTACGATTCAAGAAGATTGTACAAGCAAGACGTCAAGGAAAGAAAATGGTTCCTACTTGAGCTGTTATTGATAAATAAAGAGCCAATGCGAGAGGTAAGATACAACAAAGTAAATAACCTAAGAAAGATTACGAGGAATACTGATATGAGAATGGGCCAACAAGTGATTAGTGAGTAGTCAGGGAGATCCCAGTGATGGCTAAATAGGATGTTACAAATGAGTCGTTAGATCGCGTGAGATAAAAATACTAGAAGCCAACATGGAGAATTCAGCCTCGAAAAATATCATTATCATGCTTGAGATATATTCAAAGAAAAGTTGGGGTAGTTAAAGGTAACGTCTAAGTGTTACAGAAATAAAAGATAGTTCCACTGGGAAGACAGTCAAAACATAAGTTAAGAAGCAGCCGTACAACTAGATGAGTATGAAGGTATGTAACTAAGGATAATTACAAGTGAGCACAAACATCAAAATTCTATCGGCAATATAGGATAATAAACTCACATCTTTACAAGATATAGTGGGTATTCCCTAAGTTCTACGACATAAGACTAGCTGAGATAATAATGAAGAAGTCTTCAACCTTAGTACAATGACATAAAGAGGAAATGTTCATGTGACAACAGTCTCAAAACAACATTGTATGCACTCCCTAAGAAAGTGGAACCTACTGTGGCTAATGAACATTGAGTAAAATCAAAAGTGATATTCAGAATCATATGAGTTGGATGGAATTTCAATACATAAGGGCGTAAGACTAGGATAAGTATGGTTGCAAAAAGGGGGCAGAAATATTAGGAAAAAGTAACAAATTATGTTTAAATAAAGTCAAGATAAAAAAAAGGAATTACTTGATCAACGATCTTGGGTTTGTCATGTTACGAACTCACTTAAGGGTTCGGAGTTTTATACATGCATCATATACAACCGTAGAAGATTGCAGTATATGTTAAAATAAAGAATTGATCCTATGTCATAGATGAATGATTCGATTATTAAAGCATTTTATCATGAATATCCCTCAATGCCTACGTAGGGATAAAAGTAATAACTAATACCAGGAGCCGCAGGGCGGAAGATATCTTAAGCCTACATAGAGGCTAATAAAAAAAAATACGAGACTAATGATTTACATCAACTAAGAAAAGCAGGAGGTACCAAGAGAATTATAGACCTCGGGATCACTAAGAAGTAGCAGAGGCATAAGAAAGGTAATACATTAGCCATATTTAATAATACCTCTACGATGAAGCCAACTAAAGAGTACCGGCCTCATAGGAAGTTAGTATGAAGCTTCCATTGGATTGTGTGTGCACCAGAGGTGTAAGAATTATAATAAAGCTTCAAGTTGTTGACGTGAATTATACCTATGTGCAAGGGATGTCATGAAAGAGATAGAAGATATGATGTGAGGTTTTAAGGTAAGTAAGATAAAGGTAAACATCGTATGAGATACTAAAAGGCAGAATATGTGCACAGTCCTTACTTTGGATAGAAGACTAGAAGTGCTGGGATTCAGTATCCACGAATGATATAGGCATTATTAGTAGCATATCTTATAGCTTATGGTTTCTAGGTATCGAGGGGCTAATAAAGACAATAATGAAGAGTTAGAGATGATTTGATCTCTCGCATGATGTCCCATAATGACATAAGAAAAACTATGATGCAAGCAAGTAGAAAGGTTGCAAGTAATATAAATAGAGTTTTGCAGGTCGCAAGCCATTATATACTGAAGTGACAAAGTTCAAGAAGACAAGAGCAAGGATAAGAAACGACGAGTGAAAAGGTAACGAAAACAGATAAGTTCTCAGGATTAAGCCCATGTAAATAAGAAGAGCAGATGATTTCTCTAAATTATACAAAGCTCACTATAGCCTGAATGAACTCAAAAGATTCTATGACTATTAGCATTTATAATGCCATGCTAGTAATCGTGATATATAAAAGATGACATTCGGGCCTTTGATTGAGTAATGATTAAACAAAGAAAAGAAACAGATCTTATGAATTGGACTGGATTAAAGTACCCACACAAGGTAAATCACATTGGGATGTTGTGAGGTACGATTATAAAAGCAGGGTATCACCCCCGGTGGATCAATCTAATTATTTCAGACATTTCCCGATAAAAAATAAATCCTAGCAGCAATATTACATAAAAGGATAAGTTATCAATAGTATATTGTAGATCAATATTGAGGTGAATCAGCAATGGATGGACAAAAGTTAAAAAGTATGATATAGGATTAGGCCGTCATTCTAAAGATGAATAGTAATGAGGAAGCATTAAAGGACTTAAATTTATACATATAGAATGAGCAACGTGACTAAACTGGGATTTGGTAGCAGACCTCAGCAATGATAAATTTTAGTAAGAGTTATGGCAAAAAATTCATATGGATAGTTTAACAGACCTATGCGATGGGGTACAATAATATTCGTGAATTCAACAAAGTACCAAGAGAAGAACATCAGTATTCCTATAAATGCCAAATGGTACATCTTATCAAGCTTTACATGTGAAGCATAGGGATTTGGCACATGTACAAGATCGAATAATACAGGCTGCATTGTGAAAGATAGCAATACTTACGAGATTGGAAGAATTGTGAGCATAAGTCATGGTGTGAGAAAGAGACCTAAATGGTGGAATTCCCTGGCGTTTGGATTTAATCATACAATAGTTGCCCAAGTGCCAAGAAGAGTAATAAAGTATTCGGAAAACATAAGCTATGAAAATGATAAAAGCACCAGTCAATATTCGAGGATGAATTTTCGAAGGGGGGAATAATGTTATATCCCGTATTTTCGTATTTTAAAGTATCATTGTAAGTTAACCGACGTATGTTTGTGAATAAGATTATTTTAAGATTGTATACACTATCCTATTTCAAACAAGTGATAGGTAAATTTGTAAAGGTGAGAGGGTAAGCAAATTGAAGAAAATAAATTTTCTCGAACTTTTACATTTTGAGATAAAATACGGTCCGAACTATAATGTCCACTATAAACTAGTTTCATACAAGGTACCACATGACTGTAATAGTAAGGTGTACAAAATATGTTAAAAATAAGTATTATTTTATGTAATTTAAGATTAGTCTTAATTATGTAAATAATTAGGTAATTATGAATTTTAAGTAGGAGATTATCTTATACATTGAATTTTTGGTGGATTAGTATTTGGATAATTATTAGGGGGACAAATCCGCATGTGATTTGTGGAGACTTGGCAGAAAGTTAGAGACAATTTAATGACTCTTAAGTTTATTTACTAAGGTGGCAAGATTGGAGGAGTCCCTATGGCTTAACAACAACTACATCAACTACCCAGTATAGTCCCACAAAATGAAGTCTGAAAGTCCCTATGGCTTAGTCACCTTATAAAGTGGGTCCATTATAACAAAAATGTCTCAAATTCGCAAAGAGATGGAAAAGGGGTAACGTTAAAATTCAGCAAAGTCTTTGAAAGACTTCCCAAAATTCCACAAAATTCATATGAAGTTAGGATACAATTCACAAAAAGTGATTAATTTATATTCATGGCAAAGTGAAGTGCTCCAGCAAACTCCTACAAGTGATGGCAGCGTGATTTTGCTCCAACCAGAATTTCATAAGAAGTTATGCTTTGTAATAACAACGAATTTTTTTCTACTTCGAATCGCCGTTACGTGTTGTTGCAGTTGTCGCATGTTAGAGGAAATGTCAAGATAATCGGTTCAGGTATGTTAAGGCTATCCCTTCTTTATTTTTCAATAATCTATACAATAAGAACGAAACGTACAAAAGCATAAATTTCATATATGACTACTAATAAAAATATTAGAAGTCCCTATGTTCTTGAATTTCTATTTGTATTATTATTCCATCGTCTGTTCGTGGGTCTCACAAAATACATAAAATGATGTTATGCTATCAACCAAAGGCATAATGGTCTTATGTTGTATCGAGAGATTTTGTTATTATATGTCATATGCATCTCATGCATTTATACATGTACATTGATCCATGACTCAGACGATATTATATACGCATATATATGTATGTATATATGTACATGGGATATGAAAAAAGGTTACGATGTTATATACGCACGTGCAACTGATCAGTTAGTATATGATGATGATGTTGCCCACACTGGCTGAAATATGATTCAAATGGTGTTACATACGCATATATGGGTATATATTCAAATGACGTTATATACACATATATGTATGTATCCAAATAGCAATATATACGTGTATATATATATATATATATATATATATATATATATATATATATATATATATATATATATATAATATATACGGGATATGGGAAAGGTTATGGCGTTATATACGCACCACAACTTGATCAGCTGGTATAAGATGACGATTTTGCCCACAGTGGCCTATATGATACTATGGGATGCCCCTAGAGGCTATGATCTTATGAATACCTATGCCCGACACGACATTCATACGCATATACATGACACTAAAGGTAATTTATGATTTACAATGTTATTCAGACTTACAGTTTGAGTCATGTACTCTATATTTCTTCCATGTCTTTTTTGTATCTAATTATGTGCCTTACTTACTCGGTACATTATTCGTGCTGACATCCTTTTTTGTCTGGGGACTCTACATTTCATGCTCGCAGGCCCCGATAGACATGTCGAAAGCCCTCTATCAGCTCAGCGGAAGATTGGTGTACGCTCCATTTTCTTCGGATTTGCCTGTTTGGTTAGTATAATTTAGAGGTGCATTGTTAGTATGGCGGGACTCTATCCCGAACATTATGATTTTTATGTATTCTTAGAGGCTAATAGACATATGTCGTGTACGTAAAAGATTGTATGACCTAGTCGGCCTATGTTTCAGTATATTAATGATTATGTTAGCCTACTAGGCCCGTATATCACGTGTATATCATGATGTAATAAAAAAGGTACGTTATTTTGGTACTCTGTTGAGTAAGGTACCTGGTGCCGGTTGCAACCCATCGGTTTGGGTTGTGATAGTGTCCCATATCTCTTTTGCAGTTGTACAACTTTGGATCCTGTTGTATTCATCTGAACCCAGTCCACACACGAGCCATTTCTTCGCCTTGGCATTTCTCTCCCACTTTTTCAAATCTTCAGTAGTGCAGTCAGCCCTTGTCTTTGACACTTTCACTCCTTCCTCATTTTTTATTGTAGTTTCCGAATGACCATCAGTGACTATGTCCCAGAGTTCATAGTCTTCTCCTATCATGTCATCCTTCATCGTATTCTTCCACCATGAGTAACACTGTTGATTGAACAATGAATGCCTGACAGTGGATTGCCTTTCCCAATTCCCAGGTAGTGCATTCATGTTGATATTTTCCTAAGGTGTTAGCCTGTTTTAGGATAATCTTCTCTGATTCCAATTGATGTTCCAAATGTTAATACCACACAAGAGGTGGGGAGAGAGGGTAATTTGTGTGGTACCTAATTTTTGATTTAGAAGAACCTGGTTCTTCTAGGTGTTCTAACCACTACTGGTTGCAAAATTAAATATAGAAAATTAAAGAACACAAGGATTTTAAGTGGAAACACCTGCCTCAAAAGATATAAATACCACGACCTACAACTCAGTAGCATTTTCCCAAACTTCCACTAAAATCATTGAGCCAAAACAAGATTTACAAACACTTGTAAACCTAAGGATTAACTCTAATTCCAGTATGGCACAGAGCCTCAACTGTTGTGACACTTTCAAGGTTACTCTAACGTGAATACTCAAAATACCTAATATAATTGCTTCTATGAAAGTTGGAAAGGAAAAAGTTTTAAATCACCTACTATAATTGAACTAGAATAAGAATAAACACAATGGAACTTGTTCTTCTATCTTGGTCAAATAGTTGCAGGCGTGCACACTCAATCTCACATAAATTGCTTGAAATATAGCCTTGCTCTACTGTTCTCAATTTTTCTTAACTTTAGCGTATATGCATACCTGTAAAAGAGAACAACTCAGTTATTTATTAGATTAGTAACTAGAGTTGGATTGTGACTCAAGTTCTGATCTTTCATTGAGTTTGAGTCCTAGACTAATCCAAACTCCAACCCTTATCCGGATGTGTTCCCTTCTCATATGGAGACATCTTCTCCTTATTCCTTATGCAATCTTTTCGATCAGTGCAGAAAATATTCAGAGGATATTGTTGCTTGATCCCCAAGGACTTATCTTCTTCACGTGCATCTTATGTGCATGGCCATCAAAACTGTGTCTCCTAAGATGGACTTGGTCCTTCACTGAGTTCATTTGTCATTCTTCAAAACTTTAACTAATAGTGGGCAAACAAGGTGCCATCACAACTCCCGAGGGCAAAAAATCTGGATCGTAGCAGTTACACATTCACTTTGGAGGAACGACGGCGAATTTGTTATATGCCTGAGGGTTATGCGTCGAATCTCGAAAAAAAAATTGATATGGAGGTAGAGAATTTGAGCCATTTGAAAAGTCATGACTGTCATATTTTCATGGAGACCGTAGTGTCTATTGCATTTTGTGGTTTACCTGAAAGAATCTAGAAACCCATCACATAGACTAGTTTATTTTTCAAAGACTTGTGTTCTTCCACATTAAGCAAAGAGAAACTACTCTGGATGGATCAAAATATTTGCTTAACTTCTACTAAGATGGAAAAGATACTTCCACGTTGTTTTCTGATGTGATGTAACACCTTCCAATCTACCTTGTACACGAGGCACGACTTGGAGGGCATGTTTAACGCAAATGGATGTATCTGTTTGGGAGATACTATTATAAGTTTGATGTACTTTTCTATTTTATTTGAATTTTCTTGGCTAACCTAAAAATAAGTAGGACAATTGGGAAATGCAAACAATTTGTTGAGCAAAGGAATATGATTGAAGGATCTATATACAAAGCTTATCTTGCAAAGAAAAATGCTCATTTTTGTTGTTAGTATTTTGAGAGTAATGTGCAATGCGCTAGGAATAGGCCCAATATGCATACAGTCAAATGTGTGAATGATCCATTATATCTGCCTATGTTCATATTCAATCAACGAGGCCGATGTTCTAAGGATATTAGAAAGAGAAGTTTGAGTCACATGGAGCGTAAGTAAGCTGCACTTCATGTGTTGCTAAATTGTCTCGAAGTTGTACCATTTCTATAGTGAGTATGCCATGACCCCAATCCCGGTCATGATGGTGCCCAACACACTACTAGGCAAGCCAAACCTTTTCTCAAGTATTCTTCAACTGAAGAAGTAATAGTTATACAACACATATAATATAGAAAGTCTATGAATACGGATAAAATATGCGGAAATATAACAAAGTACTGCAGTATAGCCGAACTAGAACCTGGGTTTCACGAATATTAGCCTACTACAATGTCTGTCTAGGAAATATAGAACAAAATATAGAGATATAATGAAGGGATCAAGGATGCGAACACCATGCAGCTACCTCAATGCTCCAAAATACTGCTTCTCAGCTAAACAAATTCTCACTCAGTCTGTGGGGTACCTGGATCTGCACGCAATGTACAGAGAGTAATAGGATTACTCCAACCCAGTTAGTAATAAACATAAATAAAAGGCTGTGAATAAAAATAAAATGAAAAACGCAAAGTAAACTATATTTATCAATTTGGAACAATTAATAATAAAGCAACAAAACAATGAAATACGAATACAGAGATACTATGCCATGTAAATCAAAATAAGAACAAATTCCTGAATGCAATGCAACACATAGAACGACACACTCTATTACCCGCTGCGGTGTGCAACCCGATCCATTTAACATTGACGGCACTCACTGGGGGTGTGTACAGACTTCGGAGGGGCTCCTACAACCCAACCACAAATATCAATCCATATCGTGGCTTCAACGAGGCTCTCAGCCTCAATATATATATAACACCGCTGCGACGCGCAACCCAATCCATGCTCAGTCCAGAAATTCACACAAGCCTCTCAAGCACCTTTAAAATAACAGTTCGCAGCTTAAAATATTAGTAAAATATCATTTGAGGTTATAAATCTTAATAAATGGTTGAGTTTACCAAAAATAGTATTAAACTTGGGACTGAGATCAAATAAACTACCAAGTAATGTGAAAAAAGTGATAGCAATCCCTGAAGGATTTAAATAATCGGCACAAGGCCCAGATATAGAAATTTAATCCAAGTATGATGATTCTCAAATAAACTCTAGTCGAAAACATAGTAAAGACATCACTCGGGACGGACCAAATCAAAATCCCTAATATCAAACAACCTCGCACTCGTCGTAGAGCGTGTATCTCGCCTTCATATAGCGTTAAGATGTAAAATTTTGTGGTATCAAACCCTCAGGACATCATTTACATATATTACTACCTCTATCCCTTCAAAGTCTAGCTCGCTATGCCCTTGCATCTCGAATTGACCTCCTCGCGCGTTGAATATGACCAAAACAACAACGAATCCAACAAAATATGCTAGGGAACAAAACCCAATCAAAATAATAGAAAAACAACAAGAATCCTCGAAATTAGCAAAACCTGAGCCTCAGGCCCTAAAGTTGGGTGACTTTACCACTCATTTTAGCCCTTTTTTGTTAGCTTTTATGTCGTTTTAAGTATACAATGAGGTTTTTAATAGTTGTTATTGCGAGATTTTCAGGTACATGATGCTATGAGGTGGTTTGAATGAAATTGAAGTGGAAAAATAACTGCTGGGCAGATTAATATACGCGATCGCAGAAGTACGCACGATATCGCAGAAGTGCAAACATTAATTCCAGGCAATCGTATATGTGTGCACGCGATCAAAGAGCTTGAACAAGTAAACCTATGCGATCGTATGTTCATCTACGCGATCGCAGAAGCTTTAGTAGCCACGCTACGCGATCGCAGGAGAAGACACGCGATCATGAAGCTTTATACCTGGGACAGTTCTGGTCAATTTTGGCATTTCACATTTTCTCTCCCCAAATCATTTTTATACTCGTCCAATTATACATTTAGAAGATCTTTGGCTTATTTTCAGTCTCTTAGACTAGAAAGAACATGTTGGAGGCTAGGGTTTTTCACAAACACACTTGGGTTTTATTGATTTCAAGCTTTTGGTTAAGGTTTTCTTACCCATTTATGTTTGTTTCTTCATTTCCTTGCTTTGAATTGAATATTTATGTGTGTATATTTTATCCAACACTTGAATCTTGTTTATGATAATATTCATAATTAAAGTGTGGATTTTATACCTTGTTGTGCTTATGTATTGAATGATTTTTCTATATTTATGAAGTGAGTTGTTGTTTCTTTAATTATTGTTGTTCTTTAATGTTTCCAAAGAGATTAGCTAACCCTAGGACTCGCCCATTAACTCCGAATTAATTTTGGGAAAAATAGTTGGGGTTGGAAAAGATTAATTAACAAGAACTTGAGTTGTTAACCCTCATTTTATAGATTCTACCTAGGGATATGATTGAACTACTTGTAGCCTTTCGGGTGTGCTTAATATTCTAATTGTGATTAGGGATAATTCAATTAGGGAGTCTTGTTAGTCTTCGGAAGAAGATAATTAAGAATTATTATCCGTGACTAATTAACATAAAGTCGCTCATATTTATAAAATCGTGAAATACATTGGACCCTTACTTGAGTGTTATTCCCGATGCTTTCATAGTTGTAGCCATTGATCATTTTACGTGCTTTCTAAGTTAGTTTATATTTTCGCATCTTAGATATAGAAAAAAAATTTCAACCCAAAAATTCTCATTGCTTGGCACTGCGCGACTAGCGATAATTATCTTACATTCCTCATCACCTACACATTGTTCTTTGTGGGATTCGACCCCGACTAATGCGACCGTATCTATTGCTTTTAGCGGTGGATTTGGACGTCATCAGGCCCACTTCTCAAAACACACAAACTTTTACATCAACGGATTCCTTATCTCGCCACCAGTCCATACATATCAAAATTACAAGAATCGGAGTCCATTTGACCCCTAAAATGCCTAGTTTAAACTCTCCTATGTTCACGCCCAAAACCACGATTTTGACTTTTAATTCCTTGATTATTCAGTCTAAATCCATGTTTTTACCCCATAAAATTGTATTCTAAGTCCAAGAATCCATACCTTATTAAAGCCCTCAAAACCCTCTTCAAAATCGACCAAAAACTCTCCAAGTTCGAAGTGTAAAATGTTGCTCCTTCAAATAATCGCAAAGAAGACTAATTAAATGCTCTTCTCAGTCATCTCGTTTCTGCGGTCTCATTCCCGCTTATGCGGGACCGCTTCTGCATCCATTATACCGCATTTGCGGTTTTCCATAAAAGGGCCACGATCAGTTTTGTGGTCCAGAAATCGCAGAAGCGGTACCGCTTCTGCAGTTCCCTAAATTCATAAGCGATACTGCTTCTCCAGTCCAAATTCCGCAAAAGAGAAAACATACCGAAAGCAGCAGTGATTGCACAACACAAGTCCAAATCTTTCTGTTTAACCATCCAAACTCACCTCGAGGCCCCCGGGACCTCAACAAAAAACAAAAACATGGTCCAACACCCTAATAAAACTTTTCCAAATCATAAAAACATTCCAACAACACAAAAATCCTCAATTCTCATCAGATTCAAGCCTAAGTTCTTCAAATTCTTCGGAAACACGCAGTCGATCAAAAACCCAACCAAATCACCTAT
The DNA here is from genome assembly GCA_034376525.1 of Nicotiana benthamiana. Lineage (NCBI taxonomy): Eukaryota > Viridiplantae > Streptophyta > Magnoliopsida > Solanales > Solanaceae > Nicotiana > Nicotiana benthamiana. The sequence goes on along the minus strand of CM067328.1, from coordinate 102,359,242 downwards.
GAATCATCTAAAACTTTGTAAATATATCCCAAATCACCTAACGAAGATACTGCAACTCTCAGAATTCCATTCCAACCCTCGGATCAAAATCTCACCTATCAACCAGATATCGCAAAAATGCTAACTTCGAGAATTCATGCTAATTCTACACCAGACTTCCAAAATAAATTCTGATCGTACTCCTAAGTCACAAATCATTCCCTAAAGCTAACCGAATCAACGGAAATCACATCTGAGCCGTCTAACTCATAAGCGAACATCTAGTTGGCCTTTTCAAACCAAAACTTACTTAAAGAGACTAGGTGTCTTATTTCGTACCAAAACCCATTCAATTCAACTCTAAAACACCAAGTACCGATAATGAAGCATGAAGAAGCATAAAATGGGGGGAACGGGGCGGTAACACACAAAACGATGGATCAATTCATCACATCCTCCCCAACTTAAAAAAACTCTCGTCCTCTGGCGGGTATAGAAACCTACCTGAAGCCTCAAACAGGTGAGGATATTTGCTCTGCATTTGCTGCTCGGTCTCCCAGGTAGCCTCCTCCATGGGCCGACCTCTCCACTACACATCCACCGAAGCTATGTCCTATGATCTAAATTTCCAAATCTGACGACCCAAGATGGATACTTGCTCCACATCATATGTCAAATCCTCATCCAACTGTATCGTGCTGAAGTACAAAACATGAGACGGGTCCCTGACATACTTCTGGAGCATAGAAACATGGAATACAAGATGAACGCCCGACAAGCTGGGTGGTAAAGCAAGCATATAGGCCACCTCTCCAATCCTCCTAAGTACTACAAAAGGCCCAATGAACCGTAGACTCAACTTCCATTTCTTTCCAAACCTCATCACGCCCATCGTGTGAGAAACCTTTAGCAAGACCTTCTCACCCACCATATAAGATATATCTCGAACATTCCGGTCCGCATAACTCCTCTGACTTGACTGAGCTGTACGATGTCTCTCCTACCTTACTTTCACCTTCTCTAAGGCATCCTATATCAACTATATCCCTAATAATCTAGCCTCGATGTGCTCAAACCAACTAACTGGAGATCTACATCGTCTCCCAAAGAAGGCCTCATGCTGTGCAATCTAAATACTGGATTGATAAGTGTTGCTGTAGGGAAACTTCGCAAGCGGCAAAAACTCGTCCGAAGAACCTCTAAAATCAATCACACAGGCACGCAACTTGTCCTCTAATATCTGATTGGTACGCTTGAACTACCCGTCTGTATGAGGATGAAATGTTGTTCTCAGCTCTAATTGGGTACCCAACTCTCGCTGAAAGGTCATCCAAATCTGGGATGTAAATTGAGTATCCCTATCTGAGATAATAGAAAATGGGACCCCATGCAAATGAAAAATCTCCCGGATGAAGATCCTGCCGGCCGCTCTGAAGATAAGTCGTGCATACCGGAATGAAGTGTGCGGACTTGGTCAGACGATCCACAATTAAGCAAATCGAATCAAAATTCCTCGAGGTCCAAGGTAGGCCACTCAAAAAATCCATAGTGACTCTCTCCCACTTCCACTCGAGAATAACCATATGCTAAAGTAGACCACCTGGTCTCTGATGCTCTTATTTCACCTGCTGACAACTGAGACACCGAGCTACATAACCCACAATAACATTCTTCATTCTTCTCCACAAATAGTGCTCCCTCAAATACTAATACATCTTTGCGACACCCGGATGGATGAAATACCATGAGTTGTGAGCCTCCTCAAGAATCAACTCTCCAAGCCCGTCTACATGGGCATACAAATCTAGCGTCGCATCCTCAATACACAATCATCAGCAATGGTCACATCTGGGGCATTGCCATGCTGAATTTTGTTTTGAGGACAAGCAAATGCGTGTCATCATAATGGTATTCTCTTATGTGATCATATAAAGAAGACTGAGAAACCACGCAAGCCAATACTTGTCTGGTCTCTGAAATGTCTAATCTCACAAACCGATTGACCAAAGCCTGAATATCAACTGCAAAGGGCCTCTCCCCAACTGGAATATATGACAAACTCCATACTAACTTCCTTTGGCTCAAAGCATCGGCTACTATATTGGCCTTTCCTGGATGATACAGAATGGTAATACAAAAATGTTTAAGCAACTTAAGCCACCTCTGCTACCTCAAATTAAGATCCTTTTTATTGAACAAATGTTGAAGACTATGATGATTGGTGAATACCCATATGATACGCAATATAAATAGTGCCTCCAAATCTTCAATGCATGAACTATAGCAGCCAACTCTAATTCATGAACAGGGTAGTTATTCTCATAGGGCTTCAATTGACGAGAAGCATAAGTAATCACTCTACCCTCTTACATCAACACACAACCAATATTGAATCTCGAAGCATCACAATAAACAACATAAGAACCTGAAGCTAATGGCAAAACCAATATTTTTGAGCTGTGGTCAAAGCTGTCTTGAACTTCTGAAAGCTCTTCTCGCACTCGTTCGACCATACAAATGTAGTACCCTTCTGCGTCAACTTGGTCAAGGGCGAGGCAATAAATGAAAACCCCTAAATGAACCGGCGATAATAACCCGCAATACTGAGAAATCTACGAATCTCTATGGTTGAGAACCATCTAGGCCAACTGAAGTGCATCTATCTTCTTGGGATCAACCTGAATACCATCATTGGACACTACGTGCCCTAGAAACTGAACCGAGCCAAAACTCGTACTTTGAGAACATTGCATAAAGGTTCTCCTCCCTCAATCTCTACAATACGACACGTAAATGCTCTGCATGCTCCTCCTGAAAATGCGAGTACACTAAGAAATCATCAATGAACACGATAACAAAAGAATCCAAATATGGCCAAAATACGCTATTCATCAGATGCATGAACGCTACTGTGGAATTGGACAACCCGAAAGAAATAACATGAAACACATAGTGACCATATCTAGTCCTGAAAGCAGTCTTAAGAATATCCAACTCCCTGATATTCAACTGGTGATAAACTAAATGGAGATCAATCTTGGAGAACACCTTCGCTCCCTAATGCTGGTCAATAAATCATCAATACAAGGCAAGGAATACTTGTTCTTCACTGTTATTTTGTTCAACTTCCTATAGTCAATGTACATTCTCATTGTGACATCCTTCTTCTTCACAAATAGAATAGGTGCACCCCACAGTGACAAACTCGGCCGAATAAACCCCTTTTCTAGGAGTTACTGAAGTTTCTCTTCAATTTTTTCAACTCCACTGGTGCCATGCAATACACAAGAATGGAAATGGGCCGAGTGCCCGGCACCAGGTCGATACCAAAATCAATATCCCTGTCCGGCGGCATGCCAGGCAGGTCTGCAAAAAATAAAAAAGGGAGATCCCTCACAACGGTAACTGAATCAACGATATGAGTCTCAGCTCTAACATCTCTAACAAACGCCAAATATGAGAGTCAACCCTTCCCAACCATATAGTGGGCATTAAGGAAAGAAATAACTCTACTAGGGACATAGTCAGTCATACCATACCACTCGATCCTCAGAATACGCGGCATAGACAATGTGATTATCTTTGTATGACAGCATGGAATAGCATGACACGAAAACAGTCAATCCATGCCCAGAATAATATCGAAGTCTACCATGCTCAATAACAATAAATTAACTCGGGTCCCCAAAGCCCAAATGGTCACTAGAGAAGACAGATACACATGATCTACAATAATAGTATCGCCCACCGGGGCAGATGCGCGAACATGTAAAGCAAGACACCATCGGGTCCTACCTAAATGATGAGAAATATATGATGAAACATAAGAATAGGTAGAATTGGGAAAAAATAAGACAGAGGCATCTATGTGGCAGACTGAACTAATACTTGTGATAACAACATCAAATGCAAGGGCATCTCTCCTGCTTAGGACAACATAAAATCGAGCCTGGCCACCGCCTAATCGGCCTTAACCTTTTGGGCGACCCTAGTGCCTGGCCTCCACCATTGTCTGACTGGGCGGGTGCTGAAGTAACTAGAGCAGAAGACGAGGGCAGATCCCTCTACTGAAACTACCCACCATGACATCAAGGACACTGCCTCCTCATATAGCCAAACACACTACACTTGTAGCAACTTCCAGGTGCCACAGAAGAGGACTGAAGGGTCTCGCACCATAATAACCAGCCGATGCGTAGAAGAACCCTAAGTTGAAGGGGTATAAGATGAGCCCTGAGCTGGGAGGCACTAAGTGAAGGCTGACGCTACAAGAACACCTAATGACCACGGCCTGAAGAAGTCCCACTATACTCTAGACGAGCCGACTGGGGAGGCTTGAAGGATCAACCTTTACCATGCTGGAACTGGCGCCTAGACGGAGAACCACTGAAGCTACCTGAACCTCGAGGCCTCTTGGACTCCCTGTCCTCTCACTCTCTGCGCAAAACGTCTCAATATCACAAGCAATGTCAACCATATTCTAAAATGAAGCACCCAATACTCTCTCTCTTGTCATCAGAATGTGGAGGGAGTAGTTAATTCCATCCATAAATCTCTGCATCCTCTCACGGCCCATCAGAATCATCCAAGTAGCATGATAGGACAACTGGGAAAACCTCATCTCGTATTGAGTCAAGGACATATCCCCTTGAGTCAACCACCCAAACTGACGTCGCAACTCCTCCCTGTAGGACTGTGGTACATACTTCTCTAAAAATAGAGTGGAGAATTGCTTCCAAGTAAGGGGCGCTGCACCAACAGGCCTACGACTCTCAAAATCCTCCAACCAGGTGAATGTATCCCCTGAGAACTTGAAGGTAGTAAAAGCCACACCACTCGACTCAAAAAATCCCTACGTTGCGAACCATACGCTGACACTTGTCATGAAAACCCTGGGCATCCTCACCCTGTGCACCACTAAATGTCGGAGGCTGGAGCCTACCAAATCTCTCGAGATGACATTGCTCATTGTCTGGCATAGCTGGAAGCAAAAAGTCTTGAACTAGGGCAACCTGCTGAGCTGGAGATGCTGCCGGTATCTGCAATCCCTAAAAAACCTACTTATGTATGCGAGCAGCGGGGGTCTGATTGTCTCCACCAGCCTGCGAAGTAGCGCCTGCAGTAGTGACTGAGACTACCTGAGCCAGGCCAGGGCAAACCGATAATATCTTGGCCAAGGTCTCCTGGAGACGCGGAATCACAATAGGCACTGCTGGTGCCTCCACAGGTGCTGCTGGATCATCCACATGTGGAGTCTACTCCTTAGCTGGGGAAACTAGTGGAGCAACAAGTGTTGCCCTCGCTGCTCTGCCTCGACCTCGACAATGACTGCCTCCACGACCTTTGGTGTGTTCAGTGGGTGGTACTGGTGGTCGTCCATCATGTTCAGTAGTGCGGGTCCTAAACATCTACGAGAGAATAAAATACAGAAATTTAGTTTCCGGATCAATAAAGTCGCACGACAAGAAACTCAAGAATATGAATGTTTTCCTAAAGGTTCCGCAGCTTCTCGACGATAAATATGCACGTGATGTGAATAAATTTCAATAGCACACAAGAATGGGGGGTGATTTGTGTGGTACCTATTTTTCACATTAGAAAAACCTGGTTCTTCTAAGTGTTCTAACTACTACAGTTTGCGGAAATGTAAAAACCGAAAGAAAAGTGCACAACTATTTTCACGTGGAAAACACCTAGTTCAAAAGGTAAAAAAACCACGACCTACTACTCAGTAGGATTCTTCAAAACTCCACTAAAATCAATGAGCCAAAAACAGCATTTACAAAACTCTTGTAAATCTAAGGATTAAACTCTAATCTCAGTGTGGCACACAGCCTCAGCTGCTGCAATATTATCAAGTTAACTTTAACTTGATGACTCAACGTACCTAATACAATTGCTTCTAACTAATCTGAAAGGTACGATATAAAACCTACTACAATTGAACAAAAAATAAAACATTCAGATGGAACTGGTTCTTCTCTAGGTTCATGTAGCTGTAGGCGTCCACATTTGAAACTTGCATATATTGCTTGCAAATAAGACTCTATCTTTTTTTCTCTCAAATATGATTTTACTTATACTTGTGTGTGTTACCTGAAAAGAGAAATAACTCAATCATATATTGAGTTAGCAGTTAGAGTTTGATTAAAAATCCACTTCTTATCCGTTGACAATTCGAGTACTTGGCCAATGCAAACTCCAACCCTTATCCTAACTTAGGATTAAGTTCTCTTCAAATAAGGAGACTTTCCTCCTTATCCCAATGCAATCTTTTTGATTATGATCAGAAGATATTGATGCGTGACCTTTGGTGCATTATCTTCCTCGCGTGCTCTGTATGTTCCCTTGTTGAATTAGACTATGTAGTACAAGATGGACCAGGTCCTTCTATCAGTTCAATTGTCAATCTTCAATACTCAACTTAAACTTGTGCCAACAATTTCCCCTTTTTTGATGATGACAAACTCTATGCTTATTATGACCAGGAACCTGTAGACTTAGCTGAAATCAACACTTTCAAAATCATTTAACTTATCATTAAAGAGGTCAGATATATGTCATAAAAATCACTAGTTCAGAAAAAAAACATTTTAAGCACAATATCTTTCCCTTTTTGGCATCATCGAAAAGTTGCATAAGTGATGTGAATTCTCGAAGTTAATATCTACTCATGGCTGCTAGAAAAACAGCAAGTGAACACATGTTCAAGTTAATCAAAAATCATCTTAGAAATCACCATTTAGAACAAGATTAACAAGAACAAGATTAACAAGAACAAGAAAATTTCATTCATTGATTACAGAGATGTTCCTACTAAGAAGTCCACAAAAAGAAACATATAACTTCAACCATGAGCAAAAAACGAGAAAACAGACCAAGAACCATATAAACTTGTCACTGAAGGGGGGAAACTAGACTGGAACCTAGACACAGGACTCCTAAGGCTTGGAGGAGCTAGAGGGTTTTACTTTTAGCAGGTTAAGCATTTGTTATAGCATGCCTTCAGTCTTCTTCTTCTCCTTGACAAGCTCAACTCTAAGTCCATTTCTTTCTTCCTCAAATTCTGCCACCCTGGCATTAAGACTTGCTATTTCAGCATCCTTCAGTCCTATCTCTTGATCATGCCTCAAATGTCAGAATAGAAATATTGTAAAATATTAGTGAATTACATAACCACATGTCACAGGAGTATACTTATTTAAAAGTATTTAGCTGAGTAGGAATTAGTCTAATATTCACAGATTTAAGAACTACTAACCAAAAATTTTATTTTCTTATTCAATTTTTTTTCATTCTGCATTCTGAACATGACCACTCAGGTGATCTTAATCATCCCTAATTCTAATCTGTAACTCTCAAAGTTTTCTATTCTTAATGCCTTAGTGAAGATGTCAGCTATTTGTCTATCGGTGGCACAAAATTCTATGGAAATTAGCCCCTTTTCATATTTGTCCCTTAAGAAGTGGTGTCCAACATCTATGTGCTTAGTCCTTTTGTGATGAACATGGATCTTTGTCATACTGATTGCACTGGTGTTATCATAAAAAATAGGTATGCATCTCACTTTAATTCCAAAATGTACGAATTGTTGCTTGATCCATAATAGTTGAGCACAACATGAGGCAGCAACAACATATTAAGCTTCAGCAGTCGAGAGGGCTACTAAATTCTGCTTTTGGTAGGCCCAAGATACAAGACAGGATCCTAGAATGTGTGCCGTACCTGAAGTACTCTTCCTGTCTACTATGTAACCTGCATAGTCAGCATCAACATATCCAATTAAGTCAAAATTACTACCTTTTGGATACCACAAGTACAGAGCAGTTGTGCCTTTTAGATATCTCAATATTCTTTTGACTTAAGTCAAGTGCGACTCCTTTGGATTTTCTTGGAACCGAGCACAAAATCCTACATTGAATACATAGTCAGGTCTGCTGGCTGTAAGATACAAAAGTTAACCAATCCTATTCACGTACAACTTTTTATCAACTGATTAACAAGGACCATCAGCATCTAACTTTGTGGCAGTTGCAATAGGAGTATCTATTTCTTTGAATTCTTCCATTTTAAATTTCTTGATCAGTTCTTTTGTGTACTTCTACTGATGAATAATGGTACAGTTTGGAATTTGTTTGACTTTCAACCTTAAGAAGAAATTAAGTGCTCCCATCATACTCATTTAAAATTCACTGCCCATTAGTTTTGCAAAATCATTTCTCAACCTCTCTGTAGTGGCCCCAAAAATTATGTCATCGACCTAAATCTGAAAAACTAGAAGATATTTACCTTTTTCCTTTAGTAACAATGTACTATCAATTTTACCTCTTTTGTACCCATGCTCCAGAAGGAATTTTGACAATCTTTCATACCAAGCTCTTGGGGCTTGCTTGAGACCATAAAGAGCCTTGTCCAGTTTGTATACATGATCAGGACATTCTTTGCTTTTGAATCCAGGAGGTTGATTCACAAACACTTCTTCTTTAAGATAGCCATTTAGGATAGTACTTTTCACATCCATTTAATGAAGAGTGAATTCCATATGTTCTTCAAAGGCTATGAGAAGTCTAATTGCTTCAAGTCTGGCAACTGGAGCAAAAGTCTCATCATAGTTAAAGCCTTCCTCTTGACTAAACCCTCGAACCACCAACCTTGACTTATTTCTTGTAATTGTTCCATATTCATCCAGCTTGTTTCTGAAGACCCATTTTGTCCCAATGACTGACATGTCCTTAGGTCTTGGAACCAAGTGCCAGACTTTGCTTCTTTCAAACTGATTGATTTCTTCTTGCATAGCATTTATCCAGTCTGCATCTTGTAGGGCTTCACTCACATTCTTAGGTTCAATCAGGGACAAACAAGCATCAAATGCACACAGATTCTTCAGTTGTGATCTAGTCTTGACTCCAGATGTGGGATCATTGATTATGTTCTCAATGGGGTGAGAACTTAAGTACCTGTAAGATTTTCCCAACAGCTGGTTTCTGCTACCTTCTCCTTCATTGTTATGTCGTAGAGGCACAAGTTCAGGAACAGGTTCCATTAGAGAATTTTGTGCATTTTCTCTCAGATTTGTTCCCCCTATCAGGTTGCCCAGGGTAAAAGGACCTGTTTCATCACTTGTTTCTTCCTTGGATGTAATTTGTCTCACCAGTCCAATGGCCTCATCTTCATATTCCTGTCTCTCAGAAAGAGACTAAGATGTCTAAAATTGTAAACAAAATATTTATTTACCTGTAAAATGGTATATTTGAATTTGTTGTATGATTTATAGACAAACAAGCTGATTCGACACCAATATTATAAATAAATGAAATAAAATATAAGACTTAGAGTTGAAATCGAGAGATATAGCAAGCGGCTTGGTTTCGAGAGCAAGGTTTCCGAAGAAAGCGATAATTACAATATTAGACATAAAATAAAGTTACACTTTTTAGCTTGAGACTAATTTATAGCATAAGGCTTGCCATAGTTTTCGTGTCCTTCGGTAGTTGTTGAAGTTACTATTTTTAGCTATACCGAGGGAACAAGATCCTAGGATCAAGCACCTCTTAAGTGTCAATAAAGGGGACCATTGATGAATATGTAACGGTAGGCTATGAATTCTAAAATTCTTTGCAGCGACTGCGTAGTTAATAATGAAAAATATTCTTTATTAAATACCATTTTGTGACTAACATTTGTTTGCTTCCATTGGCCGCTTTCCCTTAGGATCTACCTGGTAGATAATGAATGTGTTGTCCTTAGTCTTGATTTCCAATTGATTTATCTTATGCGTTCCTTCGGTTCCATGTGCCCAGTCATCTTTCGAGCATTTCATATAAAGTTATTTACCCTATTTAGATAGCCCCTGCTTCTCGATGACACATCTTTTTGTCATCACTAGTTGGTGAAGATTCCTTGACGAAACATTTTCTGAACAATATCTAACTCTTAATAAAACTCTCGTCTCCTCGAATTTAATACCACGAACACCTGTTACCCCACAATTTAGCAATACTTTTACCGGCTCTCGAGGTAATCATGACAACAATTTTAGCCGACTATACCTTTTCTTATACGCCTCATTCTTATTCTTCCACATCTAAAACCTTCATAAGCTTTCTTAACTTCTTTGCATTAATCCTCCTTTTGTTTTCTTCTCTCTCCGATATCCTTCTAATAGTTCTATCCTCACCTTATTATTATGGCTTCCCATACTAAAACTTCCAAGAACACCGGTTTACTCTTTGATGGAGGCCCGAAGTGGAGCAAAAATAATTAAGGAAGTTGATGCTAATGTTGATCCTCCCACGATGAGCACCATCATACCTAACTATCTTAATACTTCCAAAGATTTTGAAGAAAAGTTCCCCACTTCGAACCCTCGAACTTGGGTTGCTGATAAATATGCTTCTTCTGTGAAGGAGGACTGTGACAGTCAAGCCTTTAACATCACTACTCCCGAACTGGTAGAGCGGGAAACCTTCACTAAGAAGGGTTTCTCGTACATTTATACGTACCCCTTTTATTGGTCCCATTCTCATTGAGCGGGGGACTTGACCCTGTGATCTAGAATTCTGCCATCCGTATCAACTATGTCAGGCACACGTTGGCCCCTTTATATGGCGAACAATTCCTAGTGTGCAGTTCTTGTGCTTGGAAACGAGGGAGGCCCTCACCCTTGCACATATGATGAACCTATTGTGGTTGTTTGGTACTTTTGAAATGTATGAGCTCGTGGGGAAATAAGGAACTCATTGATGAGAATTTTATCGAATTTCGAGATGTGGTCCCGGGGGTCGGGTATTAGTAAATTCGGGATTTTTTTTGAAATTGATTGTTTTCTCTTGGGCTTCATTCCCTTGGCATATTTTGACGTACTGATTCTCATTCTGGATAGATTCGAGATGAGTGGAGGCCGATTTAAGGGGCAAAGGCGTCGCGAGGTCGAGATTTGACCGGATCGAGGTAAGTAATGATTGTAAATGATGTCTTAAGGGTATGAAACCCCTGATTGCACATTGTTATGTCATATTGAGGTGACACACATGCTAGTGAGTATTTTACCGCGTATTTGACTGAAAATTGTTTATTATCTTCATGTTTTGGGCTGAATGCCATATTTGGGCCTCGTGGCAACTATTTGAAAACTTAGAGGATTTTCATAGATATTTCTTCACTGTTTCAACTTTATTCTTGAACTCAGTCATGCTATATTCTACGGTTTTCATAACTCAACCATGTTTACTCTATTTTAACACTTGAAACGATGTTTTAAATGATATTATGGGCCGAGCATCATGTTTTACCGTTGCATGAGTGGCTTTTGAGGTTCTATGTTGTGAGGAAACATCTAATTATGATTATGTGACAGTAGGCCTGAGGTTTGTACGCCACTAGGTGGCTTGTTGATTTGAGGCCGAGGGCCTAGTGATGATTCCACGAGATGGCTTAGTACTGCGCTTGGGCTGTAAGGGGATCCTCTAGGAGTGTGCAAACCCTAGTGAGCATGGGTAGCCATTATGATATGAGATATAGCCCGATGGGTTGGTATTGTTTGGAGATATTACCTAAGGGGCGGATTTGTTGACACTGTACTCGAGGGGCGAACCTTTATGTGTTTAACTTTCTCATTTTGTTTGTCACTTATCTGTTAAATTATTGAAAGGGTATTTCCTGAAATTTACACTGAATTTAGATGATTATTCATATCGTTACAAATTCACTATTTATACTGCTTTTACTGCTTCATTGAAGCTTGTAATGTGCCATACGTGATTTCCTGCTTTTAGTCTTTATTTACGATTATTACGCACTGAATTGGAGTACTCACTTTATACCCTACACCCTCTGTGTAGATTTAGGTGTTGTTGATCCTGCCAATGCGAATTAAGAGCTCCCGACAGACTTCGAAGTCCACGAGGTAGCTACTTGGCATCGGCAGACCCATGTTTCTTCCCCCCTTTATCTCATTGTACATCTTTATAAGACATATTGTAATAACTTATAGAATTTTCATACTTGTGATTGGATTAATATATGCTCATGTCTAGTGACACCCCGGTATTGAGCTGTGTTGGGTTGTTCTTGCGCAAATTTGTAATGTTGGCTGCTTAATGTGTGAATTATAACTTAATGTGTGAATTTCATAACACACAACGTCACATGACCGATGATTGCCGAAAACTCCGGGAAGAGGTAGCCCGACTACTCAATAAAGGTCACCTCTGGGAACTACTCAGCGACTCAGCCAAAAATTAGTTCCGGGAAAGAGAGGCAACCAAAAAGAACGAAGCCAATGAGCTGCAACATGAGACCTATACAATCTTTTAAAGTGTCAGTGCCCTGCAGAAACCCCCTATCACGAGAACGAAATAATCTCTCGCTAAGAAAAAGAAAACTCGAGACTCTATCTCTACCCCATAATGATGCACTAGTAATTTCTTTTCTTGTGGATATGTTTCAAATTAAACGTGTGCCTGTGGGTCTAGGGAGCTCAGCCAATATTATCAGGTCGAAGGCAACAGAGCATCTTTGACTACTTGACCAAATTATACCCGCCGCTTGATCCCTCAACGAATCCAACACGGCGCTTACAAGGAATATTCTCGGACTTTTTTGAATGGACAAATAAAGGGCCCTACCGCGTCCTTCGAGTAGATAACTGAAGGCCTACCGAGGTTTAAACCATCATAGCCACTATGGTACAACATCTCCATTTTCAATGTACAACTCATACCCATCTTTATGCAGGTGCCCGACTGAGATAGCAGAAATGCTAACCCACCTCGAAGACCATAAGGTTTTGAAGAATCCATTGCACTATTTTCCATAGACCGAGTTTTTATCCCGTAAAGGATTTTACCAACAAGATTTTTAATGAGGAAACATCTACATCCTACCTAAGGAAGATCTAACATGTATTCAAGGCTTCTTTTTCAATCAACCTCAGATATTGGGGGGCATCACACGCGAAGGTTACCTACGAGGAGAGGCCAAGATACGCCAAACGGGGGCTCATTAGGAAATTAATGTATCGGGCCTAACGGTTGAACGAACCGTGTCCGCGTAGAACAACCGAGCGCGAAACAGTAAAAGCATGTATATTTGTACCAAATAATCAAAGAATACTCCTCAAAAGAATTTTGCATCTAAAGGAAAATCTACATTTTGCAAAAAACGACCTGGGGCCAAAACATTTCCGGACACTCGGGGACTGGCGTCAATAACTTAAAACAATATGACCTCCGCATCAGGATTCTAACTCATATGCCCTAAATGAGGCAACATCAAGATCACAAAGTGACTCATAAGCCCACATGCGGGTAGCCTCGATCTCGTAAGACCTACATAAGGCAACAACAATATCTGTAAGACCTCAAGCAAGGCATGAACCATATTAGTGCTAAGTATTTATAACATAAAGACCTTAAAGACATGTAAAACTTGTAAGACCTTACCAATGGCATAAACCTAAACTCAAAGTTTTGACTATATATCGAACTTGTAAGACCTCTAAAAAGGCATACCCTTTATATAGAGGCCAAAACTACTTCACTGGGGACTTAAAGGCTCTGGCCAAAGACAAATGACTCTGCTCACGAGGCTATAACAACCAAAACTAAAGCGACTCGGGGACGCTCGACCATCGATATAAATTATAGGCCTTCAATTACTTCAAATATACTTTGGAAAGAATTGGTTAAATAGTTTCCCTCGACATAGGCAAAAGAGTTTCGACTATGTCTCCGAGCCAAACCTCCCGAGGTTCTAGACAATCACAATATAAATACTCACAATCGAGGTTTTTTATTAAACAGTCTAAGAGTCATGCAAATACTAATTCAAAAATTCCTTATGGAGGGAAAAATTAATCCTACATAAAAGGTCGCATCAACCCAAGGCGTAAAAACCACTGTCGCTAGCCTACATAAAAGATCAACTCGACTCAAGGCATAAGAGCCACTACCACCAGCCCATATAAAAGGTCTCATCAACCCAAGACGTTAGATTCATTGTCGTCAGCCCGCATAAAAGATCATACCGACCAAATGTGTGAGAGCCTCAGGGACAACTCTAACTTCGAAAACATGTGGGTTGAATGAGCTCGATTCGGAGACTTAACCTACAAAGGTAAACTAAATATGCCTAAAAGAAAAGGCGTAAGAGCCATTATCGCCAGCCAATATAAAATGTCACATCTACCAAGCGCGTAACAGCCGACGGGCGAACCTGATGAGCCCCACAATCATAATACAAATCTAAGGATTCCTCTCAACTCAAAGACCGGTTCATTCTACTAAAAAACAAATAGAAATACAGGAGAAACAAAACTACAAGGTTTCCTCTTTATACATACATGCGAAAAAACACAACCTCCATTTACAACAGGCTTAGAAAATACTATATACAGAAAAAGAGATGGAAATATACGTCCCTTGGGGACTATGGCCTGACGGCCCATCCTCGCCAACCTCGATGTTGGGCAAAAGGAATTTAGCATCATTTTCTTCTACCTTGACCTTCTTGATCTCTTCTGAGAGGTCAAAGGCCCTGGCATGAATTCCCTTAAGGGTTTCCCTCCGAGATTTACACTTCATGTACTTTTTACTATTTTGGTCACAATCAAGAGCTTCCCTCAGCTCAGAACATCTCAAGCATATGCAGCGCCCTTCAAGTAAACCACCACTTTCTGGTCAGCCTTACCGCAGTTCATTACAGCCTTAGTCCAGGCATTCACCCCCTCGGCCTTTGCCTTCAAAAAGCTCAAACTCGAGCATTGTGATCATATTCGCTCGGAGAGAATCAATTGCATGATTGTTCCGGACATGCACCTCGAGGGCAGAAGACTTTGCTAAAGCCTCCTCCTTGGCTACAACTTGGCAATCAATCTGAGACTTCAACTCGTTAAACTCACGTTTGTCTTGGACAACTTCGCCCCAAAATCGTTCCAACTTCTCCGTTTTGATCTCCAACTGAAATATCAAAGAATTAATCTTCGAAAATGAATGGGGGAGAATATATCGACACAAAAAAGAGGTTACTTGTCATTCGAGGCGACTTTCGCAGTTTGGTCTTTGATTCGCCTCACACGGAAGGTATACCTGCTCGCTTTCCTTCCTCGCACAAAGGAGCATAAGCGATTTCTCCTCCGCCAGAGCGTTCCGCAGCTTGGACTCACGGAAAAGAAGCTCTATCATAAGCATCTCGAAGTATTACAAAAAAACATAGTAAGGAAGGTTAGGCTAAAAACTTGAAAGGCATGTGCCAAAAACTCAGCACAGAGTGAAGCCGATGTACGTACTCGAAGGTCGACTAAACATCTACTAGTCTTGGTCACGCAGCTCTGAAAGAGTCCGCCCTAGCATAGACACGGTTGCTTGGTGCTTATGATCCTGGGTTTCGATTATCCCTTGAAGTACATCCAACGGAAAAGGAAGTTGACATTGAAGGATAAACCGCCTTTCCAAAAGCATAAATCACAAGCACGACCGGTGCAGTCAATACTTCTACTCTAGGCCCTTGGTCCAGGTTCACCTTACTTCGAGCACCATCGTGTTGTAAAGTTATCTCTTGACTATTATTATCATCCTTTATCCCAGAAGCTCACAATCCCCCCCCCCCCAAAGGACGATGGCCTCTCCTTAGTAGGCTCCCCTATGCCTACAATAACTAGGTTAGTACACAGAAAGAGAAAATGCTTTTTCAACTAAGAAAAGGGGAGGGAATATATCGCGCAACACATAGCGTGGTATTTTTGCTTCCCACCTATACTTACATATAGCCCACCACTTACGCTTGTTGTAAGTCGAGTCACTCGCCAACTTTCGAGCCCAATCCGATAGATTGGGAACCTCGCCCGTCATCTACAAAATCACTGCATAAAAAGAAAAGAGGCAAATTTACAGAACACTCCTTAGCCAAAATTGAAAAATTGCGAAGGCACGAGTGTACCACTTATGTGTATAATTCCATTCCTACGGGAATGGCATAAACTCCACACGAATAATATCAATAGTTCGTACTCGAACAAATCGACTCATCCAATCCCAAACCCCATCTTCTTCTTCATCAACAACGAAAGGCGTGGTCGACCGACATCATAAGGTTAGTAGACCTCGATGATGATAGGGCTGGTATAGCCTGATAAGATAGCTAAGCATAAATTAAATCCATACCTTCTTCACAAAGAACCTCACCATCAATGCTATCCACGAAATGATGGGTGAATCTGGGCCAAGGTAACATGATACATTCGATAGAAGTCAAGCACTACCTTATCAAGGGGGCCCTGTGTGAAAGGATACGTAAACACATTCAGAAACCTCTTGGCATGGTCCATAATACTCTCATCCACAGAAGGTACCTGTAGTACTACCTCCCCCCAATCCACTGTCTGTCCTCATCAACTCAAGGTGTCGATTCTTTAAAAGAAGTAAACTTCAAGGTATGCTCCCATTGGTCCTGACCATCGGGGCACTTTTCTGACAAAAAGTCCTATCTTGAAGAAAAATGCTTCGACCCAACAAGGCGAGAACTGGAGGCGAAACTCTCTCCTCCCTACCAAATGTGTCCCGATGTAGCGGTTATGGCTACAACTAATTTAGAGAACTAGAGAAGGAATTTAGACAAGGGCGATAATGCTGAACTAGTAAAAGGCCTAATACAGGAAAAAGAAGAGTAACTAATTGGAATTATGGATTCTCAAAAAGGCACAAATAGCTCTATATATGGAAAAGCGGTCATGATCTTGCTGCCGAAGAGGCCAATTAAAATGGTGGTCGAAATCGCTATGGGAAAATGTCCAACGGGATCTCCTCAGTCACTTTGTAGCTGTGTCATCCATTTGGCGAGCGCTCTGTGAGGTTTCGGGGTCAGAGACCCCTACACAAAAACAAGTCTAAAGATGGTATCCGATCTCGAGTACCTCCATGAAAAAAGTAGTTAGGCTTCAAGAAGCCTTTAGCATTATCGCAAGTCCCGAGATGGTACCCGATCTCGAGGACTTCCATCAAAAAGAAGTTTGGCTCCAAGAAGCCTTGGTATTATTGCAAGTCCAGAGATGGTACCTGATCTCGAGGACCTCCATCAAATAGAAGTTAGGCTCCAGAAAGCCATTTCCATAATTGCCATTACCGAGATGGTACCCGATCTTGAGGATCTCTCCAAGGGGCTATCAATGTCATTACAATGCCCGAGATTTTATCCGGTTTCTAAGGCTCCTCTCAAGAAGAAAATAAGAACTTAGAACTCCACTTATATAGGCTTGGACTTGGGGTACCATCTAAACCCAAGTAGTCCCTCATTTGTGATCTATATATAGCGCCTTAAGGCCATCTGCACTAAGTCTAAAACAAGTCTCATGATGGCCCGAGTTTGAGCAAACCCCTGCTCCGGGATTGTTCTCGAAATCCTAAAGGCTATATCTCAATTTAGATGGTTTGAAGCCCTACTCTCATTCAACTTAAAATTAGGGTCCCGATGACCCGAGTTTATCATTCCAACTTGGCCTCGATATTTGCACCAACCAATGGTGTCATGTACTCAGATTCTACACAAGCATATATAAAAGGAAAATAGTATGCATCAGAGACAAATTAAAGAAATATTTTTCATTCATAAATATATGATTACAAAAGCATGTGAGGGGTCCTTATACACAAACGATGAAGCAAAAGTATACATATAGTAAAAGCTAAGAGTATAATCCATCGCCTCTGGCATGCATCCTTGGTGAGAGTATATTCGATCGCCACCTCTTTGGGGGTATCATGTCGGTCCTCAAAAAATGTATCTCCAAGGGAGAAGACAAAGAAGGGGAAAGACAAAAGCCGATGAAATGCGAAATGGGAAGATGGAGAGAAGGAAAGTGAAGAGTCAGAAAGGGATGAAAAACTACCATAGCCTGCCAAAGAGCAAAGGCTTCCACCAGGCCATGAAGATCACGACCCGATAGAAGGCTTGGCAGGCATTGGCCTACTTGCGTGGCTACTTTGACCCATTTATTGGGACATTGTACATTGCAAGCTACCGACCAGAGATACCACTTCACCCTATGGAAAGAAAAAGGGGTGAAGTGCCACACCTGGTCTGGGTAGGAAGGTGAGAAGCAATGTAAAGTCCGAACAGCCTCGTGAATAGATGTGTAGAGTTCAAATACCTTACCAAAATGGAAGAGATCGGCCTCCCTATATCGTCGTCTCGAGCCAGCGGCAACAATAGTAACAACAACAACAACAACAACAAGAAGTTGGTGTAATCTCACTCGGTAAGGTAGAGCCCCGACAAAAATCCGTGGCATAACCGATAAGAATGCCACCAGTCAACTTTGAGGACAAGTGCCTCAGACATAGGAAATGACAACAGATGATTATAAAGAGAAGAAATGGGAGATAAGGCTGATTATGGTACACTTGAATAAATAATTGGTTCCAGAAAGCCCCCATTTATATTGAAAAGGTAGAATAATCGGCGGCCACAATCAATACTCTTTCGAAAAATGCAACCGACAACGCCATCATTGTCCTTGATTCATGTATTGGCAGTCACAACTAATGCATTTTTAGAACTTAATTAGCAGCGATATTATCGCTTAGAAGGACGAGGATGGATAGTGCATAGAAAAATCCTAAAAAGACAAGTTAGCAGGATGCCTTGGTTGCCACAAAAGCATATATCATGAGTATTACATCATAGCCATAACATTATTCAAGGAAATTCAAAAATATGGTTATCAAGGTCATTTCTTATCGCTCTACTCTAAGAAATGCGGGGACTATCAGCATACTGTAAAAACAGAGGGTCCAATTCTCCACTGTTGTAATGTCTCGAAGGTTGGAAATCACGGTCGAGTTTTATCCCTCGAGTGCCACCGATTCTTGGCCTCAAGACTGTATGAGACCAATGATAACAGAAAGAAAGTGAAGAGTTCCCAAGGCGTGAAGCTAGAGCTGACAAAACCTGTCAGGCTAGTCTAAGCCCGTATTGTTGTATTAACTAGGTGTCCCATCTCCATATGTTGTAATAAATGCACTTGTACCATGTTGGGATTGCACCTCTTATGTAAAGGGGATCCTTGTCATTTTTTAAACATCTGTCACTTTATACTAAATATACAAGAATATTCTCTTGGCTCTAGAACACATTCTCTTGGTCTCGTCATCTTATTTATTGTTTTCTTGTTATTGTTCATCTGTTGTTGCTTATTATTGTCCATAAAGAGCCGTCTTTGATTTATTTATAACCATTAGTTACTATCGATCATCTTCGATAGCTCCCTATTGAGCTTCAAACTCGACCCAGAGATCCTCAAATAGGCAAGCTCGAGGCCTCGATTGTCATTTATTCGGTTTGATTAACATCTAGTTTTCAAGCTCTTATCTAGTTTCTTAGTCTTTCACGTAATGTCAATTGCCTAACAACTGGCATAAAAATAGATCATATATTTTTAGAACCACTAAATTAAATTTAATTTTTATTACAATTTTCACGATAAACAAATTCTTAGGACTTTTATTGCGAATACACAAGCATCTAGATTACTATAAATAATGGTCTGAATAGAAACATCACTATTTGAATTGAGATAACCAGCTATGATGATATGGAAGGGACCTTCAAGGCTGCGAATACTATGTAGGTTTACAGAGAAGTCTCCACTAGTAATCAAATCCATGCAACCTCACTGAACGTTCTTAGGACCAACTCCGACATCTGCACAAGAAGGGCATAGTGTATATATAAGTTCAACCAACCCCATTTACTCAATAAGTGTCGATCTTAACCTCTACAAAGTAGTGACGAGGTTATAGCGGGCCACTTATAATAACCTGTACGCACTAATAATAATAATAATAATAATAATAATAATAATAATAATAATAATAATAATAACTGGAAAAAAAAAGGAAATGATAGTACAATCGTTAATTTACTACCATGATCTCAAACCTCACTATTAGAAAGCCTAGAATAACAAACCTCGTAATCTCATATAAAAATATTGAAACCAACCCCACAACAATAACAAAACACAATCTATTGTTGTGTGCAACCGATCCCACCATAACATCCTTTATTAATATCAACCATAATGTAAAAAATCTATTGCGACACACAACCCGATCCCACCATATCATCATAATAAATCATAATCCTCCGTTATTTTACCATATCATTATTTATCAATATTAAGTAATACATATACAAAATATTGCAGCGCACAACCCGATTCATCCATATCATTATTTATCAATATCATAATCCTCCCTTATTCCACCATTTCAAATTACTATCCTTCAATTCCCGTTTGCGGTGTGCGCCCGATCCACAAACAATTTCAATAAATATAAATAATCTAGTAACTCAATTTGCAAGAACTTTTACAATCAAAGGGTGTGAGTATAAAGCAATAAAGAAAGCATGTAATAATCAAAGGAATGGAACTAATATTACAGAAACCACAGAACAAGTAAAGGACACGACAATTAAAGTGCGCAAGTGAAACAGTTAATTCAAGTAGCAAATAAGCACATAGTCATAGAAGGGACGTACAATTTAATATAAGAATAGTTAAATGATAAATAACAAATTACGACATAGAAAGCAATTAATGAAGGTAACATTAAGATCTGGAATAAGATAAATTATTAAATAACAAGAAATATGGAAACAAATATCTTAATGGCGCGCTCGTCATCTCGCATTTATGCCATTTTCTCATATAATCCAGATAACACATAATTTAAAACTTTCTAATTCCCTCAAGTCAAGGTTAGATCCAACACTAACCTCGCTCCGCAACAAAATCAAAGCTCAACGAATCACATTAAATCAACTCTGTTTTGCACCAAATTTTATAGACAAATATAAAATAGTAAAATGTACCTACATCAAGTCTCGAAAAAAAATTTGAACGCAGAAGCAATAAAGTAAACCTACGGTTAAGCATAGAAATTCCTTATACCTTCAAATTACTAGTTTTTAACAAATCACGCTAAGTCAAGTTAGGACTTCTGAAATAAATTTCGAGCATATGCCCGAGTTTCAAATTACTATACGGACCCGCGGGCCTTCAAAATACTGATTCGAGTACGTTTACCAAAAGATATTGATTGCAGTCAACTCAAATCATTTTAAGACAAAAATTAATATTTTCATAGCATTTTTACATAAAATTTTTCAGAAAAAGACGCAGATTGTGCACGTAAAACGAGAATAATCAAATAATGCTAATCGAGGTTTCGAAACATACAAATAAAGGCTAAAAGTCAAAATGATATATGGGATCATCACATCCTTATTTGTGCAAAATATAATGGTAACATTTGCATACAAGTGAGAAACGATGAATCTAAAGCATATAGTGCAACCTGTTGTCTATCTTTACAAAGAACACTCTATATAGTCGTGATAATTTTCATTAATTAGATTCCAAAGGATGCGCTGAAAGTGAAAGTTCATTTTACAAATTTAAATATTAATCCATGCACATAGTCACCACCAAATTCTACATTATTCCTCTCTCTAGGGAAAACTCCAGATGAGTGATGGTATAGCAAAATCATATTTCTGTACTTTCAAAAATAAATAAACATACATAATTTAAAGCTTGTCAAAACATAAGGTTTTAAGAATGATCACTTAAGCTTTTCATATATGTTAGTAAAATTGATGAATTGTGAATGCAACCTAATATTTGAGTATAAAAGGCATGTTAATTTCCAACTATTATGTTTTCTAATATAAACTATTAATTTTGCAAAACGGGTGACTTATAACTTCTGTCCCTAACTCTAGAATGCCAACAATTTTTCTTTAAAAGGTCATTTTCGATCATTGCTTAGTATCATGCACATTAACAACACAAAATTTAGGATTTCTCTAAAGCAAAATTGTATTTACCGTGAAAATGGTAATTAAAATTAGATTTAATTTTGTGATTCTAAAAATACATAATCAATTTGTATGCTAATTGTTAGGAAATAGATGCTAAGTGTTAGACTAGAAAAATAAGATAGGAACTTGTGAATAATATATTTAAGCAAACCAAGTAGATGAAAATCAGAGCCTCGAGCCTGACTATACAGGGCCTCCAGGTCGAGCTCGATGCTGAGCTATGAATGGCCAATGAAGGGCTAACAGATTTAATAGCTTTGATGGAGGCCTCTTATGGCCAATAATGTGCAATAAATGGAGAACAATAAATAGAACACAATGAATATAAGCAATGAATGTAAGCAATGAAACCAAGAGAATATGTTTAAGTCAGAGAGCAGAGAATGTTCTTGTGTTGATTGTGTGAGTAGATCTCTCCCTACAAAAATGACAAGGATCCCCTTTATATATCTTGGGGTTTCCCAACCTAGAACAAGTGCATTAATTACAAAGATATATGGCTGGTACAATAATTTGATGCCAAGGTACGAGCTTGATATACCATAATAGACACAGCCAGATTTCGTGATGTGTCTTGGTAATCTCTCACCCCTTCATCATAGCCGTCGTTTTACTCTGCCCTGAGTCGACAATATAGGACCCTCGGGTTAGAACCTGGAACTAAACTCGAGCCTTTTGAAAACAGGCTGTAGGATATTATAATATTCATAAAATCGGGTCCAATTTTAGCCATATACAGATAGTCCCCACATTTCTAAGAATAAAAATGACAAGAAACGGTTTTGACACTGATCCGCTCGAGCCTCTGGTGATGACATCATACTTATGACGTAAGCCTTTATGATAATTAAGACATCCCATTAGTACATCTTTGCAGAAGCATTCAATGTAGCGCTGGATTTATTATCTCAAAGCGATAATATCGCTACCGATCCACCTCCAAATAAACATTGATTGTGACTACTGATACATTTCCTTAAGGCAGTGATTATTCTGTCGGTTACACATCCACCTTCCTATAAATGGAAGCTCTCTTGGATTAAACTTTATTCGGTCATTATTCCATAGCCTTCAACTCTTTTCTTTTGTTCATCCTTATCCGACTCTATTTCCCATGTTTAAAGCATGTGACCGAAAGATCACACGGCAGTGCCTTCACTAGTTAGGTTATGGCTCTTTATCAGAGTTTTCTTCTACAGAGCGGGATCGCACTTGTTTGTTGTTTTTTTTTTTGTTAGCCCAAAATAATAAGAAAAGAATCTCAAATTATCTTTGTATCAGAGGATATGTGGACCGTAAACTGCTGCTCATCTCCCTTAACTTCCACCTGGTGTGGCGCTTCACTCCTTTTTCTTTCCATGGAGTGAGGTGGTGTCATCTATTAACTCTAGCATCCCATACCGCTGCAATGTCTCAAGAAGTGGTTCCACAATAGTAGTGCTGGCGAAACTCATACTCGCCAAATCCTTCACCCATCCACTTCTTCATCTATTCATCATTTTTCTACTTCTTCTTTATCATTTTCTACTTCTTCTTCATTATTTTATGCTTCTTCTTCATCCTTGAAGTTTTCGTTTGAAAGACCAAGACGAAGCCCCCGAGGAAGTGATTATCGAAGATATTTCCCCCGAAATTAGATTAGATATATATATATATATATATATATTATTTTTCTGCTTCTTTATCTTTGTGTAAGGACCCTCTCTACGATTTTGTAATCATGTGCAAGGAATCTATGTGGGTTTTAATAATCATCGTTTATTAATAAAAAATGCTTCTTCAATTTGTCTCTTATTTGTACTGAATTTCTCTTTATTTACGTTTGTGATGAATCTGAGCATATGACTCCACCGATTGGCCCGAACACCGGGCCTGAGCGTTGGTACTCCCTTGGTTCCTGATTTTTTTTTTTTGGTAATTAAACTTTTCATTAATTACCAATAGCAATCCTTTAGCAAGCTACTCTCAGCTTTGTTAAATCATAGAACGTACACATCATCCTTGGTTTACACATAATCATATACTATTCTACTATATCTAGAAATCAAATGTTGAACTAGTGACTTTATATTTCCAATGTCTCTAAGACTACACATGCAATCTATTTCTTTTCCTAGAATGTTAAAGTCCTTGCTTGTTTCTTCAAAGATCCTTTGATTTCTTCCTCTCCATAAAACATGAGTGTATTCAGTATAGGTCATCTTCATAAGCTTTGTTGTAACACATTTCCCTTTGATGTGTTGACATATCAATTGATAATGTTATTCCCATATCTGATACCCAAGCATTTTACACTTCATCCATAGCATTAGATTGTTCCATAGTTGTTTTAAATGTTGGCATTCAACAAACATATGGTACCTTGTCTCATTGCTTGCCTGACATAAAATACATATATGGTTTACGAATAGTTCCCAGTTACTCAACCTATCAACTGTTAGGAGCCTTCCATAACATTGGAGCCACATAGTAACTATGGCTTTTGGTCTCGCAGCATTCTGGTATATTAGCTTCCTCCAGCGTATCTTAGGCAAAGATGGTATCAATTGTTGATACAGCTGCTTTATTATACTCTTCTGTCCTTCCAAAGGCTTTTGCAACACTTGTATGACTTCTCTTGCTTCCAAAACTTTCCTAACCATCCAACTTCCATTTTTTTGAATTGGCATGTCATCTCGGCAGTGGTTTTTGATGTAGAAAGCATGAATCCACTTAATCCAAAAGTTTATCCTACTTGTGTGATAGATTCTAGTAAGCTTTAGCAATAGCAGATTTATTCCATATTAGGATGTTACTTAAGTTTAGTCCCCCAACGACCTTAGGTTGATAGACTTCTCCCAAGTACCTTGGTTCCTGATTGATTAGTATTATATTCCCTAAAACCTTTTACTGTTCCTCGGACTGAGACCGCACTAAATTGATGCGAACTTAGGCCGTCGGGACACCCGAATTCAGATTGAGTGAGAATAGAGCTTCGAATTTTAGAACGAAACTTAGCCTTTTGGGCCCTGTTGATAGTCCTCAAATGGAATGTCACTCAAACGCCTGAGAATAACGATAGTGAAAAGACTTTTACAGACACACCCCGAGTGTAAGTTAGCTCGAGCTCGGACATCCTAAAAAAACCTGATTTGCAGATAGTGTGAAGATAGCCCTAAGGTGTTATTACAGACCCCAGAACTGGCTCGGGCTCAGGTAGCTTGAGGGCCAAAGGATTGGGTGAATTACCCGTATTTGTAATAGCATAAATCCTTGAGATAGGGTACCACCTACGGGTTAGGTTTATACAGATAGCTCCTTAAAGTTTATTTTTGTTTGACAGAGATCCGCAAGATCGGGAACCATCTCGAGGCATAGAATGATGTTGATGGCTCCATAGAGCCTACTTTCATTCTGAAAAAGATTCTCAAGATCGGGCACTATTTTTTAGGTTTAGAATGATATTGATGGCTCCTTAGAGCCTATTTTCATATCGACAAAAATCCTCAAAATCGATACTGTCTCGAGGTTTAGTATTATGTGGGGGATTTTTGATTAATATCCTTGAGATCAGGCACCATCTTGGGGTTCAAAAATATATTGATTTCTCCATAGAGCCTATTTTCATTTTGGCAGAAATCCTCAAGATCAGGCACCAACTTGAGATTTAGAATGATATGGGGGATTTTTGATTGAAATCCTCGAGATCGGGCACCATCTGAAGGTTCAACATGATATTGATGGATCCTTAAAACCTTTTTTTTTGACTGAAAGCCCCGAGATCGGGAACCATCTTGAGGTTTAGAATGATGTGGGCAATTTTGATCCCTCGAACGATGTAGGTCAGTGGTTATTGTATGATATGATTGAGATGATACTACCAGTATATCACCCCAAAAGTGATAATAGCCTAGTGTAGGCGAACAATCACTGCTTTATTGCACCCTGCAATATTACATTGATGTTACGTACTGTAGTATATATTACGATGATGTTATGCCTTGAAGTATTATATTAAGATAATTTTACGCTTTGCAGTATTAGGCTACAACAATGTTTCCCGTTGCCGTATTATATTATGGTGATGTTACACTTTGAAGTATTAAGTTACGATGAAGTTGCATCCTGTGGCATTGTACGTTGAATTTATCGTAGGGTAATTGACATCAGTCCAAGTAAAAGATTATTTGAAGATTATAATGATTATATTGTTTCACAAGTGTAACGATCTGACCCGCTGTCCCATGTATTTCTTCTCCGTTTTTTCCTTTTTATGTTGTTATATGTTTCAATATGTGCATTTGGAGAGTTTGGAGTAATTCGGATGGAGTTTGGATAAAAATGAGACAATTAGCCTCTTTAAGAGGAAGTTAGTTTGGAAAAGTCAATCGAACGTTGAATTATGAGTTAGAAGGCTCCGAATGGAATTCTGATGGTTCGACTAGTTTTGGACAGTGATTTGTGATTAAGGAGCGAAAGCAGAACTGAATTTGGAGGTCCGGTGTAGAATTAGGCTTGAATTGGCTAAGGTAGAAATTTGGCGAAGTCTGGTTGTTAAGTGATATTTTGATACATGGATCGAAATGAAATTCTTATAGTTGCAGTAGCTCTGTTAGATGATTTTTGATATGTGTTCAATTTTTCAGATCATTCGGAGGTGTTTACGTCGGGTTTTGGAGCAAATTTAAGTTTCGGAAGTATTAGTTTAATTTAGGCTTGAATCCGTGGAAATTGGATAATTTTGATGTTTATGATAGCATTTTTATGTTGCGATCAAGTTTGAATGAAGTAATGGACATATTTATGCATTTGGCTGGGGGCCCGAGGTCCTCGGGGTGAAATTGGATGATGAAAGCGAGGATGTTTTGAAATGCAGCAGATCTGTTGGCCAAGCTTCAGGTATTTCCGCGAAAGCGGCTTCCGCAGACGCGGTAAATCGACTGCATAAGCGGCCTTGGGTCAGCTGGGCGACCGAAAAAGTGTTCCCAGTCGACACAAGGGAGACTGCAAAAGCGGTCTATAGACTGCGGAAGCGACCACCGTGGAAGCGGTCATTGTATCGCGGAAGTGGAAGTTGCAGGGCATTGATAAAACAATGTTACAAATTTAATAAGTTAAGAAAACAGTTTTGGACTTCGGGGAGAGACGATTGTAGGCGATTTAGAATAGGGTTTCGAGGGTTTCTTTCACACCCTCTTTCAGGTAATGATTCTTGGCCTTGGATTATGTCTTTATGGTGTAAACTAGTAGGTTAAATAATGAAAATTCAAGGTTTTGAGGCAAAAAATGGTGGTTAGGGCTTGAAGCCTAAGAGAGAGTAAAATGGTGATTTGAGAGGGTAAACAAACTCCATTTTTGATAAACCTTATATGTACGGACTCGTGGCGACACGAGGAATCCAAAAATATAACTTTCTAAATTTTTTGAGAAGTGGGACGGGGGCTCGGGTTTTACCAACTTCGCGGTTTTTAATGTTTTTCGAATAATTTCTATTAGGTTATCTTTATTTAGCCTATAATAACCTATTCATTGTGGTTTTGAATAGATTCGACGCTCGTGGGAGAAGATTCGAAGAGAAAGGGCATTGCAGACCAGGCTACGACCAGTTAGAGGTGAGTAGTTTGTATAGATGATGACCTGAGGGTTTGAAACCCCGGCTAATCACATCGTTACGCTATATTAGGACATGACTCGCACCCCATGGCAGGTGCGAGGTTGTTTATGATTAGGGATTTGTGACATGGACCATCCCGTGAGCTAGATAAATTATTGGCATCTGATACGCACCTTGTGTTGTTGATAATTGGGCTTTATGCCATGTTTAGGGCCTTGTGTCGATCTGTAGTACCCGTCTAGGGTGAATATCTTTGATATGACATGATTGCATGATTATTGATCTCAGTCCTGTGATTAATCACCGAAATTGAAATTATAAGTCTCTTTTCTAGAAATTAATTAATCAAATTATATTCTCCTTAATAATCGGAAAAAAAGGGAAACTAGATTGAATCTGTTTATGTCACTCATATGCATATTATGGACTGAGCATGGGCCGGGCTGCACGATCCGCAATGGATATATATATTGATATTTGCGCTTGGGCTGAATAAGCCTCTCCGGAGTCTGTACATACCCCCAGTGAGCGATGTCGATGTTAAATGGATCGGGCTGCACGTTCCGCAGCGTTCCGCAGCAAATTCATGTGCATTGCATTGCATCTTTATCTGATACTCTGGTGTTGTTGTGATACTGATATGTTGTTAGCCTGTAGCGAAGTTATAGGATTGTTAGTTATAACTTTGCATTGTTGAATTTTGTGGATTTTTATGCTTTCAGTCATTTTCTATACTTATTATTCACTGAGTCGATAGTACTCACCCCTACTCCCTACAACTTGTGTGCAGATTCAAGTACACCGGAATCTTAGTTGATTCTCGCAGTCTCCACAGAGATTTCAGAGTCGTTGAGGTAGCTGCATGACGTTCGCATGACCTTGCTGCTCTTCATTTTTTTTCTCCATATTATTATCATTATATATTTTCCCGGATACTTTGGTTTTAGTATTCAGATTCTATTATCATTACTCAGTTTTGTTTAGAGGCTCTAGACTCTTGACCCCCAGATCATATGGGTGTCTTTTATTTTTCGTATTCTACCTATATCACATTACTTATATTCTTTGATTATTGCTTTGTTAAATTCTTTGTTTGAGACTTAAATTTTACGTTAAAAGCGATTGTTGGTCAGGCTTACCTAGCCTTTGGGCCGGTTGCCATCACGATCGGGTTGGGTCGTGACAAGTTGGTATCAGAGCCTAGATTACTAGGCCTCATGAGTCATGAGCGGTCTAGTAGAGTCTTGTGTATGGGTGTGTCGTGCACCACACTTATAAGCAGAAGGCTACAGAACTTTTAGGAAAGTGGTCATTCTTTTTGGAACGGATAAAAAGGAAATAAGTTCGCATAAATTGAAGCGGATGGAATACTTGTTTTGATTAGCGATTACATTTAAATTAGTTGCCTTTTTTGTCACTTGATAGTGTAAAAACAAATTGTTACACATTCACTATGTAGTGGTTTAACTCAAAATGAAGAGCAAAATCCTTTGATATGATTTAACAGAAGCTCAAAAGGGGGTTACACATATTAGTTTAGACATATACATAAAAGCTGCTTGTTGGTTTGTCTAAGTTGATACAAGAAATGGAGGATGGGAGTACGTTAGTTCAATTATGATGTTCACGAGATTATATTAATCAATCAACTAAACAGAAATGCTCAAAGAAGGTAGTTAGAAAGATGGACGATTAGAGATTTTGAAGTTGATGGGTGGTTAATTAAAGAAAAGCATGATTGTGCTTTTAAGTAGGATAACGAATTATGACTCATTCTGTAATGTTTGCTTCTCACCTACCCAACCCATGTTCTCACTTTCATTAATTAGCTTTTGGGACCACTAAAAAAAGCATCTTAGGCTCCTAAGTTTAGGTTTTTTCCACTTTTTGTTTCAGAAGAAATTAAAATCGGATAACTAATTAAAATAAAACCAGTAATAAGACAGGTAAGAACGGTTTTAATTATTGAAATAAAGCATGCATATGTTTGCTTTAATTAGGAAACTTTTAGTGCGGGTTCATGCAACTAGTCAAGTAAGATTGCTTTTATATCCTTTTCTAATAAAGACGTAATTCATTCTGAATGCATGAACAGACATTGTTATTATTATTGTAATATTATGATGCATGAACAGTCAACATAACGTTGCTCATCGTTCAATTAGTTCGCGTACGTCAAATTCTTGCACGTGCGACTAAATCTTTGGAGCCAAATATAAGTTGTACCAAAAGTAATTAAAGTAAATTGCAATGTACATAGCATATAATTTAAGGAGTGGCCAAACACTGTTTTTTTTAAGAACTCTGATGTTTTTTGTTTGTGTTTGTTTCAGTAGTTTCTTTAGAATATTTAATTATTAATGTCTTTTGAAAAGAAATTTGACCCAATTTTTCTTAAAATCTTTTCTGGGAACACTCACTAAGTCTCATAACATCCTTCAAGTATTTTTTTTTAGAAAAATAAACAAAAAGAAGAAGGAAATTCCAATTGTTTTACTTAATCAATTGTCTCCATTTTTCGTTATTCATTTGAACAGTGTATTCCAAAAAAATTAGAAAACTATTTGTTTAACCAAAAAAAAAATTTATGGTCAAAACAAATAAAACAATAATTCGGGATTCAACCAACAAATTTTATTCATTTTGAGTAATAAGCTTTATTTCTGTCTTTTGAGACATCTCATAACTTCATTTGATGTTATATGACTTACGTGCTTGGCCCATGTCGTTTTTCGGAAATTTTTACGTAAATTTTGATGAAAAAGTGATTTTTGACATAAAATAAGGCTAGGGTTGACCACGGTCGACGTGGTACGCATGTTTGATCAGGGTCCGAGGTGATCCGAACGTATTTCGGCGTATTTTTTAAAAAACTGTAAAAAATGAGTTTTCAAGTTGAAATCTTGAGTGTTGATGATCGATTCTCATTATTTAATATTATTTTGATGATTTGAGGTAGCAAGCAAGTTTATATGATGTTATTACACCTGTGTGAAAGTTCGGTTGGGAGCCCGATGAGCTTAGGTAAGTTTTCGATTGGTTTCAGACCATTTTTGGACTTGTTGAATTGCTGGTTAACTGTTGGCATCTCAATTCTTCACGATAACACGATGACACTCTCGCGTTTGCGAAGGAAAATTTTTAGGTTGGGACTAGTTACTCTATGCGAATGCGAGAGGTAGGTCGCAAAGGCGAAGGTTGGGGGGAATGCCCTTCGTAAATGCAGAAGACCCCACGCGAATACATTAATTTGGGATGGCTGGGAAAGCACAAGGAGTTCTTCATCGACAACGCGATCCACTGGTCGCAAACGTGGAGGCTTGGCCGAGGAATAAGCATTTGCAAACACGATGGAAACTTTGTGAATGAGAAGGCCAATGGGCATATGCGCTTCGCAAACGCTATGAACACCTGACGCCGAGTAAAATAAAAGATCTAAGTCGGGATTTTATTATATTTTACCATTTTTTAAATATAAAGCTCATACTTGAGATTTTTTAAGAGATTTTCACCCCAACTCCATTGGTAAGTAATTTTCAACTAGTTTTGATGTATTTTTATAATCATCCATTAATTTTTAAGCTTGAATTTAGTTATTTCAAAGTAGAAATTTGGAATTTTAAGTAGAATATTAGAAAATTTGTAAAATTAATATTTAAACCTCGAATTAAGGTCAAATTTTAAAACAAATCATATAATCGGGCTTAATAGGGAATGGTTAATCAGACATTCTGTGCGAATCTCGGATCTGGACCAAGTCATCCCTTAGTTGACTTTTGTTGACTTTTCAGTTTAGTTAAAGATTGAATCTTTTTCACTCGTGGGTAGATTCTAAAGCTTTTTTTGAATCCTTTGAACAATAGTTTGCTAGATTCGATTAGGTTGGAGGCTTATTTCTAAAGAAAAAGTTGTGATTGATCATTGAATTGGTTGTTAAAACAGGTAAGTATTGTTGTTAACCTTGAGTTTAGAGAAGTAGAGCTTGATTGGTCTATTTGCTACTTGATTTATGTATGGAGATGGCATATATAGAAGGTGACGAGTGTATATACGTAATCATTGGTTAAGCAAGCAGGTTGGGATATTTAAATTGTTGCCTTTAATTATTTATTTCCTTCATTTGTTCAATGTTTCTACGTGCTATATGGTTTTACTGTTACTTGTTCTTACTTGTTAAAATTCATGTTTTGCTTTTTTACTTGCCTTAATTTGTTATTTTCACGACTCCAAAACTAACCCGATTGTGATGACGCCTATCATGGAACTAGTCCAGCCGACATGTCTCAAAAATAAATTGGCATTTCATTAAAGTTTAGATAATAATATATTTCATACAAAATTTCAATAAAACAGATGATTCAAAAACAAAATGCGGAAAATAAAAGCCTGACCTCGGTGTCACAAAGTCATGAGAAAATACTGCAACTGTTCCGAAAAATAACAAGACAAAAATAGTCTGCAAATCAACTACTAATATCTATAGGGAGATAGGAGGGACGAGGGCAACGTTACGATCACTACGCAGCTACCTTACAAACTCCAAAATATTCGCGATGGATGAAAACCAACACTCGTTATCATGTCAAGCAACATATGGAATTCCACACAAGGTGTATGGAGTAACTTGAGTACGCAAACTCAGGCAATAATAAAAGTAAATAAAGATTGAGCAGTAGGAAACCCATAAAATCCACATCACAAAAACTTAGTAAGTTCAACATGCTTTCAAATCAGTATATGAGTGAAATCCTCTCGCTTAAAAACTCAACTTTTTATTAAAAATCATTTGAGGAAGCTTTTCAACAGTTTCAACAGAAGCTCAATGCAATTTAGAATAAAAGTGATGAAAATCATAACAGCCCCTCGGGCAAAAACATAGTTCGTATACAGCCTCTCGTGCAACATGAATGATAAACCGCCCCTCTAGCATAACATCGCTCAGAATCAACCCCTCGGGCAAACCTTACAGTCACTCGCAAAAAGCCTCTCAGACACAACATGAAACAAGAATATCCCTTTGGGCACAATATAAATCAAGAACAACCCCTCAAGCACAACAAAATTCAAGAACATCCCCTTGGGCAAAATATCATATCACTCACTCAGAGCACACGCACTCACAGGGGGTGTGAAGACTCCGGAGGGTCTCCTGAAGCCCAAGGGCTATAACAAGCCACCTCGTGGTATAAATCAATTAGTCACTCTGCCTCATAACAACCCACACAATGACATAAAAAAGCAGGCCCTCGGCCTTACAAAATGATATATCAATAATAACGTGTTGCGGTGTGCAGCCCGCTCCCATAAATATATTGATAAAAATAGGCCCTCGGCCTCACTTAGTTATAAACCTCTCAAGACACTTGGGGTATCAGTAAAACAGGATGCCCTACACAAAATATCAATTTTTATGCATCAAAATTGAGTAATAAAGACTGAGTTGTGAACTCAATAAAATATAGCATGACTAAGTACGGATCTTAAATTAAAACAGTGACGAAATAATCAGAAAAAGCCCTTACTGATCCAAACAGCTTTGGAATGAGGCTCAAATTTGGCATTAACCCCTGTTACAGAAATTTTTTCTAAAACACATAAGTATCATGTAGTTTTTAGTCAAATACACAATTTAATTGTGGCTAATGATGGACCAAGGCACAATCTCTAATAGTGTATGCCCACCTGCTCGTCCCTAGATGTGTGTAACCTCACCATAGTGAAACGATGTAAAATTCGGGCATCAAACCCTCAGGATAAGATTTATTATCATTACTTACCTAAAACCAGTTAAATCCCTACTCCGCGATGCCTTTGCCTTTGGAATCGGCCTCCAAAATGTGTAGAGTCTGACCAAAAGCAATAAAATGAAATCAGTATAGGACAAGGAACCAATTCTATACTAAAAACTACTAATTTAGATCGAAATCCAGAAATTCAACCAAACTCTGCCCCCAAGCTCACATCTCGGAATCCAAAAACAATCACAAAACTAGAAGGTCCTTCCACTCACGAGTCTATACATGTCATCAAAATCCGACATCAAATAGTCTCTCAAATTATCAAATTAAACTATCCAATTTCCAAGCCCTAACCCCTAAATTTCATCCCTAATTTCTACCAATTTAATGCTTAAACAACTAAAAATTACCATACTCACAATTATTAGGGCTCAAAATATTTATCTCAATGAAATCCACCTTGAATCCCACTTCAAATTGCTCCCAAAAGCTCCAAAATCTGATAAAAGTGGTGAAAATGAACCAAAATTCGTGAAGCCGTCTATTTATTCCTTCTGCCCCAGCAAAACCACACATGGGGTACAAGTTTTTGCATCTGCGGTTTGCACCTGCGGACAATTCTCCGCTTCTGCGGATTTTCATGAACAAGCCAAACTCCTTTTCTGCAGTCACCTAACCGGACATACGGTCTCACAGATGTATGTACCAAGATGCATCTGCAGTTCCTCTGCACATCAGTGCCTCAAGACCACTCAAGCGATGCTCGCACTTGCGGTTCCCAATCCACATGTGTGGAAACACCAGCAACAACAGCTTCAACTACAATTTGTAAATTCAAAACACCCCGATGACCATCCGAATTCAACCAGAGACCCTCGGGACCTCTATAAAACATACAAACAAGTCAAATATCAACATAGAAACTTAGTCGAACCTTCAGAACACTCAAAACAACATCAAATTACCAAATTACCCTCTAATTCAAGCCTAAGAACTTCTAGACTTCCGAATTCCGTAAACTACGCCAAAACCTATCAAATCAACTCCGAATGACCTAAACTTTTGCACACACATCACTAATGACACTACGAACATTTTCCAACTTTCGGAATTCCATTCTGACCTCAATATAAAAGATTTTTACTACCGACCGAGAAACTCAAAGTTTCCAATTTTGCCAATTCAAGCCTAATTCTACCACGGACCTCCGAATCACATTTAGGCCGCGCTCGCAAATCCGAACTAACCTAAAGGAGCTAAACAAATCATAAAAGTTCAAATCCAAAATTGAATTCTAAAAAGTCAAACTTGGTCAAACCTCTCTAATTTAAAGCTTTAAGTTGAGAATCATTCTTCCATATATGTTCCAACTAACTTGAAAACTAAAATCGATGATTTACATAAGTTAAAAGTCATCATGCAGGGCTAGTCATTCCCGAGAACTGGTGAGTGAAGTGAAATTGCTAAAACAACCAATCGGATCATTACATCCTCAACCACGTAAACATATATTCGCCCTCGAATGTGCATAGAGTTGTTCCGATAACTGCCAAATCATTATATAACCTTACCATGCATATAATCGGGGGTGATCCCACGTTACCCTATCCTATATAGGTATGATAACACAACAAGGCTAAAATTTATTTATCCAACCTAGTCCATAAGTCTTAGGGCTTAATTTCCAACATCCAAAATTTTCTATAAGATCAGAACCTCGCATCTACACGCTTTATAAGTCCTAAAAATATGTATCAAATCATATTTGTATCCATGATGTAATCATATGATATACCACATAACTCAAACACTCATGGTGATAACTTCTAATCACAGTAGTTTCTCAAAACAACCCAATACTGGTAATACACCTCTTATAAAACAAAGCCTCATTATACCACATTCATATATTTCCAACGATGAAAGAAACATGTAGAAACTCATAATCATTCGTTAGATGAACAAGTCATGGAGCTCCCTCTTGTCCGACAAGAACTATACCAAATTTCTAAGTGGACTTTCGATATTATCCTTTCAACAATGTTGTAACCAATTATGATAATATTCATTCTATGTCAAATTACCTTATCTCATCCAACACGACCACTCTAATGACATGACACATCAATACAATCCAAAGCCATAACCTGTGCAATTTGTGCACCCAATAGAAACATCCCAAATGTACTCAAATCATGAAAAAATGACCCAAACGAGAGGAAAATCCTGCAAGCTTAACAAGTATTGCCACAATGAAATACTCAAAATACATCTCACCCCGTAGGACCATCACACGAATCTAACACAAAAGGTTCATACCTCAACATAATATTGATGTTATGTGTGTCCCATCCAAACACTAATCCATGGCATATGCCTTAAGCCACCTGATCAAAGTGAATAACCACGTGCAATTCGACATCAAGTACTCAAAGTGAATTACCATAACTGCGGAGAAGAAAATGACATAACGCAACACAAACGCCAAATGAGAATAACCAATACTCCATCCACCAAGCAACACACAATTGTTTTCCCGCTCAAATTCCGCTATAAGAAAACAATAGAACTGCACCATATGTGCATATAACAAACAAATCATAACCCCTCATAACACAGGACTCCTGAACGTGAATAAGATAAAAAACAATCGAATGGCATATCCCTCAACAATAGCAATTTGGAGTCAACAATACCGACCATGTGTTAAACACATCTATATGTTGGGCCTAACAATAAACCCAAATCATCTCTGGTCCCCCACGATATATAAATAACACTCCAAAATTCTACAATGATTAAATCACAACACATTTTAACCTCTTACTAACCTTCGCTACTTTTTACAGTCCACAACCACGAAACAATCTACTCACAAGACTTCCAGTCTCAAAATCCATAGAACATACGAATCACCATCTTACAGTTCATCTCCACCTCCTTAATGCCCACACTTCTCCAATTACACAGTCATCCCACGAGGAATACTTCTAAAATTCTCCCGTGCCACTAAGCAAAATTTGAACTCCCAAAGTCGATCAAACAAGAGAGTGCCACAATAATAATAAAGTATCCATAACTCCCACCTATCGCCCTTTCTAAAATGTATACTCTCATCGAGCCATACCAGTTAGTAATATCATTTACTTAGTCATCTTAAACTGTCCATGATGCCTAAGAATTTATGAGCTTCCTTTCAGAACTGAAGCTTCGCCTTACACATGCAAATCTCAACCCTACACAACGTACTGCACGACCTTACACACGCAAATATCAACCCTACACAACGTACTGCATATACCATGCCATCCCATGATAAATATGAGAACATAAAAATCCAATTTATGTCACAAGTAACTAGGTTTTCAACTAGCCAAGAACTTTCCATTTGATTCCATCTATGAGAAAATCAATATATAGCACATGTTCCTCATGCCAGTAGAAAATATAACTCTCTAACTGTGGTAGAAACCATTAAGAACTCTCTGAATCCCATTTGCTGAAATTCTAACCTAACCAAGCTACACATATCCTCAAAACTAAAGAGCGTTTCCACGAAGCACCTGTAGAAACTCATTACCTCATAAACACCCAAAGAACTAATAGTACCCATTACCATGCTGATCCAACCTACTAACAAGTTGTCTTATCTGTCAGAGTTTCTTTTGAATTGTATTCACATTGATACTTTTCCTAGCCATAATACATCAATCCTCAACCTAGACTCACCACAAAAGACCCTAACATAATTTACAGTACCCTAAGGCTCATAAGCCACTAAATGCTCTTTTAAGCACCCCAAAATTACCATATTCGAGATACCCACTCCGAAGAGACCTTCTTTGAATTTGAAGTTGTTCATCTTACTTTCCTGATATTGAAATGCAGAATACAACATGATGTACAAATACTGTGAGCCTCGCCACAATCAAATGTAACTCTCATCTTTTAGTCACATTCAAATCTGCAACAATTCTCAATTGCCACATATAAATCTTGAATTCATTGTCCACACTACTCAAATCTCAATTAGAGTGATCAAACGAGACTATCGACCTATACCGCACTAATACTCCAACACTCTAGCATGTAATCCCACCTTAATGCAACCAGATAAATTTTTGATCCGCGAACATTACATCCTTCACCAATAACAACTCAAATCATTTCAGGATTCTCATTTACTTATAAAACCTAATACAACTCGTATCCAAATATTCCCTTTGCTCGAGTCATCCTTGATCTCAACCTCTGTAAGTCCGAAGTGATTCACTAGTATGCCTTAAACTAAAACTAATACGACACTCAGACATGCAATCAACTTATCAATAGCAGACTCCCCCACTTGGCTCAAAGCCATAGATCGAAACACACAGAAAATCACAATGACCATACTTTATTACTGCCATAATAACATACTGAGATTCAACTAAATCCTTCATAATCTCATGCAACATCAACCATATAGTATTTCAAATCATTTGCAGATCTCACATTCACCCATGTAATAGTCAAGCCCACTCTCATAAAAGATCCAAACTCAAATTGCAACACGTATATTTCTCTGGTAAAAAAGGACTCCCAACAAATAACATAGGGATCACACAAACCTCAAAACACGTTGCGGGAGATAACCCACATGATTCACCTAAAACAAACATCTTATTATACACTTCCACCGTCGTAGACATTGCAAAATCACTAAATATTCCTGTGTATGAACTCATAACACAACATGAAAATCTTCCTCACTCCACAACTATACTACATGAGAGGTCATTCAACACACCTATATCTCGAGGCCATAGGCCAACATAAGACAAAAGTCAAACACCCAATAGTCTTTGCTACATCTCCAAGAAACTCTTCTTGTCACATTCGAACAAGCTGAACACATCTCACAGTTAAATCATACTCACCCCATCGTCAACCTATCACGAATACCACCAATAAAGACACAAACGGGCGTATAAGTCCCAAATGCACGTGCTCACACAATAAGAATCTCAGTGCTCAAGCTACAGTCAAAACCCGACCTCAAGCCCTCCAGACCAGCCAAACATAAACACCCAGAAACTACATCTTTCACCTCATCCAGTGAATCACAAGCCGTCCATGCATAACTGATACCTAGTGCTCATGTGTCCACACATATGCATGGAAGGAATTCAAGGAGTTACGCTTCAAGCTAAATCAACAGCGCACGATAAGGATTCAAGAATGTGGAATTTTCCTAAAGGTTCTGCAGCCTCCCAAAGATAAGTACAGACGTCTCCGTAGCGATCCGCAAGACTCTACTAAGCCTGTTCATGACTCGTCAGACCAATGTAACCTAGACTCTGATACAAACTTGTTATAGCCCCAAACCAACCCGTTCATGATGGCTCATATCATGGAATTTGGTTATCAGTCACATTTACAAAATAACTTGACATTTCATTAAAGTTTAAATAACTAACTTTTTCATACTAAAATTCCATAAAAGTAATAAATTCAAAAATCAAATGCAAAAATAAAAGTCCGACCTCGATGTCACAAAGTCATGAGAAAATACTACAATTGTTCCGAAATATAACAAGACTAATATAGTCTGTAAATCAACTGCTAATATATATAGGGAGATAGGAGGGAGAACTTCAAGGCCGTGATCCCCTATGTAGCTACCTTGCCAACTCAAAAGTATCTGTGATGGCTGAAATCAACGCGCTAGCACGTCCAGCAACCCCTGCATCGGCACACAAGGTGCAGCGAGTAATATGAGTACACCAACTTTGTAAGTAATAAAGGTAAATAAAGACTGAGCAGTAGGAAAAACATAAAATCGATATCACAAAAACATAGTAAATTCAACATGCTTTTAAATCAGTATATGAGTCAAATCCACTCGTTTAAAAACCCAGTTTATCCGTAAATATCATTTGAAAAAGCTTTTCAATAGTTTCAATAGAAGCTTAATGCAATTTAGAGTAAAAGTGATGAAAATCATAAGATCCCCTCGGTAAAACATATAGTTCGTATACGGCCCCTTGGCAACATGAATCATAAACCGCCCCTCGGGCATAACATCGCTCAGAATCATCCCCTTAGGAAAACCTCATAGTCACTCGTATACAGTTGCTCGGGCACCTCACAGCCACTTGTGAATAGCACCTCGGGAACAACATGAATCAAGAACATCCCATCGGGCACAACATGTAACAAGAACAGCCCATCAGGTAACACATGAATCAAGAACAGTCTATCGAGCACAACATAAATCAAGAACTGCCTGCCGGGCATAACATAAATCATGAACATCCCATTGGGTATAGCATCAATCAAGAACAGCCCATCGGGCACAACATATATCAAGAACAGTCCCTCGAGTACAACATAAATGAAGAAAAACTCCTCGGGCAAAACATCATATCACTCACTCAGGATGCGCATGCTCACAGGGGGAGTGCAGACTCCGGAGGGGCTCCTATAGCCCAAGCGTTATAACAAGCCACCTCGTGGTGTAAATCAAACTTTCCCTCAGCCTCATAACAACCCACATCATTGCATAAATCATTCAGGTCCTAGGCCTCACAAAATCATATATCAATAACAATATGTTGTGGCGTGCAACCCGATCCCATAAACATATTCATAAAAATAGGCTCGGCCTTAATCACTCATAAACCTTTCAAGACACTTGGGCTATCAGTAAAACAGGGGGCCATACCCAAAATATCATTTTTATGCATCAAAGGGAAGTGAAAAAGACCGAGTTATGAACTCAGTAAAACATATCATGACCGAGTACAAATCTTATATCAAAAACACTAAGGAAATAATAAGATAAGGCCCCTAAGGGTTCAAACAGCTTTGATAGGAAGCCCAATTATTGCATTCAGCCCAAGTTATAGAAATTCTTTCAACAAATAAGTATCATGTAGTTTTCAATCAAATACACAACTTAATAGTTGCTACGGGACAAACAAATTAACAATACCTACTGTTCTATGCCCGCAAGCTCGTCAACTAGTATGTGTGTTACCCCACCATAGTGAAACGATGTGAAATTCGGGGCTTCATACCCTCATTACAAGATTTACAGTCATTACGTACCTCAATCAAGTCAAATTCGTACTTCGCGATGCCCTTGCCTCTGGAATCGACCTCCAAATGCCCCGAGTCTAGACAAAAGCAATACAATGCAATCAATATAGACCAAATAACCAATTACATACCAAAAACTATCAATTTAGATCGAAATCCCCAAACTCACCCAAACTCGGGCCCCCGGCCCACGTCTCGAAATCCCACAAAAATTACAAAACTAAAAAGTTCTTCCACAGACAAGTCTATACACACAAAAGTCATAAAAATCTGACATCAAATGTTATCTTGAATCATGAAATTAAACTCTCCAATTTCAAAACCCTAACCCCTCAATTTCATCCCTAATTTCTATCAATTTCACGCTTAAATGACTAAAAATAACCATAATCACATGTATTAGGGCCCGAAATACTTACCTCAATGAAATTCCCCTTGAATCCCTCTTTAAATTGCTCCTATAAGCTCTAAAACCGGGTAAAAAGGTGAAGAATGAACCAAAATTCACGAAGCCCTCTATTTATACTTTCTTCTCAGCAAAACCGCACCTGCAGTACAAATTTTTGCATCTGCGATCCGCACCTGTGGAAAATTCTTCGCTTTTGTGAATTTTCATTGACCATCCAACCGCTTATATGGTCGCGTAACTGCCCACGTGCTATCGTGAATGCGGGGAACAAGCTGAAACTGCGGTTCCTCTGTGCACTTGTGCCTCCATATCGCTCCTACAATGCTCATACCTGCGGCTACCAATCCGCAGGTGCGGAAACATCTGTAACAAAAGTTTCAGCTGCTCTTTCCAAATTCCCTGATGACCATCTGAATTCAACCCGAGGCCCTCGGGAAGTCTACCAAACCTACCAACAAGTCACATATCAACATACAAACTTATTAGGACCTTAGTAACACTCAAAATAACATCAAAATGCAAAATTACCGTCGGATTCAAGCCTAAGAACTTCAAAACTTCTCAATTTTGCAAAAGATGCCAAAACCTAACAAATTCACCTTTAATTAATCTGAATTTTTCACACACGTCTTAAATGAAATTATGAACCTATTCCAACTTCATGAATTCCATTCCGTCCCTTATATAAAAAATTTCCATTACCGGTTGAGAAACGCCAAATTTCCAATTTCTCCAACTCAAGGCTAATTCTATCGCAAACCTCTGAATGACACTCTGGACGCGCTTCCAAGTCCAAAATCACCTAACGGGGCTAATCAAATCATAAAAATCCAAATTCGAGAGCGAATACTATAAAGTCAAAACTTTGTCAAACCTTTCAAATTTAAAGCTGCAAGCTGAGAATCATTCTTCCATATCTATTTTGATTAACTTGACAACAAAAACTAGTGATTTACATAAGTCATAATACATCATATTGGGCTATTCATGCCCGAGAACTTGCGAGCGAGGTATAAATTCTCAAAATGACCGGTTGGATTCGTTACAATTATATATGTTTATGTCTTTTATTATTGGTTGCCTTAATTTTTTTTTAGTTTTGTATGTTATTTAATAGTCACTTTTGTCCCTATTATATCTTTATTTGTTAATGTTATTATTTAGTTTCATCAGTGAAATATGATGCATTTGGTTATAGTACTTGTCATGTATATTATATTATTTTGAATCGAGTTACACGCCGCAACAGATATTGGATATGTTGCACTTTTTTTTTCTTTTTTTTTGGGCATATCGTAGTAAGGAAAGGAAGTGAGGGCACTCATTCGAATCGAATAGCTGAAACTACCATGGCTCCTATTTTTCTGCTTTAAGAGAAGCCTTCTAGCTCGTTTTAAAGCGTTGAAGAGAGAGATAGGACATTCTAAAGATAGTTGCCACGGATATCGATGTTATTGTTACAGATCATTTGCATGTTGCAACGGATATTTGTGTTATTTTCTGGGATTTAGTTGCACGTCACAATGGATATGGGCATTATTTATTGGGATTGGGTTGCACTCCACAAAGGATATTGATACATTATTTGGGATAGTATTGCACGGCGCGATTGTAATTTTACTGTCATAATATTTATGAATCGGATTTCACGCCGCAACGGAGAAGACATGTTATGAAAATTCTTGTTTGTTGGTTCTATATTCGTGTTTTGTTTTGAATTTGAGTATATGCGATATTCTAGGCCCTTTGTTATGTAATTTTACACCAGTTTTCATGTTAATACTTTCTTTCTCTATTTTGTTTATGTAGGTACAAGTTAATACTGAGTGCCTTGGTATAGCCTAGTCACTAATTTGTCGAGGTTAGGCTCGACACTTACATAGTATATGGGATCGGTTTTATTCATAGTATACCTTTGCATATCTTGTGTGAATTCTGGTATTGGTCCCAGCAATTTGCAGAGGTTCGCTTGGACTTTCTTACATAGAGACTTGAGGTAGAGCTGCACAACATTTGCAGGCCTGAAGTACCTTTCTTATTTCTTGCACTGTTATTTTATTCAGACAGTTGTACTTTTATTGCAAACCTTGGTTGTAGTATTTTGCTTTAGTAGCTCATGTACTTGTCACACCAGATCTCATGATTTGACTAGACGACAATTGAGCATTACTATATCTATTCCGATGTTCTACCATTTTGTTTATTATTAAACTACTTTTAAAATTAATTAAAACTGAATGGTGTGTAGCTAATATTGGCTTACCTAGCAAGTGAACATTAGGAGCCATCACGGTCCTGCAGTTGGGATTTTGTGTCATGATATTTACTTTACTTTTCCAAATATAAAAGATTAACAATAATAGAAAATAAGACTAATAGAAAAAACAAGTTCTTTCAATGGCAGAGAATCGTATGAATATTGATAAACTTGATAGTATAACTTCATAGCTTTCTCGATGGGATACGAGTTATGAAAGAGAATTGATATAATGATAAAATTTGTAGCCTCTGCTCTATTTAGTTCCTGCACATTACTA
This sequence comes from Nicotiana benthamiana, assembly GCA_034376525.1. Taxonomy (NCBI): domain Eukaryota; kingdom Viridiplantae; phylum Streptophyta; class Magnoliopsida; order Solanales; family Solanaceae; genus Nicotiana; species Nicotiana benthamiana. Next base: position 102,316,024 of record CM067328.1, on the reverse strand, counting down.
GTATTTATTATATCAATCCACCATTAAGTGGGTACAACAACACAACTATCTAGTATAATCTCACTTAATGGGGTTTGGGGAAGGTACGCAGACCTTGCCCCTATCCTTGGGTAGAGAGATTGTTTTCAAATAGACCCCCGGTATCCTTCCCTCCAAGAACTTCCCACCTTGCTCTTGGGGAGACTCGAACTCACAACCTCTCGATTGGAAGTGGGAGTTGCTTACCATCAGAGCAACCCCTCTTATCACCATTAAGTGGATAATTTGTAACAATTTAAGCTATAATAGCTAATCGCGGACAATCAGGGATTGGATAGTTTTTGAAAAAAAAAAGTACTTTCATTATTATTCATAGTTAATAAACAAGAGTTTTTCTTAACTCCGTGTTTACCCCATAGAGATATTGAATAGAAGGGAGTTTTTTGTTTCCCACTATAATTTTGAAAATGAGCATTTAAATGCCTTTCAAAAGCAAGTAAATAGATCCGAAATATATAAAATGCGGTTAATTTTGCTGTGGCCCAAGCTATTATTGCGAAAATTGACGAATATAACCAACTATTATCAAGAATTTCATCTTTGAACCAAATACAAGCAAAAGGTGAAATACCAAAAAGAGAAAGTGTACCTAATAACAACGTAAGTTGGTGTCTTTCTATATTCGTGACTAATAGTGATATGTCCATCTCTGCGGCTTCCAATGACCCTAATTGTCAGTCGTACCTACTTTTTCTTATTTAGCTTACATCTATGGTATCTTAATAGACGATCCCGTGAGTATTGCTCATATCTTCTCTGCACATTATTCTTTTTTAGTGCTTAGATTCCCATATCACGTATCATCATAATATTGGTCCACATGTTGAGTTTATTTTTTACAATTATATATAATTCCCCCACTTTTTCAATAATCTCAAGTAAATATTCGAAAGTGAAGAGTTTATTTATGAAAAGAAAATATTTTTCACCTCTTCCCGAGATCATTATAACGGGCAGCAGAAGTAACGAGACCTAATACCATCCTTTAATGCTTGAGAAACATATCTTATTATAATTGTCTCTGTGCTTTGCATTAATTTATAGAGTTACACGGTTCTGTCCGTGTGATGTGACGATTTACCATGATACTTTTTCCTTATAAATATGGGATTATCTTCCCTCTAAAACTTCTTCTAATTTACCTTGTCTTTATTTTTATTAAATCCACTTAGCGGTTTTCTTCCTTTTCTTAATAATGGCCTCTAAATCTTCAACTCCTTTTGCGTCTTTTGCTTCACATCGTACCATAATAGTCGACGAACTTCCTTCTACGGTATCTCCGGTTGGGAGTATAAGTAGGTGTATTAGGCTTTACAGCGTAGGATCGATAGTGAATAGAAACTTGTTACGTACCCAGTTCGTCCTCCATGAACATGTCGTAACGGCACCTAGTCCCTACGACTAGGTAAGCCTAACAATGCGTAATATAATTCAATTTGCAGAAGAAAATAATTAAACTGAGCTAGTGAAATAAATCAGTGTAAAGGTGCTGCCTGGCACGTACAATAACAACTCTCCAAGCTAACAAATATTCCCAAAAGCTAAAAACTCACAAATCACAAGCTAAGGGATACATAAGAGGCTCTGACTCAAAAATGTCTATACAAGGAGAAATACTGCAAAGAAACTATACTTATTAAAGAAAACTGGAAAGGAACTCCTCGGTCTACGGACGTAGCAGATATACCTCGAAGTCACTACCGATACGCCTCCTCGCAAGGCTGACGAACTGAGTGGGGGTACCAATACCTGCACACAAAAAATGTGCAAAAGAGTAGCATGAACACACTACGGCGGTACCCAATAAGTATCAAGGTTAACCTCGGTGGAATAGTGGCGAGGAACGGTTGAGTCACCTAGCGATCAAAAAGCTGAATAATCATAGGCATAACAGAAATGATATAATAATATGTAATGACTGCACGAGATAACCAATAATGCTACAACTCAGTCACAGTCTTTGTGCGATAATCCAGAATAGTGTGATACGTTGACAACCAATTCATACCCAAGATCACATTAAAGTCTACCATACTAAGAAGCAATAGATCAACTTTGGTCTCATAACACCAACAATGACTAAATACAACCAATAAACATGGTCCACAATAATAGAATTTTACATAGTCATGGACGCATATATAGGAGCACACAAATGATCACAAGATATATCTAAATATGGAGCAAAGTTAGATGATGTATATGAATAAGTTTATCCGAATTGAATAAGACCAATGCATCCTTATGACTGACTAGAACCATATTTGTGATAACCGCATCCGATGCAACCACCTCTGTCCTACCAGGAAAAATATAGAAACGAGTCTGGCCTCCTCCTCTAGGGCGAACTCTACCTGCCAAACCTCCAAACCTAGCCAGTAGGGCAGATGGAATGGCAACTAGAGCCACAACCATTTCCTGTTAACCATATGGAATCCTTGGCTCATGTGCAGTCTATATAGGTGCACCCCTCCTGAGTCTAGGGTAGTCCCTTACTATATTTCTTGTATCAGGTCACTCAAAATAAGCTCTCGATGGGAATGGTTGCTGAAACTAACCATGGCACATTTGGATAGACTGACCGTTGAAGGCACCCCATGGAGGAGGTGTACTAGATAATGACGGGGCAAAATGGGTGACCTGAGACCTTGGAATAGTCGGAGCACTTCTAGACGCTGGAAGTGCCGAAAGAACTGACTGACTCGTATAACCCCTACCTTATCAAGTTGTAGCTACAGCATGGCCACCATAAAATCCTTCTGTAGCTCGAGGCCTCTAGGCCTCCCTGTGCTCTCTCTTTCTCGGCCCGCATACCCTTTAGCCTCCGAGTGATCTCTACCACCTACTAATACAGAGTATCCATTTCAAAATCTCGAGTCATGCTGAATGAAAGACCATAACTTTGCCAGTTGATGAATTTTCGGACTTGCTCTTTGATTGTAGAAACTAGGGAAGGTGCATGTCGGGTCAACTCACTAAATCTGATAGCATACTCTAGCACTAACATTGTACCCTGCTACAGTTGCTCAAACTCTCAAGAAAATCTTTAAAATTGAGCCCAAGTGAGTGGGGCTGCATCAGCTGGCCTAACCTCCACATAAGCCTACTACCACCGATATGCTGCTCCTAACATCTGAAATGTAGTAAAGGCAACTCTACTCACCTCCAGAATACCCATGGTGTGAAGTATATTGTAGCATTTCTCTTGAAAACCATGTGAATCCTCAGTACTTGCACCACCAAAAGTTGGAGGATCATACTTCTTGAACCTCTCAAGTATCCTTTACTCCTCCCCTGTTGCCGCTTTCCTAACCTCAAGTTCAGCCAGCTTATTTGGTTGTGATGGCATGACACTCAAAACCTTATCAGTGTGAACCCTCTGCTGTGCAGTGTGGGCTGTGGGAGTTTGAGCTCCTCCCCCACCCTCAGATGAAGTAGGTGCAAGGGGAATCAACCTGCCTAAGCTATAGTGCTGAACATGCTTAAACACTATGGTAGTGTCTCCTTAAGTCCAACGGCAAAAATGAGTGTCACGAGTGCTGGTCCCCTAACTGGAGCTACTGGCAGCTCCTCAATCTTTGATCGGACAGGTTTTCCAGCTACACTATGTGCCCCTTCTCAAACTCTGCCCCGGTCCTGGTCTAGCATTACCCTAACAGGATGCGCGACTGTCTGCTAATCAGATCCATGAATGAGTGTCTGCACCATCCATGAGAGAATAGAAAGAAAAAGATTCAGATTGTGAAGTCAAAAATTTGCAAGATAAGGAATCAAGGAAGTTAATTTTCCTAACAATTTCGTACCCTCTCGAAGATTAGTACAGACGTTACCGTATTAATACGTAAGACTCTACTGAACTTGCTTGTGACTCGTAGCAGCTATGAACCTTGAGCTCTGATACAAACTTGTCACTAGCCTAAGTTTACACCTTGGAAATGTCGTGATGTCACCCACTCTCTGAGACTAGGTAAGTCTAACAAAAAAAAGAATAAGATAGAAAATAATGAATAATAAGTCTGATAATAATCTCAATACTGAACCATATTACAATATTACTAAAACCCGATGTGACTGAGTCATAACCTGTATAGAAATATATAAAAATCTATATTAAAACACCGTCTATATAGAGGCTAATCAATATTAAAAGAATGGTGGAAATGACTCAATGAACTGCGAGCGTCGGGCAGGTATACCTTGGAGTCTCCGGAAATAGCTGAATGATCACTAGAGTCCGGCACGAGCAAATGTACTTGGATTGACACAAAGTGTCTAGAAGAATAGTATGATTACATCACAACAAAACCAAATAAGTGTCAAGCCTAACCTTGGTAGAGTATTGACGAGGCCAGGTTAGAACACCCATCAGGACAAAATAAACTGAATAGAGTATGACATAGAAAAATAACAAAAAACAAGGAAATGAATTAGAATAAAACGGTAAAATAATGTAGGCGAATAACAAATTTAATGACAAGAAAGTCATGAGAAATGAACACATGATGAGAACAACAAGTAATCAAATAAGCACAAATACAAGCAAGACAACGTAAAAACAACAAGAACTGTTCAACCAACAAGCCATTTTAACATGGGATGTACAACAATAATCACAACCGAGGTACCACGCCTCATATTCACATTTCACAATATCAATCACAATCTTTCCTTATATCTTTACGTGCGCCTTACTTGAAGATATTTATTAAAACATTTTCCCCGAAATGGCTATACACGCTTCATCCCTCCTTATGTCGCCTTGTAGTTTCAAGTAATTTCCTTACTAGCAACACACGCATAAATCCCACCTTATGTCACTTTATGCGCACCAACCTTTATCCTTATACCGCTGCATGCATCACAACATAATAACAACTCAAACCACATGTGCTATATACAACAAATTTCCAAAAATGAACAATACGAATTTTACCACAACGTATACCCCACGGATCAACAACAATGTGAACAGGAATCTCAAAAATAATAGAACGAATTGAGAAAATACTCAACAAGTAAAGATATATCAACAATCAACAACTTTGACCTCCACGTGATAATGGCTTTCACAACTTCATTATCAATAGCCCAACAAGAATATATTCCCACGAAAGAATAACTTCAAGTAAGAGTATTTTAAGAATAGGAGAGGTAATAAGACAATAAGAGAGGTAACAACTTCAACTAAAGCATCTAAGAGCAAACATGAAAATAAAAGATAGAATAAGTACTAACAATGTCAAATAGAGCATATGAGAGTAAATTTGACAATGAAAGATATAATATGTTATGGAAAATTCAATTAAATACATGTAAATTGTCTAAAAGTCTAACTTCAAAATACCACATATAGCTCGTGTACACACTTGTCACCTCGTGTACATGTCTTTCACATAATACAACTAGCACAATCAACCCAAATCATAAGGCTAGTTCCCCCACACAAAGTTAGACAAGGTACTTACCTCAACTAGGCCAAATCAACACTCAAAAATAGTGTTTCCCCTAAATTTTGCCTCCACACAGGACAAATTTAATGAAAAATGACTTAATATAATAAATCAATGAATGAAAACGAATTACGATATATAAAGTTGCGATCTTTATACATTTCCCTAAAAGTCAAAAAGTAAACCCCGAGACCGCCCCGGTCAAAACCCAGGTCCAAGGGTATATTATGACTACCCATAATTCTACGAGTCAATACATGTGTCTTGTTTTGAAATTAGAGTCCAAATCAACTCTCAAAATTAAAATCTTCATTTTTCAAAACTTAGACAAAAATCCCCAAATTTCCTCTTTCATTCTCAGAAATTTGATGTTAAATCTAAGATATAATCATGGAATATTTTGAATTTTATTATAATAACTTACCCAATGCTTGTAGACGAGAATTACCTCTCCAAATCACCTCTTATCGATTATAGGGTTCTAAAATATGAAAAATGAGAGACAGTACCGACTTACTTCCCTTTGGTTCACTTGTAGATGTCATAATCGCCTCGTTGGTTTTTCATTTGGGAATGAAATATTGCAAATGCTAGTACTGACAGCCTAGGGGAACTTTGCAGATGCGACAATGACGCAAATGTGACAAAATATATTGAAAAAAAACAATTCTACCCATCTAGCCTATCTTCGCAATTGTGCTTGAGGCATCGTAGTTGTGATACCTGACCCTCACTTGCTCACTTCGCAACTGCAACTGGTGCTTGCAATTGCAAGATTAGAGGCACCAGCGCACCATCAACATGTTTTCAGTCCAAACCTTTCTGAAACACGTCTGGAACTCACCCTAGCCCTCGAGGCTTGACACCAAAGATTTACAAAATTTTAAAATCATCATATGATATATCTTGAATGGTCAAAACACAAAAACAATATCTAGAACTATGAATGAAATATCAAAATGCATGAATGTAAAATAAAAGTTCAAGAACTCCTAAAATTGCAACCAAACATCTGAATCCTATCATATCAACTCCAAATGACACCAAATTTTGCAGCCAAGTTCCAAATAAAATAATAAACCTATTCCATGTCCCAAAAAAAAATTTGAAACTTATAGTCAAAAGTTAAACTATGGTTAAACTGGAAAATCTTCTAAACCTCAAATTGCCAACTTTAGGAAATACAAGTCGAATCAACCTAGATACCTCTGAGTTCTATTATGGACATACACCCAAGTCAAAGATTAAGATAGAAAACTATTTTAACCATCAAAATACAATTTTGGGATCATTTTTATAAAAGTCAAACTTTGGTCTATATTTCTAACATAGGCTTCTAATACAAGAACCAAGGTCCAAATAAACCCACAACCTCTCTAGAACGAAACTAAGCAACCTCCTAAAGTAATAAAACCACAAATACATATGTGTGACACATCAAAGGGGGAATCATGATGAAAATACACAAAATGACTGGTCAGATCGTAGATTGTTACACTAACTTTGTAGAGGAGATATGGAGGTCTTCCTTAGCTTCAGTAAGCTCTTGAACCAGTTCACCCGCATATATTTCTTTTTGATTAATAAGTTCTTACAAAATTTTAATCTCTTCAGTAGCCTTTGAACACTACTCAGGAAAAGTTGATTCCATCCTGGCCTTTTCCTACTTCGCATGATCTGTCGATGCTTTTAACACTGCCAATTCAAAGGTAGCTAACCTGAGTTATTTTTCCAAGGCCTCCTTATCACTGTCCAGATCATATTTTTCCAATTGAAGACTCTCACATTGCTCCTTCCAATTTTCAGATATCGTATTTAGTATTTAATTCAATAACATATTTCTCAGTCCAAGCTAACCTTCTTATCTGCTCTATGCCCTTTAAATTGATCTTTAAAAAAGAAAGGAAGAGTAAGGAACTTATATACATAGAAAGGGAAGAAATTAAAGAAGTAGAAGCAAGAAAATATACCTTTGGAACATAATGAATCACATCATTCATGAGGGTGATCGAGGAATGTGAGTCTAGCTTCTCCCTTTCAAGAGAATCAATAAAAGGTTTTAGCCAAATAGCAGCCCGGTAAGGCTTCCTAATTGGAATAATGCCCTGAGGGACTTTAATCGATACTTTATTCATTTTATCCTTGTTGAAAGGGCGAGCTTCATCTTGAGAAGCAACGGCGTGAGTAATAGGATTCATGGAAAGAGTGGAAAGAGGTGTTTTTTCAGAAATAAAATGAAATTCTACATTTTTTTCAAATCCTTGAGCAAAATGATTTACGTCTGGAATAGAAGGAGGGTTCAAAGATATTTCAACAACTTCCTACTCCGAAATCACCGGCAGAGTGTCTTCGGGCTCATCAACCAAGTGAAAAGTCACATCTTTTGACGGCTGGTTTAAGGGGTGCTTTTCACATCATCTAAGGAAACTTGCCTCCCAACTCGAGGCTTCTTCATAAGTAAACATTCTTATTCTTCTTCCTCATCAGAGGCAAGGGGTATTTTTTGTTTCCTCTTCGATGAGAACTAATTTAAATTACACTCTTGGGAAATATTGACATCAATTTTAACAACAAGAGTGTAGAGGGACGGACACTGCAGATTCGAAATCTTGAAACCCAAAAGTAAGGAATATCAAAGGAACTAATAACGACAAAAATGCACACGGTAAAATAAATCAACACGTCGTGGGTTTTAAATTTTCATCCAAACTTCAAGGAAAGAAACTTCCAAGCTCTCTCTTCCATAGGGGCAACAGATAACATTAACTCAACCCATCCATGATAGTTTAGGAGTTCACCAAAGGCTTTCATGATTACTAAGAAATGTACATGAAAGAATTAGTACTTTAAGAGAGGAGAAAATAAATTAACAGATTAGGTAAGAACACAAACTCACGAGCAGGGAAAGTGAAAAACATGCTATACCAACCTATGTTTAAATCACCATGCCAACCAACACACGTTTACTCACTGCCGTGAGATAGAAAAACCGCACAGAAGAGCTTCAAAGTGTATAAGTTAAGAAGATGTGAATACATAAAAAGGGGCGGAAACTAAACCTGACAAGTAGCGAAGACTTTCTACTTCCCTCCATACTATCGGACCTATTTTACCAAGACATATATTGAAATAATAAAAATTCCAGAATTGCTGGATCATTTGGGGTTTGAATCCAAGAGTAAAAAGATAGGTTAATATGAATGAATAACGTCCATGATAAGTTGTTATACAATCATCTACACCACGAGCCACAATTATAAAGTTAGGTTTCCAATAGAACTCTTTATGAATGAGAGGATGAAACCAAGATTTATAGGGGATGGATAAAATTGACATGTTCATCGCGGCCTACTATCAAAGTAGTTTCTTCGTTCCACTTTTCACAATCAGAGAAAAAAAGAATTCTTGTGGAACAATCTCAGAAAGTAGAGGTTGGGGCAATAGATCATTGGAATTTCTAATTTTAGAAGAAGAAATTGGAGTAGCTATGTCATTGGTTTTGGAAGAGGAGACGGACTATGAAGAACTATTCTTAGAAAAGAGGTGTTTGTAACGACCCAAATGGTCATTTTGAGAAATTAATCTCCGTTCAGTGGCATAAGGTCTAGAACAGCTTTGGAATATGAGTATCGACTTGCGTGCATGGCAGAATTCGGTTTCGGATGGTTTAGAGTAAAATTAAAAGAAGCATCTAGTTTTGGAAGTTTGAAAAGAACTTATGGGTAAATGACCTTAGAATAGATCTTGGATGATCTCAACATCTTCGTATGGTGATTTTGTACTTAGGCGCATATTCGGATTCAGATTTGGAGGTCCGTAGAGTGAATTGAGGCATTTCGGCGTAAGTTGAAGTTAGAAAATGAAGAAGGTTGACCCAAAGTTTACTTTTGGGGTATCGGGGTCGAAATACGATTCCGAGAGTTGGAGCAGCTCTGGTATGTCATTTTGGACTTTTCTGCAAAATTTGGCATCACTCCAAGTTGAATTCATAGGTTCGGACAGATGTTTCTCTATTTGAAGATTTGGAAGTTCATAAGCTTGATGATTGGTTTGATTTGTCATTTTGATGTTGTGCTATGTGATTTGGAACTTTGAGCGAGTCTGTGTTAGGTTATATGACTTGTGTGTGTGAGTAGACTTGGTCCCGAGGGCCTCGGGTGTGTTTTTGATGGGCTACGGGTCATTTCCCCTTGATTTTTAACTTCTGTTGCTGCTTCTGGTACTCCTTCTTTGCATTCGCGATATGGCCTTGGCGATCGTGAAAGCTTATCTTTGCCACCTGGGAATATCTTCTTCCCGTTTGCATAACCATTCCCCAGTTTGTGAAGCCCAGCTTATTTCTTCTTCACATTTGCTTAGATAGCATTGCGTTTTGGTACCTATGCTAATACGCTCTTCGCGTTCGTAGATGATTTCACGCGTTTGCATAGAGCAATGTCTGGACCTCGATACTTTCTTCAACGTGTTCACACTCATGCTTCTTCGATAGTGAAGCACAGTTTGTCGCTTCTCCGCATTAATGTTTCCATCATCGCATTCGCAATGTACAAATTATAGACCACCTCATTTTCCCTCTATGTTATCACGACCGGTGTTCCGCTATCGCGATGAAGAAATCATTAGGCAGACAGATTAAATTCCAATTTCTAGGGTTTCACTATTTTTATCACATTTTGACTTGTAGAGCCCGGTCCTTGGCGATTATAGAAGGGATTTTCACGTGGGAAACTTAGGTAAGTGTTTCTCGCTCGATTTAAACAAATTTGCATTAATCTCCTCTTAATTGCATCCTTTAATTTCATATTTTGAATGAAAAATGGGTAGAGCTTCATAGACCAAATTATTGAGTTTTGAGGGGGTGTTTGACCTCTGATTTGAGAGATTTTCATATGGTTAGCCTGATGAGAGTACGAGGGTTCTAAAATGTTAAACTCATCTGGTTCTGAGACGTTGGCTTAAGCGGCATTTTGGTCATTTTACCCAGTTTCGCGCATTAGCTTTGAATCAAATAGTAGAATCAGTTGCTTGAGAGGTTATTTACTATATGTGATTGAATTGAATAAATTTGAGCCATTTGGAGTTTAGTACTCGTGGCAATAACTCAATTGCTAGTTGATTTTAGCTTGTTCGAGGTAAGTATCTAGCCTAACCTTGTGTGGGGGACTTTCCCTTAGTATTTGATTCTTATTTGTTAAATGTATTCCACATACGCGAGGTGACGAGTGCTTGATCGGGTTTATTTGTGGAAAATAGCCCCTTTTAGGTTCTTAGACTCTTGACATAACCGAATATGAGGTTGTTCTTAATACGATTGAGTTCCCTGTTGTTAGTTTCACCTCCACATGTCTTACTTGAGATTTATTTGCCCTTTTGGCACATACTTGTTACCAAATTAATTTATACTTGTTTAACTGTGGACGTTTACCCATTCTATAGTCACATTATCATTCCTAATTGTTTATATATATTTGGAAAACATTATTTCTATCTCTGGTGCAAATTAATTGTTCTTAATTGGAAAGAAGTTAGATATCCTCTATTTAGGTAACAGTGTTCTTAATTGTAATTATTCGTTTCATGTTAATTTCTTAGACGTTGGACTAAGTATTATTGGATAGTTGTTTCATGTTATTTCTTCCTTGTTGTGTTCCTCTTATTGCGCTAAGTACTTCCCTTATACAGTTATTCCTTGTAAGTTAGTTGTACCGTTCTTTGGTGAACGAAAATACCCGAGTTGATTCCCTTGCTTTGTTCCTATATATATTGTCATTTATTGTGTTGTACTTGAGATTGTGATGCACGAGGTTTCTGCCGTGTGATTGTTGCACGAGGTTTCTGCCGTGTGATTGTTGATACAGTGATGCACGAGGTTTCTGCCGTGCGGCTATTGGTACTGTGATGCATGAGGCCTCTGCCATGCGGTTGTTGTTGAGAGATTGCACGAGGTCTTTTCCGTGCTAGTTTTGTTATTGATGTTTTGCACATGCGGCGTAATAAGGCAAATATGTTATATGCTTATGTATGGGTTGTGCATGTGGCGGAGTAAGGTGGGAACATTGTGACGTACGTGTGGCGAAATAAGGCAGTACTTATTATATTATCATTGCACACGTGGCGAAATGGAGTTGCCTATATCAGGGGTTGATTGTAATGAATTGTGACGACCTATGGAGGCATTCCTCTTTCGTTATTATTACGATTGCGGGTTGCTTACCTGTATGAGCTTTATCGCTCAAAATTCGTGAGGAAATGTCGTACATTCGGTCCTTTCTCCCATTTATGTAGCTACTTGTTAGAATTCATGTTAGAACACTTTCACAATCATAGATGTAGTTTAATACTCCCGTAAAGGTAAATTGCTCCTGTTTTTGCTAAGGACGAAGGTACGCCCTCGCTATGCCATTATACATGTGAGGGTGGCCATAGTTAACCGTTATTGGTCAGCATGCTTAAGAGACTGATGGGACATAGGATGCCAAGTGTTAGATTTCAGATGTTGGGTTCTGTGAGTTGTGGTTTGTCCAGGACTTGGTAAAGCTTTGGAAAGAATGGATAAGACTTATATGAACATCATTGTAGGATATGAGTTATGGTCTTGTTTTTCCTTTGTGTTGTTGTAACCTTAGGATTTGGATTGTGTTTGACGGTTTTATGCATTGTCATTTATTATTTTTTTTATTGTTACTTGTGATTCCTTTCCCTTATTTTGAGTTGTAGCATTATTGGTTATTTCGTGCAGTCATTACATATTATTATATCATTTTCGTTATTCCTATGAGTATTCTGCTTTTTGACCAGTAGGTGTCTCGACTGTTCATCGTCATTATTCCACTGATTTTAGCCTTGATACTTACTGGGCACTGCCGTGGCGTGCCCATGCTACACTTCTGCACATTTTTTGTGTGCAGATACAAGTACCCCCACTCAGTTTTGTCAGCATTGGGAGGAGGCGTATCGGTATAGAGATCGAGGTATATCTACTGCGTCCGCGAACTGAGGAGTCCCTTTCCAGCATTCTATAATAAGTATAGTTTCTTTCAGTATTTCTCCTTGTATAGACATTCAGAGCCTCTTATGTATCCCTTAGCTTGTGATTTGTGAGAATCTGGTTTTGGGAATATTTTTTAGCTTTGAGAGTTGTTATTGTTTATGCCACGCGGCACCTTAACAATGTTTTATTTCACTAGCGAAGTATAATTATTTTCTTCCACAAATTTGTTTATTTTCCGCATTATTAGGCTTACCTAGTCGTAGGGACTAGGTGCCATCATGATATGTTCAGGAGGGTGAACTGGGTCGTGACAAGTTTGTATCAGAGCTCTAGGTTCATAGGAGTCACAGATCATAAGCCGGTTTATTAGAGTCTCGTGAATTGGTACATAGATGTCTGTACTTATCTGCAAGAGGCTATGTAACCGTTTGGAAAGTTCCACTTCATTTGATTTCGCTGTCATGCGAGATTTTTACATACGCAATCTTACACCTCTGGCTTTTACTCTCTCAAAGATGGCGAGGAAATACTACTCGAGGTGATCGGGCACCCACGCCCCTTAGTGCAACTGTCGGAGGTCGGGGCCGGAGTAGAGTTTGAGGATGTGCACGTGGTAGAGCAAGAGCGCATATGTGAGCGGCTGCCGAGGTACCACCACTAGATCCAGCCAGAGTCCAGTCATCTGACACGCCTAAAGCTACTGCTACTCCAACCCTTCAAGAGACTTTGGTGCAGTTCATTAGTATGTACACCACTTTGGCTCAGGCAGGATTACTTCCCTTTGCTGCAGCCACATCCCAGACTAGGGGAGGAGCATAGGCTCCTGCCGTCCATACCCCTGAGAATCGAGCACATGTTGATCGGGTCCCTAAGAATATTCCTGCATTGCCTGCAGCACTAGTTCAGCCCGATGGCAGGGCACCGGCTTCCAAGCACGAGCAGAGGAGACTTGAGAGGTTCAAGAAGTATGATGCTCCAGTATTAAGTTGGTTAGCATCAGTTGATTCCTTGGGTTTTCTTGATAAGTGTGACCGTGTTCTTCGTACTATGGGTGTCTCTGGGTCGTGCGGGGTTTCTTTCACTACTTTCCAGCTTCGAGGGGCCGCCTATGATTGGTGGCGCACCTATGAGTTAGACAGCCCAGGCGAGGAAGCTTCAGTGACTTGGACCAGTTTTAATTTTTTTTTTTTTTGCGAGATTTTGTTCCTCAATTCCATAGGTATACTTGGCGTGCAATGTTTTAGAATTTGCATCAGGGTGCTATGACTGTCTCGGAGTATGCTGTCCGCTACACCAGTTTTGCTAGACATGCCTCATCCTTGGACTCTACTATTCACGAGAAGGTTCACCGGTTCATTAAGGGACTTATTCCCAACATCAGGTCCAGTATGGCTCGCGAGTTAGAGATGGATATTCCATATCAGCATGTAGTTAACATCAGTAGGAGGATAGAGGGTATGCATGATAGAGAGAGAGTGGAAAGGCAGGGTCATGAGAGAGAGAGCAGATGAGATCAAGGGAGGGAGTCTAAGGAGGCGAGGAGGCATCGTAGACCGGTGAGATATAATGGTCCTTATTTTGGAGGCAAGGTGCATCATGGTAGAGGTTTTGCGGGTCAACTATCTCAGTTTACACTTAAGACTATGCATGGTGATTCAGGTGTTCGGGGGTCTCCGAGTACCCATACCACACTGTTCCCATAGCCTCATCAGCAGAGAGGGTGCTCTGAGTACGGAAATACTAGCCACATAGTTAGATATTGCCTCAGACAATAGAACGATGTGTCACAGCGATGTATTCATTTAGGTAGATGGCGCCCAAGAGGGGGAGGCCTAGCTTGTTGAGGTGTTTCATATAGTAAACTTGAGGTCGGTGCGCCAACTAATGTCATTCAGGTACAAATTCAGTAGTTATAGATGGCACTATCTATAGTTCATTACAGTTCTGCTTGTCGGGGTAAGCTCCCTTATTTTTTGTTACATTTATGGGTTCGTTTCATGATGTGCACTCTGTTATGTGATTATTCTTTTAGGAAGTTCTATCAGTGGTAGCCCATACTATCGTATATATTTAGTAGTTGTCTGAAGTTATGAGGTTAGTAGTAGGATCATGTTGTCTGTTTTGGTAGATTTGATGTTACTTTTGAGTATTCTTGGCTACAAGCTGTGATTTCTATGCTCCACCGGTGTTGTAGCCAGTCAGTATTGTAATTTTTAGACGGAATTGATCTAGTGAGAGTCTCCAGATGGGTTAATGTACAACTTACTTGTGATTCGGTGTGGAGGGCGGGACCTTGTGATTTCAAGTGATTTGATATGTTGAGACCAGGCTGTGTACTACGGTGAGAGTTATATCAGTATAAGATCATTGTGAGTCCTTTATGTACTTTCATTCATTTTTGTATATGTCTAGTAGATTTGTGTTTTAGGAGAATTTGTGCTAGTTTAATTTGTTTGTTAGTGCCCTTATGTGTTTCCCTTTCCCATATTCATTCATTCATTTTCGTTCCATGCTTTGAGTTTTAGTTGTGGGATTAGTATCCATTGGTTTTGGCTGAGATTTGGTTATTCAGGTGTTTTGTTATGTGGTTTTCCTGGTTATTGTATCATTACAAGTGTTGTTGAGGTCTGAAAAGAGTTTCCATTGAATATGAGGCTTATGGCCAGTACGGATTTGATCTTAGGCAAGTATTGCTATCAGAAATTTTATTGTGGGCCTATGTGTGATATGTCATGTTGTGTGGCTGTACCTGTGTGTTTGGCTTGTATTGAAGTAGTTGATTGAGACTGATACCGGATATGATTTTGAATCGGGTCTTTTGGAAACGGATGAATGGTGAATAACCTGGTTTGAAGGCTTATTAGTATTACTAGAAGGGCTACATTTCAGTTGAGATGGCTTTATCATGCTTTAGTGGATTGGGGTGACATGGTATCACATGCGGGTGTATGTTGGAAGTGCTCACTCAATGACTTAGAATTTTTCTCAAATCTTAGCACGTTCGAGGACGAACATTGGTTATAAGAGGGGGAGGACGTAATGAACCGACCGGTCATTTTTAGAAATTAACATCCGTTCTGCGGCATAAGGTCTGGAACAGCTTTGGAACATGAGTATCGACTTGGGTGAAAGGTAGAATTCATCTGTTGGATGGGTTTGAGTGAAACTGAAAGAAACAATCTAGTTTTGGAAGTTTGAACGGTGAAAAGTTGACCAGAATTCGACATTTGGTTAAATGACCCCAGAATGGGTTGTGAATGATCTCAACAGCTTCGTATGGGGATTTTGGACTTAGGCGCGCGTCCGGATTTAGATTTGGAGGTCCGTAAAGTGAATTCAGGCATTTCGACAAAAATTGAAGTTGGAAAATAAAGAAGTTTGACCTACAGTTGACTTTTAGGATATAGGGATAGGAATGAGATTCCAAGAGTTGGAGAAACTCCGTTATATCATTTTGGACTTGTGTGCAAAATTTGGGGCCATTCCAAGTTGAATTGATAGGTTTCGACAGGAGTTTTGCTATTTGAAGATTTGGAAGTTCATAAGCTTAATTTTTTGTTTGATTCATCATTTTAATGTTGTGTTATGCAATTTGGAAGTGCGAGCTAGTCTGTGTTAGGTTATATGACATGTGTGTGTGATTAGATGGGGTCCCTGGTGCCTTAGGTGTGTTTCGAATGGGCTACGGGTCATTTTCCCTTGCTTTTAAACTGTTGTTGCTGCTTCTTGTACTCTTTCTTCGAGTTTGCGAAATGGCCTTCGCAATCGCGAAGGCTTATGTTGGCCACTTGGGAATTTCTTCTTCGCGTTCGCATCAACATTCCCGCATTCATGAAGCCTAGCTTATTTCTTCTTCGCGTTCGCATAGATAGCATCGTGTTCGCATACCTGTGCTAATCCACTCTTCAATTTCGCAGACTCTTTCATGCATTCACATAGAGCAATATCCGGACCTCGATACTTCCTTCAACGTGTTCGCACTCATGCTTCTACTATTGCGAAGCACAATTTTTTCCTTCTCCGCGTTCGCATTTGCATCATCGCGTTCGCGATGTACAAATTATGGACCACCTTATTTTCCCTCTAGCGATCGCGACCGGTTTACCGCGATCGCGATGAAAAAATCACTGGGCAGACATATCAAATTCAAATTTCGAGGGTTTCACCATTATTATCGCATTTTTGACTTCTAGAGCTCAGTCCTTTGCGATTTTGAAGGGATTTTTATTCGTGCGACTTGGCTAAGTGTTTCTCACTCGATTTATACCAATTTTCATGAATATCCTTTAATTTTAGATTTTGAATAAAAAATGGGTAGAATTTCAAAGACCGAATTATATAGTTTTGAAGGGGTGTTTGACCTCCAATTTGAGAGATTTTCATATGGTTAGACTAGTGAGAGTTTGAGGGTTCTGAAAATTTTATATTCATTCGGTTCCTAGACGTTGGCCTAATGGGCATTTTACCTAATTTCAAGCTCTACCTTCGAATGAAAGAGTAGAATCATTTGCTTGAGATGTTATTAATTATATGTGATTGAATTAAATATATTAGGGTTATTTGAAGTCGAATACTCGTGGAAAAAATGCGGTTGCTTGTTGATTTTAGTGGGTTCGAGGTAAGTATCTTGGCTAACCTCGTGTGGGGGACTTCCCCTTAGGATTTGAGTCTTCTTTGTTAATTGTATTCCTTGTATGTGAGGTGATGAGTGCGTGCTCCGATTTATTTGTTGATTATTTCCCCTTTTAGGTTCTTAGACACCTGAAATCACCGAATATGAGGTTGTTCTTAATACGATTGAGTTCCCTGTTGTTAGTTTCACCTCTACATGTCTTACTTGGGATATTTTTTTCCTTTTGATGCATACTTGTTGCGAAATTGATTTATGCCTATTTAACTATGGACGTTTACCACTCAATAGGCACATTACCTTCCTAATTGCTTGTATTTATTTGGAAAACATTGTTTTTACGTCTTCATTGGAAAGAAGTTGGATATCCTATGATTAGGTAACATTGTTTTTAATTGTAATTATTCGTTTCATGTTAATTTCTTATACGTTGTACTGAGTATTATGGAATTGTTGTTTCGTATTATTTCATCCATGTTGAATTGTTCTTATTGCGCTTAGTATTTCTTTATTACGGTTATTCCTTCTAAGTTAGTTGTACTATCTTTTGGTGAATGGAAATACTATATATATTGTACCGAGTTGATTCCCTTGCTTTATTCCTGTATATATTGTCATTTATTGTGATGTACTTGAGAATGTGATGCACGAGGTTTCTGCGTTGCGGTTGTTGATACCCTGAAGCATGAGGTTTCTGCCGTGTGGTTATTGATACTGTGATGCACATGGTTTCTGCCATGCGGTTATTGGTACTGTGATGCACGAGGTCTCCGTCGTGCGGTTGTTGTTGAGAGATTGCATGAGGTCGTTGTCGTGCTATTGTTGTTATTGATGTTTTTCCCATGCGGCATAATAAGGCGGGATATGTATATGCTTATGTGTGGGTTGCGCATGTGGCAGAGTAAGGTTGGAACATTGTGATGCACGTGTGGAGAAATAAGTCGGTACTTATCATATTATCATTACACATGTGGGTAAATAAGGTGGGCTATGTCAAGGGTTGATTGTAGTGAATTGTGATGACCTGTGGAGGCATTCCTATTTTGTTATAATTGGTATTGTCGTGTGCTTACCTGTATGAGCTTTATCGCTCGAAGTCGTGAAAAAACATCGTACGTGAGATCCTTTCTCATATTCATGTTTCTAGTTGTTAGAGTTCTTGTTAGAAGACTTGCACAAGCATACACGTAGTTGAATACTCCCGTAGAGGTAAATTGCTATTGTTTGATCTATGGAGGGAGGTACGTCATCGTTATGCCATTATATATGTAAGAGTGGCCATAGTTAGCCAGTTAGTGGTTAGCAGGACTAAGAGACTAATGGTGCTTATGATGCCCAATGTTAAATTTCAGATGTTGGGTTCTGTGAGTTGTGGTTTGTCCGAGACTTGGTAAAGTTGTGGAAATATTGGATAAGACCTTATGTGAAGATCATTGTAGGATACGAGTTATTGACTAATTTTTTCCTTGCAGTGTTGTGACCTTGGATTTGGATTGTGTTTGTCGTTGCTATGCATCGCCATTTATTATTTTTTTTACATACCTAGTAGAGTTGTGTCCTTTCTTAAGGAATATCATATGGTTGAGAAGCGATGTGAAATATATCTATCTTTTTTTAGATATGTCAATGTCTATGCTCCAACCAATGAGTCAGTTGCGATAGTGAGATATTTCCCAAAAGTGTTTCTAGGGGACCTTTGGGCCATGTCGCCAGATAGAGGTATCGATTTTTGCATTGATTTGGTGACGTGAACTCATATCATTTATATTCTATTACATCATATAGCACTACTGAAGTAGATGGAGTTAAAGGAACGACTAAATGAGTTGCATGATAAAGGTTTTATTCGGCCTAGTGTTTCACCTTAGGGTGCTCCAGTTATATTTGTGAAGAAGAAGGATAGTACCATCTGTATTGATTATAGACAGTTGAACAAGGTTATAGTGAAGAACAGGTACCCATTACCTAACTTTGATGACTTATTTGACCAGATTCAGGGTGATAGAGTGTTCTCGAAAATTGATTTGAGGTCAAGGTATCATCAACTTAAGATACATGAACCAAATATTCTGAAGACTACTTTCAAGACTTGGTGTGGTCCCTACGAGTTCCTTGTGATTTCATTTGGGCTGACCAACCCCCCAATATGATTTATGCACTTGACGAGTAGTGTATCCCATCCATTTCTTGATATATTCTAATCGTATTTATTCATGACATATCGGTATATTCTCGCAGTTAGGAGAATCATGAGCAGCATTTGAGGATCGTACTCCAAATCTTGGGGGAGAAGAAGTTATATGAAAAATTCTCGAAGTGTGAGTTTTACCTTGATTCACTGGTGTTTTTTGGGTCATGTGGTGTCTATTAAGGGGATCAAGGTAGATCCAGAGATGATTGAGGCAGTTTAGAGTTGGCCTAGACCATCATCAGCTACTAAGATTTAGCGCTTCCTTGGGTTGGTCGGGTATTACCGACATTTCATAAAGGGTTTCTCACCCATTGTTGTACCTTTCACAAGATTTACCTAGATGGGTGCTCCATTCAGATGGTCCGATGAGTTTGACGTGAGCTTTCAAAATCTCAAGGTTGCATTGACTACTGCCCTAGTGTAGGTGTTGCCTACGGGTTTGGGGTCTTACACTGTGTATTGTGAAATTGTGTGTTGGGCTTGGTGCAGTGTTGATGCAAGACATAATGTGAATGGAAATGCGTTTCGGCAGTTGAATGTCCATAGGAAGAATTACCTGGTCCACGACTTGGAATTAACATGTATTGTTCATGTATTGAAGTTTGGAAGCAGTATGTGTATGGTGTTCCATATGAGATCTATGCCGACCACCGGAGTCTCCAACATATGTTCAAACATAAAGTTCTTAATTTGAGACAACGAAGATGGTTAGTGTTTCTGAAAGACTATGATGTCATTATTATGTATCATCCGAGGAAGGCCAATGTAGTTGTCGATGCCTTGAGTGCCGGCGAGTATGGGTAGTCTGGTATACTTATCGGCAGCATAGAGGCCACTAGCGATGGATGTTCGGGCTTCGAAAAATCTTTTTGTAATACTAGAGATTTCGGAGATAAGACGGGTTCTTTCTTGCAAGGTTTCTCGGTCTTCTTTTTAAGAGCACGTCAGAGAGCATCAGTATGACGACCCCAATTTGCTTGTCTTTACAGACAAGGTACAACATGGAAATGCCAAAGAGGTTTTTATTGGAGATGATGGGGTTTCGTGAATGTAGGGCCAATTGTGTGTGCCCAATGTATATAGGTCCCGTGAGTTGATCATCATGGAGGCCCAGAGTTTGCGATATTCCATTCATCCGCGTGCCTCTATAATGTATTAAGATTTGAGGCAGCATTACTGTTAAAAAAGAATGAAGAAAGACATAGTGGAGTATTCAGCATGGTGCTTGAACTATCAACATGTGAAGTACGAGCATCACATGCTATGTGTTTTGCTTCGGACACTTGAGATTCCCGAGCTGCATGCGAGTGCATTACCATGATTTTGTTGTTCGACTTGCATGGACTTTGAATAAATTTGACGGTGTATGGCCTATTATGGACAGACTAACCAAGTCTTCATACTTTATTACAGTTTTGACTACCTACTCTTCGGAGCAGCTGGCTCAGATCTATTTTCGTGAAATTGTTCATCTCCATGGGGTGCTAGTGTCCATTATTTCGGATTGAGGCACACAGTTTACATCGCTTTTCAAGAGGGCCATCCAGTGTAAGTTATGCACACGGGTTGAGTTGAGTATAATATTCCACCCCTATGTGGACGGATAACACGAGCGCACTATTAAGATATTGGATGATATGCTAAGTGCTTCTGATATGGATTTTGGGGGTTCATGGGATCAGTTCTCACCACTTACAGAGTTCGCCTATAACAATAGCTACCAATGAAGTAGTTAGATGGCTTCTTATGAAGACCTATATGGGAGGCGGTGCCATTCTCCAGTTAGTTGGTTTGAGCCAGGTGAGGCTAGGTTTTTGGGTATTGATTTGGTTTAAGATGCCTTGGAGAAAGTCAAGATTATTCAGGATTGGCTTCATACAACCCATTCTAGATAGGAGAGTTACGTTAATCAGAGGGCTCATGATGTAGCATTTATGGAAGGAGAGAGGGTGTTGCTGTGGGTTTCACCCATAAAGAGTGCGATGCGGCTCGTGAAGAAGCTTAAGTAGAACCTAGGTATATGGTCATTATGAGATCTTTGTGAGAGTTGTGTAGTGGACTACAAACTTGCATTGCCACCTATCTTATCGGCAACCCACCTAGTGTTCCATGTTTCCTTGATTCGAAAGTATTGTGGTTATCCGTCACATGTATTAGATTTTATCTTAGTCCAATTAGACAAGGATTTAACTTATGTTATGGATTAAGTGGCCATCTTGGACAAGCATGTCTGAAAGTTGAGGTCAAAGAGCATTGCCTTAGTGAATGTTCAATTTAGGCTTCATTCGGTTGAGGAGATGACCTGGGAGATTGAGCACAACATGCGGAGTCATTATCCTACCCTTTTAATCACTTCACATATGTCTATATATATGTTTGAGGACGAATTTATTTTAAGCGGGGGAGAATGATCCTACCGGTCATTTTGTGTATTTGCACGCTTTCCCTTTTGATGTTTCACACATGTGTATTGTGGTTTTATGACTTTCGGGGTTGGTTAGTTTTGTTTCCAGAAGGTTATGGTTGATTTGGACCCTTTGTTTTTTTGCTGAGAAGCCTAAGTTTGAAATGTTGACAAAAGTTTGATTTTTGTATAAATGACCCTGGAAAAGTGTTTTGTTGGCTTCGATAGGTTCGTATGATAATTTTAGACTTGGGCGTATACCCGTAATAAAATTTGGAGTTCCTTGGTTGATTTGTCTTGTATTGCTGACAGTTGACAATTTGATGTTTAGAAGGTTTCCCAAGTTTGACCGTAGGTTAACTTTTGACTATCGGGTTAGGACTTTGGTTTTGGGACTTGAAATAGGTTTGTTATGCTATTTGGAACTTGTCTGCAAAATTTTGTATCATTTAGAGTTGAATTGATAGGATTCAGACGCTTTGTTGCACGTCCGGAGATTTTTGATTTTATTTTTGAAATTCATTCATTTTTATGTCCAAATCGTAGTTCTTGATGTTCTTTTTGTGTTTCATCACGTGAGAAACATCATATGATGTTTTCAGATTTTTGCAGATGTTTGGTTTGGAGCATTGGAGGTTCGGGTGAGTTTCGGACTTGTTTCTAGAAGTTTTGGACTAAAAGCAGGTTGTCAGTGTGCTGCTGTCTCTAATATTGCAACATAGAGCACCGGCCTTGCAATTGCGAATTGAGCAGCTGAGAGTTAGGTATCGCAATTGCGAAGATAGGCTTGTCCGGATGGGATCACATTTTTGATATATTTTGTCGCATTTGTGATGGGAATCAAGTTCGCAATTGTTAACCCGTTGTCACATTATAAAAGTTCCCCATAGGATGTCAGTATGTGCATTTGCGAGATTTTCTTTGCAATTGCAAGTGTTCGCAATTGCAACATCTGCAACTGAACAAAAGGGCTGGTAGTCTGTATTTGGTCTTATTTTTTATATTTTAGAACCCTACACTCAGTAGGAGGAGATTTGGAGAGGGGATTCTCATCTACAAACATTGGGTAAGTGATTCTAATAAATATTCAAATATATTCCATGATTATATCTTAGATTTAACAATAAATTTATGATAATCAAAGAAGAAATTTTGGGATTTTTATCAAAGGTGTGAGAAATGAATATTTTGGTTTTGAGAGTCAATTGGGACTCGCATTTGAAAAAAATATATGTATGAACTTCTGTGGTTATGGATAGTTAGGATCTACCCTTGGACCGAGGTTTTGACTAGGAAACCCCGAGGTTAACTTTTGTTGACTCTTTAGAAAATATGTAAAGATCGTAGCTTTTTCTATCATAATTGATTTCTCATGCATTGTTTGATGATATTAAGTTATTTTTGTCAGATTTGAGTCATATTGTGGAGAAGTTTAAGGGAAACGTTGTGTTTGAGGGTCTATTTAACCTCGTTGAGGTAAGCATCTTGTCTAACTTTACGGGGTAAATTACCCATTTAAGATTTGGGTTTGATTGTGCTATTTGAATTATATGGAAGATGTGTATACGAGGTGAAGAGTGTGCGCACTTTCTGTATGTGGTATTTTGACCGGTTTAGACTTTTACACTTCTTGCATGCAATTAACTGTATTTGTCATAACACGTTATATCTTCATTGTTAAATTTACTCCGACATGCTCTATTTGATGAGGCTAGCACTTGTTCTATCTTTTACTGTCATGTTTGCTCTTACATGCTTTAGTTGAAGTTGTTACCTCTCTTATTGTTGAACTACTCTTACTTGAAGTTGCTATTTCGTGGGAATATCTTCTTGTTGGGCTATTTACATTGAAATTATGGAAGTTGTTATCACGTTGAGGTCACAGTTATTGATTTTTGAGATATATTTCCTTCTTGAGTATTTTCTCAATGCATTTTGTTATTTTGAGATTCTTATTCACATTGCAATTGAGCCATGGGCCACACGTTCTGGTAATATTGGTATTATTAGTTTTTTTGCAAGTTGTGGCATATAGGAACATATGGTGCGAGTTGTCATTATATTGTGATCTTTATGTGCATGTGAAGGTATACAGATAGGGGTTGATGTGCATGAAACGACATAAGGTAGGATTTATGTGTGTGGTGCTAGTAAGGAAATTACTTGAAGCCACACGTCATATGGAGGGATGAAGTGTATGTAGCTATTTCGGTAAAAATATTCAAAAATATCTTCAAGTAAGGCCTATGCGGCAATATAAGGAAAATTTTTTATTGAAATTGTGAAACATGAATATGAAGAGTAATCGGTTGTGATTCTTGTTGTATAATCCATGTTAAAAAGGCTTGTCGGTTGAACAGTTCTTATTGTTTTTTACTTTGTCTTGCTTGTATTTGTCCTTATTTGGTTACTTATTATTCTTATTATGTCTTCACTTCTCTTTCCTTTCTTCCTTAAATTCTGATATTAGCCTATATTATTCTACTTCTTTGTTATCACTCATTTCCTCATTTTTCAATATTGGTCTGCATTATACTCTCTTCAGTTTATTTTTTCCTGGTAGATGTCATGACCTGTCCTCGGAGCTACTCTACCGAGGTTAGGCTTGATACTTATTGATTACCGTTACGGTATACTCATACTACACTTATGCATATTTTGGGCAAATCCAGCTACATTTGCTCATTTCGAATTTAGTTATCATTCAGCTATTTCTGAAGACTTCAAGGTATACCCACCCAATGCTCGCATGTCTCTGAGTCACCTTCCTCGATTCTCATGATACTGTCTATGCTCTATTCAGATATTGTTCTATTAGAGATTTTCGTACATTTCTATTGAGATTATGACTCACTCTCACCGGGTTAATGGAATATTTTATTTTTGTTCAAAATTTCTATTGTTATGAGACTTCTCAGTTTATATCATATTTTTAGTCATTATTTTCTATCTTATTATCATGTTTGTTAGGCTTACCTAGTATTAGAGACTAAGTTCTATCACGACATTCTAAGGTGCGAAATTAGAACCGTCATAGTTAGGTCTCTTGAGTCTATTTTGGAGCCTTTGAAGGTTTCCTTTGATGTTGCTGAAGCTGAAAAAAGAAAATTTGAGGGCTGAAGTTCATCAGTTAGAAAGTGCTGACGAGGCTCTAGAGGACGAGCTTACTTTGGAGGAGAGTTGGGATTATCTTTATACTCACTTTGAAACTTTGACTTAAGCTAGTCAAGAAGGTTTCAACCTCGAAGCTGAATTTGCCAACGCTAAAGAACTTGCCACTACTCATCACAGACAATATTTTTCCACACCCGAGGATGAAAGTTCTAAGGGTGATTTAAGCATGAAAGATATGGAGGCAAATCCTGATCCATCAACTTCAAGTCCCCCAGTTGGTCCTTCCTCTACCGACAACCTTCCTCCCAAAATTGCTCCTTAGTTCCTTTTTATTATAATTAATCTTTTGTTTGTTTATCTAAGATAGATATATATATATATATATATATATATATATATATATATATATATATATATATATATATATTGTTTTTTCTCATTTATTTTCCTGACTCTTTATTGCATTTATCTCAATAGAATTATTGGTTTAATATACTATGACTAAATAGATATGATCTTAATTATAAAAGAGAGTCCTTCTATACAATCAATACTAACGAAGATGACACTTAATCTTCATGTTGGTGTATAAATATGAAGTAATTCGAGAAGTTTTATTTGAACTTCTAAAATAAATATTCATGTATATCATCTTTACAAATGTTTCCTTGTGGCAGAATTAAAAGTAGATTTAAGGAATATTGTACCGATGACTATTTTTGTAGTTCCAATTTGAATAGCTCTTGGGAGTTTAATTTTTCAATTCTTCACTTCCCATTTCATCTTCGAGCTTGAAAATTTTCAAATTCAAATCTCTTCAAGTTCTTGAGATATTTTTTCAATGCTTCTTCCATATAGTCCACCAATGTTTGAGTTTGAAGTATGAAAGCTTGAACACTAGATCAACTTCTCTCCTTGATCGTCATTCCTGAAAAGAAATTACGCATGGGACTTGGAATATTCTCTTAGGTGAAGACTACCTAACCATTTCTATGAGAATTATTGCAACCTTGATCCAGAATAATTAGATATTCTGCATGTCTTTTTGGGTCTAATGTCATCATCTGGTTAGTGTTAGATTTTTGCATACCATTTAAAAATATTAGTAAAGTTTAAATGAAAAAATAAATAATGATTAAGAGATACTCGACCGTGGGCACTTTGCTCAAAAATAGTACTTCTTCAAGTGTACTCCATTCTAATTAGAAGGTAACACTTTTTCGTTTATCGTCCCTAACTCGTATACGTTGTTTTCGGCAGCGCCTCGAACTCCATATGGTCCTTCCCACCTCAGATCAAATTTTTCCTCACTCACCGCCTATGTTGATTGAAATACATCCTAAGGATGAAATTCTCAATTTTAAAATATCGAAGATTTTCCTTTCTGTAATAATATCGTTCTATCCTTTTTTTAGCTACCATCCGTATTAAATGACTTTTTTTGCTCTTCTGCCGAATATGGACTCGTACAAAGTTCCTTATTATTTGATTATTTATTCATATGTTTAAATCTTAGATTCGGTTCTCCTATCCTCAAAAGGATTCCGGCTTTAGTACCGTAAACAAGTGAAAATCGAGTCTCTCTTGTACTTATTTTAGATGTCATTCTACAAATCTATAACACCTCTGGTAGCACTCCAGGCAACTCGCCTTTTGCTACTTCTAAACTCTTCTTCATACTATTGACAATTATCTTATTTGTCGACCCTGCCTGCACATTAGCTACGAGATGATAAGGTGATGAAGTTATTACCTTGATTTTCCAGCCTTTAATAAATTCAGTGGTTTTTTATCCCACAATATGCGGTCCATATCAAATACGATTTTTTTTTTGGAATACTCGAATCAACAAATTATATTTCTCCCAGTGAATTCCATAACTTCTTTATCCCCTACCCGTTTGAAGGTACCTGTTTTCACCTATTTAGAAAAATAATCAACTAAAATCAATAAAAATTGTACATTTTCTGGTCCTTGCGATAATGGATCTACGATATATATCCCCCAATTTATAAATGTCCATGGTGTGATTATTGAATGGAGCAGTAGCGTGGTTGATGTAAGTTTTTTGCAAACCTTTGACATTTATTGCACCTGTATACGCCAAATTCGGGGGGCCCGATTTCCCTGTCGAAGTGTCGCTTCGCGGTCATGCCCCTCGAAGCTCAAAGCCAAGGTTGAGAATCACCTTGGGGGGTCATCAGGTATCAGCCCGGAGGACATCCCATTTCAACAGCTATAGTGGGATACAACATGCAAGAGGGGAGTTCCTATGGCATACGCCTTTATATGACAAAGATGTCCTATCCTGTGCCTATTTCAAGATGTCACGTCTAGTCATCCTATCTCCACGCCATCAAGATTAACACGTTTTGTAATGGATTTCCCTCCAACATAAAGGGAATCCCCATTACTTTGTAATGGGTCGGCTGATGTTACTCCAACTATTCTTCACAAAAGTCATTAATATCTCTGTGTCTCCCTCTTTTATCGCTAACTTTCTCGTTCTTATTAGCTCGAGGCCACCCTTAACGTTTATTGCTCTCATGCTCGTTCTTCATTTAATGCTTTGTATTGGCCATAAACAACCTTCTTTGATCATACCATAAGAGTTGTCACTTTCCCGAGTACCTTTGATAGTATGAGATCGATCCATGATATCGACCACGAGGTTTTCCATCAAATAGCCTGAAGCCAGGGCAGCAAGCCCCTCGGTTAGATTATTCCCTCGTTTTATCTTGTATTTTATCGTTAAACTTCATATTCTTAGAATCATCTTCTCTAACAACTAGCATAAAAATAGATTACGTATTTCTAAAATCCCATTTACAAATTTAATTATTGTTATGATTTTCACGGTAAACAGTTCGGCGCAAACCGTGGGGCTAAAACAATAGTGATTATTTTTGTGTTGTTTTTATTTCACAAAAGCAAGTTATCTTTCACACTTTTTCTTGTCCAAGGTCTCTTGATTTTAGGTGCTCAAACATAAAATTCCTAGAGGCCGACACACCACAAGATTCAACCCGAATGAAAGAAAAGGTGCTCCAACATAAAATTTGCATGATTATTTGGGGAACCACTACTCCCCAAGGACCTATGTTCAAACTATAACGCCCTAGAAAATTTTGCTAAGTAATTTAGGATATTGTGGTGTCACGCAGGCTTATTATAATATTTTTATATATTGTTTACATGGTTGACATCAATTAGACTTGGTAAATATTAGTATAAGTCTTATGATAAGTGATGTGATGTCCAAATGGAAGCCTAGGTGTATTCCAAATGGGAAAATAGTTGAAATAGGCCAAAATTCCAAATAGATTCGCACAAGGCTCCATTTCAAAAGAGCATATATAATTATGTATAAGGTTTTATATGGTGGATAGTATATCAAATGGAATCCCTTTGATTCTAGTTTCCAACGCTTCAAACCTTTCATCATTTGGACATTCCTACACAAAGTTATGGTCAAATTACCAAAGGCTGGAAAATGTGATCCTGTGTCATGTCTGATGTGCGGTCCGCATTTTCGTTTGGCGGTCCGCATATTGACCGCAGATGTAATCAGTGTAGCTTATTTTTGGGCACCAATATTGCGATGTATTCTGCGGCCCGCATATCCATTCTGTGGTGCATTCTGCTATAGCGAAATTGACATCGGAGTGTTATTTGTTTTATTTTCATAACACGACCCCATTTTGATATATAACCTTTGGGGCTTCATTTGGGATCATTTCCTACTGATTTTAGAGAGAGGTGAGAATATCTCAAAGAGGGAAGGAGGAACCCAACATCTAAATCATCCAAATCGTGCATCAATCTTCAGGTATCAAAGAAACCAGTCGCAAGTTCTTCATCTAAGAGGTAAGATTCTATGTCCTAGGTTTTAATTTCGAGTTTTGAGTGTAAGATGGGTTATTAAGGTATGGTTCTTGGGTATTTTAGTATTTTGTATGCATGCATATACAACTTAGGTTTATGGGAAGATGGTTTAACATAAATTAGTAAAAATTGTATTAGGGAATGAAGGAAATCTTAAAAAGGGGATACGAAATCAAGATGCTCAACTAGTGTTTGATAAAATGCTCAAAATGAGCCAGTTTCATGAATATCTTTCTAATATGTGTTTGATTTTGTTATGTCTCATAGTATATTGGAATGGATAGTGTTTTTGGAGTGTTGTAGTAACTTAAGGAAAGCTCTAATCGAGGTATCTATGGCTAACTTTGATCTTTGTGAAATCGTCTTGTTGGTGTATGAATATTTGGTATGTTATAGCTACCTGGATTGTTTGTCAAATTCTTGTGATTGGTTTGTTGGGTGTTTCATTGGTTTGATTAAGTGCTATGTGGTAAGAGTTGAGAAACAAATAATAGAAGGAAATCGTAAATGATAGAATTGGAACAATTGTGGTAATAACATATTTTTCTTCTTGTGGGTAATTATTGCAAAGGCTTTAATTGCTTATGAACTATTGAATATAATGAAATTGGAACTTTTGGATATGGAAACACTCGTAATATTGTTGTGGTTGTGTCTTGAGAATAATTGTTGTTGCTCTTCTTGTTTGTGAGTTGATTGTTGTTTATCTTTGTGATTTGTTGTTTGGTTGTGATTGTTGTGAACTGAAACTGTACGTGGGGTTGAGTAGCATGCCAAAACATGGTGTCATAAGGTGGCAATTTGTGGTGATAAGGGTGGCCGAGTTAATAAGGGTGGACGAGGTAATAAGGTTGGAGATGTGATCGAAATCAATATTGAAATATACACTTGAACAAACATTGTGAAATCATTAATGTGGAATTGTGAAAGGAGACAATAAGAGAGTTTTTAACCTGTGAGGCACTGATTGCCCCTTTGTTTGGCTAATTTTACCTTGTATGTGTGTTTGATTGTTGCTTCTGTTGATTCTTACTTGTGTATGGTTGAGTTTACTTGGAACAAAGATAGATGTTGAAACTTGTTTGGCTTGATTGTTCCTTTGCTTGTGCATTTGATTGTTGTTTCTATAACTGTTATCCACTTGTGTATGGCTTCAGTTTACTTGAGACAAAGTTTGTTCATACATACCAGTGCAATTCAAATGTATTGATGTCCTTTTGCCGGGGGTGCTACATTCATGTTATGATTGTAGGTGGATCTATAGCGGTACTCCAGTCCACCGACCGTACCTCCTCATCACTTCCTGTCAGGTGATTCAGCGAGCCCCTTTCCATTCGGGGCCCTATGTCGCTCACGCCACTTTCTGTTTTGGGATCTTTTTTTGATGTGTATAAGGTATAACTACAACCTTGTTACCAGCATTTCCATATTATTCTTGAATTGTATTTAGAGGCTCCGTAGACAGGTTGTGTGTAGTTTCGGGCATGGTAATATAAAAGATAAATATTGCTGTGTGGCAATGATGTATTTAAAAATGGAATATCTTTATTATGGTGAATGAAGTTGCTAATGGAAATTGTTATTGTTATGTTTATAAAAAATTTGGTTGATGGAGTTCGTATACTATAAATAGCTATTTCACTTGGTTATTAGGTAATGAGAATGAGGGGTAACACGTGGGATAGGAAAGTCACCCAGGTCCGCTTGACTGGGGATATCTGGTCGAGTGTCGGCCATGTCCCTTGAATTTAGGACGTGACAAACATGGTATCAGAGCCTAAGGTTTCAATGTGTCCTAGGATGTCTCGGAGCCGTGTCTAGTAGAGTCCTTCTTATGAGTGTGTTGTCGACCACATCTATAAGTTGGAGGCTATTTGGACATTTAAGAATTTCACCCTTCTTTGATAACCCAAATCGTGCGATATAGCTCAAGATAGGGAGTTGATTTCCTCTCAAAGTCTTATTCTCAAGATTGATAATTTTGATACCATAATCCACGAATTTCAAGCTTGTAAGGAGAGATTGATCCCACCATTGAGTCCGAGTGGATTACCCAAGGACTTGTTAGAGGAAAATGTTGAGCCATGGAGGGATTGGCAAAACTTGTTTTTAAGAGGAGTACCCTTGTTCCTACTAAGGTCATTGCACCACCAGATCATGAAGTATATTATCAGTATGTACGGCTAAAATCCCGTCTTTTAGAAATTAAGCTTCCATGGTGCCCGCATAAATGTTGTAAGTTCAAAATATAATTGATATTGTACTCGTTTTGTTATGTTAGGCGAATTATTGTTGTTAAAATATATGTGGGAGGTACTTCTTCATGTGTTTAATATATTATTCATGGTAAATGAGGATATGTAAATAATGTGAACTATGTGCTAAAATGCATAGACTTGAAGTCAAATTTAAATTGATATTTTGATGCCAAATTTTGTGAGAAAACTTGTTATGGTTGATTCCTCCATAATGTTCTTATGTGTACCAAAGTTATTTGATTGATTGTGTCTAGTTGTTGGTAGCATATAAAGATGTTTGGAAGTAAAGTAAGTGACTGTTTAAATGTGGTAAGACTAAATGTTGGATTCTAGCTGTTATTGATACTTTACATGAATTGTTGTTGTTACCCGATGTTTGTGAAAGACACATTCCAATATAATCAATGTACTATAATTGATAACTCAAAATGGGTGCAAGGAATATGAATCGTGTATTGAAATTGGAATGCCTTAAATTGATATTGGAGCAGCATATATTAAATAGAACTTTGTGAAATCCTCTGTGTATAGAGATGTTGAAATAAGTCAAATGTTTTTAAAAAATAGAGTATAGACAATGGATAGGTAATTTTATGGTCAGTTTATGGTATCACATCTTAGAGTAACTATTAAGGGTCATCGAGGGTTTAGTGTCAGTGTCACCCTGAAAATGTTATGTGAGTAAATAATAAAGGCAACATAAGTGTATTACACATTAGGTTGCAATATGTGTATGATATTCCCCGTAACTGTTCCTCATATACTTTATGTTTTCAAATGCTTAGATTGAACTATATGATCATGGTAATATCCTATATGATGCACTACTAGAAAGAATCATGATGGCTTGGCTTCATATGGATTGTTTATTGAAACAAAATTATATTCTTGTTGATGAACACCTTTGTGATTACATTAATGGTTGGTAAGGACTATTATGAACATAGGATTGTTTGTTTACTATGAAATGGCATCCTTGAGGGTATAATGCCATGTTATGGAATTGTGGTTACTTTTTGTTATCATGAATTGCAATATCTAGTGGAGTGTAAATTGTACAGTGGAAGTTATCAAAAGGTAAAGTCAATGGATAGTTATCTCATGCAAAATGTTTAGGAGTTGATATTATTTTTGAGAAGGTGTCATGACAATGTCTGCAAGTTGATAATGTCATATGGAAAGCTGAATGAGTCGTGGAAGGAAAATATTTTTGTTTGATTGAATACCAGTTAGTTTTGACTTGGAATGTACCATATAGGTGTATTGATGTAAAACTATGCAGTCCATGTTCTGGTATCCTTATGTTAATGTAATGCTTGTAATATTGGGATTAGGATTGTGGATATATTCATTGTGGTGCTATGCATAGTTGTAGATGTGTTGTTCAGACGAATTTGGTGATTCTCTGGCAGGTGGATAGGCCTAGTTACAAAGGAGACTCTGCCGAAATTTTTGATAAATTTAGGATTTACTCAAAAACTTAGGGACTTGAGGTAGGTTTGAAAAGAGATTGTGATAATAAAGTGTTTGGGGAAGACTCTACTCCTCATTCGAGGACGAATGATTCGAAGGGGGGAGAATGTAAGGCCCCGAAATATTTCGCTAAGTAATTTAGGATTTGTAGTGTCACACAGGCTTATTATAATGTTTTTATGTACTATTAACATGGTGGACATCAATTAGACTTGGTAAATATGAGTATATGTCTTATGGTAAGTGATGTGAGGTCCAAATGGAAGCCTTGGTGTATGCCAAATGGGAAAATTTACAAAATAGGCCAAAATTCCAAATGAATTAGCACAAGGCTCCACTTCAAAAGAGCATATATAATTATGTACAAGGTTTTACGTGGTGAATAAATTAAATCCTTTTGAGTCTAGTTTCCAATGCTTCAAACCGTTCGTCATTTGGACATTCCTACAGAAAGTTATGGCAAAAATTACCAAAGGCGGGAAAATGCAATCCTGTGTCATGTCAGAACATCGGTCCGCATTTTAGTTCTCCAGCCCGCATTTTCGTTCTGCGCGGTCTGCATTTATACCACAGATTGAACCAGTGTAGCTCATTTTTGGGCACCAATTTTGTGGTACATTGTGCGGCCCGCATGTCCATTCTGCGGTGCATTCTACTATAACAGAATTAACATCGGAGGGTTATTTTTTTATTTTCATAACCCGACCCCATTTTGATATATAACCTTTGGGGCTTCATTTGGGGTCATACCCTACTTATTTTAGAGAGAGGTGAGAGTATTTTGGAGAGTGAAGGAGTAACCCAACATCTAAATCATCCAAATCTTGCATCAACACTTAAGAATCAAAGAACCCAATCGCAACTTCTTCATCTAAGAGGTAAGATTCTATGCCCTAGGTTTTAATTTCGAGTTTAGAGTATAATATGGGTTATTGAGGTATGATTCTTTGGTATTTTAGTATTGTGTATTCATGCATGTACAACTTAGGTTTATGGGAAGATGGTTTAACATAGATTAGTAAAGATTGGGTTGGGAATGAAGGAAATCTTAAATAGGGGATTTGAAATCAAGATGATGAACTAGTGTTTCATAAAATTCTTAAATGAGCTATTTTAATGAATATATTTCTTATATATGGTTAATTTTCTTATGTCTCATAGTAGATTGAATTTCCTAGAGTTTTTGGAGTGTTGTAGTAACTTAAGGAAAGCTCAATCGAGGTATCTATGGCTAACTTTGATCTTTGTGAAACTGCCTTGTTAGTGTATGAATATTTGGTATGTGATAGCTACATGGATTGTTTGTAAAATTCTTGTGATTTGTTTGTTGGGTGTTTCATTGGTTTGATAAAGTGCTATAAGGTAAGAGTTGAGAAACAAATGATAAAAAGAAATCGTAAATGATGCAATTGGAACAACTGTGGTAATAACATATTTTGCTTCTTGTGGGTATTGCAATGGATTTAATTGCTTATGAACTGTTGAATATAATGAAATTTGAACTATTAGCTATGGAAACACTCGTAACATTATTGTGGTTGTGCCTTTAGAAGAATTGTTGTTGCTCTTCTTGTTTGTGAATTGATTGTTGTTTGTCGTTGTGATTGTTGTGAACTGAAACTGTACGGTGGGGTCAGGCTGCATGCCGCAACACGGTTATATAAGGTGGCGGGTTGTGGTGATAAGGGTGGCCGAGGTAATAAGGGTGGACGAGGTAATAATGGTAGAAAAGTGATCAAAATCACTATTTAAATATACATTTGAACTAAAAGTAAGTGGAATTGTGAAAGGAGTAAGCAGGAGAGTTTGTAACCTGTGGGGGCACTGATTGCCCCTTTGTTTGGGTAATTGTAACTTCTATGTATATTTGGTTTTTGCTTCTATTGTTGTTTCTTACATGTGTATGGTTGAGTTTACTTGGAATAAATTTAGATGTTGAAAACTTGTTGGGCTTGATTGTTCCTTTGCTTGTGCATTTGATTGTTGTTCTATCAAAACCCCTAGAAATAATCGATTCAATTTATCGATAAACCGATTCGAATGCACACCGGCGCAATCCGTAACATCGAGTTCCAGGTCATCGACGACGACATGAGATAGAATGCCTTACTCGGTAGTCCTTGGATACACAACATGAGGGCAGTGCAGTTGATACCCAAATTTTTTCCTTTGTATTTTTATACTAAAAATACTTTCAAAATAGTATGTATATATATATATATAAGCATCCCCAAAGGTTTTGGTATTTTTCCTAATTTTAAAGATTTTTAGAATCAGTTCATTATCTATTTTAACAGTATAAAACCCTAAAAATGATTCCCAAACTATCATTTTTTGCAAATCACGTATTTAATTCTCATATTTACAACAAAATATAATAAATATGATTTTTGCACATTTTTACAAATTTACTTGGAATTTCTGAAGCTTAGTTGCATGAAATTGCAAATATAGCCTATGTTATAATTAAACGCGTTTTATAATTAAAAAATTGTTCCTAATATTTTTAGATTATTGTTTGTATATCATTTATTAGTTCTATGTTTTCAATTCATTTTTAAATAATTTTTTTTGCTATTCTGATTAATTAAATAGAGAAAATAAAGTCTATTTAAAATGTATGACCTTGTGAAAATGAGTACCCAAATCCTAGCAACTCATAGAGCCAGGTCCACTTATGTGTTGGGACCCTTTCCACAGATTTTATACTTAAAAATCTAGAGTAAAATTTTTCCAGAAAATATCATTTCTGCGGTCAAGAATGCAGCCGCAAATCAGGTATGCAGACCACATCTCTGTCCAAGAGTTAATTAGCGAGTTAGCTAAATTTGATGTATAAAATGCAGTCCACTATGCGATCGCATAACCATTATGTGGACTGTATAATCATTGCATAAATTTCTCGAGGATATTAGAAGGTTAGCTATGCGGGTAATATACGACCGCAAAATAAGAATGTGGACCGCATTCCCACCGCATGCCTAAGCAGAGAGGCCAGCAATTTGGGACCCTTCTACGGTCCAATCTGTGGACCGCATATCAACTCTTCGGTCGTAGAGTGCGACCGCAGATCCTGAACGGGCTTCAATTTTCTAAAATTTTAAACCTGACCCCTTTTCTTATAAAACATTCAACCCCTCATTTTTGCATATTTGCTAAAAAAACAAGAGAGAGGGAAGAGAGAGTTCTTGAGGGAGAAAGGGTTCATCATCAAATGGATTCTCCAAAACTATCTGGGCCGGGAAATTCTAATTTTCAATCTTCATCGCCACTCTTACAGGTAAAATCCTTAACCCTTTTCCCTAATTTTCTTATTTAAACCTAGCGTGGGAGTCTCATCCTTTGATTTTTGAAATGATGGGTGGAAACTCACATGCATGTCTTTCATAACAAAAGATCTACTAAGGGGAAATTGAGTAGAAGCACAGAACTATGCTTGATAACCTAAATAAGCCGGCTAGTAATTTTAAACTTCAATTCTGTGGTACATGCGTTTATTTGTGAATTAGATTGACATGGCTAGATTGCTTTGTGCATTGAAACTATACGGCGGGTTCGGGTTGCACAACGAAACATGAAGTTATAAGGTGTAGGTTGTGGTGATATGGATGGCCGAGGTAGTAAGGGCGGTCGAGATAATAAGGGTGGAAAAGTGATCGAAATCACTGTTGAAATAAATACTTCAGTAAACTTGTGAAATCATTGTTGTGGAACTGTGGAAAGGGGAAAACATGAGAGTGTTCAACGTTGTTTGGCTTGATTGTACTTTTTATATGTGTTTGGTTATTGCTTCTATTGCTGTTTTCTACATACGTACGGCTTGAGTTTACTTGGGACAAGTTTTGTTCATACATATATGTACAATTCAAATGTGTTAACGTCCCTTTTTCCGGGGGCGCTACATTTGTGTTATGATTGTAGATGGATCTATAGCAGCTACTCCAGTCCACCGCCCGTAGCTCTTCCTTATTCCCTATCAGCTGTACTGGTGAGCCCCTTTCCTTCTGCGGCCCTGCGTGGCTCATGCCATCTCTGTTCTTGTATTTTTAGACCATATTTTGGTGTGTGTGTAAGAGGTATAGCCGGAGCCTTGTTACTGGCAAGTATTGTACTATCATTTTTCATTCTTAGAGGGTCCATACCAAGGAAATGTGGGTCATGAACTATGTAGTATGTACTTTGTATTTTGGGCACTACCAATTGTAAACCACGCTAATACATGTATATTATGTATGCGTTGTAAAAGGTGTTTCAATTATAAATAATTGTTCTACTCGGTTAGTAAGTAATGAAAATGTGGGTAACTCGTGGATTAGGAAAGGCACCCAGATCCTCTCGACTGGGGATACCAGGTTGAGTGCCAGTCATGTTCCCTGGATTTGGGGCGTGACAAACCTGATATCAGAGCCTAACGTATTAAATAGAATCCTAGGATTTCTCGGAGCCGTGCCCAGTAAAGCCCCTCTTATAGGTATGTTGTCGACCACATCAATAAGCAAGGGGCTACACAATCATTTAGGAAACTACTCTCTTCTTTATTATTCCATTTCGTGCAGTGAAGTGAAAAGTGGAATATTATTTGTGTTTTACTCGTGCCTTGTTCTGAAATTTTCAGAAATGGCACCTTAGAAGAGATATTGACTCGGACTAGAGGCCAACGCCACCCCAAGTGTGGTCGTGAATCATGTACCGGACTTCGTGGGTAAGAGTGACTCCCCGGTATTGAATATTCATGTCCCGTCTCTTCTAAATTCAAAATTTTGTGTTCCAACTGCGACAGAGGGTGTCATCATCCCTCCTGCCAATATTCCTAATCCATATATTTCTCCAACTTCTGGTCCCGAGGCTTCTGATGGGGACCATAGAGGAGCCATCCGTATGTTCACCCAGTTATTTGCCCCCAGGCCCAGAAATCTCATAATGCCCCTATGTCCTTCCAGTTCTAGAGTCCACCAGTTTCTGCGATTGGCCCCTCCAGAGTACTCAGGCACAGACCCAGAGGCCGATCCGGAGGATTTTCTTGATGAGATGTACAAGATGCTTCGTGTGATGAAGGCCACAAAGTGATAGGGGGTTGAGTTGGCTTCTTACACGTTCAGGGGAGCAGCACGCTTGTGGTTCGTAATGTGGGAGGATTCCCGCGAGGGGGGAAGACATCTATCTAGATGGGAGGAGTTTGTGGATGCTTTTATGGACCATTTCTTGCCTGCCGAAACAATGGCATCCCATGCTACCGAGTTCGAGGTTCTCAAGCAGGGTAGTATGAGTGTCTGGGAGTACTATATAGAGTTCGCGAGGTTGTCCAAGTATGCTCCTCGGCTAGTGTCGACCATGGATTCTCGAGTTTGGTGCTTTGTTCAGAGTTTTAGTCTGTTGGTGGTGAATGAGGTTGCTACAACGGTCTTACACTCAGATATGAACTATAGGAAGATTTTGAGTATCTCTCAGGCAACAGAGGCTAGGAAGTTGAAGATACAGGCGGATAGGGAGAGTAGCAGCAGGGCGCGGTCAAGGGGTCACTCAAGGAGGTCAGCTCCGGGGAGATGGGCCATCACGCCCATCCCGGTCTTATGCTCAGTCCTCAGCAAGTGCACTGCCATCTGTGCACAACTATCAGCAGGGTACTTCCTTGAGGCTAGGTTCTGACAGTAAGAGGTTCCACTAGTTCGGTCATTCGGGGATGCAGCCCCGGTATCATAGGGAGCTACATGTCCCAAGTGTGGGAGGTTCCATACAAAGACTTGCTATTTGGACATCCTGGTTTGTTATAATTCCGGGGTGAGACGTCATATCCAGCGATACTGTCGTGCGCCCAGGCAGGGCATTGGTAGGGGATTTTCCTAGTCATCTGATTCTTCAGTTGCTACATCATCAGTGCATCCTCTGAATCCAGCAGGGCGTGGTGCTTTTGGGGTGGGGCTCGTTGTAGAGGTGAACCGAACAGGTTCTATGCTTTGAGTGGTCGCCAGAATGCTAAGGTTCTCAAGATGTTGTTACATGTATCTTGTCTGTTCATGCCATTAATTGTTATGCTCTTGTTGACCCTGGGTCTTCTTTATCCTATATCACCCCATTCATTGCTTCGAGCTTTGGGATAGAACCTGAACAACTTCATGAGCCGTTCTCCGTATCAACTCCGGTTGGTTATTCTCGTGCTAGTTTATAGGATTTATGTCATCACGGTGTGTGGTCGTGTTACCCCGGCCGACCTTATTGAGCTTAGAATGGTATATTTTGACGTGATTATGGTAATGGACTAGCTTTATTCATGCTTTGCTAAACTTGACAGCTAGACGAGAGTCCTGAGACTCGAGTTCCCTGACGAGCTGATTATTGAGTGAAAGGGAATGGTGTTGTGCCAAAAGGTTGGTTTATTTCTTACCTTAAGGCTTCAAAGATGATTAAGAAGGGGTGTATCTATAATTTTTTCATGGTGGCAAACACCGCTTCAGAAGTACCTGCCCCAAATTCTATGCATGTTTTAAATGAGATTCTTGAGGTATTTCCAGATGAGCTTCAAGGGATTCCTCCAGATAGGGAGATTGATTTTGCGATTGATGTATTGCAAGATACCCAACCAATGTCTATTCCACAATACAGAATAGCGCCAGCAGAATTACGAAAGTTGAAGGAGGAACTGAAGGTTTTATTAAAGAAGGGGTTCATTCGACCGAGTGAGTCGCCATGGGGTGCTCCAGTTCTTTTTGTCAGAAAGAAGGATGGGTCGCTTTGGATGCGCATCGATTATCGGTAGCTTAATAAAGTCACCATCAAGAATAAATGCCCTTTGCCCCGAATAGATGATTTGTTCAACCAATTGCAAGGTGCGAAGTTCTTCTAAAAAATTGATTTGCGGTCCGGGTATCAGCAATTGAAGATCAGAGAGCAGGATATTCCTAAGAGCGCTTTCACAACCCACTATGGTCACTTCGAATTCTTGGTCATGTCTTTTGGGCTAACTAACGCCCCGGCAACTTTCATGGATCTTATGAATCAGGTCTTCAAGCCATTTCTAGACTCCTTTGTGGTTGTATTCATTGACGACATCCTCGTTTATTCATGAAGCAGGCAGGATCATGTCAATCGCCTTAGGGCAGTTTTATAGACTCTTCATCAGCACAAACTGTATGTTAAATTCTCAAAGTGTGAATTTTGGTTGGAGTCCATCACTTTCCTGGGTCGTGTTGTTTCTGGCAAGGGAATTCAGGTGCATCCACAAAAGATTGCAGCAGTGAAGAATTGACCTAGACCCACAACCCGGACGGACATATGTAGCTTCTTGGGGTTAGCGGGGTACTCTCGAAGGTTTGTATAGGGGTTCTCCACCCTCGCCTCCCCATTGACTAAATTGACGCAGAAATAACTCAAGTTCTAATGGTCCGATGCTTGTGAGAAAACTTTCCAAGAATTAAAGTCAAGGTTGACCTCGGCACCAATATTGGCTCTGCTGGAAGGCATGGAAGGATTTGCGGTGTATTGTGACGCCTTCAGGGTCCGTATAGGGTGTGTGCTAATGCATCATGGGAAGTTTATAGCGTATGCTTCAAGGCAACTCAAGAATCACGAGTAAAATTATCTGACGCGTGATTTGGAGCTTGTAGCAGTTGTGTTTGCCTTAAAATATGGCGGAATTACCTTTATGGGGTCCATGTGTATGTGTTCTCGGACCACAAAAGTCTCCAATAGTTGTTCAAGACGAAGGACTTAAACTTGAGGTAGCGGCGGTTGTTAGAATTACTTAAAGACTATGATATGAACATCCAATACGATCCAGGAAAGGCAAATATGGTGGCTGACGCCCTTAGTCGGAAATCCATAGGTAGTTTGGTCACTTGGGAGTGGACCAGAGGCTCCTAGCTCGAGAGGTTTATCAATTGGCCAATCTTGGGGTTTGTATCTCGACCCCAAATGAAGATGAAATTATGGTGCACAACATAGCAGAGTCATCGCTTTTAGCAGAAGTCAAGGAAAAGTAGTTCGTTGATCCAGCATTGGCACAAATGAAGGAGGCGGCTAGAAGTAATAAGATCTTAGCATTTTCGCTCAGCAGCCATGATGGTGTGTTGCGATGCTAAGGTAGGCTATGCATTCCAGATGTAGATAATCTTTGGGAGCGGGTAATGTTGGAGGCACATCATTCCAGGTATTCGGTCCACCCAGGTTCTACGAAAATGAATCACGATCTCAAGGAAATTTATTGGTGGAGTGGTATGAAGCGGGATGTGGCAGACTTTGTATCTAAATGTTCAAATTGTCAGCAAGTAAAGGTCAAGCACCAGTGGCCCGGTGGGTTAACCCTGCTTATGGAAATACCAATGTGGAAATGGGAGATGATTAATATGGATTTCGTGCAGGACAAACTCGCAATCAGCGCAACTTCGACTCAATTTTGGTGATAGTGGATCGACTCACCAAATCAGCCCACTTCAATCCAGACAAGTTCACCGATACTATAGAACAATATACTCAATTCTATATCAAGGAAATAGTGGGGCTTCATGGTACTCCACTTTCTATTATTTCGGGTTGAAGGGCTCAGTTCATAACTAACTTTTGGAAGATATTTCAGCAAGGTTCGGGTATTTAGCTGAACCTCAACATGACCTTTCATCCACTGACCGATAATCAAGCAGAGTTGACTATTCAGACACTTGAAGATATGTTGCGGGCTTGTGTCTTGGATTTCAAAGGTAATTGGGACGATCACTTGCCTCTTATAGAATTTGCTTACAATAACAGCTTCCACGCTAGCATCCAGATGGCCATGTTGAGGCATTGTACGGGAGGAGATGTAGGTCCCGATCGGATGGTTCGAAGTAGGTGAAACGGAATTGATAGGGCTGGATCTCATGCACCAGAACATGGAAAAAGTTAAAATCATTAAAGATAGGATGAACACTGCGCAGAGTCTCCAAAAATCCTATGCGGATATGCGTCGAAGAGAATTGAAGTTCCAAGAGGGTGATTAGGTATTCTTGCGGGTGTCTCCAATGAAGGGAGTCATACGATTTTGGAAGAAAGGGAAGCTAAGTCCTATATAAGTCGGGCCTTATCAAATGTCCTTAGTGCACCTGGTATTCCACGTGTCCATGTTAAGGAAAGTGGTTGGGAATCCGTCCACCATCGTGCCAGTTGAAGATATCAAGGTTACTGAAGGATGATCATATAAAGAGATTTCGGTTTCTATTCTTGATAGACAAGTCAGTAAATTATAAAATAAGGAGACCACCTCGGTTAAAGTATTGTGGCAAAATCAACAAGTCGAAGACGCCACATGGGAAGTAGAAGATGAGATGAAAGTAAAATACCCCCATTTGTTTGAAAAAGTCTAGGAATGGTCGTTTAAGTTCTTTTCCCTAAGCAAACTTGCATTGTGTACAATTTGGTGAAAAAGTTCCCTAAATGCTTGACTATTGTAATTCTCTAAGTTGTGCCGAAAATTTATGTGTCATCATTGTTTGGGCCCTGTAAAACTCTTATCGGTAACTGAAGGTTTTGTGCTTTTATGGTAGGTAATTGGCCCATGGTAGAGTAAGTGTAAAATAGTAATGATTAATTTTGCATGGATAGAATGTATTGAAATGAATAACTATGTCGCACTCCTTAAGGTAATCAACTATCTTCAAAAGGGTGTAAAGCAATTGAATGTACCTAGGTGTGAAGGTATTGAATTGGACTATAGGCAACACTTCTTATTAAATGGAAGTATCGTACTCTTATGATAAGCAAATGGCTTATGATAGTGCATACAATTAATGCTTAATTAAATTTTGTGTAATGTACCAAAATGGTTAAGATTGTGTCGAACTCCTTGAGGTAACCGACTATATGCAAAAGTGTTTTGAGAAATTGAGTATGTACAAGTGTGAAGGTAATGAATTGTATACCAGTTATAGGTGAAGCAGTATTTTTGTAATGGTTCTTCGAAATGTGTTTTAGGGACTCTCTGACAGGTAGATAATTTCCATATTACAAAGGAAACTCTGGAAAATTTTTTCTAAAATATGAGAGTTAGTGAAAATTTAGGAGCTTGCATATCATATTCCCAAACCATTTGATTTTCAAAGTTTTCATTCGAGGACGAACGATCTTAAGCGGGGGAGGATGTAAGACCCCGTGAAAATGAGTGCTCAAATCCTAGAAACGCATAGAGTCATGTCCACCTATGTGTTGGGACCCTTTCTACTGATTTTATACTTATAAATCTAGAGTCAAAGTTTTCCGGAAAATGTCATTTCTGCCATTAAGAATGCGGTCGCAAATCAGGTATGCTGACAGTATCTCTTTCGC
Source organism: Nicotiana benthamiana (assembly GCA_034376525.1). NCBI lineage: Eukaryota > Viridiplantae > Streptophyta > Magnoliopsida > Solanales > Solanaceae > Nicotiana > Nicotiana benthamiana. The sequence continues at coordinate 102,273,299 of CM067328.1, read as the reverse complement.
AGAGTTAATCACAGAGTTAACTAAATTTGATGTTTAAAATGCGGTCCATTATGCGATTGCATAACCTACTAGTAGTGTGTATATTCACTTCTCTTCTTCTACATATTCTTCACTGTGTGTTTATGATCTGTAGCATGTTCTTCTATGTCCTTGCATCTGTAGTCTGCTATGCTTTCTTATATTTTTAAAGTCAAAAATCCCTTCCCCCTATCCTGTTATTTGTGCTAGTACAGTTCTGAATCACGGCAACATCTGATATTGTTGACCATGATCCAGAATCAGACACTCCTTAGTCTCTACTCAAATGCTTTCCAATTCCCTATCCCCTTTATGTGTTTGAGCTTTAACTTGTGTCTGGTAGTGTCATAATCACCTCAGACCCTATGTTTGACTCCTCAGAGTCTGCTCCTATTTGTTGATCTACGCAAAGGTTTAGGGTTGTGCCAGCCTATGCCTTGGCTGGGTATGACCACCCTCTGCTATGGTTCCCCTATAACTTTGCACTCATTCCTAGTTCCTAAGTTCTACCCCCATTTGGTAAGCCATGCTTAGGGACCCTTGAGTTCCCTCTAAACTTGGATGCCTAGGACCTCTTTTCTTTAGATACATGATGTGACGTTTTATTAAAACTTTAATGTTTTTTTCAACTAATCTTTCCAAAACCACTTATGTCTTTTTTCACTCTTTTCTTTAAAAACTTTCAACTTATTTGTATTCTATATTTGCCAACATTGTTTGTTTACTTCTACTATTCTTAAAGTCACAACTAAGTACGATCGGGAACCACACTAGTGTATCTTGAGGGGTGCCAAACACCTTCCCTTCGAGATAATCTCAAGCCCTTACCTGAACTCTGGTCTTCTTTCAAAAATCTTCTTCTTTTTTTTAAAGTGTCCTAATGCACCATAATCATTAGGTGGCGACTCTTCAAATCTATATCCCGATTCCTCAAAAGGGAATAAGAGTTGTTTTGTCCATAATGTCGTAAACCCAATTTCGCTCTTTTGGGAAAAAGGGGGCGTCGACAGCATGGAGACTCTGCTGGGGATTTCCTTAAGGATTTTACCATTACGTGCTTTTGTGACTTTATTGCTTTATTAATTGCATTTATTTTTCTGCCTTGAATTATTTCATCATAATTACTAACTTGGCTCTTCATATTTTTCTTTCCTTTTACTTCTTTTGATGTCTTATTATTATTTCATTTCCGAGCACTTATTGTTATCTTTACTTTATGAACGTGAAAATACATAAAATTTGTTTGTTGTAACTGCATTCCTCAACAATATATTCCACTCGTGCTTAAACAAATCCTATAGGATCGCTTATAAAGAGTGGTTGTGCCCTTCCAATATTATAACCCCCTACATGTGGCAAAGGCAAATTTGCGGTAAAACCAGTCGATCAACGGTGTGGTCGAGGATTCCGCGCCTTTCTCTCTTGAGTTGTCCGCTAAAGAGTACCTTGTCTGGCAGTTCAAAAGTAGAAACCGTATTCCATTAAATTTTTCATGCATCATGGCCAAACATAGCCGGGTCAGCTATGTTATCCATATAATGACTCATTAAGATAGCCTAAACCAATGTCCACCAGATTTCCTCGGAACCCAAACGGAGTCCTCCACATTATATGCATTTATTCTGACAACTATTTGTCTTTATTGCAAATTATTAATTCAAATAGTCGAGTCTGGTGGGGTTAAGGGCCTAACATTTGTTTTGAAGAAAATAAGGCATGAAGACCCCAGATTCGGTGTGGTTTCCAACATTCACCCGAGGTTGTTTAGCTGGTGGGAGGACCTTCATGGCAATGATATGACCCTCGTTCGCAAATACTTAGGAAACCTTCCTTCACTTTTGGAAGTTAAGCCCGACAACAATATTAGCGAAGCTGCTACTTTATTCTAGGACAGTGATGATGTGGGGTGATTTTACAACTTATTTTAGCCTCTTTACCTTAGCTTTTATGTTGTTTTAAGTATGAAATGAGGTTGTTCATAGTGGTTATTGTGAGATTTTCAAGTAAATGATGCAATGAAGTGGTTTGCATTCAAGTGAAGTGGAATTGAGCAAAAATGAGTTGAAACCAACGAAACAATTCCCACTCATATCCGCTTTTGCGGATCCTTGGTCGCAGGGGCGACCTCCACTTATGCGGATTATTGATCGCCTACGCGGATTTGGAGGAACAAGAAAGAACCGCAGAAGCGGTTGAAAACTCGTTTCTACGGGACCACAGAAGCGGTTAGCTCTCTGCTTTAGCAACCTCTGCTGTACTTGAAGGAATACACTTTTGCGGTTGGTTTCCCGCTTCTGCGGAACCGCATCAACGTTCACTTTACCGCAAAAGCGGAAGTCGAGCACATGGCCTGGGGCAGATTTGGCATTTCACACTTTTCTCACCCCAAATAATTTGTATACTCATCCAAGCATACTTTTGGGGCATCTTTGGCTTATTTTCAGTCTTCTTAGACTAGGAAGAACAAGTTGGAAGATAGGGTTTTGCAAAAACACACTTAGGTCTTGAAGATGGAATACCGTGGATAAGATTTTCTTATCTATTTATGTTGTTTTCTTCATTTCCTTGCTTTGTATTCTATATCTAAGTATGTAGTATTTTATCCAACACTTGAATCTTGTTTATGGGAATATTCATAAATAAAGTGTGGATTTTATACCTTGTTGTGCTTATTTATTGAATGATTTATCTATATTTATGAAGTGAGTTGTTGTTTCTTTAATTATTCTTGTTCTTTAATGTTTCCAAAGGGATTAGCTAACCCTAGCACTCACTCATTAACTCCGAATTAATTTTGGGAAATATAGTTTGGGGTTGGGAAAGATTTATTAACAAGAACTTGAGGCATTAACCCTCATTTTCTAGATTCTACCTAGGGATAGGATTGAACTACTTGTAGCCTTCCGAGTGTGCTTAATCTTCTAACTGTTATTAGGGATAATTCAATTAGGAAGTCTTGTTAATCTTCGGAAGAAGCTAATTAAGAATTATTATCCGTGGCGAATTAACAAAAACTCGCTCATATTTGTAAAATCGTGAAATACATTGGATCATTACTTGAGTGTAATTCCCGATGCTTTCATACTTGTAGCCATTGATCATTTTACTTGCTTTCTAGCTTAGTTTATATTTTCGCATCTTAGATATAAAAACAATTTTCAACTCAAATTCTTATTGTTTGGCACTGCGCGACTAGCAATAATTCTCTTACATTCCTAATCGCCACATTGTTCTCTGTGGGATTCGACCCCGACTCATAGTTGGGTAATGATATTGCTGCGACCGTATCTATTGCTTTTTACTGGTGGATTTGGACGTCACCAAAATTGGCGCCGTTGCCGGTGAATAATTTGGCGTAATTTAAGTTGTTTTATAAATAAGCGAAAGTGCTTTGATCCAAACATGTCAATACTTGTGTAATTATTTTTCTTACCTTGGGTCTATTTTTCTTGTTAGTTTCTTGTTTATTTTATCATATTTGAAAAATGGCATCATATAATGATAATTTGTTGGATGGGAGTTGTTCAACTTTTGACGACCCTTTTCCTTATTGTAGTGGACCACACTCATGGCAATATTGTTTAAATTCTCCCGGGGGTGGATTGTGCGCACAATCTCAACCTCAAGGTTGGAGTATTTGTGATAAGTGTGGTTTCTAAAATGGTCATTGGGATTATTGTGCATATTTGACCTTCCCTTCCCCAAGCCCCTACTATATGAGTTTGCTTCTTGTGATGAAAACTATAGGGCTATGGGAATGAAGAAGTTGAGCACGGCAAAAATGGAGAGTTCAAACTCATGTTGGAGTATCTACTTGAAGAAGGAAACAAAGCGCAACATGCCTTGGAACATCTTTTGGAGACTAGTCTCCAAAATTATTGTGCACTTGAACAGTTACACTCGCAAATGGATGAGTTGATCGAAGCCTCAAGGGCTCTAAAAGCCTCGGAAGTGAATGAAAACCAAGAATTTTTCTTAGAGGTTGAAAATGAAAATCCTTCCTTGGCACTTGATAAAAACCAAGAAGAACTCCCAAATGCTCAAGATGAGAAAATAATACTCGTGTTGGAGACCATTATTGAAAATGAGGAGAAGCATAATTTTGCACTCGAGGACTTGAGACAAGGCTTGAATTAAAATGATGAACACATCCGCACTTTGGAAAATCAAATGCAAAAATTGGTTGAGGCTCACTATGCCCAACAACTTGAGTGTGTGGAAGAAAGCCAAGAATAGTCCAATTCCGAGGAAGAAAGTGAGCTTTACTTTGAGGAGTCAAGAATTGAACATCCGCCAACCGACTCAATGAGTGTTTTTGATGCTGAAAAAAATATGGAATTGGATTCAACCGGTAGAAATGCCATATTGGTTGATGTTGACTCTAATCTGGGGGAAAGAGAGAATGTCAACCTAGAAAAATTGCAAAGTGAAGGCTTGAAGTCACATTCTAAGCACTTTTCAATGTTGGAATTGTGTGGTGACACGGAAGTTGAATCACATGAATCAATGAAGGATTGCGAGGAGGAAAAACTCAGGCAATACATTTTACAGTTTGAGGAAGCGAGAAATCAAAACGACATTCCTCACTTGAAATCCAAGAAGTGCAAAATGAATATTGTAATCATTGGCTCGAAAATCAAATTAGCACCCCACCGTCGCTCGTGGTCACAAGCTTGATTCCAAGCTAGGGGCTCAGTTCATATCATCCAAGTGGCGAGAAAAGTGGTAATGTTGTTTGCGTCGTGCCACGACGTTAAATGCGGCGCTTGGTGGGAGGAAACCCATCGTTTTTCAAATTTTTCATCATTTTTTGAAATTTTCTTTGTCTGAATAGCTTAGAATATCATTTTTGACAAATCTGCCAAGTTTTAGATTTTTTGGAGTTGATATTAGCAGGTCGGGATAACCCTGTTGACAAAATCTAGTAGCTGATGCAACTGTGTGGGCAATCTCTGCTAAAACCTCTTCTGCGGTATTGTGACCACATTTAAGGTACCGCAGAAGCGTAAATTTCAATGCAAGAATGGAGATAATCTCAGAAGCGGTCTTTAGGTTGTGTACGCGGAACAGCAGAAGCGGCTGAAAAGTCGCGGAAGCGAAAGTCGACCAGGTTTAAGTGTTAAAAATTTTTTGAACGGAATCATTTGCCAAAAATTCAAAAACAAACACTGCTCCCCACTGTCCTAACTCCCCAAAATGAAAGAGACAACAAAAATTAGTCAAACTTGCTCCTCATTTCATTTCCATTGCCCGAATTCATGTATTATCTTCTCCCTTTTTTGATTTGAACTCTTGTTGCTAAGTTTATAAAGTGAGGGTTTGGTTGAGTGTGAATGTGTGGGCTAAGTAACTTGAACGAAATTGGGGGAAGTCTTGAGTACCCCATTGTTGTGAAAGAAGGTTCATCTTCACTCGTGCGCAATGTGTTCGACACAATGTGTGAGTGAAAATCTTGTGCGAAGTGGCACATATTTGGTCCTACTAGAATCGTGTGCTGATATTCCATTAATTTCATGTTTTGGGTGCCAAACATTTGGTTGAAATAAAAAAACAACAAAACAAAAATTAACTAGGCAGTGCTCATTGAAGAAGAGCCTAGTTTCCGCGGAAGCGGATGGCTCTCCGTTGAAGTGAGTCCGCTTTCGCGGTAAAAATATCGCTGAAGCGAAAAATTGGAAAATAAAAAATTTCCTTGGGTTTTCATGCTACGGTTCTTTCCCAAAGAACACTTTTGAAGTGAACCGGGTGACTTTTCGCGATGATGGATAGATTGACAACTTTCTTAAGGGCTTGTTTTTCTAAGATGAGGCTTTTGGATTATTTGGTACTATTAACATTAGTCTCTCATGTGTAAGTTGTGAATTGAGAATACCCCTCCGAAAATTTGGTTTGAATTGAAACAAGTTGCATGGTGCAAATTTGATCTTGTGATACAACTTTGGCTCTTTTAGTGACTCTTTTTGGTCACTAGTTTGATATTGCTCTTGAAGCTTTTATTAGAAAACAAAATTGATCCATCTTGATTAGTTTATGTGTTGTGTGTGTTGGTGTTTGTTCAAATAATTCTTCTGCTTACTTCTATGATCTAGAACATTCCTGGTTGGTTTTTCATGGTAATGACACTTTGATTGGTTGGAGGAATGATCTTAGGCATTCTTTTGCTTTGATTTGTAAAACTTTCTTTAGCCTTTCAAGCCTACCCTTGTGCAAATAATATCACTACTGCCCAATTTGAACCTTTAAACCTTCTCTTTGTCCAACTCATTACAAACCTTGCCCTGTTTGAAAAACTCTTTTGAACCCTCCCTCCTTGAACATTTAGAATGAGGCTAAAAGCCTAAGTTGGAGGTGTTATCGAAGAGAAAAAGTGGCAAGGTTGTATGTTGAGTTAAGAACCTCACGCCTAAAAAAATGTTTGCTTAAAATATTCAAGCTCCAAAAAGAAAAAAACAAGAGAGAGAAAGAAAATATTTGTATATATATAAAGTATGGAGTCTTGAATAAAATTAGAAGAGGTGTGTGAGGTGGTCCTATATTGGGAACTAGATGAAAATGAGGTTATGGGTGTTTGAAAAGAAGCGAAATGCAAAAGAATGAAAAGAGTGTGAGTGGTGTTCAAGGAGGGTGAAGTCACTTATAACCAAATGTCTATCCAACACGTCCGTAAACCTACATTAGAAGCTCAAAAACGTCCTTATGAGACCTCCAGCCGGTCATTTATGAAGAAGCGATGAATTAAAATAAGGGCAAGCCTATGGTAGGAAATGTTGTAACACTCGAAATTCTTTGTGAGAGTGAGTGTTCTTGAACGATTTGTCCCTTGTGTTGTATTGTAAATATTGTGAGTTTTGGGATTTTCTCTTTTTGTGAGATCACATGAATTAGTAAATATTGGTAAAATTGAGTAAAGTGAGCATTTTTAGCGAACTAGTGCGTTTGAGTCACTTCTTGAGGATTATGTTGATCACTTGATTATTCTTGGAAATCCTTTGCACATTTTTGAAGTTGTTTTTCATTATGAAGGAGTATTCGGAAAAGAGGTGCATACTTGAGCCTAATTGTTAGTACTAACCAAATCCATTAGTATGGTGTTTAAATTGGAGAATGTGTGATGAAAGTAATGGCGAAACCACTTGTGCTTGATGTGTTGAATCCTCATTGAAGTTTTGGTTTTGATTTGCTTGAGGACAGGCAAAAGCTTTAAGTTGGGGTTGTTGATGTGGTGTGATTTTACCACTCATTTTAGCCTCTTTACCTTAGCTTTTATGTCATTTTAGGTATGAAATGAGGTTGTTTATAGTGGTTACTGTGATATTTTCAGGTACATGATGCTATGAAGTGGTTTGCATTAAAGTGAAGCGGAATTGAGCAAAAATGAGTTGAAACCATGCAAAACATCCTCGGTCATTTCCCCTTGTGCGGATCCTTGGTCGCAAGAGCGACCTCCGCATATGTGGATTATTGATCGCCTACGCTGAACTGAAGGAACAGGAAGGAACCACAGAAGCGGTTGAAAACTCGCTTCTGCGGGAATGCAAAAGCAGTCAGCTCTCAGCTTTTGTGACCTCTGCTGTAGTTGAAGTAATCCGCTTTTGCGGTTGATTTTCCGCTTCTGTGGAACCACATCAGTGGCCACTTTACCGCAGAAACTGAAGTCGAGCACATGGCCTGGGGAAGATTTGCATTTCATATTTTTCTCACCCCAAATAATTTTTATACTCGTCCAAGCAGACTTTTGGGGTATCTTTGGCATATTTTCAGTCTTCTTAGACTAGGAAGAACAAGTTGGAAGCTAGGATTTTGCACAAACACACTTGGGTCTTGAAGATGGAAGCTTGTGATTAAGATTTTCTTACCTATTTATGTTGCTTTCTTCACTTCCTTGCTTTGTATTGTATATCTAAGTGTGTAGTATTTTATCCAACACTTGAATCTTGTTTATGGGAATATTCATTATTAAAGTGGGGATTTTATACCTTGTTTTGCTTATGTATTGAATGATTTTTCTATATTTATGAAGTGAGGTGTTGTTTCTTTAATTATTCTTGTTCTTTTATATTTCCAAAGGGATTATCTAACCCTAGGACTCGCCCATTAACTCCAAATTAATTTTGGGAAAAAATAGTTTGGGGTTGGGCAACATTAATTAACAAGAACTTGAGGCGTTAACCCTCATTTAATAGACTCTACCTAGGGGTAGGATGTAACTACATGTATCCTTCCGGGTGTGCTTAGTCTTCTAATTGTGATTAGGGATAATTCAATTAGAAAGTCTAGTTAGTCTTCGGAAGAAGCTAATTAAGAATTATTATCTGTGGCTAATTAACATAAACTTGCTCATATTTGTAAAATCGTGAAATACATTGGATCGTTACTTGAGTGTAATTACCGATGCTTTCATACTTGTAGCAATTGATAATTGTACTTTCTTTCTAGTTTAGTTTACATTTTCGCATCTTAGATATAAAAACAATTTTCATCTCAAATTCTTGTTGTTTGGCATTACGCGACTAGCGATAATTCTCTTACATTCCTAATCGCCCACACATTGTTCTCTGTGGGATTCGACCTCGACTCATAGTTGGGCAATTATATTGCTGCCACCGTATCTATTGCTTTTTAGCGGTGGATTTGGACGTCACCAGGTGATAAGTATGTTTTTCGCTTCTGGGACCTCGAGATGACCCAGTTGTTGGAGGAAATAAGGGGTCTAGGTGGAATACGTTGGGAGACTCCAGGTCTACTTATGCCAGAAAATCAAATAGAAAGGGGTTTCCTTAAAATGATGTGACTTAAGAAGAATCTCGATCTGACTTTTCTAAAGGAGTCCTACGTACCATTAGACTTCCTATATGATAGATTTTGCCACAGTAAGTCCAACCGCACCTACCCTAATGAGTTCGCCCTTACATGCTTGGGACACACATAAAGAAGGGTATTTGTGTTCATGTTCTGCTTCTTGGGTATGGTGATCTTTCCTATGAAAAAGGATAGGATCCACACCGGACTAGCCATGGTGACCAACGCATTAATGGAGGGTATTAAAGGCAGTCTTTCAGCATAGTGCCCATGAATAGTGCCAAAATGTATCGAGCTTTAGGGAAATGTCAGCAAGGCGACCCAAACTTTCAAGGGTTTAATCTGTTACTTCATATTTGGCTCATAGAATAGCTTCAGAAAGGCGACTTCAGACAGGAAATCATACGTAGGGATTGGGATGACCATATTGCTTTTCATCGCCCAAAGCGAATCAACTTCATTCCCAACATGTTTTCTCAGTTAGAGCACGCCAGTGGATGTGTAGAATTGTTTGAGAATATAAAAGAAGAACAGGTACTATGGATGTATGAGTGGTTCTCAGCCGAGGAATTTATTGTTCGTTCTCGGGATGCACCATTCCTTATACTCATCGACTTAAGAGGAACTTACACTTATGTACCTCTCCGATCCTTGAGGCAAGCTGGAAGAAATCAGATCATACCAAGGATAGAGAAAATGATTCATTTCAAGGCTGACTTTCAAGATGATGATAGCCTGCACAGGTGTCATGCTCAACACATGTGGCACTGCAAGCTCGTCTTAGGGAAGGAATCTATTGAACTTGACAGGTATCATATTGGGTGTGTCCCACACTACACGGGTTGGTTGGAAGACGATCACATTGGTTTGGGTCACCCAGGGTTTGTCTATGGTCATAGGCTTATTGACGAAAAGACTACAGCGCAAGTCAAATACAATCAGCTGCGCGAATGTGAGAACGAACATCGGGAAATACAGGAATCCCACGAGAAGCTTGTCAACGAGTGGAAGGATATGGCTGTCAACGCCAACAATCGGCTGGGGTATCTGGAGCAAGGTCTAGTGGAGCTGGAAGGGAAGTTCTTGAAGATTTCCAGAATGCTGAGGGAAGTGCACGTGGACATCTGGCCCGAGACTATCTTCTGTTAGGACTGCGCGAGTTGATGCAGCTATACGAGGGACGCAACAGTACCAAATCTGGGGAAGGTCCTTCTGGGACCAAGTAGCCAGGATCTTTTATTGATTTCGTAATGTAATAAGGCCAGTGGCTATTAGTGACATATTTTATTGTTCATTCAGTTTCTTTTTAAGACTCATCTTGTTTTATCAATAAAATAAGGCATTTAGCATTATAAGTTCTCTAAATTTTATTTTTCGCTAGGCCTATCTCGGGCACAATGTTGCGCCCAAATTAGGAAGCGATTAATATTCCCGCACAATGTGTTTAAATATCGCAATATTAGTTCTTAGAATCCGCATAGAATTTTAACTTTTTTTTTCTTTTTTTATTCCCCTGATTAAGGTTAGTTCGTGCATTCCGGCACCATCAGTATACTCAACAATATCCAAGGGTCCTCCTCCTCCTCCTGCTCTAAGTACTACTAGAAACAGGAACAAAGGCAAAATGGGAGATGCAAGCGCTAGAAAGGAACTTGAGGAAACTTCTCAAAATGCTACAATTACTAAGGAGACTGCTGCTCATATTGAGCAGACTTTGTTGAGATTTCGGGAAGAAATGGACCAAGTTTGGAACCTGGCAAGCCTGTCAATCACTCTTGTTGCTCCTGATGTTAACGCCCAGAATCCCATACCCAAGCTTGCAATACATGAAACAATAATCCATTACTCATTCTTGGACCCTAAAGCAGCACAAACGACCAAATCCACAACAATCCCATCTTTGTGGATAATGTACCCCACTATACCCAGCCAATCACAAGTGCACCCGAATCAGATGACAAGGACTCTATAATTCAGAATTCTGTCGCTGAACTCAGGAAGCTGACTAGCTGGGTCCATGGTGTCGAAGGTAGCAAAGGCATTGAGGGTTTGAACTATGAAGACCTTTGTATTCAGACAGATGTTGAGCTCCCCGAGGGGTACAAACCTCCCGAGTTCGAGATGTTCCACAGTACAGGAGATCCCAGGGTCCAGCTGAATATGTATTGTGATAAGCTGGTAGGAGTTGGAAGGGATGAGAATTCATGAGGAGTCTGAAAGGCGATGCTTTATCATGGTATATCAGCTAGGATGCAAAGAAATGGACAAGTTGGGTGAACACGGCATCTTACATTATGGACCGATTCAGGTTAAAAACTGAGAACGCACCAGATGTGTTCTATATCCAGAATCTAAAGAAAAAACCACACATATATCTTTTACGAGTATGCTACTCATTGAAGGTCAGAAGCTGCCAATGTCAGGCCGGCCTTGGAGGAAGTGCAGATGAGCAGGTTCTTCATACGTGCTGAGGATCCACAATACTATGCAAGGCTGATGCTAATAGAGGGTCAAAAGTTATCCGACATAATCAAGTTAGGAGAAATGATCAAAGAAGGAATAAAAAATGGTATGGTTACCAACCTCAAGGAATTTCAAGCTACCAACAAGGCTTTATAGTCTGGTGGCTTGTCAAAGAAAAAGGACATAAATTCCATAATGGATGCGCAAAGGAACAATTCCCCAATGAAGTACCAAACATATCCCTCAACTCCACTCACATATCAACCTACCATAAATTACCAAGCACCCTCACCTACATACTATATGCCACCATCTGCCTACCACTCACCTCCACCGCCCACATATCAACCAACTTCACCAAGATATTCCCAATCTGCGCCTGTGTACCAAGCATACAACTCCCAACCTTCTCATTACCCATCACCACCCACTCGCCAAAACTTTCCTCGGCCCAGACCAAATTTTGACTGAAGGCCTCCCAGAGAGTGTACCGCCATAGCCAAGCCAATTGACCAATTATATGAAAAATTAAAAGTAGTCGGTTAAGTTTCACATATCCTAGTCGTAACTCCAGAAAATCCTTCCCAATGGATCAATCCAAACAAAACATGCGCATACCATTCCGGAATGAAAGGCCATACCATCGACGAGTGTCGCTCGTTTAAAGATAAGATTCAGACATTGATTGATAACAAGGTCATTATACCAAAGGAGCCCGCTCCCAATGTCCGCAACAACCCTCTGCCTGACCAATAGAGCGGGGCATCCATGTGATTGAGATTGAGGATGATTGGGACCCCAAAAGGTCAATTGGATTAATTTCTGAAGAAGAAGAAGAACCTAAGAAGCTGGTGGTTACCCTCAATCCCATTGTTGTTCAAATCCAGCCCTCTGATGGCAATGTGGTAAATGTGTCTGTACCACTCGAGCTTGAAGTGCCTCCTGCAAAGACGCCAAAACCAATCGAAACTGAGTTTGGTATCCCAAAAGCACCTGCACTATTAGAACTTATTGTGTTACCTTCCAGGATGCCTATTCCAGTTTCAAAGACAGGTGTGACCCCATTCAAGTCAAACGTCATACCTTGGGATTACACGGCTGAGGCTAGAAGGAAAGGGAAAACACAAACTGGGAAGCAATCGCCGCGCAAGGCATAACGTGGAAAGGTAGGGTATACACCCCAGAACATTTAGCTTCCAACAAGCAAGCCTCTTGACGGGCTGCTAAAACTGGACCCGATGACCTTTGGAGGAAGATACAGGCCAAAGAGTACTCTGTCATTGAGCAACTGAAACAAAACACCAGCGCACATTTCCATTCTTGCTCATCTGCAAAGCTCTAAGGCACATAAAAATGCCTTAATGAAAATATTGAGTGAAGCTTATGTTCACAGCAACATAACAGGAGACGAAATAGCAAATATGGTGGGGCAGGTGTAGGAAAGCCACAAGATCACCTTCCATGAGGATGAGTTACCACCAGAAGGGCTTAGTCACAACAAGGCGTTGCACATCACTTCGCATTGCAAATATTATTTCATCGCCAGGATCTTAGTCAACAAGGGATCCAACCTTAACATGTGCCAACTAATAACCCTCAGGACATTGGGTAAGGGTCGACACGAAATCAAAGATGGAGCCATCAACGTCAAGGCTTTTGATGGGTCTCAAAGATCTACCATTGGAGAAATTAGCATGTGCTTGCAGATAGGACCTACTTGGTTCGATGGGACTTCCAAATTATAGACGTGCCAGCATTTTACAACTCATTGATGGGAGACCCTGGATTCACGTCGCTAGGGTTGTGGCATCAACCTTACATCAGGTTGTAAAATTTGAATGGAATCATCAGGAATTGATCATCCATGGTGAAGGTAGCAACCCTATATACAATCCCCAAACCATCTCGATGATCAGAGGAAGAAGGAAAATAGGTGGAGAAACATACCATCACATAGAGCGAGTCAACGCCATAGACAAAGACAAGTGGCGAGAAGACAAAATTGAGAGCATTCTAAATTGGATTGGGTACGAGCCCGGAATGGGACTTGGCAAGAATCTCCAAGGCATCACCAATCCCATCAAGTTGAAGAAACATGGCACCACTTTTGGCCTGGGGTGTGACTACACCTGGGAGGAGTTCAACTATTGGTCGCCACCATGACGCAGTCCCTACTATCTATTGGAACACCCCATGCCTCAGCTGGAGCAGACCTTTTAGTTGGGTGACTTTATAGATTGATCAGAGAAAGACGAGGCACTGGCAACAATCAAGAACCTGTTTCTGGAGGATGATATGGATTCTTGTGTTATCTTCGAGGAGGGGAGGGAATAAGGCCCTTCCATTCAAGCTGTGAATTGAGGGGAACACCTTACCAATTGGTCGGTCAGGACCACCAGTGCTCGGAGGGCTTCGGGGTAGCAAGGCTAAAAGATGCACTATGCATCGCATTTTACTTTTTAGTTGCTTTTAGTTTTCCGCATTGTCTTTACCTTTGAAAGTAGATCCGATGTTTCGAACAGTTATGAGATCAATCAAAAGCATTTACCAAGTTTACTTTTGTATCTCGATCATACTACTTTTCCATATCATCTACTTTATTTTACACCGCATTACTATTACATATCTTGATGATGAACCAATGACTGTGACTTGTAATGAGGCAATGCAACAAACGGACATAGATTCAGAAGAAGATGAAATACCAGAAGAGGTTGTCAAAGAGGTCGAGAACTTTGAGAATAGACCCAAGTCCAACTTGGATGAAACTGAGGTTGTTAATTTAGGAGACGCAGAGAATGTCAAGGAACCACGTATCAGCATACATTTGCCACCATCAAATAAGAAAGAGTACACAAATTTCCTAAAAGAATATGAAGACATTTTTACAATGTCTTATGACGATATGACCGGTCTCAGCACATCCATTGTGGCTGAAGTTGCCGACAGATCGGGCATATCCACCAATAAAATAGAAGCTCAGAAAGTTCAAGCCGGACATGAGTCTGAAAATCAAAGAAGAGGTTACCAAGAAAGTCAAAGCCGGATTTCTCAGAGTGGTAGAGTACCCGACAGGGTTGGCCAACATCGTGTCAGTGCCAAAGAAATATGGGAAAGTTAGAGTCTGTGTCAACTATCGGGATCTAAACTGGGCCAGTCTTAAGGATGACTTCCCTTTTCCAAATATACCCAAATTGATTGACAATTGCGCCATATATGAGTTGTAATCATCAATAGATTGTTTTGCTGGATACCATCAAATATAGATGGATGAAGCAGATGCAGAGAAAATGGTGTTCATCACGCCGTGAGGGATGTACTGTTACATAATGATGCCATTTGGTTTGAAGAACGCTGATGCTACCTATATGAGGGCCATGACCACTATCTTCCATAACAGGATACATAAGAAAATCGAGGTGTATGTGGATGACGTCATCATCAAGTCCAGGAAAGCTACATATTACATGGAAGATTTGAGAAAGTTCTTCAACAAATTGAAGAGATACAACTTATAACTGAATCCCGCCAAGTGTGCATTCGGAATCCCAGCCGGGAAAATATTGGTTTTCATTGTGAGTCATCGGGGAATAGAACTGGACCTGTCTAAGGCCAAAGACATTCAAGAGCTGCCACCACCAAATAACAAGAAACATGTGATGCGTTTTCTGGGAAGACTCAACTATATCAGTCGATTCATAGCTCAATCAACTATCATTTGTGAACCCATCTTCAAGATGCTAAAAATGGATGCCACCACTAAATGGACTGATGATTACCAAAAGGCTTTCGACAGAATCAAGGAATATTTGTCAACGCCGCCAGTCTTGGTTCCACCTGAGCAAGGGAGACAAATATTGCTTTATCTCACAGTATTGTATGCAGCATTTTGTTGTGTTTTGGGACAACATGATGAAACGGGAAGAAAGGAGCAAGCCATCTACTACCTCAGCAAGAAGTTTACCCCGTACGAGGCTCGAAATTCCTTTTTAGAACGCACTTGTTGTGCTCCAATGTGGGTAGCACAAAAATTGAGGCACTATTTCTTTTCTTACACCAGTTATCTCATATCCACAATGGACCCGCTTAAATATATCTTTCAGAAGCCCATTCCTACTAGCAAGCTCACCAAATGGCAAATCCTATTAAGTGAGTTTGCCATTATTTATGTTTCCCAGAAGGCGGCCAAGGGACAAGCTTTGGCAGTTCACCTCGCCGAGAATCTTGTAGGAGGAAAATACAAACCTCTAAAGACGTATTTTCTTGATAAAGAGGTAGCTTTCATAGGAGAGGATATTGCAGAATCCTATGATGGCTGGAAAATGTTTTTCGATAGAGCCTCAAATTTCAATGGAGTCGGTATAGAAGCAATCCTGGTATTAGAAACCACTCAGCATTACCAGTATCTGCCAAGCTCAGATTTTCGTGCACCAACAATATGGCCGAGTACGAAGCCTGCATTTTAGGGTTCAAGCTGGCAATCGACATGAGCATTCACGAGTTACTATTGATCGTAGACTCGGACCTACTCATACATCAGGTTCGAGAAGAATGGGAAACAAGGAATTCCAAGATACTCCCTTATCTACATTATATCAGGAGTTGAGGAAAAGATTCAGAAAGACGAAATTCTAGCACGTTCTCAGAATACAGAATGAGTTCGAGGATGACCTAGCTACTTTATTATTTGTAATCCAGCATCCAGATACAGACTTTATTGATCCCATCCAGGTTAAGATTCATGGCCAACTAGATTATTATGCTTATGTCGAGGAAGAAGCCGATGGGAAACCTTGGTTCCATGATATTTGAGAATACTTGACAGTAAGAGAATACCTAGAGCTTGCCAATACTACTCAAAAATGTATGCTCCGGAGGTTATCCAAAAACTTCTTTCATAGTGGAGGAATCTGGTATAGGAGGACTCCTGATCTGGATTTATTAAGATGTGTCGAGGCAAGAGATACAACCAAACTATTGGATGAAGTGCACACAAGGACCTACGGACCTTGCATGAATGGTTTTGTTTTGGCCAAGAAAATACTTCGACTAGGGTAATTTTTATGACTATGGAAACAAACTGTATCTACTATGTCCGAAAATGCCACCACTGTCAGATACATGCAAATATGATAAAGGTACCTCCAAACGAGCTTAATGTAACAAGCTCACCATGGCCGTTCGCCGCCTGGGGAATGGATATTATTCGATCAATCGAACCAGCCGCATCAAATGGGAACAGGTTCATCTTATTGGAAATTGATTACTTTACCAAATGGGTTGAAGCAGCATCCTACAAAGCAGTGACTAAAAAAGTTGTAGCAGATTTTGTCCGCCACCGTATGGTCTGTCGGTTCAGGATTCCAGAATCAATCATCAGTGACATGGTTCTAATCTCAACAATGGCCTGATAAAAGTAGTGTGTGAAACATTCAAGATCAAACATAAGAACTCTACAGCCTACAGACCACGGTTGAATAGAACTGTAGAAGTAGCCAATAAGAACATCAAAACGATACAAAAGAAGATGATTGAAAGGCACAAACAGTGGCACGAGAAATTGTCGTTCGCCTTATTGTGGTATCGTACCACAGTCCGCACATCGACCGGGGCAACTCCCTACATGTTTGTTTATGGTATAGAGGCGGTCATTCCCGATGAGGTATAGATTCCCCCTTGTGGATCATACAGGAAGCAGAGTTAGATGATTCAGAGTGGGTAAAAGGTCGCTATGAGCAATTAATCATTATAGATGGGAAGAGAATGAATGCGGTCTGTCACGCTCAACTAAATCAAAACAAAATGTCCAGAGCCTTAAACAAAAGAATTAAGCCAAGGAAGTTCACGCCAGGGCATCTGGTATTGAAGAAAATATTTTCGCATCAAGATGAAGTCAAGGGAAAATACTCTCCTAATTGGAAGGGTTCATATATGGTTCACCGGGTTCTAACTGGGGGAACCCTTATTCTCGTAGAAATGGATGGAGAAGTTTGGCTGAAGCCGATCAACTCAGACGCAGAAAAGAGATACTACATTTGATCATATGTTTTCTTCATGATGTAATCTGAGCTATGACCGACGCGATTACCGTTTATGAAAGGATATGTAGGCAGCCCTATGGGTTCGGTCACATTTTAATAAAATTTTCATATTCCCCTACTATTGGAACTGGGGCAGAATTTTCAAGAGGACCCTCAAAATATCGATGTCATTCGAAACCAACCCAGTAAACTAGGGCAGAATTTTGAGGGTCCTCAAAATTTTGGAATCAATCTGTGTTCAGTCGTTCATCACAACCGTTAGCAGTGCCAGCCCAGTAAACTGGGGCAGAATTTTGAGGAGGACCCTCAAAATTTTGGAGCAAGCGAGGTTGCCGTGTCTTGAACCACATTGCAATTGTTGGTTTATCCAAAATAAAATGTTTTTCAAAATATACTTGCATTATATTTACTTTATCATGCATAAATATCATTTGCATCGCGTCGTTTAGAAACGCTACACCCAATGGTACACGATGTCAAGAGTCAGGTGATATGAACTAACCTTCCCCCTCTATAGAACTCACAAATTTTCTTTGGATGCAGGCACCAGGTCGTAAATCATTGAATACATTCACACACTCATACTCTTCAGGATTGAAGAAAAATCGCTCATTCGCAAAGTTACTATCCGCACCTAACATCTACAGCAGCCACGATGCAACAATCAGCTTTCACCTAAGAAAATCTCACTACTATTCACTCTTTACATTTCTGCATTTTTGCATAAGGCTATCTTCTTCCTTCCGAGGTTAAGCCCTACCTCCATCTTGCATAAGGCTACTTATCTGCCTTTAAAGACTAAGCTCTATCTCCATTTTGCATTTTTGCATAAGGCTATATTCTTCCTTCCGAGGTTAAGCTCTACCTCCATCCTGCATAAGGCGACTTATCTGCCTTTTGAGACTAAGCTCTATCTCCATTTTGCATTTTTGCATAAGGCTATCTTCTGACTTCCGAGGTTAAGCTCTACCTCCATCCTACATAAGGCTACCTATCTGCCTATCGAGACTAAACTTTGTCTCCATTTTGCATTTTGACATAAGGCTATCTTCTGCCTTCCGAGTTTAAACTCTGCCTCCATCCTGCATAAGGCTATCTTCTGCCTTTTGAGACTAAGCTCTATCTCCATTTTTTCTTTTTTGCATAAGGCTATATTATTCCTTCCGAGGTTAAGCTCTACCTCCATCCTGCATAATGCTACCTATCTGCCTTTCGAGACTAACCTCTGTCTCAATCATATATCCTGCGTAAGGCTACTTATCTACGTTTCGAGACTAAGCTCAGTCTCCATCCTGCATCATGTATAAGGCTACTTATCTACCTTTCGAGACTAAGCTCTGTCTACATCTGAATACTGCATAAGGCAACTTATGTGCCTTCCGAGAATAAGCTCTATCTCCATCCTGCATGGCTGAAATATCGCCACTTTTATTTTTCGAACGGCTAAAATATCGCCACCTGCACTTTAAACTCTTGTTTTTCCTGAAAGATCGCCACCTTTTGCTTTCATTTGGCTGAAAGATTGCAAACTTCTCATGGGCCGAAAGATCTCCGACCTTATCAAAGGCATCATTGTTCTGAGGAACCCTTTTCCTATCCCGAGAACACCACTTCATGGCCTATGAAACCTTTATTTTTTATTCTCTTCATGGTCCACGACATCATAGCCTGAGGATGTCATCCTAACCGTTTAAAGTAGCATTCACGCTAAACGGGGACTTGCATCATGTTTAAATTATGCGCTGTATACACTATGTTGCTCCTTTACAGGTACACTGGCTAGCAAACATCCATCTCAGCAGGAGTACTCCCGCTACGGTTCTTCGCAACCTGTCAGACTTCATACCCTTTCTAAATCTAACCATCGTCCGTTCCTTTTCGAATCTCCATCGACACTTTCTGTCGATGGTTCCTGAACTACATACGGCCTGATTCCTGTAAAACCAGAGATATGTAGGAAGCTCAGAAACCAAAGCACAGTCAAAATTCTTTTGCAATCGTCGATTCCGGTCAAAATTGGCCATCTTATTTTTATCCGTGAATTCTTTCATCCTCCTCGGGTAAAGAGGGACAGCTGTTGATAACCAATTTTCCCTATGTAAATGTAATACTAAAAATACTTTCCAAATAGCATATATAAGCATCCCCAAAGGTTTTGGTATTTTTCACTAATTTTTAAAGATTATTAGAATCAATTTATTGTCTATTTTAACGGTATAAAACCCCAATAATTATTCCCAAACTATCATTTTTTGCCAATAACATATTTCATTCTCATATTTACAAAAAAATATATTTAATAAGATTTTTACACATTCATACAAATCTATACGGAATTTTTAAAGCTTAATTGCATGAAATTGCAATTATAGCCTATGTTATATTTAACCGCGTTTTATAATTATAAATTGTTCATAATATTTTAAGATTATTTTTTATATATTATTAATTAGTTTTGTATTTTCAATTTGTTTTTAAATCATTTTTTGCTATTTTAATTAATTAAAAAGAGAAAAATGACTATTTAAAAGCTGGTCCATTTCCATTTCAATTTTAGCCACAATTGGACTTCAATTTGGACCCCAATTCAACCCCAATTAAATGACCCAATTTCAATCCAACCCGCCCCAAACCCAATTCGTTAAACCCGCCCAATTCCGCCATTCAATCTTGGTCGTTGATCATTTTGATCAACAACCCACGTTTTTTCTTGCCTTTTTTAATTTCCAATAACCCTAACCTTAAATTATTTCTCTAAGACCATCACCCCCAAATCCCTTCTTCTCTCAAATGCTTTCTAGGCCACACAAAACCCTAGCCTCCTACCTTCATCTCGGACCAAATCCATCAGTGTCCATGGCTTCTCGGGCCATGGACAACCTATATTCTCTCCCCTTTCACACCAAGCCATGATTATTTGAGGCTTTCAAAGATAAATCTTCAACAAACATGTTCAGGTTCTCCGCCGACTTGAGCAGATTTGGCTTCTCCGGCTCCGTTCCGGTGGGTTCGAGCTCTGAAAAGCTTTGCCATGGCCTAAATTTGTTCAAAGACCAGACCGTTCCAGGTCTTCTCCTCTCTAGGGATTTTGATAAAATCCTAAAAAGCTTGATTCGATGTTTTCCTTTCCTTGTTTTCTTAGATCTGTAGCAGATATGTGCTCTATTTTATGCTTTAATGACTTCCCCTAATTTTCCTTTTAAAAATTATTTTAATCAAATTAGCGTTTTCAAAAATTCCAAAACGATTCTTTTTCTTCTTTCTTTGTGTGAATCTGTGTGTTCATATCATGCTTAGGGGGGTTTCGTTTGGTTCTTATGATTTTCCGTTAAATGTGCATGTTCCTCTTCCTTTGTAATATTACCGCTTCTATTGATTTTTCTATAAGAATATTTACACGCATGTCTTGCCTGTCCTTTTTACTATTCCTCATACTGAAAGTGTTTACTTTTACTGAATCTATTTGGGTTATTAAACTTGCTTCTTTATTTGTTTCCTAAACTCCTATGGCATCTCTTCTCTGAACTGGTTTGAGCTTTAGTTTTCCTAAAACTTGTTTTTTAAAAGCCTTCACTCTACTTCTTTTGATTGCTACGTGTGTCAATGTATTTCCTCATGGAACTTTGAAAGAGTTCCCCCAGCTTGTTGAGTTTGCCTTCTTTTTTTGTGTGTCCTACTCAGATTGAAACCCTATTTGGGGGTTTTACGATCTTTTAGTTTAGGGTTCTACTCTAGAAACTGTAGGCTCTCAAATTTGTGTTGAGTTCATAGAATTAACTAAAATTGCTTTTCTTTTTTGCTTATGATTCTTAAACTCTTTATGACAATCTTTCTTTCTTGATTGATACTAGCATGCTTATATACGAGGGTTTTGTTCTTTTTTAATTGATATTGTTAGCTTGTGATTGATTTGAATCCCCTTCACTAAGGCTCGATTGATTTGCTAATGATTTTTACAACTTAGCCTTTTCCCTGTTTTCCTGACTAAGTTAATACAAAGCTTTTAAAATTTTTCAGCTGTTTGATTACTTTGTTTCCTTATTCTTTCAAAATCGTGTACTATAGTTTCTTACCTTAAATATACTCTATATGAACCTACTTATTATGCTTCTCTGAAAGATTTTTCTTCCCTTAATTACCACTCCCATTTGAAATCAAATCCCTTTGACTAAGGGAGATTTTATTTGATTGACTGATATTTTATTTCCTTGCCTTCTTGTCTACTTGTTTTTGCACTATAAAAGCTCACAACTCTCACAAGTTCTAACACATAATTTTTTACATAAACAATTGAAAAAAACACAGTTCTCATACCTCTTTTATACACCTTTGCAATACAAAATCCTCTATGTCTTTACTATCTACTATTCTCTGTCGACGCCCCCTTTTTAAACTAAAAGAAGTGAAATCGGGTTTACGATATTATGGACAAAAGAACTCTTATTCCCATTTGGAAATCTGGTTATGGAATTCGAAGATTCGCCACCAAATTATAATAGTGCATTAGGACACTTTTAAGAAGAAGAGCGTATTTTTTGAAGAAAACTATAGTTCGGGTAAAGGCTTGAGATTATCTCGAGGGGAAGGTGTTAGGCACCCTTCAAGATCTACTTGTTTGGTTCCTGGTCGTGTTAATTGTGACTTTAATAGGAAATAAGGCAAATAAACAAATAAGGCTCACATATGCATTGAAACAACTTGATAAATTTTGAAAAGGGGAAGGGTATAAGTTAAATAAAAGTATAAAAGAGAATTAATTTGAAAAGTATTACTTTAGGAAAACGTTTAAATAAAGCAAGCAAAAGAGAAAGACGTCCTAGGTTTGACCATAATATGGATCACATCGGTACAATACCCCACACACACTCCTCAAAGAGGGGTCGCCTATGGTATTAGCGCACTGGTCATCATCTCCATATTCTACCCTTCCCACCCCGTTAAGGTACTTAAACGTGTTTGGTCTCGTTTACTTATTTCATGCTATACCCGTCTGAACCTATTAGTGTTGGGGTATTAGGACTTCTAATCCTAAAAGGGGAAGAGAAAGATAGGACATATATGGAGTATCAAAGGAAAAAATACTAAAGCGTCAATCCAAACAAAATAGCATATAAGGGTATAAAAAACAAACATTCAAAGGCTCACAATAACCCCGTAAACCATAACAGCAATTAGTTTAGCATGACTTACAAATACTGATTTGGTCTTAATATTAAAGATGATCACGAATAGATTAGTTTTACACGTGAATCTGGTAATAAATCTGCTTTGGGCCCCTCGGGTCCTGTTATTAAAACTTGACATTATTTAAAACTAGTAATTTCAGAGAAAAACGTTTGTTCAGGCATAGATCTGTAAAGAGAGATTTAGAGTCTGCAGAAAGTTCAATAATGGCTTACAAACTGCTTAAAGAAACTTTTCAAAAAGAGAGCCTTGGTGTGTAAACTTAGGCAGGCTAAATTTAGTTCTACAGATTTGGGATTTAAAAAAATGACTCTACACGTTCAGAACAACGTAAAAGGGCAGACTTGGCTCGATTTCAAAATAGACAGCTTTGGGACAAACTATATAGAAATTGTTTAACAAATCAGGCAATGCTTGAACCCAATAGGAAGGATATCTATATATTGGTTTTATTAGTCTTAGTATGTTTAAAGGGGCCTACTGTTTGCCTAGTGTTTTTATGCAATTCCTATAGGCATGGTTTCTAGGTGTGATGCAATATTTCAAACTTATAGGCATAATTTCTAAATGAGATGAACCATTGAAAACCCATAGGCATGATTTCTATATGAGATGCAATATTGAAATCTTATAGGAATAATTTTGAAATGAGATGCAATATTGAAAACCTATAGTCAAAATTCCTAAATGAGATGCAATATTCAAAACCTATAGGCATGATTCCTAAATGAGATGCAATGTTGAAAACCTATAGGCATGATTCCTAAATGAGATGCAATGTTGAAAACCAATAGGCATGATTCTACCCATTGATTGATGCAATAATGTAAACCCCTCCCATACCCTTTTCACCGTATCCCCAAGTTCTTTGTTCAAAGCTGGTTTACATAAATGAAAGGAAAATACTAAGGAAATAAATACATCAAACCTAAACAGACCCGAGGAAGCACAAAGAAACACTAATGTCCAACATTTGCATTTTACCAAATCCAGGCTCCAAATTCCAAGGCTTTATCTTAAAGAGTTTCAAAGTTCCAAGGGATTTCAGGGGAAACCCAGGCAATGCTTACACCCTAAATGATTAGAGTAGTGCAAAGTGTGGAATTACCAGCGCTCAGGCATCCAAGGTTTAGAGGAGACTCGAGGGTCCCTAAGCATGGTTTACCAGAGGGGGGTAGGACTTAAATAACTAGGAGTAAGTGTAAAAGTGAAGGATTAGAGGAAGACCAATGCAAAAGGTGGTCATACCTAGACATGAATGGGACTGGCACACCCCTGACCCTATACATGGTTTAACAAATAAGAGCAGACTTGAGACAAGTCAGACTAGGGCCTGTATGGTGATTAGGACACCAACAGACCTGTGTCAAGCTCACACATAATAGGGGTTAAGGGTTGGGATTACATTGAGTACAGGTTGAGAGCAACTTCGTTCTAAACTAGGAATAGTTTTAATGGAGTGTCATCCTAATCCAAAACAAAACTCACACCCAAACAGGGGGGTAAGGGAATGGGATCACATAAGAACATTTGTAACAAACAGAAATAAACTAACGGGATTTGGGAAAGGGATGTACAGGAATGTACTCATAAGAACATATAGCATCAAATGCATAGGGATATAAGGTAGGGATGTACATGCTGAAATTTAACTGCATACTTAACGTAAACAGACATGGGGGGAAGGGGTAAGTAAACGTGTAGTTTGGAGTTAATATGTAAATCAGAGACCTACCAGTTGTAAACTTGAACAGTAGAGCAAATAGGGCAGGTGAGACCTTATAGTTTAGCCTTGGCTTTAAATCGGCTAAACTCAAGCAGTAGAACAAGTAATAGAGAATAACATAGAAGAGAAGCGAGAGTTTTATGTGAGTGAACTTAGGATTGTTCGGGTCGAAGTGCAAAGATGTGGAGGATTTTATAGTTTGAAAGTAAGACTCTAATAAGGTAAGAAAATAACTTAGCATCAATCATAATCAATTAGGGAAATGGTAATGAAGAAACCGGACTCGAGGTAAATAAACCCAAGTTTATTTTGGGGAAGAAAATCAAGAATGAGCCATAATATACAGGGTAAGTACAAATAAAGTTTTGAAATTCACACTATTTAAACAAATAAGGTAAGTCAATCACATGGAGAATCAAGGAATTAGAGATACGAATTGATATTGAACTTAGTCGGAGAGCAGGTCCAAACTAAAGAATCAACAAAGTTTGTAAGAAATCAATTTCCCAAAATTAGGGTTATTCAAAAGGGGGAAAATATGACTATATGAAGAGGTGTACAAATTTGAACATGCAAGGCTGAAATTAGTAGAACAGCCGTGTACTCAAAGAGCAGAAGCACATAAGCAAGAAATCAGAAGCATGCTAGTGTTAAGACATTAAACATGTAGCTAGTAATTACATAGAAAGAAATGGAAAACCTCTAAAACCTAGGGTTTCCAGCACCTCTCGAGTGTAAAGAAGAAACATAGGTAAAGATAAGCTTAGGAAGAATACATAAGGAAAAACAAAGAACACAGTAAAATATTTAACTCGGAAACCCTACAAACACCACAGTGAGGAAAATACATAGGAGCCATAGTAGAAAATACTTAGAAATCACTGTAAAATTTAGAAGAAATCCCAATAGAGCAAATAAAGCAAAGAAATCGAAGAAACCTTAAATTTATGAGGGCGAACAGTTTGAAAACAAAGTCGGCGGTGAAATGTGAGAAATACTTAGAAACTTTAGAAAATAGCTAGGATCTAGAGATGATCGTAAAGATAAAGACAGAGAAAATCGTGAAAATTAGGGTTTCAGAGAAAGAACCATAGAGAAACAAGAAAGCCTTGAATGGACTGATTCTAAGTTGACGATGGACTCACAACATCAAGGCTTGCCAGAGAGAGACCGAACACGGTGGTAAAACTCAAATCGAAGGACTTTTGAGTCGATAATCTCCGAGATAGTGCTACGATCTTCGAACAACAGAGCCATAGAAGATAGGGAGAGGTGAGTACATGTGCATTAGAGCTTGAAAAGCCATGGTTGACGGTGAAACGGAGCCGGAGAAGGGGTAGGGTTCAGAAGATGTTTCAGAGCATATTTAGGACGAGGGGATACAAGCGCAGCTAAAAGTGTGAAGTGATTAGGGTTAGGGGGTGTTTGGTTTAATTATGGAAGGATTAATGTGGACCGTTGATCTAAATGATCAACGGCCACAATTTAAGAGAGGGGACGGGCAAGTTAGTTTAAACGGTTCTGGTCGGGTAAATTTAAAAATTGGGTAGTGTAATTGGGGGTTAAATTGGGGGTGTATTTAGGCTAGAATTGGAATAACAAAGGGTTATGAATAGCCAATTTTCCCCAATTTGAATTTTATAAAATAGTAAATAATATTGTAAAAATCCAATTAAAATACTGAGTTAATAAATAATGTATAAGTATCAATTAAAAAATGTTAGCAACAATTTTTTTGTTAAAATAGTTATTAAATCGGGAAATAGGCTAAAATTACAATTTCATGCAATTTTAATTTAGAAATCCTAATGAACTTGTAAAACTATGTAAAAATTATGTAAATTATATTTTTATGTAAATGAGAGAACAAAATAATTTACTCACCCAAAAAACAAGTTTTGGAAAATAATATTGGATTTTATAGTGCAAAAGCAAGCCATAAATTGGTTTTAAAATTTTTTTAAAATGTAACAAAATGCCAAAACCTTTGAGGATACTTATATATGAATCTACATGCTATTTTGGGGGTATTTTGAGTATAAAAATATATAGGGAAAAATTGTATATCAACAGTTGCCCCTCTTTACCCGAGGAGGATGAAAGAGTTGTCGGGTAAAGACAAGATGGCCAATTTTGATCGGAGTTGGCGATTGTAACAGAATTTTGACCGCGCTCCGGCTTCTGAGCTGCCTATATATACCTAGTTTTACATGAATCGGGTCTTATGTAGTTCAGAAGCCATTGGCGGAATATGCCGATGGATGTACGGAAAAGACGGACGCAATTTGAGTTTCGACAGGGGTTTTAAGATTGGACAAGCCGCGAAGAATCGGAGCGCGATCGCTCCAGCTGAGAAGGCCGAGAGCCAGCCGGTGTACCTGCAAATGAATGATGTGCGTATATATTGCATAATTTAAACGTGATGCAAGTTCCCATTGGACCATGAATGCTGTCTTCGGAGGATTAGGATGGCGTCCTTAGACTATGACGTCCTGGGCTATAAAGAGCATTAAAGCAAAGATTCACAGGCCATGAAATGGTGTTCTCGGGCTATGAAGATGGTACCTCCGAACTATGACGCCTTTGAATGAGTTGGCAATATTTTAGCCCATGAGAAGGTGGCAATATTTTAGCCAAATGAATGCAAAGGCGGTGATATTTCAGCCAAGCAAGAATTTAAATGCAGGGGGCAATATTTCAGCCAAATGAAATAGGGTGGAGATATTTTAGCCAAGCAAAATAAAGGAGGTAGAGCTTAACCTCAATAGGAAGAGAATAGCCTTATGAAATGCAAGATGGAGACAGAGCTTAGTCTCGAAAGGCAGAGAATAGCCTTATGCAAGATGGAGGTAGATCTTAACCTCAGAAGGAAGAGAATAGCCTTATGCAAAATGCAAGATGGAGGTAGAGATTAGTATAGAAAGTCAGATAATAGCCTTATGCAGAATAGAGGTAGAGCTTAACCTCGAAAGGCAGAGGATAGCCCTATGCAATGCGAAAACATAAAGGAGAAGATAGTAATGATTTTCTTAGCTGGTAGATGATTGAGATATCATGACTGTTGGGGAAATATTGGATGTAAGTAGTAAACTTTTGCAAAATAAGTAGTTGTTTTGGGAGTTTCCATCCAGTAAAGCACATGCATCGCTCATTTGCATCTTGAATTCCTGCGTCCAAAGAAAAATGTATATTTAAGTAAAGAAAAAATTAATTTTTGTTTTTAGATGAACCAACAACCGCAACGTGGTTCAAGACATGAAAACCTTGCTTGCTCCGGAATTTTGAGGGTCCTCCTCAAAATTTTGCCCTAGTTTACTGGGCTGGCACTGTTGACGACGGTGCTGAATGACTGAAAACGGAATCCTTAGAATTTTGAGGGTCTTCCTCAAAAAATTCTGCCCCAGTTTATTGGGTTGATGCTGATGCGAAGGCTTGGTAAATTGACTTCAGAATTTTGAGGGTCCTCATCAAAATTCTGCCCATGTTCCAAATGCGGAGGGGGAAAATGGAATTTTATTTAAAATGTGACTAAACCTATAGGTCTGCCTACGTATCCCCTCTTATACGGGAATTAGGTGAGGCGTAGTTCAAATTACATCAGGGAAAAGCGTAATGATTAAATGTAGTATCTTTTTGCGGCATCTAAGTTTATTGGTTTTGGCAAAACTTCTCCGTCCATTTCTGCAAGGATAAGGGCTCCTCCAGTTAGAACCCACCATGTATGGACCTTGCCAGTTGGGAGAGAATTTTCCTTTGGCTTCATCTTGATGAGGAAATATCTTCTTTAACGTTAGTTGTCCCGGTGTGAACTTCCTCGGTCCAACTCTCTTGTTGAAGGCTCTGGATATTCTGTTCTAATATAGTTGACCGTGGAAAACTGCATTCACCCTCTTTCCGTCTATAAGGGCTAACTGCTCATAGCGACCTCTGACCCATTCTGCGTCATCTAGCTCTGCTTCTTGTATTATTCTAAAGGATGGAATTTCTAGTCTCAGCGGGAATGAACGCCTCTGTACCCTAAATTGACATGTAGGTAGTTGCCCCGGTTGATGTGCGCAGTGTAGTAGGATAACCCAATAAGGCGAATAACAACTCCTCATGACACTGCTTGTGCCTTTCGATCATTTTCCTTAGTATCTTCTTGATGTTCTTGCTAGCCGCTTCTACAGCGCCATTTATCTGAGGTCTATAAGCTATAGAGTTCTTGTGCCTGATATTGAAAGTTTCACACATTGCTTTCATCAGGTCGACGTTGATATTGGAACCATTATTGGTGATGATTGATTCTAAGATCCTGAACAGACAGACAATACGGTCACGGACAAAGTCTTCCACGACTTTCTTGGTTACTGCTTTGTATGATGTTGCTTCAACTCATTTAGTGAAGTAATCAATTGCCACTAAGATGAACCTGTGTCCGTTTGATGCGGCAGGCTTGATTGGTCCAATAACGTCCATTCCCCAAGCGGCGAATGGCCATGGTGAGCTCGCTGCAGTGAGCTCGTTTGGAGGCACCTTTATCATATATGCATGTATCTGACAGCGGTGACACTTTGGGAAATACTGGATACATTCCGTCTCCATAGTCATCCAAAAAAACCTTGCTCGGAGTATCTTCTTTGCTAGAACAAAACTGTTCGTGTGCGATCCACAGGACCCTGAGTGCACTTTCTCCTATAATTTGGTTGCTTTTGTTCTTAGAATTATTGGTTGCCCATTCTCCTCGAACCTGATGTATGAGTAGGTCTGAATCTTTGATCACTAGCACTTCCTGAATGTTCATGTCAATGGCCAGTTTAAGCCCCAAGATGCAAGCTTCATACTCGTCCATATTGTTTGTGCACGGGAACCTGAGTTTGGTGGATACCGGGTAATGTTAGCCAGTTTGTGATACTAGGACTGCTCATATGGCAACTCCTTTGAAATTTGCGGCTACGTCGAAAAACATCCTCCAACCGTCATAGGATTCTGGAATGTCTTCTCCTATGAAAGCTACCCATCGTCGGGAAAATACGTTTTTTAGTGGTTTGTATTCCCCTCATACAGGATTTTCAGCGCGATGATCTGCCAAAGCCTGTCCTTTAACTGCCTTCTGGGTGACATAGACAATGTCGAATTCACTCAACAAGATTTGCCACTTGACGAGCTTGCCAGTGGTAATGTGCTTCTGGAAAATATATTTCAGTGGATCCATCCTTGATATGAGGTAAGTAGCGTAAGCAGAGAAATAATGCCTCAATTTCTGAGCTACCCCGGTCAAAGCACAACAGGTGCATTCTAGTAAGGAATACCTAGCCTCGTACGGGGTAAATTGCTTGCTGAGGTGGTAAATAGCTTGCTCCTTTCTCCCCATTTCATCTTGTTGTCCTAGAATGCAACTGAATTCCCCATCTAAAACAGTGAGATAAAGCAATAAGGGCCTCCTCGGTTTCGGCAAAATTAGGACTGGAGGCGTAGACAAGTATTCCTTGATCCTGTCAAAAGCCTTTTGACATTCATCGGTCCATTTGGTGGCAGTGTCATTCTTCGGCATTTTGAAGATAGGTTCGCAGATGACGGTGGACTGAGCTATGAAACGGCTGATATAATTTAGTCTTCCCAGGAAACTCATCACATCCTTCTTTACGGTAGCAAGTTCTAGATAGATTTGACCTTCAAAGGATCCATCTCTATTCCCCGATGACTCACAATGAAACCCAATAACTTTCCGGTAGGAACCCCGAATGCACACTTGGCGGGATTCAGTTTCAAGTTATAGCTCCTTAATCTGTTGAAAAACTTTCGCAAGTCCTCCATATGATCTGCAACTTTTCTGGACTTGATGATGACGTCGTCCACATATACCTCAATTTCCTTATATATCATGTCGTGAAAAAGGGTATTCATGGCCTTCGTGTATGTAGATCCTGCATTCTTTAACCCAAATGGCATCATTCTATAGCAATACATCCCCCATGGCATGATAAACGCTATTTTCTCTGAATCTTCTTCATCCATCCATATATGATGGTATCCCGCAAAATAATCGACGAATGACTCCAACTCTTGCTTGGCGCAGTTTTCGATAAAATATATGTATGTTTGGGAAGGGAAAATCGTCTTTGGGACTGGCCTAGTTGACTTCCCGGTAGTCGACACAGACTTTATCTTTTCCGTCTTTCTTCGGTACTGGCACTATATTAGCTAACCAAGTAGGATACTCTACCACTTGGAGAATTCTGGCATTGATCTGCTTGGTGACCTCTTCTTTTATTTTTAAACTCATATCTGGCTTGAATTTTCTGAGCTTCTGCTTTACTGGAGGACATGCAGGAGCTGTTGGAAACTTGTGAGCGACAATGGATGTGCTGAGACCCGTCATATCATCATAATACCATGCAAATATATCCTCATATTCTCTAAAAAATCTCCGTATATTCCTTATTTTATGTCAGTGATAAGTGGACACTGATGCGCATTTCTTTGACATTTACTGTATTTCCAAAATTGACGACCTCAGTTTCATCCAAATTGGACTTAGGCCTATTTTCAAAATTATCGACCTCTCTGACAACCCCTTCTGGTATATCATCTTCCTCTGAGTCTATGTCCATTTGTTGCATAGCCTCGTTGCAAGTCACATTTGTTGGTTCATCATCAAGATACGTAATAGTAATGTTGTGTGAAAATAAAGTAAATAATAGAGAAAATTAATGAGTAGAGAGATATTTGATGACTGGAAAAATTCTTTTGATTAAATTCATAAATGTTCGAAACATCAGAGCTTTTTTGGAAAGTAAAGATAATGCGGAAAGTAAAAAACAACAACTAAATTAAGGATGCATGATACTTGTTCAGCCTTGCTACCTCGAAGATCTCCGAGCTATGGTGGTCCAGATTGACCAATTGGTGAGGCGCTGCCCTTGGTTCATAGCCTGAATGGAAGGGCCTTCCTCCCCTTCCCCTTTGAAAATCACACAACAGTCCATGTCCTCCTCCAGAAATAGGTTCTTCATCGCCGCAAGAGCCTCATCTTCTTCTGACCCGTAGAGTGTGTCATCTGGCTGAAATTTCTGCAACAACTGAGGTATGGGGTATTCCAATGGATAGTACGGTCTACGCCATGGTGGCGACCGGTCCTTGAATTCCTTCCAAGGGTACTCGTACCCTAGTTCGAAGGTAGTACCATGTTTCTTCAACTGGATAGGTTTGGTGATGCCCTGAAGATTCTTACCAAGCCCTTTTCCTGGTTCATACCCTCTCCAATTCAGAATGCTCTCGACCTTGTTACTCCACTATTTGTCTTTATCCACTTCATTGACTCGCTCAATGTGATGGTATGTTTCTTCCGTGTATTCTTCTTCTGCCTCCGATCATCGAAATGGCCTGGCGACTGTATATATGGTTGCTACTGTCACCATGGATGATCACCTCCTGGTGGTTCCACTTAAATTTCACGGCCTGATGCAAGGTTGATGCCACATCCCCAGCAGTGTGGATCTAGGGTCATCCCAGCAATAGATTGTAAGATGCTGGTACGTCAATGACATGGAAATCAACATCAAACCAAGTAGGCCCCATTTGCAAACACAAGCTAATCTCCTCGAGGGTAGACCTATGAGAACCATCAAAAGCCTTAACGTTAACAGCCCCATCTTTTAACTCATGCAATCCTTTGCCCAACGTCCTGAGGATGATTAATGGACAAATATTGAGGCTAGAACCTCCGTCGACCAAGATCCTGGTGATGAAATGATCTTCATATTGCAGAGTGATGTGCAATTCTTTGTTATGGCTGAGCCCTTCTGGCGGTAATTCATCCTCGTGGAAAGTGATTTTGTGACTCTCTAATACCTGCCCTACCATGTTCTCCATCTCTCCTCATGTTATGTTGCTCGGGACATAAGCTTCACTCAATATCTTCATCAAGGCATTTTTATGCGCCTCGAAACTCTGTAAAAGTGCCAAGATGGAGATCTGTGCTGGATTCCTATTTAGCTTCTCAACAACTGAATACTCCTTAGCTTGTATCTCTCTCTAGAGATCATCAGGTCCGGTTTAATTGTATGTCCAGCGGCCTGCTTGCTGGACTCGGCTAGGTGTTCTGACGTGTATGCGCGACCAGATCTAGTCATGCCTTGTACGGCAATTGCTTCTCCCGTGCGCGCCTTCCCGTTCCTTCTTGCCTCGGCTGAGTAGTCCCAAGGTATGGCATTTAACTGAAATGGGGTTATGTCCGACACGGTGACCAGAATGGGCATCCTCGGTGGCAACATAGTAACTTCAATCAGTCCGGGCACCTTCAAAGTCTCAAACTAAACTTGAATTGTTTTAGAAACCTTTGCAGGAGGTGCTTCAGACTCAAATGGTATAGACACAGTCACCACATCGCCCTCAGATGGCTGGATTTTTACAACAATAGGATTTAGCGTAACCGCCGGCTTTTTGGGCTCATCTCCTTCAGCTATTAAACCAATTGACCCTTTAGGGTCCTAGTCGTCCTCAACCTCAATCATGTTGATGCCTCTACCCTTATGGTCCGGTAGAGGGTAGTTGCGAACATTGGGAGTAGGTTCCTTAGCTACAATGACCTTCTTATATATTAAGGTCTGAATTTTATCTTTCAACGAGCAGCACTCGTCGATGGTATGGCCGTTCATCCTCGAATGGTAAGCGCAGGTTTTGTTTGGGTTGATCCATAGGGAAGGGTTTCACGGAGTTATGGCTGGGATGGGTGTAACATATCCAGTAGCTTTCAGCTTCTCGCATAGTTGGTCAATGGGTTGGGCAATAGCGGTATATTGTCTGGGAGGTTTACAGTCAAAGTTTGGTCTTGGTGGTGGGATGTTTTGGCGGGTAGGTGGTGATGAATAGTGAGTAGTTTGGGAGTTGTAAGCTTGGTATACATGTGCAGGTTGGGAGTATCCTGGCGAGGTGGGTTGATATGTATGTGGTGGAGATGTATGGTAGACGGGTGGTGGATTTTGGGAAGTAGGAGAAGGTGTTTGGTAACTTAGAGAGGGTTGGTATGGAAGTGGAGTTGGAGGTTATCGTTGATATTTCATGGGGAAGTAATTTCTCTGCGCAGCCGTTACGGAGTTTACGTCCTTTTTCTTCGACGTACCACAATATTGCAAGGCTTTGTTGGTGGCTTGCAGTGCCTCTAGATTAGTAACCATACCATTTTTTATGCCCTCTTCGAACCTTTCTCCCAGTTTGATGATGTTAGAGAACTACTGCCCCTCTATCAGCATCAGTCTCTTGTAGTACTGCGAAAGGTTTCAGTAAGCTTCTTCTTCAAGTTCTGGATATAGAACACGTCTAGCGCATTCTCAGTGTTGAACCTGAAATGGTCCATGAAATCGGATGCCATGTTCACCTAACTCATCCACTTCTTCGTATCCTGGCTGATATACCAAGATAAGGCATCGCCTTTCAAGATCCTGATAAACAGCTTCATGCGGATCTTTTCATCTCTGCCAACTCCAACTAACTTGTCACAATACATTCTAAGGTGAACCCTGGGATCACCAGTACCGTCGAACATTTCAAACTTAGGAGGTTTGTACCCCTCTGGGAGTTCAACATTGTTGAAACACATTCTCAAGGCACTATACTAAAACGTGTGTTCATATTTGTAGGTTTTGATGAATGACAAACTATGCGCAATGGACATATGACGAGGTCCAAGCACAAGCGCGCAATTGATATATAACGAGATTCAAGCAGAAGACCAAGATCAAGCAAAGATATAAAGTTATACATGAGTCGTTCTTTAATTGTGATCTTGATCCGATAACTTGACTCAAGACTTGGCTTCTCTCGTAAAAACATTTTTATCAAATCATGCATATTTAATTTAAAGCAAAATGATTTTAAATCATGCATACTTACTTTAGTCAAAACGATTTTTAAACATGCCTCTAAAATCTGGACTAAGACAATCGATTATGTACTTATGATAATCGATTATTTTAAGTCAGCTGCATGACAATCGATTGTGAACTTATGACAATCGATTGTGTTAAGGCAGTGTGCATCAGCTTTTTCAAATCTGCATGACAATCGATTGTGAACCTTATGACAATCGATTGTGTTGAGGCAGTGTACATCAAAGTTTTTCAAAGCTACAAAATAATCGATTGTGAACTTATGACAATCGACTGTGTTGAGGCAGTGTTCATCAAAGTTTTTCAAAACTACAAAATAATCGATTGTGAACTTATGACAATCGATTGCGTGAGGCAGTGTCTATCAGACATTTTCAAAGTCATAAAATAATCGATTGTGTACCTTTGACAATCGAGTGCATTGAGACAGTGTCTAATTGATTTTTCAAAGACTGATATATAATCGATTGTTCTCATAGCATAATCGATTGTGTAATTGACCGTTGCCAAAATATTTTCAAACACCGTCAGGTAATCGATTATAGATTTCTAATAATCGATTGTTTTAAATAAAATCTGAAAAAGATTTTTTGAACGTTGCCAAGTAATCGACTGTAGATTTCTGACAATCGATTGTTTTAAGTAAAATCTGGAAATGATTTTTTAACGTTGCCAAGTAATCGATTGTAGATTTCTGACAATCGATTGTTTTAAGTAAAATCTGGAAATGATTTTTTGAACGTTGCCAGTAATCGATTATTGATCTTAGATAATCGATTGTTAAGCGTAAAATCTGGGAATGATTTTTGGAACGATTGGCAAACAATCGATTGTGGCATTTTGACAATCGATTGTCACTGAGTAAAATCAGCAATTCTTAATTGGCAATTAGGCAACGGTAATGCATGGTTTTGCAACTATAAATACAGCTTCAAATCAGTCTTCTATACACAACAACTGATCATATTATGCTATAGCTTGCATACTCTATTGTTCATCACTTTCTATTCATTACATAAGTTTTGAGAGCCAAAATTCTTGACGAAAGTTGTTGCGTTCTTGAGCGTATCTGTTTACTCATATCTACTCTATTAAGAGAGCCTTGTTCAAGTGAGTGCTAAGTGTTTTATACACTTGAAGGGAAGTGTTAGTCCCTTGTATTGTAAGAAGGAACTTGTGTTTCCTTTGGTTGAAGTCTTGGAGTGTTGTATCTTCGAGCAAAGGTTGTTGAGGCTTGTGTCCTCAGTTTGTAAAGGTTTGTTGAGCACCCGTAAGCTTAAAGTGTTAGTGGAAATCTCGAGAGAGTCTCACGGGGACTGAACTAGCCACGGGTTGTGGTGAACCAGGATACATCGGTGCGTTCGTTCTTATTTATTTACTTATCGCACTTATTTCTCTCCTTCAATTTTTAAATTCCGCAAGTTTACGTTAATTTTTATTATAACGCTATTTACCCCCCCCCCCCCCTCTAGCGTTAAGCGTATTTTCTAACAATTGGTATCAGAGCCCAACTCTCTGAAGACTTAACCGTTTGAGAGAAACAATCCATGGCTTCTACTCGTGATTCTTTTGCAGGAATAGGTGAAGGACAATGCTCCACCCGACCACCACTATTCGACGGTACAAACTATACGTACTGGAAGGAGAGGATGAGAATATTTGTTCAATCAAATAGTTTTTATCTTTGGAAGGTTATAATGACGGGAAAACAAATTCCAACCAAAAAGGTTGAAAATAAAGATGTTCCAAAGTCCGAAGATGAATACGATGCGGATGATATCTGAAAGGTGCAAAACAACGCTAAGGCCATTAATTTATTATATTGTGCTGTAAATGCTGATGATTACAGGAAAATATCATGTTGCACAACAGCGAAGCAAATGTGGGACAAGCTGGAAATTACGTACGAAGGTACGGACCAGGTAAGGGAAGCTAAAATTGATTTCCTAACCCATGCATATGAATTGTTTCACATGAAGGAAGGCGAAAAGGTCGATGAGATGTTCGAATGATTTTCAAAAATCGTTAATGATTTACATGCTCTTAAGAAGACCTTCACGGATAAGGAACTTGTCCGAAAAATTCTCCGAAGTCTCACTCCGGCATGGCGATCCAAGGCCGACGCAATTCAAGAATCTATTAGCGTTTCAAATGTCACCATCGACGGATTAAGAGGTAATCTTAATACTTATGAATCTACTATACTTAACCCTCTTGTTGATGATCAAAGGAAACAAAAGATCGCTCTCAAGGCAAGCACAAGCCAACCTCAAAATAATGAGGACGAAGACAACGAGTTTGGACTCGTTATTAAGAGATTTCAAAAGTTCATGCGAAAAGAGTATGAATGAAAGGGCAAAAAGCAAGGAGATCAAATAAAGTGCTATGAGTGGGGAGAAACCGGGCACATTAAATCAAATTGCCCAAATGCCAAAAAGGAGAAGAAACCATTCAAGAAACAACGAGCATACATATCTTGGGGAGGCGACTCCAGTGACGAGTCGAGTGAGGAAGAAGAAGACAAAGCTACAAATCTTTGTCTCATGGCTCACGAAAACAATCAAGAAGAGGTATGTCAAATTTCTTCCAAAAATTTCTATTCTCTTGAGGAAATGCAAAATGCTTTTGATGAGTTGTATAGTGAATTTATTAAAGCTTCCAAAACTGTTAAAAGCATAAAAGAAAATGCTTCTTTAAAAGAAAAAGATTTTGAAAAACAACTCTCTTTGAAAGAAAAGTATTTGGAAAAACTGATTTTGGAAAATGAGAAGTTGAAAGAAGAAAACAAATTTTTCGGCAAGAGAAGCGCCGACAAACCCGAGAGCTCTAGTAAAAATTTTACTTCTTGCATGCATCTCAAAAATGAGGTAGAAAGACTTAAGGGCACCCTAGATAAGTTTAATTCTTCTCATAAAAATTTGAATGAAGTTCTTGTTAATTTGAAGTCGACCAAGCATGGCATAGGCTTTAAAAATGAACCTAAAGAAAAGGTTGAAGCCAACCCCCAACAACCTAAGGCTCAACCTAGGATTAATAAAACAAACGCTCATCCTAGATATAACAAACCTAGAAATAGCTTTCAACAATCGCAACCTAGAAATAATCATTCTAGAAATAACGCATATTCTAGGCCAAACACTAGAAGGAACTTTGAACCTATTAGAGCACCTAGAAATGGCTTTCAACCTAGAAATAACTATTCTAGAAATGCTGCATATCCTAGAACAAATAGTAGGAGAAATGATTTTCATGAATTGCGATATAGTCATATTGTCAATGAATTTCGTCCGTCCAATTACTATCAACCTAAACGAATGCATAATCCTAATGTTGTTTGTCATTATTGTAGACGAATTGGACATATTTCTCCTGCTTGTTTTACACGACATAGACATAACACTCAATCACATCACTATGATTTGCCTAACCCCCAAGGACCCAAAATGGCATGGGTACCTAAAACTCATTAATCTGTTTTGTAGGTGTGTTTGAAGGGGTCAAGTGTACTTTGGTACCTTGATAGTGGATGCTCCAAGCACATGACTGGAGACGAATCCAAGTTCCTTCAACTAGAACACAAGGAAGGAGGAAGCGTTATTTTTGGTGATAACAACAAAGGAAAAATTATCGGCATTGGATTTGTCGGTAAGGATGACTCCTCTTCCATTAAGCATATATTGCTAGTTAAGGGTCTAAAACATAATCTCTTGAGCATAACTCACTTATGTGACAAGGGAAATCTTGTTTTATTTGATTCAAATGAATGCTTAGTTTTTCGCCGTAGCGATTTTAAAATTATTCTTCGTGGATTTAGAATGGATAATATCTATATGGTTGATCTCGAAAATTCTTCATCTGAATATGTAGATTGTCTTATGAGCAAAGAAGATGATACGTGGTTATGGCACCGTAGAGTAGCTCACATCAACATGCATCTTTTGAACAAATTGGTTTCACAAAATTTAGTTATTGGTCTTCCAAACTTGAAATTTGAAAAAGACTCTATTTGTGATTCTTGTCAAAAAGGGAAGCAAACAAAAGCATCTTTTAAATTAAAAAATATTGTTTCAACTACTAGACCTTTGCAACTTCTTCACATGGATCTCTTTGGACCATCTCGCATTGAAAGTCTTGGTAGAAATCGTTATGCTTTTGTTATTGTTGATGATTATTCTAGATTTACATGGACTCTATTTCTTGCTCATAAAAGTGAAGCTTTTCACAATTTCAAATATTTTCTTAAACGTGTTCAAAATGAAAAGGACACAACCGTCACTTCAATAAGAAGTGATCATGGGGGAGAGTTTGATCACAATCCCTTTGCGGACTTTTGTGACGAACTCGGTATCGAGCACACCTTCTCCACTCCACGAACACCACAACAAAATGGGGTGGTGGAAAGGAAAAATAGGTGTCTCGAATAGATGGCTAGAACCATGCTCGATGAGGCTAAGATTCCCAAACATTTTTGGGCGGATGCCGTGAGTACCGCGTGCTACGTTTTGAATAGAGTAGTCATAAGGCCAATACTCATGAAAACCCCTTATGAACTCTACAAGGGAAGGACACCAAATATCTCCCATTTTAGAGTATTCGGTTGCAAATGCTTTATTCATAACAATGGAAAAGATCAATTTGGAAAATTTGATGCCAAATCCGATGAAGGAATTTTTATTGGTTATTCTTCACGTAGCAAAGCATATAGAGTATTCAATGATAGAATCGGAACTGTGGAGGAATCCCCTCATATTGTGTTTTCCGAAAATAATGCTCGCTTGGCGAGAAAGGATTCTGGTTTTGATCTTGCAGGTATTTTAAACTCACTAAGTCCTCAAGACAAAGTACAAGAGGAAACTCCGAAGGAAACTCAAGATGAAATCTTGGATCAATTATCGGAGGAAGCGCCACAATTGGAGAAAGAAATGAAAACGCCTAACAAATGGAGGACAATCAAAGATCACCCTCTCGAACAGGTAATTGGCGACGTTGGAGAAAAGGTAAGTACCCGAAACTCTCTTAAGAACATCTTAGGACATACTGCTTTTGTTTCTCAAATTGAACCCACAACCATCTCCGAAGCAATTGGGGATGAATTTTGGACCTTGGCAATGCAAGAGGAGCTTAACCAATTCAAACGGAATGACGTTTGGGATTTGGTGCCAAGACCCAAAAATCATACCATAATTGGTACGAAATGGGTTTTTCGAAACAAATTAGATGAAAATGGTGTAATCACTAGAAACAAAGCTAGGCTTGTAGCAAAAGGCTACAATCAAGAAGAGGGTATTGACTATGAAGAAACATATGCTCCCGTAGCAAGGCTAGAAGCTATTCGTTTATTACTTGCCTTTGCATCTTCTATGAATTTCAATTTGTATCAAATGGATGTAAAAAGTGCTTTTCTAAATGGTGTTATTCAAGAAGAAGTTTATGTTGAACAACCCCCGGGTTTTGAAGATTTTAAATCTCCAAATCATGATTCAAACTTAAAAAGGCTCTTTATGGTCTTAAACAAGCTCCCCGAGCTTGGTATGAAAGATTGAGTAAATTTCTTTTGGAAAATGATTTCATTAGGGGGAAAGTTGACACCACTCTTTTCGTTAAGCATAAAAACAATGATATTTTATTAGTTCAAATCTATGTGGATGATATTATATTTGGTGCTACTAACAATGTTTTGTGCAAGGAATTTTCTGATTTAATGACTAGCGAATTTGAGATTTCTATGATGGGTGAGCTAACATTCTTTTTGGGGCTGCAAGTAAAGCAAATGAAAGAAGGAACTTTCATTTGTCAAGCTAAATATTGCAAATTGCTGAAACGATTTGAAATGACCAACGCAAAAGCAATGGCCACTCCCATGAGCACATCCGATCATCTAGACAAAGATGAGAAAGGTAAGGAAGTCGACACCAAAAAGTATCGAGGTATGATTGGATCTCTCCTTTATCTTACTGGTAGTAGACCGGACATCATGTTTAGCGTGTGCTTATGTGCTCGTTATCAATCGTGTCCGAAGGAGTCTCACCTAACTACGGTGAAACGGATATTGAAGTATCTTGTTGGTACTGTAAATGTGGGTCTATGGTACCCCAAAGGTTCTTCATGCCAACTTGTTGGCTATTCCGATTCCGATTTTGCTGGATGCAAATTGGACCGCAAGAGCACTAGTGGCACTTGCCATTTGCTAGATAGCTCTCTCGTTTCTTGGTTTAGTATGAAACAAGTAAGTGTTGCGTTGTCCACAACCGAGGCTGAATATGTAGCCGCGGGGAGTTGTTGCACTCAAATCCTTTGGATGAAACAACAACTCTTGGACTATGGCCTAAGTCTTGATCATATCCCTCTTAGATGTGATAATACTAGCGCCATATGCTTGACGAAGAACCCCGTTCTTCATTCAAGAACAAAACACATTGAAATTAGACATCATTTTATAAGAGATCACGTTCTCAAGGGTGATGTTGAAATTGAATTTGTTGAAACCAAAGATCAATTGGCCGACATCTTTACAAAACCCTTAGAGAAAGAGTCCTTCTTCCGAATTCGTAGTGAACTCGGGATTCTTGACTCCACATTGATCTAAGTCATGCATTGCATTCTCCCTTTCACATGATTTCTAACTTGAGCGTCGGAGACGGCTAACGAATTTTTGCAGGTATCGCCCTAAAGGCAGGGGGAATTATAAAGATTGATGCAGAATAATCGATTTCTCCTAAGGATAATCGATTTCTTTTTAGTATATAATCGATTATCTAGTATCAATAATCGATTATGTTGATACTATTTGCTTTATTATGTCTTTTACTTTTTCCATTTTTGCTAATGTCAAAAGGGGGAAGAATAAGGGATATGCACTAATTTTTTATTGGCATAAATTGAGGGGGAATTCATATGTTGAGGGGGAACTAATTGCACATCTAGAGACTTGTTGCATATTGTTGCACATCTTTACTTGTCTTGAATCGTCATTATGAATTATCAAATATGCATATCACGACTAAAGTTTGCCATTATCAAAAAAGGAGAAATTGTTGAAACACGTTCTCAAGGCACTATACTAAAACGTGTGTTCATATTTGTAGGTTTTGATGAATGACAAACTATGCGCAATGGACATATGACGAGGTCCAAGCACAAGCGCGCAATTGATATATAACGAGATTCAAGCACAAGACCAAGATCAAGCAAAGATATAAAGTTATACATGAGTCGTTCTTTAATTGTAATCTTGATCCGATAACTTGACTCAAGACTTGGCTTCTCTCGTAAAAACATTTTTATGAAATCATGCATATTTAATTTAAAGCAAAATGATTTTAAATCATGCATACTTACTTTAGTCAATACGATTTTTAAACATGCCTCTAAAATCTGGAGTAAGATAATCGATTATGTACTTAAGATAATCGATTATGTTAAGTCAGCTGCATGACAATCGATTGTGAACCTTATGACATTCGATTGTGTTGAGGCAGTGTACATCAAAGTTTTTCAAAGCTACAAAATAATCGATTGTGAACTTATGACAATCGATTGTGTTGAGGCAGTGTACATCAAAGTTTTTCAAAACTACAAAATAATCGATTGTGAACTTATGACAATCGATTGTGTTGAGGCAGTGTCTATCAGACATTTTCAAAGTCATAAAATAATCGATTGTGTACCTTTGACAATCGAGTGCATTGAGGCAGTGTCTAATTGATTTTTCAAAGACTGATATACAATCGATTGTTCTCATAGCATAATCGATTGTGTAATTGACCGTTGCCAAAATATTTTCAAACACCGTCAGGTAATCGATTATAGATTTCTAACAATCAATTGTTTTAAATAAATCTGAAAAAGATTTTTTGAACGTTGCCAAGTAATCGATTGTAGATTTCTGACAATCGATTGTTTTAAGTAAAATCCAGAAATGATTTTTTGAACGTTGCCAAGTAATCGATTGTAGATTTCTGACAATCGATTGTTTTAAGTAAAATCTGGAAATGATTTTTTGAATGTTGCCAGTAATCGATTATTGATCTTAGATAATCGATTGTTAAGCGTAAAATCTGGGAATGATTTTTGGAACGATTGGCAAACAATCGATTGTGGCATTTTGACAATCGATTGTCACTGAGTATTCTTAATTGGCAATTAGGCAACGGTAATACATGGTTTTGCAACTATAAATACAGCTTCAAATCAGTCTTCTATACACAACAACTGATCATATTATTGCTATAGCTTGCATACTCTATTGTTCATCACTTTTTATTCATTACATAAGTTTTGAGAGCCAAAATTCTTGACGAAAGTAGTGGCGTTCTTGAGCGTATCTGTTTACTCATATCTACTCAATTAAGAGAGTCTTGTTTAAGTGAGTGCTAAGTGTTTTATACACTTGAAGGGAAGTGTTAGTCCCTTGTATTGTAAGAAGGAACTTGTGTTTCCTTTGGTTGAAGTCTTGGAGTGTTGTATCTTCGAGCAAAGGTTGTTGAGGCTTGTGTCCTCAGTTTGTAAAGGTTTGTTGAGCACCCGTAAGCTTAACAGTGTTAGTGGAAATCTCGAGAGAGTCTCTCGGGGACTGGACTAGCCACGGGTTGTGGTGAACCAGGATACATCGGTGCGTTCGTTCTTAATTATTTACTTATCGCACTTATTTCTCTCCTGCAATTTTTAAATTCCGCAAGTTTACGTTAATTTTTATTATAACGCTATTCATCCCCCCTCTAGCGTTAAGCGTATTTTCTAACAAACATCAGGTTGAACACAAAGATCCTCGTAGTTCAAACCTTCCGCGCATTTGTTACCTTCCACGCCCTGAACTCTTCTAGTGAGTTTCTTGAGTTCAGCAGCCAAGTTCCCAATGAGTGAATTAGATTCTTACACATATGAGATAGGTTGAGTGCAGTAGGGTACAGTGTCCACAAAGATAGGGGTGTCTTGATTGTTCGGAGTGTTTTGGGGCTCAGGG
Source organism: Nicotiana benthamiana (assembly GCA_034376525.1). NCBI lineage: Eukaryota > Viridiplantae > Streptophyta > Magnoliopsida > Solanales > Solanaceae > Nicotiana > Nicotiana benthamiana. The sequence continues at coordinate 102,230,237 of CM067328.1, read as the reverse complement.
ATAAGCGGTGAAGCATTGTTGCGAACCTGGGTTTGTGGAGTCTTTTGTGGAGGTGCAGGGGCCTGATTGTTGACATATGTAGCAGCAAGGGAGATGGATAAAATTGCCAAACTCCGGACCTGGTCTAGTCCCTCTCTAAAGCTCAGCAAAGTTTGCTCCAGATGAGCTGCAGTTTCCTTGGTGATTGAAGCGTCTCCGACTTCCTTTCTAGTATTGGTATCTTCCACTTTGTTCTTTTTCCTGTTTCTGGGAGAACTCGAAGGTGGAGGAGGAGGACCCTTAGATCTTTTTGAATATGCTGATAGTGCCAGAGCACACAAACTAACCTTTGGGGAGGGGAATAACAAAAGAAAAACAAAAGGTAAGAAGCTAGTGCAGATTCGGAGAAAGAAAATATTGCGGTATTTAAACACATTGTTGCAAGAATATAAGTCGTTTCCTATTTGGGTCCCTCGTTGTGCCCGAGGTAGGTCTAGCGAGAGATAGAATTAATAGAACATATAACACCAAGTGCCTCATTTTATTTATAGAAAATAGAACGAGTCAAAACAAACTGAAATAAAGAGAAATTATTACTAATGGCCAGTGGCCTTATCATATCAGGAAAGCAGTAAAAATCCAAACTACTTGGTCCCAGAAGGACCTTCCGCAGATTCGGTATCTTTGCCTCCCTCGTACATCTGCATTAACTCGCGCAGTCCCAGCAACAATTAAGCCTGAGCCAAGTGCCCACCTTCGTTACCTTCAGCTTCCTGACAGTAGTTGATCCTTTTCAAAAATTTGCCTTCCATCTCCAGTAGACCCCGCTCCAAGTACCTTAAGTGGTTGTTTGTGTGGATAGCCATGTCCTTCCATTCATTGATTAGCTTCTCTTTGGCCTCTTGTATTTCCCGATGCTCACTTTTGCACTATCACATCCGTTTGTGTAGCTAATTGTACTTTACCTTTGCTGAAGTCTCTCATAAATAAGTCTGTGACCATGGATAAAACCTGGCTTTCCCAAGCCGATGTGACCATCTTCTAACCATCCTGGATAAAGCGGCGCACACCAAGCCTGATACATGTCTGGTTCCATAGATTCCTTTTCCAAGATGAGTTTGGAGTGCCAATATGTTGAGCCTGACACTTGTGAGGGCTATCATCATCTTGGAAGTCATCCTTGTAGTGAATCATCTTTTCTACCCTTGGTATAATCTGCTTTCTTCCTGCTTGCCTCATGACTCGGAGAGGGACATAAGGGTAATTTCCTCTTAAGTTGATGAGTACAAGGAATGCAAATCCCTAGATCGAATGATAAAATATCCAGTTGGAAACAACTTTTACATCCATTGTATCTGCTCTTCTTTCAGATTCTTCAATCGTTCTACCCATCCACTAGCGTCTTCCGGGTGAGAGAACATATCTGGCAATAAGTGCATTCGATTTGGACGATGGAAAGTGATATGGTCATTACAGCCTTGTCGTATGATCTTCTGTCTATAATCTTGCTTCTGAAGATGTTCAATGAGCCAGAGTGGCAGTAGCGAATTGCACCCTTCAAAGTGTGGCACCCCTTGTTGAAATTTCTCTAAGGCTCGGTACGGTTCAGCGAGGATCATGGGCGGCATGATGAATGCCTGCCCGTCGATACCTTCTATTATGACTTTGGTCACCATGGCTAGTCTTGTATGGATCCTAGCCTTCTTCATAGGAAAGACTATAATACCCAGGAAATAGAACATGAATACAAAGGCTCTCCTATGTATATGCCCCAAAGAGGTGAGAGCGAACTCGTCCATGTGAGTGCGGTAGGATTTGAAATGTCCAAAACCATTCATACATGAAGTCAAAGGATATGTAAGAGTCCTTCAGACTGGTCAGATTAGGATTTATCTTGAGCCCCATCATTTTCAAGAACCCTCTACCTTTGCAGTTTTCTGGCATAAGCAGACCCGGGCTATCCCAGGGAATTTCGGTTAGACCCCCAATTTCTTCCAACAACGGAGTCATTTCAATATCCCCAAAGCAGAAAACAGACCGTTCACTGTCCCAAAACAAAGAAGTAGCTACCACAATCTTGTTATCTAGCTTAACTTCCAGGAGTGAAGGAAGATTCCCTAAGTCCTTGCAGACCAGAACCCGATCACTACCATGAAAATCCTCCCACCAGCATAGTAACTTTGGGTGAATGTTTGATGCAATACCGAATCTAGAGACCTTGTGCCTCATTTCTTCAAAACAAAGTGTTAGACCCTTAACCCCACCAGACTCGACTATTTAAATCAATAATTAGCAAAAAGCATTCAGTTCTACGAATAAATGCACATAACATGAAGGTGTACGTTTGGGTTTCAGGAAACCCGATGGACTTTGGTTTAGGCTATCTTAATGAGTCATTATGCGAACAACATAACTGACTCGGCTAGGGTTGATCATGATGCATGTACAGTATAAAGAAATAAGGTTTCTACTTTTGAAGTGCTAGACAAGGTACCCTTGAGCGGACAACTATGTCGACTACGCCGTTGATTGACTGGTTTTACTGCAAATATGTCTTTGCCAAATTTACGGGGTTTATAATATTGGAAGAGCACATCCACTCATTATATGTGTTGCTATAGAATTTGTTTGGCACGAGTGGAAAATGATGTTGAAGGATGCAATTACGACAATGAAATAAATACATGTGATTTGACGTTCATAAAATAATGATTACAATAGATGCTCGGAATGTAAGACGGAATTGAAATGAAGTAAAAACAGTAAACCAGTAAAGAAGTTAAAGAAAAAGAAAAAAACAAGAAGAATCAACTTAGTAATTACAAATAAATGATTAAAGCGGTAAACAAAGGTAGTAAATAAAGCAATAAAGTCACAAAGCATGTAATGGTAAAAGCCTTAAAGAACTCCCCGGCAGAGTTGCCATGCTGTCGACGCCCCCTTTTTCAACTAAAAGAAACGAAATCGCGTTTACAACATTATGGACAAAACAACTCTTACTTCCATTTGGGAATCGGTTTATGGAATTTGAAGAGTCGCCACCTAATGATTATAGTGCATTAGGAACACTTTTGAGAAGAAGAGAGTATTTTTGAAAGAAAACCAGACTTCAGGTAAGGGTTTGAGATTATCTCGAGGGGAAGGTGTTATGCACCCCTCAAATAAACAAATAAGGCTCACATATAAAGCATTCAAACAACTTGAGAATTATTTAAAAGGGGAAGGGTATAAGTTAAATAAAAGTAGAAGAGAGAATTAATTTGAAAAACATTACTTTAAGAAAACGTTTAAATAAGGCAAGCAAAAGAGAAAGAGGTCCTAGGTTTGACCAGAGGGGTCGCCTATGGTAGTAGCGCACCGGTCATCATCTCCATATTCAACCCTTCCCACCTCGTTAAGGTACTTTAATGCATTTGGTCTCGTTTACTTATTGCATGCTAGTACCCGTCCCAACCAATTAGTCTAGGGTATTATGACTTCTACTCCTAAAAGGGGAAGAGAAAGATAGGACATATATGAAGTTTTAGAGGAAAAAAGTACTAAAGCGTCAATCCAAAACAAATAGCGTATAAGGGTATACAAATCAAACATTCAAAGGCTCATAAAAACCTTGTAAACTATAACAGCAGTTAGTCTAGCATGACTAACAAATACGGATTAAGTCTTAATATTAAAGCTGATGTGAATAGATTAGTTTAACACGTGAAGCTGGATAATAAATCTTCTTTGGGCCCCTCAGGTCCGGTTATTAGAACTTGACATGATTAAAACCAGTAATATTAGAGAAAAGCGTTAGTTTCAGGCATAGATCTGTAAAGAGGGATTTAGAGTCTGCAGAACGTTCAGAAATGGCTTACAAACTGCTTAGAGAAAGTTTTCAAAAAGAGAGCCTTGGAGTGTAAACTTAGGCACGCTAAATTTAGTTCTGCATATTTGGGATTAAAATAAATGACTCTACATGTTAAGAATAACGTAAAAGGGCAGACTTGGCCCGATTTTAAAATAGACAGCTTTGGGACAAACTGTATTGAAAATGTTTAACAAAGCAGGCGATGCTTGAACCATATAGGTAGGATATCTATATATTGATTTTATTACATTTAGTATGTTTAAAGGGCCCTTCTATTTGCCTAGCATTTTTATGCAATTCCTATAGGCATGGTCTCTAGGTGTGATGCAATATTGAAAACATATAGGCATAATTTCTAAATGATATTCAACAATGAAACCCTATAGGCATGATTTCTATATGAGATGCAAATTGAAACCTTATAGGCATAATTTCTAAATGAGATGCAATATTGAAAACCTATAGGCATGATTCATAAATGAGATGCAATGTTGAAAACCTATAGGCATGATTTCTACCCATTGATTGATGCAATAATGTAAACCCCTCCCATACCCTTTTCACCGTATCCCAAGTTCTTTTTACAAAGTTGGTTTACATAAATGAAAGGAAAATACTAAGGAAATAAATACATCAAAGCTAAACAGACCCGAGGAAGCACAAAGCAACCTTAGTGTCCAACATGTGCATTTTACCAAATCCAGGCTCCAAATTCCATGGCTTTCTCTTAGAGTGTTTAAAAGTTCCAAGGGCTTTTAGGGGAAACCCAGGCAATGCTTACACCCTGAATGATTAGAGTAGTGCAAAGTGTGGAATTACTAGCCCTCAGGCATCGAAGTTCAGAGGAGACTCGAGGGTCCCTAAGCATGGCTTACCAGAAGGGAGTTAAGACTTAAAGAACTAGGAGTAATGTAAAAGTGAAGGATTAGAGGAAGCCCAATGCAAAAGGTGGTCCTACCTAGCCTTGAATGGGACTAGCACACCCCTGACCATTTAGATGGTTTAGTAAATAAGAGCAGACTTGTGACAAGTAAGACTAGGTCCTTTATGGTGATTAGGACACCAACAGAACTGCGTCAAACTCACACATAATAGGGGTTAAGGGATGGGATTACTTTGAGTATAGGTTGAGAGCAACTGGTTCTAAACTAGGAATAGCAATAGAGTGCCATCCTAGTCTAATACAAAACTCACACACAAACAGGGGGTTAGGAGAATGGAGTCATATAAGAACATTTGTAACAAACATGTAATTTGGAGTTATTATGTAAATCATAGACCTACCAGTTGTAAACTTGAACATAAAGCAAATAGGGCATGTGAGACCTTATAGTTTACCCTTGACTTTCAGCCAGCTAAACTTAAGCAGTAGAACAAGTAACAGAGAAGAACATAGAAGATAAGAGAGAGTTTTATGTGAGTGAACTCAGGATTGTTCGTGTCGAAGTGATAAAAGGTGGATGATTTTATAGTTTGAAAATAAGCAGCTAATAAGGTAAGAAAATAACTTAGCATCAATCATAATCAATTAGGGAAAGGGTTTCCTCTAATTAAGGAACCGGGCTCAAGGTAAATAAACCCAAGTTTATTTCGGGGAAGAAAATCAAGAATGAGTCATAAGATACAGGGCAAGTACATATATAGTTTTGAAATTCATATGGTTTAAACCAATAAGGTAAGTCAATCACATAGAGGATCAAGGAATTTGAGACACGAATTGATACTGAACTTAGTCGGAGAGCAAGTCCAAACTGAAGAATCAAATAAGTTTGTAAGAAATCAACTTCCAAAAATAGGGCTATTCAAAAGGGCGAAAATATAACTATGTAAATAGGTGTACAAATTCGAAAATGCAAGGTCGAAATTAGCAGAACAGTCGTGAACTCAAATAGCAGAAGCACATAAGCAAGAAATCAAAAGCGAGCTAGGGTTTTGACATTAAACATGTAGCAAGTAATTACATAGAAAGAAATGGAAAACCTATAAAACCTATGGCTTCCAGCACCTCTCTAGTGTAAAGAATAAACATAGGTGAAGATAAGCTTAGGAAGAACAGCATAAGGAAAAACAAAGAACACAATAAAACATATAACTCGGAAACCCTAGAAATACCACAGTAAGGAAAATACATAGGAGCCATAGTAGAAAATACTCAAAAATCACTGTAAAATTTAGAAGAAATCCCAATATAGCAAATAAAGCAAAGAAACCCTAAATTTTAGAAAGAGAAACAGTTTGAAAACAAAGTCGGCGGAGAAATGTGAGAAATACTTAGAAACTTTAGAAAATATCTAGGATCTAGAGAAGGTCGTAAAGTTAAACCCATAGAAAACCTTGAAATATAGGGTTTCAGAGAAAGAACCATAGAGAAACGAGAAAGCCTGAAATGGACTGATTCTGAGTCGATGAAGCACTCACAACATAAAGGCTTGCCGGAGAGAGACCGGATACGGCCGTAAAACTCAAGTCAAAGGACATCTGACTCGATAATCCTTGAGATAGGGCTCCGATCTTACAACAAGAGAGCCATAGAAGATAGGGAGAGGTTGTTAGAATATACGCAAAACGCTAGAGGGGGGGTGAATAGCGTTATAATAAAAAACAGCGTAAACTTGCGGAATTTAAAAATTGCAGGAATGAAATAAGTGCGATAAGTAAATAATAAGGAACGAACGCACCGACGTTATCCTGGTTCACCACAACCCGTGGCTAGTCCAGTCCCCGAGAGACTCTCTCGAGATTTCCACTAACTTCGTTAAGCTTACGGGTGCTTAACAAACCGTTACAAACTGAAACTTGAGTCACACAAGCCTCAACAACCTTTGCTCGAAGATACCACACTTCAAGACTTCAATCAAAGGAATCACAACGTTCCTTCTTACAATACAAGGGATTAACACTTCCCTTCAAGTGTATAACAACACTTTGCACTCAAAACAAGACTCTCCTCAAGAGTAGATATGAGTAAAATAAATACGCTCAAGAACGCAACAACTTTCGTCAAGAATTTGGCTCTCAAAAACTTATGTAATGAATAGAAAATGATGAATAAAAGAGTATGCAAGCATTAGCAATAATATGATCAGTTGTTGTACTTAAAAGACTGATTTTAAGATGTATTTATAGTGTTGAAAACATGCACAACCGTTGCCTAATTGCCAATTAAGAATTGCTGATTTTGTGCTAAAACAATCGATTGTCTAAGTTGCATAATCGATTGTTTTCCCATCGTCCAAAAATCATTCCCAGATTTTACGCATAATAATCGATTATCTAAATCGTATAATCGATTATCTGGCAACGTTCAAAAAATCTTTTTCAGATTTTACTTAAAACAATCGATTATCAAAATCATATAATCGATTACTTGGCAACGTTCAAAAAATCATATTCAGATATTACTTAGGATAATCGATTATCAAAATCATACAATCGATTACCAGACAGAGTTTGAAAATATTTTGGCAACGGTCATTTACATAATCGATTATGCTATATGTATAATCGATTACATTACAGTCTTGAAAAATCGAATAGACACTGCCTCAACACAATCGATTGTCATAAGGTGCACAATCGATTATTTTGTAGCTTTGAAAAATCTGATGGACACTGCCTCAACACAATCGATTTTCATAAGGTACACAATCGATTGTCTTGCAGCTTTGAAAAATCTGATGGACACTTCCTCAACACAATCGATTATCATAAGGTACACAATCGATTGTCTTGCAGCTGCCTTAACATAATCGATTATCATAAGTACATAATCGATTATCTTTGTCCAGATTTTAGAGGCATGTTTAAAAATTATTTTGGTTAAAATAAATATGCATGATTTAAAATCATTTTGCTTTAAATTAAATATGCATGATTTGATAAAAATAATTTTACGAGAGAAGCCAAGTCTTGAGTCAATTGTCGGATCAAGATCACAATTAAAGAATGACTCATGTATAACTTTATTTCTTGCTTAATCTTGATCTTTGTTTGTCTTGTGCTTGAATCTCGTTATGTATCAATTGCGCGCTTGTGCTTGGACCTCGTCATATGTCAATTGCGCATCGTTTGTCATTTATCAAAAACTACAAATATGAACACACGTTTAGTTTAGTGCCTTGTGAGAGCGTGTTTCAACAATTTCCCCCTTTTTGATAATGGCAAACCTTAATCGGGATATGCATATTAGATAATTCATAATGACGATCCAAGACAAGTAAATAGATATGCAATAAGACAAGTAAATAGATATGCAATTAATTCCCCCTCAACATATGAATTCCCCCACAATTTATGCCAATAAATATTAAGTGCATAGCCCTTATTCTTCCCCCTTTTGACATTAGCAAAAAAGAATAAGCAAATAACTTGTTTATTGATTAACTAGAATTGCAATTTCATAAAAAGGATAATAAAACAAATAATGTCAACATAATCGATTAGTGATACTTGATAATCGATTATATTAAAGAGAAATCTATTATTCTGAAGAGGAATCGATTATTCTGCACCAATCTTTTATAATTCCCCCTGCCTTTAGTGCGAGACCTGCAAAAATAAGTTACGCTCCTCCGACGCTCAAGTTAGTAATTATGTGAAAGGGAAAATGCAATGCATGACTTAGATCAACGTGGAGTCAAGAATCCCGAGTTCACTACGAATTCGGAAGAAGGACTCTTTCTCTAAAGGCTTTGTAAAGATGTCGGCCAATTGATGTTTGGTTTAAACAAATTCAATTTTGACATCACCTTTGAGAACGTGATCTCTTATAAAATGATGCCTAATTTCAATGTGTTTTGTTCTTGAATGAAGAACGGGGTTCTTCGTCAAGCATATGGCACTAGTATTATCACATCTAAGAGGGATATGATCGATACTTAGGCCATAGTCCAAGAGTTGCTGTTTCATCCAAAGGATTTGAGCGCAACAACTCCCCGCGGCTACATATTCAGCCTCGGTTGTGGACAACGCAACACTAACTTGTTTCTTGCTAAACCAAGAAACTAGAGAGCTTCCGAGCAAATGGCAAGTGCCACTAGTGCTCTTGCGGTCCAATTTGCATCCAGCACAATCGGAATCGGAATAGCCAACAAGTTGGCGTGAAGAACCTTTGGGGTACCATAGACCCACATTTACAGTACCAACAAGATACTTCAATATCCATTTCACCGCAGTTAGGTGAGACTCCTTAGGACATGATTGATAACGAGTGCATAAGCACACGCTAAACATGATGTCCGGTCTACTAGCAGTAAGATAAATGAGAGATCCAATCATACCTCGATACTTCTTGGTGTCGACTTCCTTACCTTTCTCATCTTTGTCTAGATGGTCGGATGTGCTCATGGGAGTGGCCATTGCTTTTGCGTTGGTCATTTCAAATCGTTTTAGCAATTCTTTGCAATATTTAGCTTGACAAATGAAGGTTCCTTCTTCCATTTGCTTTACTTGCAGCCCCAAAAAGAAGGTTAGCTCACCCATCATAGACATCTCAAATTCGCTTGTCATTAAATCAGAAAATTCCTTGCACAAAGCATTGTTAGTAGCACCAAAAATAATATCATCCACATAGATTTGAACTAATAAAATATCATTGTTTTTATGCTTAACAAATAGAATGGTGTTAACTTTTCCCCTAATGAATTCATTTTCCAAAAGAAATTTACTCAATCGTTCATACCAAGCTCGGGGAGCTTGTTTAAGACCATAAAGTGCGTTTTTAAGCTTGAAAACATGATCGGGAGATTTAAAATCTTCAAAGCCCGGGGGTTGTTCAACATAAACTTCTTCTTGAATGACACCATTTAGAAAAGCGCTTTTTACATCCATTTGATATAAATTGAAATTCATAGAAGAGGCAAAAGCAAGTAATAAACGAATAGCTTCTAACCTTGCTACGGGTGCATATGTTTCTTCATAGTCAATTCCCTCTTCTTGATTATAGCCTTTTGCTACAAGACTAGCTTTGTTTCTAATGAATACACCATTTTCATCTAATTTATTTCAAAAAACCCATTTCGTACCAATTATGGTATGATTTTCGGGTCTTGGCACCAAATCCCAAACGTCATTTCGTTTGAATTGGTTAAGCTCCTCTTGCATTGCCAAGGTCCAAAATTCATCCCCAATTTCTTCGGAGATGGTTGAGGGTTCAATTTGAGAGACGAAAGCAGTATGACCTAAGGTGTTCTTAAGAGCGTTTCGAGTACTTACCTGTTGTTCAATGTCGCCAATTACCTGTTCGAGAGGATGGTCTTTGATTGTCCTCCATGCGTTAGGCAGTTTCGTTTCTTTTTCCAGTTGTGGCGCTTCCTCCGATAATTGTTCCAAGATTTCATCTTGAATTTCCGTAGGAGTTTCCTCTTGTACTTTGTCTTGAGTACTTATTGAGTTTAAAAGTACCTGCAAGATCAAAACCAGAATCCTTTCTCGCCAAGCGAGCATTATTTTCGGAAAACACAATATGAGGGGATTTCTCCATAGTTTCGGTTCTATTATTGAACACTCTATATGCTTTGCTACGTGAAGAGTAACCAATAAAAATTCCTTCATCGGATTTTGCATCAAATTTTCCCAAATTGTCTTTTCCATTGTTATGAATAAAACATTTACAACCGAATACTCTTAGATGGGAGATATTTGGTTTCCTTCCCTTGTAGAGTTCATAGGGAGTTTTCATGAGTATTGGCCTTATGACTACTCTGTTTAAAACGTAGCATGCGGTACTCACGGCATCCGCCCAAAAATGTTTGGGAATCTTAGCCTCATCGAGCATGGTTCTAGCCATCTCTTCGAGACACCTATTTTTCCTTTCCACCACTCCATTTTGTTGTGGTGTACGTGGAGCAGAGAAGGTGTGCTCGATACCGAGTTCGTCACAAAAGTCTGCGAAGAGATTGTGATCGAACTCTCCCCCATGATCACTTCTTATTGAAGTGACGGTTGTGTCCTATTCATTTTGAACACGTTTAAGAAAGCATTTAAAATTATGAAAAGCCTCACTTTTGTGAGCAAGAAATAGTGTCCATGTAAATCTAGAATAATCATCAACAATAACAAAAGCATAACGATTTCTACCAAGACTTTCAATGCGAGATGGTCCAAAGAGATCCATGTGAAGAAGTTGCAAAGGTCTAGTAGTTGAAACAATATTTTTCGATTTAAAAGATACTTTTGTTTGCTTCCCTTTTTGACAAGAACCACAGATAGAGTCTTTTTCAAATTTCAAATTTGGAAGACCAATAACTAAATTTTGTGAAACTAATTTGTTTAAAAGATGCATGTTGATGTGAGCTACTCTACGATGCCATAACCACATATCATCTTCTTTGCTCATAAGACAATTTTCACATATTCAGATGAAGAATTTTCGAGATCAACCATATAGATGTTATCCATTCTAAAACCACGAAGAATAATTTTAAAATCGCTACGGCGAAAAACTAAGCATTCATCCGAATCAAATAAAACAAGATTTCCCTTGTCACATAATTGACTTATGCTCAAGAGATTATGTTTTAGACCTTTTACTAGCAAAATATGCTTAATGGAAGAAGGTTCATCCTTACCGACCGATCCAATGCCGATAATTTTTCCCTTGTTGTTATCTCCAAAAATAACGCTTCCTCCTTCCTTGTGTTCTAGTTGAAGGAACTTGGATTCGTCTCCGGTCATGTGTTTGGAGAATCCACTATCAAGGTACCAAAGTACACTTGATCCCTTCAAACATACCTACAAGACAAATTAATGAGTCTTTGGTACCCAAGCTGTTTTGGGTCCTTGAGAGTTAGGTGTAACATGCTGTTGTGCTTGACATGCAGTTAAGTGTCTATGTCTAGTGAAACAAGCAGGAGCAATATGTCCAATTCGATTGCAATAATGACAAATGACATTAGGATTATGCATTCGTCTCGGTTGATAGTAGTTGGACGAACGAAATTTGTTTACTCTATTTTCGACAATATGACTATTGCGCATTTCATGAAAATCATTTCTCCTACTATTTGTTCTAGGATATGCATCATTTCTAGAATAGTTATTTCTAGGTTGAAAGCCATTTCTAGGTGTCCTGAAAAGCTCAAAGTTTCTTCTAGTGTTTGGTCTAGGATATGCATCATTTCTAGAATAGTTATTTCTAGGTTGAAGGCCATTTCTAGGTGTCCTAAAATGTTCAAAGTTTCTTCTAGTGTTTGGTCTAGCATGCATGTTGATTCTAGGATTGTTATCTCTAGGATGAACATTTGTTTTATTTATCCTAGGTTGAGCCTTAGGTTGTTGGGGTTTGGCTTCAACTTTTTCTTTAGGCTCGTTTTTAAAACCTATCCCATGTTTGGTCGATTTCAAATTAACATGAACTTCATTAAAATTTTTATGAGAAGAATTGAACTTATCTAGGGTGCCCTTAAGTCTTTCTACCTCAATTTTTAGATGCATGCAAGAAATACAATTTTTACTAGAGCTCTCGGGTTTGTCGGCGCGTCTCTTGCCGAAAAATTTGTTTTCTTCTTTCAACTTCTCATTTTCCAAAATCAATTTTTCCAAATCTTTTTCTTTCAAAGAGAGTTGTCTTTCAAAATCTTTTTCTTTCAAAGAAGCATTTTCCTTAGTGTTTTTAACAGTTTTGGAAGCTTTAATGAATTCACTATACAACTCATCAAAGGCATTTTGCATTTCCTCAAGAGAATAGAAGTTTTTGGAAGAAATTTGACATACCTCTTCTTGATTGTCTTCGTGTGCCATAAGACAAAGATTTGCGGTTTCGTCTTCTTCTTCCTCACTTGACTCGTCTCCGGAGTCGCCTCCCCAAGATATGTATGCTCGTTGTTTCTTGAAGGGTTTCTTCTCCTTTTTGACATTTGGGCAATTTGATTTAATGTGCCCGATTTCTCCGCATCCATATCACTTTACTTGATCTCCTTGTTGTTTGCCTTTTCCTTCATACTCTTGAAATCTCTTAATAACGAGTCCGAACTCGTTATCTCCGTCCTCATCATTTTGAGGTTGACTTGTGCTTGCCTTGAGGGCGATTCTTTGTTTCCTTTGATCATTAACAAGAGGGTTAAGTATAGTAGATTCATAAGTTTTAAGATTACCTCTTAATCCGTCGATGGTGACATTTGAAATGCCAATAGACTCTTGAATCGCGTCGGCCTTGGAGCGCCATTCCGGAGTGAGACTTCGGAGAATTTTTCGAACAAGTTCCTTATCCGTGAAGGCCTTCTTAAGAGCATGTAAGTCATTAACAATTTTTGAGAATCGTTCGAACATGTCATCTACCCTTTCGCCTTCCTTCATGTGAACAAGTCATATGCATGGGTTAGAAAATCAACTTTAGCCTCTCTTACCTGGTCCGTACCTTGGTACATGATTTCCAGCTTATCCCACATTTGCTTCGCCGTTGTGCAACATGATATTTTTCTGTAATCATCAGCGTTTATAGCACAATACAATAAGTTGATGGCTTTAGCGTTGTTCTGCACTTTTCGGATATCATCCGCATCGTATTCATCTTCGGATTTTGGAACCCATTCATTTTCAACCTTTTTGGTTGGAATTTGTTCTCCCTTCATTATAACCTTCCACAGATGAAAGTTATTCGATTGAATGAAAATTCTCATCCTCTCCTTCCAGTACGTATAGTTTGTGCCATCGAATAGTGGTGGTCTGGTGGAGCATTGTCCTTCACCTATTCCTGCAAAAGAATCACGAGTACATGGATTGTTTCTCTCAAACGGTTAAGTTTTTCAGAGAGTTGGGCTCTGATACCAATTGTTAGAATATAATCTAAACGCTAGAGGGGGGGTGAATAGCGTAATAATAAAAAATAGCGTATACTTGCGGAATTTAAAAATTGCAGGAATGAAATAAGTGCGATAAGTAAATAATAAGGAACGAACGCACCGATGTTATCCTGGTTCACCACAACCCGTGGCTAGTCCAGTCCCCGAGAGACTCTCTCGAGATTTCCACTAACTTCGTTAAGCTTACGGGTGCTTAACAAACCGTTACAAACAAAGAACTTGAGTCACACAAGCCTCAACAACCTTTGCTCGAAGATACCACACTTCAAGACTTCAATCAAAGGAATCACAACGTTCCTTCTTACAATACAAGGGATTAACACTTCCCTTCAAGTGTATAAAAACACTTTGCACTCAAAACAAGACTCTCCTCAAGAGTAGATATGAGTAAAATAAATACGCTCAAGAACGCAACAACTTTCGTCAAGAATTTGGCTCTCAAAAACTTATGTAATGAATAGAAAATGATGAATAAGAGAGTATGCAAGCTTTAGCAATAATATGATCAGTTGTTGTACTTAAAAGACTGATTTTAAGATGTATTTATAGTGTTGAAAACATGCACAACCATTGCCTAATTGCCAATTAAGAATTGCTGATTTTGTGCTAAAACAATCGATTGTCTAAGTTGCATAATCGATTGTTTTCCAATCGTCCAAAAATCATTCCCAGATTTTACGCATAATAATCGATTATCTAAATCGTATAATCGATTATCTGGCAACGTTCAAAAAATCTTTTTCAGATTTTACTTAAAACAATCGATTATCAAAATCATATAATCGATTACTTGGCAACGTTCAAAAAATCATATTCAGATTTTACTTAGGATAATCGATTGTCAGAACCATACAATCGATTACCAGACAGAGTTTGAAAATATTTTGGCAACGGTCATTTACATAGTCGATTATGCTATATGTATATTCGATTATATTACAGTCTTGAAAAATCGAATAGACACTGCCTCAACACAATCGATTGTCATAAGGTGCACAATCGATTATTTTGTAGCTTTGAAAAATCTGATGGACACTGCCTCAACACAATCGATTATCATAAGGTACACAATCGATTGTCTTGCAGCTTTGAAAAATCTGATGGACACTTCCTCAACACAATCGATTATCATAAGGTACACAATCGATTGTCTTGCAGCTGCCTTAACATAATCGATTATCATAAGTACATAATCGATTATCTTTGTCCAGATTTTAGAGGCATGTTTAAAAATCATTTTGGTTAAAATAAATATGCATGATTTAAAATCATTTTGCTTTAAATTAAATATGCATGATTTGATAAAAATGATTTTACGAGAGAAGCCAAGTCTTGAGTCAATTGTTGGATCAAGATCACAATTAAAGAACGACTCATGTATAACTTTATTTCTTTGCTTAATCTTGATCTTTGTTTGTCTTGTGCTTGAATCTCGTTATGTATCAATTGCGCGCTTGTGCTTGGACCTCGTCATATGTCAATTGCGCATCGTTTGTCATTTATCAAAACCTACAAATATGAACACACGTTTAGTTTAGTGCCTTGTGAGAACGTGTTTCAACAGAGGTGAGTACAGGTGCCTTGGAGCTTGAAAAGCCATGGTCGCCAGTGAAATAGAGCCGGAGAAGGGCTAGGGTTCAGAAGGGGTTTGAGAGAATTTTGGGACGGGGGGATACAAGGGCGGCTGAAAGTGTGTATTAGGGTTAGGGATGTTTGGTTTAATTATGGAAGGATTAATGTGGAGCGTTGATCTAAATGATCAACGATCGCGATATAAGAGAGGGTACGGGCGGGTTAGTTTGAAAGGGTCTAGGTCGGGTAAATTTAAAAATCTAGTAGTGTAATTGGGGGTTAAATTGGGGGTGGATTTAGGCTAGAATTGAAATAACAAAGGGCTATGATTTAAATAGCCAATTTTCCATAATTTGAATTTTATAAAATAGTAAATGAAACTGTAAAAATCTAATTAAAATACTAAGTTAATAAATAATGTACAAGTATCAATTAAAAAATAATAGGAATGATTTTGTATTTAAAATACTTATTAAATAGAGAAATAGGCTAAAATTGCAATTTCATGCAATTTTAATTTAGAAATACCTAATGAACTTGTAAAACTATGTAAAAATTATGTAAATTATATTTTTATGTAAATTAGAGAGTAAATAAATTAGTCACCGAAATAACAAGGTTTGGGAATAAATATTGGATTTTGTAATGCAAAAGCAGGTCATAAATTGATTTTAAAAATTTTAAAAAATGTAGAAAAATGCCAAAACCTTTGACGATGCTTATATATGAATCTACATGCTATTTTTGGGGTATTGTGAGTACATAAATATATAGGGTAAAATTGGGTATCAACACTCTCTTTACTACTACTCTCTCAATTACCATTTTCTCTACTATTGTCTCGATTGAGCACTCTGCTCCTTTATCTCCTACTATCTGAATATTTTTGGAGTTCCTCTGAACTCCCAAGTACTTGTTGAAGTTATTGAATTGTTCTTGCTTACTGTCTGGCTATCTACTTGTTGTTGTTTCTCTGCTGTACTAGAATTGAAAACTGGTATGTAATTCTAAGTTTTAATAATACTCTCCTACTATGTGTATTCGCTTCTCTTCTTCCACACATTATTCACTATGTTTTTATGATCTGTAGCATGTTCTTTTATGTCCTTGCATCTGCAGTCTACTATGCTTTCTTATATTTTTAATATCATAAATCCCCTCCCCTATCCTCTATTGTGTGCTAGTTTCTAAATCACGGCAGCATCTGGTATTGTTGACCATGATCCAGAGTCAGACTCTCTTAGTCTTTACTCAATTGCTTTCCCATTCCCTCTCCCATTTATGTGTTCCAGCCTATTCCATGGCTCGGTATGACCATCCTATGCTATGGTTCCCCTCTCACTTTGCACTCATTCTTAGTTCCAAAGTTCTAGCCCCCTTTGGTAAACCATGCTTAGGGACCCTGGAGTTCCTTCTAAACTTGGATGCCGAAGGGCTGGTAATTCCACACTTACCTTATTCTGTTACAATATTTACTCTGTAGAGTGTAAGAATTTGGGTTTTTAAATCTCCTTAGAACTTTGAAACACTCTGAATAAGAGAAGGCTTTGGATTCTGGAATCCAGATTTGTTGGAACACATGTTATTTGATATTAAGATAGAATTAGGCTGCTCGGATCTAGTTGTAGGCTTTGATGTATTTTTTTACCTTCTTTCTTCTTGTTCTTTAATAATGTTGTAAAAAAGGGAACTCGGGGAAATATTAGTAAAAGGGTATGGGAGGGGTTTATATTTACTTGCATATGTTAAAGGGTACATACCATGCATATAGGATTAATATTTTTGTTTAATCACTTAGATATCATGTCTATAGGTTCAACATTAAATCACTTAGAGATCATGTCTATAGGATTTTGCATTCCTTTCATTCAATCATTTAGAGATCATGTCTATAGGGTTTAATGTTCAACCATTTTGCAAGTCATTAGAAACCCTGCCTATAGGACCTATTAATCAACTAATTGCATATAAAAATCATGCCTATAGGAAATGCGTTAGGCAAACCATAGGGTAATCAAATACTCTTGTCTCTTAATGTTTAATAGCAGTAACAAGTCTAAATAATTAAGGCATAGATATCCTACTTGTAGGTTGTCAGCCT
Organism: Nicotiana benthamiana; assembly: GCA_034376525.1. Taxonomy (NCBI): domain Eukaryota; kingdom Viridiplantae; phylum Streptophyta; class Magnoliopsida; order Solanales; family Solanaceae; genus Nicotiana; species Nicotiana benthamiana. The sequence goes on along the minus strand of CM067328.1, from coordinate 102,212,935 downwards.
CGCCCAAATCTGTGAAAGTAATAATCTGGCCATTGGCTTCAGCGTTTCAAACAAAGCGTCCAAACTTGTATGTAAATTTTCTAGACATGCATTTTTCTTTTTTTTTTCTAAAACAATTTTTTCAGCTCTCTACTCTCTTCCAAAACAGGTTTCAAACTCATTCTCTTTTAAGCATTCTTACTTCTGAAACTTATTTTATTATTCCGTAGCACTTCTAGTGAAACAGTTCTGCTGATTTTTCAAAAACCCCTCTGAACTTCTGTGATTTTCCAACCTTCTGTTCCAAACTCTTTTGCATTAGGTTCTTAATCAATAACTTGTATAAAAAAAACTCAACTTCTGACAATTGGATTCGGGTTGCCTAATGCGGACTTTTTATCCAACTCTATGTGTTAAACTAATATGTCTGTTGTTTAATTGTTAAAGACCAAATCAGTATCTGCAAGACATGCTACACTAATTGCTATGTGATTCATAGGGTTTAAATGAGCCTTTCGTGTATTTGTTTTGTCCCTCAATATTTGCTATTTGTTAAGCTTGTCGCCTAAGTCTTTTATCCTTTTGAAACTCCATATATGATATGCTTCCTCACCCCCCCCCCCCCACCCTTATGAGTAGGAGTCCTAAACTCCGGGACTGACATGTTGGGATTGGTATTAGCATGCAATAAGTAAAACTAATTGCATTTAATACCTTAGCAGGGTGGGAAGGGTAGAATATGGATATGATGACTAGTGCGCTAATATCTCGTGTGAGAAAGATTACTGGGTATTGCACCAAAGCTATCCATATTATATTTAAACCTAGGACCTCTTTTATTTAGTTATATGATGTGACGTTTTCTTAAAATTTTAATGTTTTCTTAGACAAATCTTTCCAAAACCACTTATGTCTTCTTTATCTCTTTGCTTTCAAAACTTTAACCTTATTTGTATTCTCTATGTTCCAACATTGTTTGTTTACCTCTACACTTCTTAAAGTCACAACTAAGTGTGGCCGGGAACCACACCAGTGGATCTTGAAGGGTGCCTAACACCTTTCCCTCGAGATATCTCAAGCCTTTACCCGAACTCTAGTCTTCTTTCAAAAATATTCTTCTTTTATTTGAAGTGTCATAATGCACTATAATCATTAAGTGGTGACTCTTCAAATATATAACCTAATCCCTCAAAAGGGAATAAGAGTTGTTTTGTCCATAATGTCGTAAATCTGATTTCGCTCTTTTGGGAAAAGGGGAGTCGACAAGTGCCCTCAATCTTGCACCAAGTGATATGGTTTCCCGCGAGGGATGGCATCATGACCATTCATGGAGAACAGCGGCCAACATAAATATTTGCGATCCTCTACGATACGCCAACCCAACATTCCCGATCTCAGACGAGGAGAGAAGCGTGCAGACCCCCAAAGATGACGAGGAAGACTTCTTCGCCACTCGAACTTTTGTTGCCCCCGAGGAATCGGATGCGACCAAATCAACAGTCAAAGAACTGGAGCGTCGAAGAACTAGAGCAGACCTTTTTGATCGAGCACCTCTCGGATCGTAAGGTATACCTAGGAACTGGGCTGACCCCTAAACTCAGGACAGGGTTTGTTCAATTTCTTAGTAACAATATCCCACAGGCTAACCGTTGATCCTAAATTCAAACCCGTAATGCAAAAGAGAAGACCGCAGTTCGAGGTAAAACCTGCCTTCATCAAAGGATATAGCAAAACTTCTTAAAATCGGATCTATTAAGGAGGTAAAGTATCTCGAATTGATAGCTAACATAGTAGTAGTTCCAGAAAGGGGAACAAGCTAAGAATGTGCGTAGATTACAAAGATTTGAATAAAGTGAGACCCAACGAATTCTTCTTGTAGCCTAATATTGATCGTCTGATCGATGCTACGGCCGGCCATGAGACCCTCACTTTTCTCAATGCCTACTCGAGGTATAATCAAATCCATATGAACCCTAAGTACAGGGAAAAGACATCGTTCGTCAAGAATTATGGTACATATTGGTATAACATAATGCTCTTCAGGCTAAAGAATGCGGGAGAAACATACCAGCGCCTAGTTAATAAAACGTTCGAGCATCAAGTAGGCAAATCAATGGGAGTATATATTAATGATATTCTAGTCAAATCCCTACGCATAGATGACCATTTGACCCATTTGCAGAAAACTTTAAACATTCTCAGAAGCTACAACATGAAGCTCAACCCCGAGTAGTGTGCCTTCAGAGTAGGTTCAGGCAAATTTCTGGGCTACATGGTTTCAAACAGGGGGATCGAGATCAAACCATCACAGTAGTGAACAATGTAAAAGCCATCGAACGGCTAACAGGCGGATAGCGGCCCTGGGCAGATTCACATCAAGAGACAAAAATCACCATTTCGTCTCCCTACTCAAAAGAAAGAGCAATTTTGAATGGACTCCGAAATGCCAACACGCCCTAGAAAAACAAAATTGGTACCTGACTAGCCCGCCTTTGTTGCACACACCTAAGGCAGATAAAATGCTATACCTATTCTTGGTTGTGATGTAAATAGCGATAAGTGGCGTACTGGTTCGAGAAGAGAAAGGTACACTTTGTTTTGTTTATTAGTTATGTTAAACATTGGGGGTCGCCGAAACCTCGTATCTCCATCTAGAAAATTTGGCTCTCGCACTAATAAGTGCCTTGCGCAAGCTGAAGCCTTACGTTTAGTGTCACCGTATTTGTGTTCTGTCAACTTATCCACTCCGTAGCGTACTGCAAAAACCTGAATTATTGGGTCGACGGGCCAAATGGGCTATTGAACTTGGAGGGTATGATATCGATTATAAAAAATTGGACGGCCATCAAGTCCCAAATCCTGGTGGAATTCATGACCAACACCATCCCTTGTGCTCGATGTAGACAAAGGACTTTTATTGAAATCAGACATGTCCTCTAGGGTATAGACCATGTTCACATACGGTGCCGCTAATATATGAGGATCCAGGCTCGATATAGTCCTAAAGCTGCCCGTTGGTGGCATAATTAGATAATCCATAAAAATCGTAAAACTAACTAACAATGAATCTGATTATGAGGCTATGATTGCAGGCTTAAAATTGGCCAAAAGTTTTGGAGTTGAGACTATCGAGGCAAAATGTGATTCGCTCCTTGTAGTAAGCCAAGTGAATGGAAGCTACGAAACCTGAGAGGACAAGATGCAGAGGTATTTGGACATAATACAATTCACATTACGTCGATTCAAAAAATGGACCTTAGTCCATGTACCCCAAGAGTAGAATAGTGAGGTCGATGTCCGCGTGAACCTAGGATCTTCTGCTAAAGAAGAAGAAGACCAACTCCCTAGAGATGTCGTCCAATTGCTCAAATATGTGGTTGAGTAAGGACATGTGGAGTTTAACTCCACCAGGCTAACATGGGGTTGGAGAAATAAATATATCATTTATCTAAGGGAAGGGAAGTTACCCGCAGATCCAAAAGAACTGAGGACCTTGCGAACCAAAGTGTCCTGGTTCTCACTCGATGAAAAAGGGCTTTGTACAGGAGAACATTTGATGGCCCCCTGGAGTTATGCTTTGGATTGGGCGACATAGATTATGTGGTCTGAGAAATCCATGAGAGCATCTGCGGAAATCATTCCGGGGCCGATTCTTTAGTCTGAAAGGTGATCATAGCGGTCTACTATTGGGACAACATGGAAAAAGACACCAGGGAATTCGTCTACAAATGCGACAAATGTCAAAGGTTTGCTCCCACGATCTACCAGCCTGGCAAGCAACTAAATTCTGTTTTATCACCATGACCATTCATGAAATGGGGAATGGAGATCGTCTGCCCTTTGCTGACGGCGCTAGGTAAGGCTAGATTCATTTTGTTTATGATTTACTAATTTTCAAAATGGGTAGAAGCGTAGGTCTTCGAAAATATAATAGTGAAGCAAATCATCAATTTTATTTAGGATCACATCATATGCCAGTTCGGAATCCCGTTTGAAATACCATGCGATAATGGGAGGGAGTTCATCGGGAGCAAGGAAACACAGTTCCTTGAAGAGAACAAAATCAAGAAAATCCTATCTACCCCGTACCACCCTTGTGCAAATGGCCAGGCTGAATTTACAAATAAAACCATCATTCAGAATTTGAAAAAGAAATTGGAGAGCGCCAAGGAAAATGGAGAGACATTGCCCGAGGTGTTTTGGGCATATCGGACTACTTCAAAATCGAGTACCGGGGAAACACCCTTCTCTATTGTATATGGCGCTAAAGCACTGATTCTAGTGGAAGTTGGGGAACCAAGCGCTAGATTCCAGCTCAGTAATGAGGGCTCAAACGATGAGTCCATGACAATGGCCTCGAACTACTCGACGAAAGATGGGAAGCTTCGCTCGTTCGGATGGCTGCCCAGAAGCATAAAATCAAAAGATACTACAATAGAGGGGCAAATCTCTGATATTTCGGGATCAGGGACTTGGTCCTAGGAAGGTTACTCTCAACACTCGGAACCTTAATGAAGGAAATCTATGCTAAAATTGGGAGGGGCCATACCATATCCTTGGGATAGGTAGCAAAGGGTCCTATAAACTTGGCACCATGGATGGCGAACAACTTCCGAGAACTGGACTGTATCGATTCTTATGCGTTATTACTTCTAGGGCATCCGATGGAAAAATCCCATTAATATCCTCAAGGAAACTTCGCACTTTTTTCCTTTGATCAAGTTTTTCATCCCGATAAGGGTTTTTTTTTCCGGTAAGGTTTTTAACAAGGAAATGTCCACACATTTCCCGAGAAATGACAAACGAGGTTCCAATAGAAAATGATGTACTAGCCCAAGCGGTCAAGAGAAACATGTACGCTTGATTCAGGCTTACGGCAACCAAACAACATGTATTTATGCCAAGCAATTAAAGAATATCTTTTCAACATATCACATTCCAAAAAAGGAAATTTCAGCATATTCTCGGCAAGGATCCCTCCGTCGAATGTGTCCCGGAATACTCGGAGACTTATCATCACCAACTTGACACCTGCACGACCCCAGGGTCGGAATTCCGAGCTCACAAGGCCCCAACATGACAACTCTGAAGTCATGAATAATGACCTTCAAACCTAAGCAAACTCGATAACTCGGAGACTGTCGTTAATCGCCATGTACTGGAAAACCCAAAACTGTGAGACCCCGAGCAAGCAGAGACGATATAACCAGATCTATTCTACATAGCAACAAAAACTGTAAGACCCAAACAGGTATGACAAATTGTAAGATCTCAATAGGCATGAAAATTTTGTAAGACCTTGCTCAGGCGTAAAACTTAATCTCAAAGTTTAGGCTATACATCGCATTTGTAAGAATCCTGAAAGGGCATACCCTCGGTGTAGAGCCTAAACTATCACTCGTGACAAAAAATGGCTCCAGCCAAACACATATGACTACGGTCAAAATGGATGCTCCAGCCAAATTCACACACTTTGGGACGCCCGACTATCGCTAACCAAAGCGTACGCAATTACTTCGAATATACTTCCAAAAGAACTGGTTAAAACAGGCTTCCATCAATAGGCAAACGAGCTTTGACCATGTCAGCTCAAAATCACAAGGATTCGAGATACTCAACCTACGAGCTAAGAACCTTCTGAGGTGTTTGAACATCGCCGCTAGCGACTTGAAATGGAGGTTCCTCCAGAACATATAATAGGCCATGCAAACTGATTTCAACAAAGACCTTAACAAGAGGAAAACAAAGCCTACAAAAAGCCCACGGGCAAAAGCATAAAAGCCATTGTCGCTAGCCAAACAGGCCTCTGGGCAACACACTAAATGGTCTTAGTTACCAAACAGTCTAAGAGCCACTATCGTCAGCTTAGAAATTGAAAACTTGAGGATCAAAATGAGCTTGAATCGTTACCCAATTCGGAGAACAGATCCAAAATAGTTAACTACAATATGCCTAAGGGCACAGCGTAAATGCTATTGTCCCAGCCAAACAAGCCTTCGGGCCATACACTCAAAACGTCACTTCGACTCGAGGCGCAAGAGCAATCGTCATCTTCCCATGCGGGCACAAAAAAGCTTGAGGGTCTATTAAAGCTCGACTCGCAATACGACTCGGAGATCAAACCCAAAAATAAGCGAAATACAAATGCCTAAGGGCAAAGGATAAGAACCATCATCACCCGACCATGCAGGCATAGGGGATCGAAGATCGAGTAATTTAGAGACAAAACTCGGCACGGAGGTTCAACACAAAATGGTTGGGCAAAAGTTCAAGGACTCTCACAGCAGTTCACATTGAAGGCCGCATTGACCAGCCGTATGACAACTCCCGATCCAATCTAAATGGGCCACAGAGCTATATTGCAGGTCTAAGGTTCATTCTCCTATCCTTGCTGAATTCAGAGATGAAAGTGGAATAAGCAAAAACGAATCTGCAAGATTCTCTTTATACATACGCCAAAATAAAAGTACTATATATAAATAGGGAGATCGATAGGAAAAGAACAACAGCATATCCTAATCTATTTCATAACCGACAGCCTCAAAAGCTCCCCACGGGTTACTCCCAAGTGATTACGAGCCCCCCTATGGCCCTTTCTCAACGGCATCCTGTCTCTCTGGGATCTACCCCTATTTTTAACACCACTAGAGCTACCTTTCAATGCACCCTCAGTTGTCTGCCATTAGGAACCCAGCAAAGCACGATCCGCAGCTCGAGGTAAATTCAGGCTAGCTCCCTCAAACGTCGTCTCTATGCATGAATCTGCAACAACTACTCCTCCCCCATATGAAGATACAAGCGCCTCAGGCCTCGACTTTGATTCGAACCAATGCAGCCACCAGCTTGGAATGGAGGCTCTTGTACTTGCAACTATCCTCCTTCGCGTCTCGGATTTGATGCTAGATCAAGGTAACTCTCCCCCTAAATTTGTCCCTCTTAGAAGTCACCTTGATCACGTGCTGACTAAGCTAGGATATTTTAGCATCTCTAACCCGAAGCTCCCCTCTCAGCAGGGTTTTCTACTTTTCAAACTGCACAAATCGAGAACTAAGGAGTTAAAGCGATGGAATATCACAAGGGCTCAAATGATAGTAAAAATAGGGGATGAATAACTTGATTGGTAAAATAGGCTTTCTCGCGTTCGCACCGGCTCACCTCATCCTGATAATGGATGATAGCATGTTCATAAAGCACTTTGGCATGAAACGGTAAATAAAAAAGTTAGGAGTATGAAGGTCAGAGCAGCCGAAAGCAGCGTACAAGGCAAGCATGTTCTTCTTTTATCAGTGCTCCTGCCGAAAACGGCTCCTTGCAAGGTTCATCTAGGACTTCGTATGATGGAAGTATCTCCTTCTGAGGAGAATCAACAATAATCAACGGGCTAACGGGGTCAGCCAAAATCTCTGTCCCTTATTCATCCCAGATTGAGGCCCCTCCGAACTACCTGCCAAGGGCATCCAGCTGAAGAAGAACTCCGGCCACCTGCCAATTCGAGAGGAATGCTTGATACCCCATCCATTGCCTCATCGCCATAATGCTAGGTCGCGCCATAATCAAACTCCTATCAAGAAGCATCGATCCCCATAACCGGAGGATCAATCAAGCTCAAATACTCTTCGGGGGATGCCAAGAACTGCTTTCTCTCTCACCTTCAGCATGGGAATTTCCCGTCGCCCTAAAGGTCGGAACCATTAGGTCAACCTTGAAGTCCTCCACCTTGACCCTTTTGGGATCCGGTGGCCCAACGGATAGACTCCCCTGCCTTTTCTTCTCCTCGCCAAGTACCAGAACGTCCTCGCCAACGGACAGTGCTTCTCTCATCAGTGGGATTTCTCCCGGACCAACATCGATGCAAAGGATAAATGCATAAGATGGGGAAATCTACAAACAACAAACTACGTCAAAATGCTCAGATGCATCGAAGCTCGACGCTCACCATGGTCTTTGGCTTCCCACTGAGCTCGAGATAAATCTCCCCAGGCTCGATTGATATACGGGCAGGTTGAGTACAACTGACCAAACAATCCTTGGAGATCCGACACTACACGAGGTTAGATCGCTATGGTTGAAAAGACAAGAAAATCAGAGTTATACGCATAAGGAGAAATCTTCATAAAAGGGCAAAGACACCGCGTTCGCTTATGCCCGGCGTTCAACTTCTTAGGGAATGGCATCTTTTCCACTAGGATCATGTCAGACGTCCTCACTCGGATAAACCAGCTTAACCACCCATCGTCTGAACTTCTCGATACAGGTAAAAAAACATCTCAAGGATCGACAATGAAGTTTGATTAAGCCCCCGCAATGAAGACGGGGACTATACATCCGGATCAGATAGTTCAGGGTAAACGGCATTCCTTCTATGATGCTCGAGTAATGCCTGCTCATATGAACCATACGCCAGAACGAAGGATGAACTTGACCCACAGTTACTTGATAACTCCAACAGAAGTCGAGAAGGGTCGATCGGGGGATAGGATGGCCCCACTGGCCCCAAGGTGAGTGAATGGGTAGGTATACACACTCAAAATAACAGCTCTATAAGCCATAATATCTTCCTCCTAAACGGGAGTCTCCACGAGCACGGTATCCCCCCAGCAACAGTCATCCCTCACACTCTTAATGTCCTTTATAGATGTTATATACTGAGTTATAGGCTCGCATCGCCCTGATTTCGAGGAAGGTCTCTCAACCCTAAAATCGTAGGTCATCACAAAGGATCCTAGGACGAACACCTTGACATTGGGGGAGTAGACACTTTGACTTGAGAGAAAAATGAAGAAGATGAGCCCATAAACTCTTGGGAATCAGAAGTGGAAATTTTCGCCATCCTTGAAATATTCTAAGGGAAGAAGAAAAGGGGGTTGAGTTCCTAAAAAAGAGCAAGACTGAGGGAAAAACAGACATTACTAAGGTTTTTATGCACGGGGTGGAATCTAGATAAGAAGAGGTAAGTATTTATAAAAGCACTATGGGTACATTGAAGGAAGCAAACCGCCACAATCAATGCTGAAACCTGCAGGGACGGTGCAACTAGTGCACCTTGACATCTCGTAGTTGTTCGCAAGAATACTGAAGGAAGCAGGAGTTCAAGAAAGTTTCTTATCATTTGTTCTCACCTTAACTCTAAGAGACACGGAGACTATCTGTATACTACTAATTCGGGGGCCTGATTTCCCCGTCGAATGGTTGCCTTGTGGTCATGCCCCTTGAAGCTCGAAGCCAAGGTCAAGACTCACCTTCACGGGTCGTTAGGTATTGTCCCAACGTACATCGCATACCGACACCTATTCCGGGCTACAACAGGCAAAAGGGTAGATCCCAAGGCATACAGCTTAATCAGACAAAGTTTGCCTATCCAGGGCTTATTTCAAGATGTCACGTATAGCCGTCCTATCTCAATACCTTCACGATTAACACGTTTTATTCTATAATGGATTTCTCTTCTATATGAAGGGGACCCCCATCACTTTGTAATGGTTCATCTGATGTTGCTCCAACTATTCTTTACCAAATCAATAATCTCTCTCTCTCTCTCTCTCTCTCTCTCTCTCTCTCTCTCTCTCTCTTCTCTCTCTAACTTGCTCATTCTTATTAGCCCGAGGCCACCCATAGAATTTATTGATCTCATACTCATTCTGCATTTATTGCTTGGTATTGACCATAAAGAGCCTTGTTTGATCATACCTTAACTGTTATCCCATTTCCGACTACCTCGATTGTCACGCCCCCTTTTTTTAGAGTCGAAATCGATCTTGTAACATTTTGTAAGACAACTTGTTCCCTATAGGGAATTGGTTTTTTGAATTAAAGATTCTCCACCTAATGATTAAGTGCATTAGGATACTTAAAAGGGCTTCTTGACTTAGAAACAAGGATTAGGCTAAGGGCTAGAAATTATCCAGATGGGAAGGTATTAGGCACCCCTCAGGATCTACAAGTGTGGTTCCTGGCCATGTTATAATTGTGACTTTGTGTAAACACATAAGTAATTAAGGCTCAAATAAGGACTTACATATAACATTGCAAATAAGTTTAAAATTTTTGAAGGTAAGTGGAGATGGCAGAATTTTTGTGAAAAGATTTAAAGAGCTTTACAAGAAGAGATGAAAGAAAATAAAGTAAGAGGGGTCATAGGTTTGTGATTACTATGGAACACATCAATGCAATATCCAGTAATCACTCCTCATAAGAGGGGTCGCGCGTGATATTAGCACACTGGTCATCATATCCATAATCCACCATTCCCACCCCGTTAAGGTATTAAAGCACAGAATAGTATCGTGACTTATTGCATGCTACGCGTCCCAATCCTATCAGTTGCGAGGTATTACGGACTACTAATCCTGAAAGGAGAGGAAGTTTTGGGCTTTTCCAAGTTTTAAAAGGGTTAAAAGTCTAAGACGACAAACAGAAGTAGATAAGACAACTGTGGGAACATATAACGGTAAAAGGA